>CM035430.1:14421714-14926714 GCA_020310875.1 Ceratopteris richardii
GGTAGTGCCGTGTGTAATATCAATGATCATATGTGTAAGTCCACGATCCAAGACTAGATGAAGTCTAAAGACTAAGAAGACTCTCCAACGTCAAACTTAAACTCATCATTTATGGTATCATCATCTGCATCAAATGTACTAGCCCATGATGATGTACTATCGGACTCCGAATGACCAAACTCTGCTCCAAGCATGGTTGCATCTTCTCCCAAATCACCATCTCCACTCGAAGAGGAAGCTCATGCCTCTTCTCATTCCTCTAGATTAACTCGAGAAGTGGAAGCCTCACCATGCCTTCAACGAACACGTCCACCTCGCCTCGAAGCAATGTTTGAGAAAACATTAAAATTAAATATCCACTTAGAAGTTGGCAGCATCCGGATCCAATCTCGACATAGAGTCATTATTCATACCTGGAGCATGCCTAGCTCTCCTAGTTTGGCTAGGAGTCTGACGCATATTCCTCTGTGACTCCGTGGCAAGCATAGGCAAAATATCCCTCTCTTCCTTGGGGATTTGAGGAATATCTTTAACTTTTTTGATATCAATATCATCAATATTGACCTATAAATTATAATTCATATACGTAAAAGTTTACAAGCTTATAATCATGAATATTCAAATTATATTGTAATTTGAAAATACCAAACTTGAAATTTACCTGAAGAGGAGCTATGTTTAGATCTTTTGACTTTAGCAACTTGAGATTGCAATGACAATACACCAACTTCTCATTTGTGATGGGCTCAACCGATCTCTTTTTTTGGTGTGAAATGATGCCCATGTGCTCCAATTCCTCTCCAAAGGCCTGTGCTACAATTTTGTGAAACAATCCGCAATGCCAATTTTCTCTGCATTGAGTAATTATTCATCATTCATCATTCAATGAAACATGATCATGATTCATTCATAAACTGATATAAATATAAAATCAGTTATAAATGCCTAAAAAATATATATATACTTAGTACTTATCAACAATGGAGTACTCACTCCATACATCTCCCACCATGTCACAGGTGTAATCTCGTTCTCTCTTAACATTGCAATGGGCTGCCTAAAATAAAGCTGATGGGTACGGAATTGAAGCCTTTCTCTATTTTGGGGGGTGAAATATCGTTGTTAGGCTTTTCGAGGACTTGATTGCTATCTCTTTTATTTTGTGTCTTTCTTGAGCTTGAAACTTGGTATTGGGCTCATGTGGCATGATCCTCAAGGTCCCAGGCTTTCCAAGGGTAGCAATTCGATTATGATGCCTTTTTTTACCAAGGTTTTTTTGAAATAGATTGAATGTCCTTAGTGATAAGCAATAAAGACACAAGGGTGGGGGATGAGAGTTCTTGCTTTAGGCTCTGTGGAGTCTCAGCCCTCATGGTTTCTTTTGCAAGAGAAAAATACTTTAAATTCAAAGATGACCTCAACCATTGCAACCTCATTTGGAAATGCTTTAGTATGTGATCCCTTTCAAAGTGTGGGGCCTCTAGATTAACTAAGAGTGGTTTCCAAGAGAGATTTTATTAAAAAAGTTCCGATTCTTGGCAATGAACCACATCATTAGGGGAAAAAAATGAACCCTCCATTGGCCTTGTAAGGATTCCTAATTTTTTGGGATTAATCTTAATCTTGTGCTTTGTTAAGGGGACAAAGTGCATTTAATAGAGCACTTTTTAGTAGGCTGAAGTAGGCTTTTTTTAGGCTCAGCTAGGATCATCTCTCTCTTCTGCACAAAGAGAAAGAGAAGAGCCACTTTCCACCTCATCAAATCAGTCCATCTACATGAATAAAAAAATGGCTTTTCTGACAAAGTCTTTTTTTAAGCTATTCTTTATTCAAAATGGCCCATACTTTTATGCATATGTCAAAAGTTACTCTCCAACTGTGTGCAAAGTCATATCTCCACCTGTCCATCTTTTTATATAATCTATCCAGCTATCCTCGAGCTCAATGTCAATATATTGTTGCTCTATTCTCCTCAATGGGTGGAGAATGTGAGCAACGTCATGAATTGGTTATGAAACCAATCCCATCTCCGCTTCACAGCATCACATAAAGTTGTCCGTCTATTGAGAAATTAAACAAAACTTTGTGATTTGAATCATCTATGTAAAGTTTAAATTGTAGAATCTAATCTAAAAAAGAAATTTACAAAAGCACTTACTCATCATCAGAAAGACCTTGTACTTTTTGAATACATTCTTGTATATGGTCAATGTACTCGTATACAAGTCCACGTGTGCTTCCCTCCATATCCATGATGCAAAGTGCAGTATACAATGGCTAACGTGCAGATACTAACACCTCTGCCTTTGACCAAAATGCTTCATCCCCATGACAATGGATGAGAACTGTGTGAATAAAGGATCATTCTCTTTCACCTCAAAGATCTGGTACCATTCCTCTACCACAACAGTACACAAAAGCCCTTTCTTGACCCTCAATACTCTATCAACAACTATGAACATGTAACAAAACTATGTGACTAAACTGTATGACTAAACTGTGTGACTGAGGGCTTTTGAAAATCCAATTGGCTATGGGCACAAAAGATGTTGAGAACTTTAGGCCGACTCGTGACAAATTCAACAATGAATTTTGCCTTGTCCAAAATTTGGCTCATGAATGGCATGTGACCTATATCTTCCATCATGAGATCAAGATGTATATGATGCACATGGTGTCCAAGTAATCTTAGGATACAACTCTTCAACCATGCATCCCATGGCAACACAATTCGACCCATTGTCAGTCACGACATGCATCACATTATCAACACCCACATCTTCTATGGCCGCCTTTACATCTGAAAAGATAAATTCGCCGGTCAGTACTGTCTAGTGCATGTGCACGTATGGGACATAAGAACATAGTGCCCTTGCATGAAGAGACAAGAATGTTGTAGACATTCCTTTTCCTCATGTCTGAACAATCATCACATAGAATAGCACATAGAACAGAGCAGCCATATTTTTCTAAGGAGGTCCTCAATGACATCATCTCTAGCTCCACTAATTGTGATTGCTTATGGAGCTCAAAAGTGCACAATTTTTGTGATGTTGGACACTCACGGCATGACGGGATTCGATGCATCGTTTGCACATCATTTTTGTTTGATTGCTAGAGCATTTATGGATTCTACTTCATCCTTTCTGCATTCTTTTGCACTTACCAGACCACACTTTGACCTTTGCTTTGGCATGATGTGGATGCACTCTACCAAAGGGGCTAGTAGATAACCACTAGTAGATGGACTCATGATAGTTATCCTAGATAGACCGTGTGTTGATTATTATCCGTGTTAGGACATCCTAAAGAATGGAGGACTAGTAGGAGAGGTGGTGCTATAGGATGACTTGATTATTCACATGGTAATACACACCTTTAGATGAACCATGTTTATGGCATGACCATCAGAGACTATGTTTGACTATTGGCACCTTCATTTTCTTGATGAAGGATACCGAGATAGCAAACATGGATCTAGTCCACATGTGGTGGACATAGGAGTTCATAAGTGTTTTTTGACATTGGAGAGGCATGTGATCTATTTTTTATAGTGAGCAATGAGCTTTTTGATGATAGATGCCTTTGGGCCACACAAATATGTGCATTGAACAGTAGAGTCTGGATGATCCTAGCTATTGCAGAGGTATGGGAACTCATCAGCAGTTATTCCTATGTTGGTATGACCACGTTGGCAAATATGTCGAGATGGACTTATAAGATACCTTACAAACAGTGTTACTTAAAGGTGATCGTTACTCTTGGATTTATGAGGTCTACTCTCTTTGGTTCCATAAAGATCTTGACTATGTGCATCTCTCTCTCGGAGGGGACTCCTATATGATTGCCATGTTTGGGATCGAGCAGTTAATCCAAGAGAGCTATGACCTGAAAGTCATGTGTCTCAAGTACCTATATGATTGGTCATAGTGAGAGAAAGATGGTAAAAAGATATTCCAGTATTACTGGATCGCTTCCTGGATAGGGAAAGGTAGATAGAGACTAAGATGGGAATATGCTCGCAATTACGCCCCATCATACTTGGCGCACCTTGGCCCTAGTAGGCTGGTATTTGTTTATCAATACACGATGTATTTGCTCATCAGTAAAGGATGAGGGACCTTATGTATGAAGTACCCATTGAGATCCACATGGTATGAGGCTAGCTCAAGGGCTAGCTCAAGGGTACATGTATATGAGATAACCCGTATGTGATATTCGTAGAGATACATGTATTGCCATGCTAATATAGACTGAGCTCGAGATACATGCATAGGATAGAAACCTTTGCCTTGAGGTATCCATTGGGAATCGCAATGCATTGGTGCTATGCATATAATGGCTGAGCACAAAGCACATGCATTGTCTCATGTCCAGAGTCTCGACAAGGGAGAGCTATCACCACTATGGACTCTTATCATGAGATAGTTTTTTTTTATTATTATTTTTTTTTTTTAACCTTGTATAGGTCAGGATGCCATTGCAGTCACATGAGATGAGTCCAGTTACGGTGGTGGTCCTATTCATAGTTCCACCATTAGACGTAGTGGGCTTTGCTCACCTTCTTGTGGAGTTGTTATGTCCATCGCGTGATGTGCCCAAGAGAAAGTTTTATTGTCTCCTTGAAAGGGAGTTATGTTGTCTTCTTGAAAGGGATTTTCTAGTATTTTAGTCACTCCTGGCATCTCGTTTCCTTTGGGAGTACCATATACTTATCCAAAGATCATTTATGGATCAAAGGATCGACAATAGATCGTGGAGAATATGTTGGTGGTGTGATGATCATACGTCATATGATGTGAACTCATCATAGATAGTATAGCCATCAAGGATATTTGTGTAGACACAACCATCATGGAGTCGGATATATTATGGAGGATGTTGCCCTCGATGGAAGTCCTCTTAGCCCCTTAGTTGTGATGGTAGCCCCTTGGATTTTTTACCCAAGAGTTGTTGCCCATGAGTATATACTTCATTGTCATGCCTACACTTGGTATGGTTTCACCCAACATAAACCTCTCATTTATGGTCCAATTGGGTGAGTGACTTTTCTCACTTGTTGTATGCTCATGATAAAATTCAACATCGACCGATGTATAGCCCGTTGATGTTGATATTTCATCATGTGCTAACATCTTCCTCGACCACGTGACCTAGAGGCATGGATCCTTAGTCTATAGCAACGGCTCCTTCCCAGAGGCAAGAATGTTACAGAGGGAGGAGGAGAACACGACGAAGACATCCTTGCACTATGTTGTCTTCCTTGCACATTTTTCTCCATACTATTCGCAGGGTATGTGTGCACCTCATGGTCTTCGTGGGAGAAGGAGGATGTACCTTAGTCTTTAGGGTAATACGAGATCTTGAGAAGATTCAAACTGACACGTGCATGACAGTATCTTCTTTGTGGTGATCCGCACTTGATCACAAAGAAGAAAATTAGTGTGCCTTATGAGTCATATCTATACATGGAGGACATCGATATCTTGGTTCCATGACAGTTGCCTTGCCTGACATCTCGGATACGACGATTTTTTGTGATACATTCGAAGGAGATCTCCGCTTGAAAGATATGATTGGTGTGTCCCACTAGAGCTAGTTTTGATTAGGGACCAGAGGGAGAGGAAGTCCTCAGGGGACTTCTTATCTTGAGTATCTAATTAGTAGAGGCACCAGCCTGAATCCATTTTGACTTGGGAGTCAGTTACATTGTCCATGGATTGGACTCTTGGTTTTAGTGAAGGAAATTGTTGAGGATATCAATTAGAAATAAGGGAGAGAGTATTACTTCCCAAAAACTCAAGGACTCTGGATAGATACCTATAGTTAAAATTGTCCGTCCAAATATGAACCAATCGTCAAGTGTGAACTAGTCCACCACCTCATTTGAGCCTATAAATAGAGCCCATGGCCTCATTTGTTGGGCATTCTTCATATGAGGCACTTGGACTCCTTGTCCTTGAGCAGAGCCTCGTCAACCGTACTAGTGGGGGGTTGGTGATATGGGACATGAGTCCCTTGGAGGTGGTTGTCACCTTGGCTGCAAGCTTCCAAGCTCCGAGGTGAGTCCATGTTGGCTCTACGGCTCGGAGGTGAGTCTACTGTCCTCCCTTTTATTGTTTGTGAATATGGCTTGTGTCTTGACTTGTCGAGCAGGGAGGATCTTGGAGGATCTAACATGTAGTCACCAATGAGCATGTGTTTACCGAGTGTGAATGTGTTTGACTAGTGTGAAGTTGGATAGCTAGGCAAGAGTTTTATAAATAGGACACCTGGGCCTTACTTCAAATATTCACATAAATTACACATAAATAGGACACCTTGGCTAAAAGCTCCTTGCTCAGGGGTGAGTTGTTGTGAACTTATGGCTTGGAGGCAAGTCTTATGTCAGATTATGTGTGTGTAAGTGAATATGACATGTGTCATGTCTTGCGTTGCAAGGCTGATCTTGGAGGCATCTGACAGTGCTATCAAAGCCCAACTTGCAAGGAGGAATGAGGCATGGCAACATGCATCAAACCATCACAGCTCATGAGGTCGGGATGGCTCAGCTTGACATGCTTTTCAACCTCTTCTGAGAGATGGTATGGGACACTTCGAACACGAGGAAGAAGAACAGGACTCACATCGAAGTCGGTGGTCAAAAGCCTAGGTAAGTGCTCCTACTACCTTGGTTTCTAGGTTGATAGGCAGCTGAGGGTAAATTCTCTCCATCACCATAGATAGGCTGCCATGGGCTTGCCACCTACCTATGCGGAAGGAAAGGAGCAAAGACCATGATGCAGCCTATGCAGGATAGGAGAGAAGAAAAGTGGTGGCAGGAGGGAGCAATCTTAAGACATTAAGTTAATCCATGGGCATGAAAAGCCCAGGATATATGGCCATTGGGACCAATGCATGACTTCTACACCTCAAAATTATGTCGCCATGTTCATCTTATGAGGGAATGGGTGGATTTGGATGGAAAGAAGCATAGCACCTGCCAGAAAACAGGGAGGATAAATCTTCTCACAGCACATGGACAAGGCTGAACAAATGAAGTACTTCCGAGCATGCCTCTAGTGGCTGTCCATATCCACGCAAAGCAAGGAAGCAGCCACCTCAAGAGGTAGGCATTAGCCTTCCCAACGGGAGGTGACAATCAACCTCTCTGAGGTTGGTTGCCCCTAACGAGGGAAAGCGCAACAGGCCCGCTCCAACCAAGGGTGGTGCAAGCCTTGGAAAAGGATGGTGCAGTAGAGATGGTGGAAAAAGGGAGGCACATGCCCAAGGGCGGTGCTGATTTATTTAATCCTAGTGTCACCAGTTCAAATCTAGTTCTTGGCAATTAAAAAGTAGGAAAACAAAACTGATTATTTTATTCCCGGAATTAATAGAAAATACTAATTTGAACCAATGTCAAAATAATAGTCTTTTTTCTTTTGCCCAGCAGCAGCGGCCTGGATTCTTGCCAACAGCCATAAAGGCGGTGCAGGTAGGATGATCTACTACCCTCATAAGAGGTAGGACAAAAAGGTACCAGGACCCTAGTTCTGATGCTCATTCAGACCATGCATGTGATCTCTCTTGGAGGGCAGTGGGTTTCTCAACAGACCCCCACATGAGGACTTGCTATTCTTGGTGGAAGAGGTAAGTTTCTAAAAATCCAGAAAAATAATGGAAGGTTTTCCATGTTGAAATCGAGAGAGAGAGAGGAGAGGGGGGGGGCGGGGGGGGGATTGCTAAATGGGTGAGGAGATTAAAGGATTGAGCAGGTTCCATGAAAACAGTGGAGGCAAAAAGCTTCTAATTTTGAGCAACAAGCTCAATATAAGGAGCTCGTGGATGCAAAAAGCTTCTAATTTTAGGTAGCAGGCTCAAATATATAAGGAGCTCCCCTCTCATTTACAAAGCAAATCCCTCACTTGCAAACTTGCATTTATATCCTGCGATTATCCTCAGCCTTTGTTATTCAGCCTATCACCTTCCTACCTCCACCATGGAAGGATTCCCTTGAACCTTTAGTTCTGAGCCGGCTATGGAGCAGAGCCCAGCTCAGCATACAAAGGAGGTGGCTTCTCCGAGGCCTACCAACATGCATGGCCTACATCAGAGGGGTTAGCTTTTCCATCTCTGAGCATGAAGCATCTTTATTGGCTATTTTACAGCAACAACTAGCCGAGGTGCAGAAGCAGGTGGCTGAGCTCGGAGCTTCCCCAGTAAACCAGCCCTCACATGGCCATGGGGTTGTTATTACCCCAGTTCTTCTCAGAACCATTCAAAAAGAGTAGAGGGAAAAACTTGCACCTCTAATTTGCTGCCGTGGCACCTCTTTCGACTGCCATGTGACTGTCCATGTGGCATCAAATGAATGGACCACCCTGAATTCTTTGCTTGTTGCCCAAGAAATCTTAGATGCCTAGGAAAAATCTTCCACCCACCACATGGGTGCTGCCATCCTCAACTACAGTCTATGCCCAAAGAGGGGCTGTTGGAAAAAACAAGGCAAGGTTGCCTGAGGTGTAAGGAGGCTCAGCCACCTTGGGTAGGGGCTCAGCCACCTCAAGTGGTCAGCCGGCCACTTTTGTAGGAAGTCATGCCTGCCTCTTTTGGTGGCTTGGGCCTTACTTAGGGGATCCTTCAGCCATCCTTACCAAGCTCACTACCCAACCAACCATGCACCATGCAAATCATCCAACTCTCTCTTGTTGGTTGAGTTGCTGTTTTCAGGGCTGCAAACAAAGAATCTTCAGGTGCCATATCATGGGCTGTTCCTGAGGCAGCAAGGTAGTCAAAAACCTTCATGCGCCCAGCAAATTGCTTTCGCACAGCAGGGCATACAGTTGCCCAGCCTCTAGGAATTCTCTAATGCCCTTGGGTTCACGGTTAATTCCTTCCCACTCATGGGTTGGCTGCTCCCACACAGCTCCCCACTTTCCCTACCCATCATCACCTTGAGCAGCCATGTGGCACTCCGCTCTCCTCGGAGGAGGCAAAATTCCAGCCATGGTGCTCATGAACGTGATGATGAAGGGTGTCATTCATTCAGCTTCCCTACCTCCATGGAAAACACAATTAAGATGGGAAACATACTCAAACCGTCAGCTTGCATGTGCTCCCTTGCTCTTTCCTCCTCTTGGAAGCATCCCATACCACCCCATACAAGAGCTTGAGAAGCATGTCAAGCTAAGCCGTCACAGCTCCATAAGCTCCATAGTTGGACCAAGAGATTTGAATCGCAAGATTTAAATCGAGATTTGATCATTTAAATCGTTTAAATCGTTCAGACCCAAAATAAAATCGAGGTTTTTATCCGCTCAGAGAGATTTTTATTATTTTCATAAAAACTAAACATATACATAGAAATTGCATGAATAAAGATAACATATGATATATCACATGATTTCATATCATAAATTGTATCGAATGTGAAACATTCATCATGATTCATAAGCATTAACCTTTAAGTACGCAAAGAAGTAATAGGAAACATGATCCATGAATAAATACAATTGTAACGTGTAAGTCTACAAAGTACATACATAGCCTAAAGAGACAACTTTCAAGATACAAGCATAATATGGAATCTAGAATCTGAATACATCACAAGTCATGAACAATAAAAATAAAATGTGAAGAGTCAAGCATCAGAAGTAAAATCTCCCTTCATCTACACTATCATCAATATCATCATCCTCCTCAAATGAACTAGCACATGAGGAAGTACATGCACTATCACTATAAAAATCCATGACTCTCTGTGTCTTGGCACATGAATCATCATCATCTCTACTAGACGATGCTAATCTCTCCTTCCAATCCTCTAGTGCACTAGAATCTGGATGTGGACGGATGGTGTTGCTTCCTCTTCTTCCATGTCCTCTCCCACCTCGACGAGAAGCCATCTTCCTAGGTCTCCGACTAGTAGATAGTGCATCTGGATCTATAACAAAAAATTATAATATTTAAAATTAATATTAATTTGACATGTAAAAAAAAAACAAACAACATCAAAACTTAAAATTTAAAAGTATAGACTTACAGACTCTAGTATATTTTAATTTGTATACCTAATGTGTTTGCTTTTGTTCTTTTTCGTGTTTGCCTCACAAACTATTGCGACTCATGAAATAACATGGAAAAAATCTCTCTTTCTTCCACGGGGATTTGAGGGATATCTTTCACTTTAAAAGTGTCGATAGAATCCATATTGACCTACAATTTACAAATTGATATAACAAATCCAATGAGTCATGAGTTTAGAGCTTAAGCTAACATTATCGACTTGAAAGTTTGAGCATAAATTACAACTACCTCAAGGGGTGCAATCTTGTGATAAAACTTGTAGTGCTAATTTCCTCTATGATGAAGAATCATGATAATTTATATAAATAAGTATAATGTTTCAACCTTTACTCGTAAATTATAATGATAATTCATAAGTATTTTTGTAATTTGAAGTTCCAAGTTGTACTAGAAGAGGAGTATCAACACCATATATTTCCCACCAACTGACGAGGGAAAGTTGGTTCTCTCTCAATCTCGCAGCTCGCTGTCCAAAATACCTCTCCATGTATCGAAATCGCATACACTCTTTATGCAACTGTGAATATAATGCTACATCTCCTTCGGTCCATCGTCCCACATCCTCCGTCGAGCTGTCCTCTAAAGCCATGTTTGTATCCTCACCCTCTGATCTCCATAAAGGATGGAATATGTGAGCAACTGCATGGATTGGTATGTGAAACCAATCCAATCTACTTCACACAAATCATGACACCTACAAATTTCAATTTAAGATATGATTTTAAGTTTAGATAATTAAAATATATATTGTAACAAACGTTTTCAAACAATATATAAATTTATAATGACGTACTCTGTATCTGAAAGACCGGATACATCCGCAATGCAACCTTAGTATATGGCTAATATACTCATATACAAGTTCAAGTGTGCTTCTCTCCATGTCTATGATATGAAGCACGGAATATACTGACTCAAGGGAAGCAATACGAACCTCTGCCTTCGACCACAAGGCATCATCTCCCACGACAAGTGATGAATCGTGAAACAAAAGATCTTTATCTCTAGCTTCTCGTGTGTGGTACCACTCCTTTGCTACAACTGTACGAAGAAGACCTTTCCTCGCTCTCAATACTCTATCCAACACAAAGAAATATGTAACAAAATCGTGTAATGGAGGGCTTCTGAAGCTTCGAGTCCGTATGTGAATGAAATATGTTTTGAACTTTGGGTCTACTAGTCACAAACTTCACTATGAATTTTGCTTTGCTAAGAATAGCCTTAACCCATGGCAAGCTTCCTATATCTTCCATCAAAAGGTCTAAGCTATGACTCGCACAAGGGATCCACATGATTCTAGGGAATGCTCCTTCTAGCATACGACCCTTTGCCACACAATTGGATACATTGTTTGTAACCACTTGAATGACATTGTGATCCTACATCCTCAATGGCTTTTCTTACATGAGGGAATATGAATTCACATGTGACAACACTTCGAGGTGCATGTGCTCGAACGGCACGTAAAAACATAGTTCCCTTGCAAGAGGAAACCATGATGTTATACACATTCCTCTTGCGCATATCTAACCATCCATCACATAGAATGGAACATCCATATTTCTCCCATGTACTATGCAATGATAATACCTCAGTTTCTACTGCAAGCTTTTGTTTGGTAAGCTAAGTAGTGCGTAGGACTTTCCCAGGTGGCCCTTCCCAAGGGGTGCCTATGCGACTTGAGCTCTCATTGCCCTCTTCCATGTAGTGGTATTGGCTACATTGAAGGGGATGCCACATAAAATGAATAATCTGGTGATCTCTATCTTGGCTTGCTCTATTGCTTGTTTTTGCATAGATGCTCTCATGCTACGCTTTACAAAGGCATTACTTTCAAGTAGGTTCCTAGGTATGGGACCACTACTAGAGGGTGCCCATACTCCTGGAACTCGAGTAGCACTAGCATATGGGGATGCACCACTACAGCTCACACTATCAATGCGAGCCTTTTTTGAAGGTCCCGTAGAAGACACTCTAGTATTGTGATGCTTCTCAGAAGTCTGAAAAAGCCTAAAGGCCTTCACTCACTTCGATAATTCCAATACCTTCAAACAATTGCAACCTTGCAGTCATGTCCTCGATGATTTGTTGAGGCACATAGTGACATTTTCCAATGCCACCACCTCGCAAACCAAGAAGATGTGCCTTGATTCGAGATGCACTAGCAGTGTATAGACCCTTGCAATACTTGCATTCCCATATATTAGGTCCAAAGACCTTGATATGAGATAGGATATCCGAAGGGGTACGACCCATAGTGTCAGTTATGATTATCTAAGCACTAAAGACGGAAAGATGGATTTGGAGATTGGAAAGCTCAAAAATAACGCTAAAGGCAACACTGAACTTGTATTTCCCTAAAGCCTAAAGGCTAAATCAAGTGGCTAGGAATCTCTCTATCTGTCTCTCCCCTCCCTCCCTCCCTCCCTTCCCCCCCCCCCCCCTCTCTCTCTCTCTCTCTCTCTCTCTCTCTCTCTCTCTCTCTCTCTCTCTCTCTCTCTCTCTCTCTCTCTCTCTCTCTCTCTCTCTCTCTCTCTCTCTCTCTCTCTCTCTCTCTCTCTCTCTCTCTCTCTCTCTCTCTGCGCTAAGGTGCTACCAAAGTCGTACACGGGGCTGTTGGAGGCTCTGAACACACGAAGTTTGAAAAAACCGTTCACAACGGCTTGGCTAGGTTATGTTTTTAAAATCTCCTCATTATAATATTAATAATAATAATATTAAAAAAATCATCCAAATCGGTATAAAAAATCATTGATAGTGATTTAACTTGTTGAACAATTTTTACGATCTTTATATATACCAAAAAATCGCAATTTGATAAGCTGTGATGGTTTTGTGCACATCACCTTGCTTTCTCCATACTACCAGAGGGCTTCTTTGATGAGAAGCATGTCAAGATGAGTCATCCCAGCACCATGAACTCCAATGGTTTTGTGCATATTGCCTTGCCTTCTCCATATGACCAGAGATTCTCTAGGATCCTCCGTGCTCGACAAGTCAAGACACAAGGGAGTGGACATCACACTCATCTCCCAGCCATAGACCTATATAGGCTCATCCCCAAGTCTAGGGGCCTTCGGCACAATAGAAAGACACCTCCAAGGTGCTTGCATCCCACACCACCAACAGCCCACCAATATGGGTGATGAGGCTCTTCCATGCAAGGTCAAGAGTCCACTTGTGGAAAATGCCAAGAATGATAAATAAGAGGTTTCGAGTCCTATTTATAAGACAAGTGAGACGACCACTTCACACTGAAGTAGCCGGACCTAGCACACATTGATCGTGCAACCTCCTAGCTAGACATGCTACATTTGCCACCCATCTATATAGAAGGGTGGAGCCATAACATAAAGTCTGTACCTTGCATGTCGCATCTTGTATCTGTTTCTTGTGCATCCAAACTGCAGAAAATCTTGAGATCAAGAGTTACTCATCTTCTCTCTAAACATTCTACGATCCGAGGTCGTGGGATCTCTTGTATTCAACTTGATCATCATTGTATCATGCACCCCTACTTGAGTTTCTTGTGGTCTTGTAATCAGAAGTCTACTGCCATCAACCTTGTATCATGTCTGGCAATCTATCATTCCAATAACCCACGGAATGTGCAAATGAGTAAATAGATGTGCAAACAACAACATAGAAGAATGAATGTATGAACTCGTGGTACAACCAATACATTCTGATTAAAGAAACTTCATTTAATAATCCACGTCCCACTTTCTATTACAATAACCCACGGAATGTGCAAATGAGTAAATAGATGTGCAAACAACAACATAGAAGAATGAATGTATGAACTCGCGGTACAACCAATACATTCTGATTAAAGAAACTTCATTTAATTATGCACGTCCCACTTTCTATTACAATAACCCAGGGATAGATATAATGCTTAGTGAAATGAAGGTGTTGATGAAAATGATGTGGAAAGCAAGTTGACTGTCAAAATTCCTCTCTAAATTCCTCTCTGAATAAAAAGATTACGTAGCCTGTAAGAAAGTCTGATCTAAGAACGATGTAAATTAGCCAGAGAAAGAATGGCAGACCAAGTGGTTGCCAGTTGGGATATACAAATGATGGAAATAAGCGGGCAACTGACAATAGTTCGAAAAAAGTGAACAGAGAGGAAACAGAATAGAAAAATGGGATTAAGAAAATACCTTCAAGGCTTTGCACATGCTTTCAATCTCTGTTTTGTACTCAATTTTCTCCATTGGCATAACAAGCTCTATGACAGCAAGGCAATGACCCGAAGCCTTATCAAAAACAGGCAAGGCAAGTGATCCACGGACATTGCAACGTTCTGCATCACCAACACGGATAAACTCGGACTCCTTGTAGAACTGCACATTAGGACTCCACTCTGGGAGCTTCTTTGAGAAAACCCGCCCAGGAAGCCCCAGAAACCCAGGATTTCCCTGGCCTGCTGAGAAAGTGTACCCCATAGACAGATTCCTGTATAAGGTCAATCCATTGTTATCACTCTGTCGAATCAGAAAGGGCTGACCACGTGTTGTAAGTTTGACCATGTTGTCAACCACTTGCGGTACCCATACTTGAACAAGAACATCACTGCGGTATAAATGAAAATAATTATTTAGGGCCAGATTAAGGCGATCCTTGAACGAAAGAGATCCATTGAACGCTGAATACACGCCATCGCATGGGCTTGTTAGCATCACCGTCATTGTATGATGTGCAGACTCCACAGTTGCAGGAGCTTTTTTAGTTTGGCCATCTATGTCAGCACCTTGAAGATCATGGGCACCAATAGCCCTGCTCTTGTCATAATTTATGCTTGACTGCTGTTCTCGCTCTCCTCTACCTCTGTCTGTACTCTCCGCCAAGGGCTTCGAGGGAAGTTTCGAAGGCATGACCATCGATAGTTGATGCTCTGCAGAGATGGACAGTACAGAAGACCTTTGTAAGCTACCTGGAAACGCAGAGAACCGCTGGATGGCATCATCTCGACCTCTAAGCAAAGAAAACTGGCTGGATAATTCGGGTTGAAACGAAGAACTGCAGTGCGCGGATGCATTCACGACACTCACACTAGCATGTGGGGAGTCAATGTAGAAAGGTGGACTGGGTGCTGTGAACGGAGGGCTCTGGTAAGTAAAAAAGGGAAGTCCGGAGGAAGGAGATGCAGATAGAGTCATTGAGTAGGCAGGAAAAGAATCCAAGCCATTCGCTGCTGCAGACGTGTTCCATTGTTCGTGAACCATTGGCTCTGTTGTGATTTGATCGAGATCCATAAGCTCGAATGTCGAAGTCTCGTCTCCAGATCTTACAAGCATTCTAGCGATATTGCTTGCGTCAGGCAGTGATTGTTGATGCTGAGGAAGCGATCCCATTGATTCCCGTTAATTGAAAACAAATCAGAAAGACCTGTCGTTGCCAAATCCTTTCGAAAAGGAACACAGGATCATCGTCCGGGACTGGAGGCCGCCATGTGGCATGGCCATAAGGATACCAGAGCTTTATCTTTTCCTAAACCGTCCTAAACGGATCGTGCGTTCATTATCGAGCTTGTCGACCCAAGTAGAGCACTAGCCTCGCTCCGCATCGACCTGAATCGATACCATTACCGGAAGTAATCGAGGTCACAGTTTACAAGAACCGGCCAGCAGGCATCAGCTGTGATAATGCAGAAGTTTGATAATGCAGAAGGACCAGGGGTATGTTTTACCTGCAAAGCCCTCCGTAGACCGGAGTATCCTTGTCGAGCATACGCGCGCGGGAATCTTTAAGTCGTGTGTTTGTGCGACACAAGGGCTTAGGAGAGTCGTGTCTGTGTGTGCGCGCGCGCTTGTAATATTGGGAGAGACGGAGAAGAAAATTGCAAAAGTCGCCTAGATGAGGATTGCATCTCAGAAGATCCTTTTGCTTCTTGCCTGCCGTAAGTTTGAGATTGTGTTTCCGTGCAGAAAAGCCCCTGAACTTTGATTGGAGAAAGATCAGGAAGTCGGCCCCGAAAGTTCACGGGTGACGCCCACAACATCGACATGCTATTTGTCATGCGTTTCTAAAACAGGCAACTTGCCCGACCTGCCTGCCCTCGACATTTCATGTTTTCTTGCTTTTGAAATGACGATTTCGACGCCATTGACAAATTGACAGTATGTGCAGAATAGGGCTGTCATGGATGTACTTTCCCAGCGCCTGGAAGATTGGAGAGTTCCACGCAAAATTAATCACGAGTCCTCCACATGTAGCCATTGGCGCCCCTTAAATTTCAATGCCAAGGCAAAATGTCATATGAAAGCTAATTTTTTTTTGAGAGTACAATGAATTGGGAACACACTCAGACACGTGACCTAGTAAAGTTAAGGCACTCATTTTTTAGGAACTCTCACTCGATCTCCTGAAGTGGAGGCACCTATCGTTGAGAAACTCATAGATATGTCCAGCTAAAATTTGAACTCAAAACTTTCTCCCACAGACTCAAAGCATCAAACCACTAAGCTATGCTTGGACATGAAAGAGAAATTACTTTTTTTTATGAGAAATGTTGATATGTATATAGAAGACATACATAATGACAAACAAAATGCCCATCAATGTTAGGCTTTAAGTGTTGGAAAAAACTTGAAATTTCAGTCACACAAAATTCCTTTTTCATGAAGTTTAAAAGAGTAAGGGGTTTTTTTAAATAAACATCTGTCCTCTTCTCCAAAATTAACATGTATCCGCACACATACACATCAACCACATATATATACCTACATACATCACACACATAAAAAATCAGCATAGGTAGCCAAATGTGCATATAATGCCACACTCATACATATATGCATACAGCACACTTAAAGACATACAAAGACCATTAGAAACACATGGATAAACAACCATGTGTACATGAATAACCAAATGCACACGAACATATATAAAACCACGTAGAAATAGAAAAACACACACATTTAGATACATCATATAACTACATTAATTACTATACATCCGTAGATGTGTAAGAAATAAGACCCAAATGGAACAAGATTTATATTTTAGAATACTTATAGAAGTGCAAGATATTCTCCCTCTCTCTCATAGGCATACACATACACAGAGCTCAATCTTTTAATATGGAATTTCAATGTCTAAATTTTGATATTGATATTATCATATGTGGAAAAGAAAACCTTATTTTCTATAATTACATGTAGTAGCTTTTCAAATATTATGATCAATGAATTTAAAGACCTACATATCAAGGAGTTATTTCTTACCTTTTTAGTTTTATCGTTGGTCCAAATCCTGATACATGCTCTTATTGAAGCATGCCCATTGATATGGAATGCAACAAACATATTTGTGCCACTACTAGAGCAACAATATGAGGAACTTGTAATTCCAAATTGTACTCATCACTACAAAATTAAGCATGAAAGATCAAGCTCTTATGTGAAAGATGGTAAGTAGTATTTACTTTTCTAGGTGGAAACTTGACTACCTAAGATCGATGGTAACATCTCCACCTTGATGCTGCAAATAAAGGAAAACATTTCTTGGCATACTATCAAACGCACAATCATACACAAAAAAGAAAGTTACTACTAGCACACACATGCAATCACACATGCATTTTGGCTAAATAGATCTTCAAATGTATAATGCACAACAAATGCATGTTGGAAACATGATCCACAGGATCATAGAATGTAGAGAAAATCTGAATTTCGATTGCAAACCAATCACTTAACCACCTTAGAGGTACATCTATGCACATTGAGCATGCTTACTCTCTTTGTATATCTTTTTCTTTCTTTCTCCATATCTCTCTCTTTCTCATTCTCTTTCCCTGAGCTCAAAAAATACAACTCTCTTGTTCAAACAAAAATAACAATACACATAGTTGCAAATCCCACAAATAGGTTTGACATCCATCTTTTTTAAGAATATTAATCATACATACTCATAAAACCTCAATTCATCTATACAATAAATTGTTGCAGTTTGATATCTACGAAAACATGCGAATAGCACAAGGAAGAAGAAGAAGAAGCTTGGAGCACAACACACAATACTGAATGTATTATTGCTAGAATGTACAAAGATAAGTAACCCGTTAGGGCAATAGGCGTATATACAAGCCAGGGAAAAAAGCCTCCCAAAGAGGGAAAAAAGTGCCCCGACGGTCCTAATGTGTTCACACACATCACTACCTAAATATATCAACAAATCCCCCCTAGAAGTGATGCAATGAACTAGGAGCTGGCACTCATGTGTAAAAAAGTGCCAAGCTATGTGTAATCAATCCACAAAAGGAAGTAAGCCCAAAGCTTTGTGGAAAGCTTCAAACTTCTCCCTAGGCAAAGCCTTCATGAAAAGGTATGCAATGTTCTCCTGTGTGGGCACATATGCCAAGCTGATCTCTCCAGCAGAGAACCTCCCCCTAACATAATGATAATGCACCTCAATGTGCTTAGTGCGAGCATGGAACACAGGGTTCCTTGCAATTACTAATGCACTGTGATTGTCAGTGAAGATGGTGGTGGCAGAAGAATGACCAACACCCAAATCATCCATAAGGCATTTGAGCCACACTTACTCAATAGTCACGATGAAAGTTTCCCTATACTCATCCTCACAACTAGAAGTGGCCATAGTAGGTTGCTTCTTGATCAACCAAGATATACATGAACTACCAAGCATGAAGCAAAAGCCACTAGTGGACGCATGAGTGTCATAGCAAAACTAGCCCAGCCGGAGTTAGAAAAAGCATGCTGTCAGATCTCATTATGAGTGCCTCAAAGTTCATGCCACAAGAGCTCTAGCTATTGCTCGAGTGGTACATCGGGTAGAGGTGACTCACCAAAATCCTCAAAGTTCATTAGAAAAATCATGTTGTCAGATCTCATTATGAGTGCCTCAAAGTTCATGCCACAAGAGCTCTAGCTATTGCTCGAGTGGTACATCGGGTAGAGGTGACTCACCAAAATCCTCCATGGTGTTCGTATGGTCCATGGATATGTAGAGAAAAGAGCCCTCTTGCTAGATATGTAAAAGCAATTTTGAGATTGCTTAAATTAAAATGTAAAAACGAAGGATGGTTCTTGGAAATTGAAAAAGTAAGAAAGAGATGCAGGTTGTGTTAAATATAAGAAAAGAGAACTACAGTGACAACACAAAGAGATAGTATAGTCATATAACACTTCCCTTGTGAGAGTGAGGTTGTGGGTTCAAATCCTTCCTCCTTGGTGAATATAAAACTCCTTATTTCCACTCATAAATTAAAAGGGATTTACGTGTAGCCAACAACTGCTAAAGGATCCATGGGTGCCAGGGAAGCCAAGGTGCCAAAGTTATGCCTTAGCTATGCATAAGTTCTATGTCTTAGAGTTGTATATTATGGAATCATGGAAGGTTAAATGGATTTTTAATGTTTTAAATGTCCAGAAGGTTTTAATGTGGTTGTGTTTGATCTAGCAGGTGAAGAAGCATGAGGGCGTGGATACAAGTGGATGCACATAAATAAATAAATTCAAAGATTAAATCGAAGACTTCTAGAATAGTTATATTTAGGTTTGTCTTGTTGTAAAAGTAGTGGTTCGCTTTAGAAAGTGACGCCTTTTGTAATAAAGTAGTTTTACCTAAAAAGACGCTTTTAAAAGCGACGGCCCTCATGTAACTTCTATTTTCAGGACGTAATAGAATAAGCCTATAAATACATGTACTCTAAGAGACTCGTCCATCAGAGTGCATGGGGGGAGATTGCACCCATTAAATGGATTTTTAATGTTTGAAATGTCCAGAAGGTTTTAATGTGGTTGTGATTGATCTAGCAGGTGAAGAAGCATGAGGGCGTGGATATAAGTGGATGCGCATAAATAAATAAATTCGAAGATTAAATTGAAGACTTCTAGAATAGTTATATTTAGGTTTGTCTTGTTGTAAAAGTAGTGGTTCACTTTAGAAAGCGACACCTTTTGTAATAAAGTAGCTTTACCTAAAAAGACGCTTTTAAAAGCGACGGCCCTCATGTAACTTCTATTTTCAGGACGTAATAGAATAAGCCTATAAATACGTGTACTCTGAGAGACTCGTCCATCAGAGTGCATGGGGGGAGATTGCACCCAATCTGCGTTCTGTCTCGTCTATTGTTGCGTCTATTCTTCTGTGTGTTTTCTGCATTCGTAACCTCTGTTTGAGCATGAGCAAGATCCTGACAACACTTAGTCGATGCCTTAGAGTAAGATGGAGTAAATGTAGGTTCAGGTTTAGGAAATGAAATAGAAACAGAAAGCGGAAACAAAACAAAGACATGGATAGGGATCAAAATCGGAATTGGAATAAAAAAGTGAAAGTGAAAGCAAACAATGAATAGTGATCAAACACCAAAACAAATGGAAACAGACTCTGAGGAGTAAGTCAAAGGAGTAAACATAGGTCTAAATGTAGGTTCATGTTCAGGAACTAGAACTGAAACAGAAACAAAAATCAAAGCCAAAATAGAGATAGGAACAAGGACAAGGATTGAAATCGGAATCAAAAAGCAAAAGCAAAAGCGAACAATGAATAGCGATCAAACACCAAAACGAATGGAAACAGTGAAGGGCTTTGGTGTGCAGAACAACAGGAGCAAGGAGAAGATCAAGGGAGAGAGAAGAGAAGAGAGACACACACACATGCATGGGAGCCTCAAAACCCACATAATGATCTCTCTTGAGGCAATGCTCTATATATGATGTATATATATGAATATAGGGGTAAGGTCACATGAACCTTACATCCCCAACAATCTCCCACTTAAGGGTCAATGTGACCATAAGTGAAAAAATATACAAAGAATGATGTAGGACTATACAATAATGTATAGGAATAGTCTGTATCTCAACCCACATGGATCAGCCTACACCAACTGCCTCGGACAAGGTGTATCCATGCACCTCAAACTGCTCTAGACTCATATCAATAAGATTCAAGCTCACATATGACTGATGCAAGAATCGATGAAGTTCCTACAAAGCTCCCACTTGCTCTATGCCTATGTCAATCATCGAACAACCATGTAAAGATAAGTTCTCACTACAAACTCACATAGAAGGCCCAAAAGACCCTGACATCAAGAACAAGAAATTCCATTTCCCTTATAATGTCAAGCAAATTTGAGTGGCCAAGCAATTACTTAGATCCCAACCAAATTGCACTATGATTTGGGTACCAAAGAAATCCCTTGTACAAAATTAATCCTCTCACAAACAAATCCATAATCCATGGTCTAGACCCATCATGCTTCATCTTCAAGAAAGACCACTTCCAATGGAAGGATCCAAAGAAATCAAGCAAAAACCCAAAAAATATAACTTCAAGGCGATGACCAACAAAGCAAAGACATATTGGTGTCCTAAAACCTATTCGTACAACATCCATGGGTGTCAAACCCAA
Organism: Ceratopteris richardii; assembly: GCA_020310875.1. Taxonomy (NCBI): domain Eukaryota; kingdom Viridiplantae; phylum Streptophyta; class Polypodiopsida; order Polypodiales; family Pteridaceae; genus Ceratopteris; species Ceratopteris richardii. The sequence goes on from CM035430.1 coordinate 14,443,174, forward strand.
CCTTGTCCAATGCACAATATATTTTCAAGATGTACACTAAGTAGGCACGCAAACAGGGCCTCATCCAAAGGCCAACCATTAGCCACACTAAGTTTAACCCAAGCATAAAGAGGGCACATGTACATACATTACAAAAATTTGCTTTTCATTTTTCTTTTTTCAGGATGGTGGACAAAGGTGTCATCCATGGCAATGGTTGATGAAAAAGAGAAGGTTCTTGGAGTTGGACATTTGGAGAAAGCCTCATCATTGCCTCACCCTTGAGCACTTTGCTCAAGATCCATTCCATTTTTTACACCATTGTTTTTTGTATGCATTTTTTAGAGTATTGTGTACCTAAGTGACAACTTAGGGACTTGTGACGAAAGAGATTGTTCCTCTATCACCAACAAGTGCATATAGTGCAGATCACACATATAAATTATCAATCCTAGAAGTATCTTGAACCTAATCGAGTGTATGAAGACTTGCACTTACACGATGGTCAATGAAGTGAGATAGCTACCATTGCATGCAAATGAGTATTATCTCTCACATTCATCATTCAAACAGGTGGAAATGGTGTCACGATACATGAAACAATAGTAATCACAAAAAAGGACTTTTCTCTTAGCTTTGAACTCGGAATATGGTCAATGGCGGTTTCTTTTTGAAGCTCTCGGCGAGACGCATCCAATCGTATGTCGTATAATTCTGACAAACCTACTTCAAGATATGCACAAAAAACTAATCTGCGCAACTCACCTAGTTTCACCACACACCTCCTCACTTTTCACACACACATTACACACTTCAGAAAAACAATGAATTGGATAGACTATTGGAGTTAGACATCTGCGGAAGCATGCAAATAGCACAAGGAACAAGAAGAAGCTTGGAGCACAACAAAGATAAGTAGCCCATTAGGGCAAAATGCATATATACAAGGGGGGGGGGGGAACCTCCTAAAGAGGGAAAAAAGTGCCCCGGTAGTCCTAGAGTGTTCACACATATCACTACCTAAATATATCAGCAAATCCCCCCTAGAAGTGATGCAATGAACTAGGAGCTGGCACTCATGTATAAGGAAGTGCCAAGCTATGTGGAATCAATCCACAAAAGAAAGTAAGCCCAAAGCTTTGCAGAAAGCTTCAAACTTCTCCCTAGGAAAAGCCTTCATAAAAAGGTATGCAATGTTCTCCTGTGTGGGCCCTGATCTCCCCAACGGAGAACCTCTCCCTAACATAATGATAATGCACCTCAATGTGCTTAGTGCGATCATGGAACATAGGGTTCCTGGCAATTACCAATGCGCTCTGAATGTCAGTGACGATGGTGGTGGAAAAATATTGACCAAAACCCAAATCAGCCATAAGGCGTGTAAGCCACACAAACTCAATAGTGGCTATGAAAGCTGCCCTACACTCAGCCTCACAACTGGAAGTGGCCATAGTAGGCTGCTTCTTGCTCAACCAAGATATACATGAGCTACCAAGCATGAAGCAAAAGCCACTGGTGGACACACAAGTGTCATAGCAACCAGCCCAATCATTGTCAAAAAAATCATGCAAATCTGGCAGTAGTGATCCCCTCTTGGGATAAAACAATCCAAGTAGCCGGATACCACTCAAGAAGTGAAAGATGCACTTAACTTGCTTGACACCTAGGAAATGCATAAACCTACTCATCTGTGAGACAACAAATTGAATATCTGGTCGAGTAATGCATAAGTAAATCAAGCATCCAACATTCTGCTGATAGAGAACAACATCAAATGCATCTCGAGCATCATGAAGACTCAATCATAAACCTGTCTCCATAGAAGTGGCAATAGGCTTGCAGTCTTCAAGGCCAAAATGCTACAATAATGTGTCAATATAATATTTTTGACACAAAACCATTCCACCATCAACTTGCATAAACTGAATGCCCAAATAGTGATGCAAATGCCCCAAATCATACATCTCAAATGAGGCATGCAAATCAACCTTAAAATTGGAAATATGTGTGTCATGAGGACCAGAGAGCAAATGTCATCAACATACACCACAATGATCAGAAGCAAATCATTAGCACGCTTAACATATAAGGTGCTTTCAGTTGGATTGTTCTCAAAACCATGTGAAATGAGATAGGCATGTATCTTTTCATACCAAGCACATGGTGCTTGCTTTAAACCATATAATGCCTTCTTTAACCTGCACACCTAGTTTTCATGCCCTTTCTACATAAAGCCACGGGGCTGAAAAACATACACTTCTTCATGCAAGTCACCATTCATAAATGTTGTTTTTATGTCCAACTAGTGTACATTCCAACCATGATGAGCTGCAAGTGCATAGATGCTATGAACAATAGTCATTCGGCATGTAGGAGCAAAGGTTTCATCAAAATCAATGCCTCTTTCCTGCTTATAACCCTTTGCAACAAGCCTAGCTTTATACATGTCAACTATTCCATCAAGTTTATGATTCAGCTTGTATACCCACTTAGTGCCAATGGCCTTGCCTGGAGGCAAGTCACATAAAGACCAAGTACCATTTTTCATGATATTGTCATATTCAGATTGCATTGCAGCCATCCAATGTTCAAAATTTTGTGCTTCATCAAACGAAACAGGTTCAGTCTCATCACAGAGACTAGAGGCCGCCATAGCATAGAAATCTGATGCAAAAGAGGCACTACGAGAGCCTAACTGAGTACGATATGACAAATGTGCATCTAATTTGCTATCATGCAAGGTCTACACCAGCCATTTTGGCATAGTTTTTGCATGCTCAATATCAACTCTCTCATCAACAAGTGCGTCATGTAAATCTGCATCAGAAATGGAATGATCTGCATCATCACATGAAACTTGCAAAGGCTGAGAAGTTGCCTCATTAGGACGAGCGCCAAATTGTCCATCTATAAGAGGCATCAAAGTATCATACATGTCTTTGGAGCTAACGGATGTCTCCTTAATACATGAAAGCAATGGCTAAATAGCATCTTTCACAAAAACAACATCACAGCTAACCAAAACGTGTTTAGTCTGTGGATGATACAAATGATAGCCTTTACTTTCATAATTGTACCCAACAAAAATACATTTTAATATTGCTTTATCATCCAATATTCTGCGATGTTGTTAAGGCACTAATGCATATGGCAGACAACCAAAAACATGCAGATGAGCAACAGACGGCTTGCGACCATGCCAAGCCTCATTTGGAGTGATAGACTACAGTGCTTTAGTGGGACACCTGTTCAGTACATATGTTGCACACATAACAGCCTCAAGCCAGAAACTATGTGGTAAAGCCTGACTCTTGACCATGAGTTGACCTGTTCTTTTGTTCAACAATTCCATCTATTGTGTTGTATACAAAATTGTACACTAATGTTTTATCCCATGTTCAACCAAAAATGCATTAAAGTCAGAAGACATATATCCCCCCTCTCGATCAAAATGGAGGGTGCCCATTTTACATGCTGACATATTTTCAGCCAAAACCAGAAACTTTTTGAAGCACATAAACACTTCAGACTTTGCCTTCAATGGATATACCCATGCATGCTAGAAAAATCATCAATGAAATTCACGAAGTAAAGATAGTTCCCAAAAGAAGGTGTCTGCATAGGACCACAAACATCACTATGTACAAGCTACAATTTCTGGGTAGTCCAAACTGAACCATCTTTTGGAAAGGAAGAATGCTGCATTTTTCCCAAAATATAGCCTTCACATACATTTTGATCGGGTGCCTCAAGTTTGGGCAAAGAGGACACCATTTCAGATTTTTGCAGGCATATCAAACTAGCAAAATTCAAATGACCAAAGCGTGCATGCCAAAGCTTTGCATCTGACATAGCCTAAGAATCATGTACTACACATGCCAAATCATTTACAGATCTTTCATAGTCTATGAGCTTATACAACCCACGACATAAAATGCCAGAAGCAATAATGATGTCGCCATTTGACAGATCATGAATTGTACATCTGTCATCAACAAATTTCACAACGAAGCTAATCTTGGCTAATGCAAAAAATGATAACATATTTTTCTTGATCCCCGGCATAAACAAAGCATCTGACAAAGTGAAAGAACTACCATCACAGTAGTCAAAATGATCTTACCAACTCCCATAACAGGATAGGAGGAGTTGTTGGTGCATGTAACAGTATTTCATGTAGGGGAAGGCTCGACTGAAGAGAAGAAACTGTGTTGCAAGGTAATATGTTTGGTCGCCCCACTATCAAAGTACCAAAATATGAGTCTACTACACACATGCACTGCTCATGAGAAGATGGGTCAAAACTGCAAACAGTAGTAAATGCCCATTCTTCTTCCTGCACAAGATTAGCAAACTCTATTTTCTTTGTAGAGGCCTCTGCAACAACCATTCTGGCCTCTTTCTTCTTTTCCTCTTTAGCAGCCAGTTTTGGACAGCTCTTGATGACACGATCATTTGCTTTACAGTTTGCTTTTTTTATTTCTTCTCATCTTTGTCTTCCTTCTTTGAATGTGCAACATTTGTAGATTTTTGCTTACTAGTAGAAGAGCTCCATTTACCTTTGCCCTTCTGACTAGCCAGGAAAGCTTGATCTGCAACATGCATAATAGACATGTTCTGCCTAGACTGGTCTTCTTGCAACAGAACAGAGATTAAATTTTCAAATGACAAGGCATTTGGATTGCCTTTCATCATCAAACAAAGAGTAGAAGCAAAACTCTGATCTGAGTCAGGAAGACCATTTAGAACGGTCTACACAAGTGAGCTATCTGGTATAACTTCATTAGTAGAAATCAACTGTTCTCTCAAATCCTTGATCTTTGTGAGAAAATTGTCCATAGAATCACCTTCATTCATGTGTTCACTCTCCAATTGTTTTTGAAGGTAAGCAACACGAGCCTCATTCCTAGCTTGGTACAATGTGGTAAGTGTATCCCAAGCATCCTTAGCTGTTCTACAAGAGCGAATGTGAGGAATAATGGCATGCTTGACAGACAAAGCTATCAATGCATGTGCTTGAGCATCTCTACCATCCCAATGAAGTTGCTCTGTAGTAGGTGCAACAGAAACAATAGCACAAACAAGAATCTGCAGAATATCATCATCTTCAACACCATCTCCAGCAGATCTAGCACTTGTATTTGTAGTACCTTTATTTGCAGGTGTAATAGGACATCTTTCAGCACCCTGGACAATATTCCATAGTCCTTTTGTGACCAATACATGACGCATCATATAAGCCCATAATGGGTAGTTGGTACCATCCAACTTATCCTCAACCGCCAACATACGGAATACATCACTGCTTTCAATCATGGCCAGTGACTAAAATACCTTGATGCAAAAAATTGATTGTATCTCAAAAAGTTGAATAGAACTGCCCAGAAAAATTCTACTAAACTTGTAGGAGACTTCGAGATGCTTATACCGGTGAACCAAAACTGGTATATACCTTTGGCACAAAAAGATGAAATAGCCTACACAAGCATTGCGATAGTGCGTTTGGAGGCCAAAACGAGCTCAGATCACGATTTCGGCACGACAAAGCGAAGCACTTTTGATCTCTGAAACACCCTGAGTATGCTTACCAAATTTTGTGCAATTTTGAGATTACAATCGGAGAGATTTACACAACGCTCTAATGAAGGGGCAACCTGCTTTGATACCAATTGTTGGAGTTAGACGTCTGCAGAAGCACGCGAACAACACAAGGAAGAAGAAGACGCTTGGAGCACAACACACAGTGATGAATGTATTACCACTAGAATGTACAAAGATAAGTAACGCATTAGGTCAAAAGGCGTATATACAAGCCGGGGGAAAAAAACCTCCTAAAGAGTGAAAAAAGTGCCCTTACGATCCTAGGGTGTTCACACACATCACTACCTAAATATATCAACATAGACAACACTTCCATGCACTCATTCCAAGCTACAATTACACATGCAAGCTTGCAAGCAAGGATATACAAGAGAAAGAAGAAGCAAATTCAAAAATCAGGGTTCTCCCTTACTCACAATGGCAAAAATTCTTTACAAAGTGTCCGCAAATGACTTATATACATGTGCCCTAAAAATGGTCCTTTCACATAAAAGACCGACACTTTATTAAAGAAAGCCTAAATTCCTACTATTTTACAAAGATTATGATATAATATTTGGGAATTTATGCATCTAGAGGACTCCTCTAGTGCATTTACATGGCTTCATGAGGTTTTCATAGACATCTGAAGAAGAAAATTGGTGCTCATAGTTTGAATCTTTTTGGGGGCTCCTTTTCCTATGCTTCTTTACTCTGCAACACTCTCCCCCTCTTTGTCTCTATCATCCCTTGACAGGCTTTGTGGTGATAATTCGGGTTGTCACGCATGCATCTAGTGGCTACAAATGTGATATTCTTAGTCACTCGTTTCCGATTTTTAGCCTCTCCCTCTTTCTAACTTTTGGTCTTTGAATATTTCTAAGTTCTCATATATCTGACCCTCTTGTATTACTGTAGCCTGCTTACTTCTTCTCACTGCACACACCTAGTGGCTAAGAGTGTGACTATCTTAGTTACCCTCTTCAACTTCTCAGTCTCTACCCCTTTCTAGCTTTTGGTCTTCGGATAAATGTTTGTTTTCACTCATTGAGACCTCGTTCTTTCATGTTGCAGCTTGGTGCGTGCCTCTACGGGGCTTTGGGTAGAGGGTGGTGCTTCTTATTGAACAATCTTTCATTTTTATTTCTTCTTATTTTTATTTTGGTTGATTCTCCTGTTTCTCCTTCCACACATCCCCCCTCATGAACTCTGTCGTCCTCGACAGACTTTGCAAGTCAATGGGAGTACTTCATGTATATCTTTTGCTATGTTTCATTTAAGAGATTGGTTTCATGTATCATTAATTGCTTCCACTATTCGGACTTAACAACATCGTGGGGTGGTTGTCGGTGATCAGAAAAAAAACTTAATTCATATACTACTAGCCATGCATTAAGGTTAGTAGACATCTTCAAGAATACTTCTGAATCAATTTCCAAGAATTCGATGAAGAATGCTTCTTCAAAAGTCTGCATATAAATATTGGGTAAAAACATTAATCTCGAGTAGTAGGCCATAATAGTTAATCGGCTTGGCATGACAGAAAGGTTGAATACCAAAATATCTGTTCCCTGATTAATACCAATAAAATTCAAAAATGGATATTCTACGTGCTTGAAGACTTTGAGTACTGTTAGAATCATGCTGAGTATTTTATTCGCTAGCTTGATTGTGAGATCAGGGACCTTTGCGTACCGGGATAACCAAAATTTAATGGTTCTGACCATGTACTCTTTCGTGGGCAGATAGTTATGCGGCACGCTCGGGAGTAAGGGAAAATTGAGCCACTGTTTATTCAGTTCACCTTGACTTTGCAAGAACCAAAATTCTGGTCAATATCATTGATGTGGCACATGACAAAAAGCTTGATTAACTTGAAGTAAATAGGGTGCTTCCTTCCAATGCACCTGCAATGTTGGATTTTTCTCCAAAAAGTTTCTCCTCCAGATGGGATCGGCGGCTTCGAACTCCTGTTGAGTATAATTAAAAGTTGTTGCTTTGAAATTGAGCTGCTTGTCTTGATCCTTTCCCATGTCCTTCTTGATATATCTTTGGGTTTTCTCTTTCATGATTCCATACGGGAGATTGAAGGGCTTTATTATCGCATCTAGATCTTTGCTTTTGATCTAAGCCTCTTTCATGACTTTTACTGCTTCATTTTCAAAAATTTCTGTGAGACGAGACACCAGTAGTGCCTGCTCTTTCTGACTTAGTTCTGATAGTATATGGCATTGGATGGTCAATTTGTCTATAGTTGGCTCCCTTATTGGTGAACGAACGATTGCGGGAGAAAGAGGATGTACCTAAATCTCGTCAGTAGCCATCTTGGATGGTTGCACTACTGGTGTCCCCAAGTTGTTTGTCTGTTCTAACTGTGTTCTGAGCTCTTCTATGATTTTGTCTTCCTCATCGTGTTGTACTTTACTAGCCTTGAGCTTGTCTTCAACTTTTGCCTTTGCTTCGCAAGTGTTCTTTACCTGGTCAGCATCCTCATTGCATTGCTCCATGTATTTTTGTACTGCTTCATTCCACTTAAGTTCCCATGTTTTGTTTTTCGCTTTATATTTGGTTTCTAACTTGGCCTATTTCATTTGATCTTGTTTAAGCTGATACTTCCTATAATCATGTTTCTTCAACGATTGTGCTTTCCAAAGGCTGATTTAATAGAATAGAGTTCATTAACTCTTTATTCCTCGCACATAGATTGTTTGCTTCATCCATATACACTTTAATCTGATTTTCTAACAATTTGCTTCGATTGATCATCCTTATTTTTTTTGCTTCATACATTTCTTGTTGCTTTTACAACATCCTTACTTCCACTTGAAGTTCTGAGACAGATATAGTTACCTTTTGTAACTTGTCTTCGAGCAACATGTTTTCCTCCTAGAGATGATTGCATTCTTCTGTTTTTTTGGCCAATTCTTATGTTCATTGCATGAGTTCCTTTTGAACGGGCTATATTGTTGGCTAAGAGCTCTTCACTTATGGTTTTGAATCGAATTCTCGCTTCAAATAATTTTATCTTTTCTTTTTCCTCATCCATCAATAGGGTTTGGGTAGTCATGGTTGTGTCAATCATGTTTCTGATTATAGGCTTTAGTTGATTCACATCTACATTCATCCATGTTTTTTATATGAGTGGTTCTTCACCTATTTGCACATCTTTACCTTACGCAACATGTAATGTTTCTTGATGTGGCTGTCGGATATGTAGTTGCACTCTTGGCTCCGCCTTCTGGATGGTGTTTGTTGTTTCTTGTGCTGCTGGTTCCTCAAAGGGCACGTTTTGAGAATCGGCCACCACATCCAAAGGTGATGGTTTAGCAACCACTCGGATGGGTAAAGTAGGTTCTTGTTCTTCTTGTAGTTCGTTGATGTCTTGTTCCAACTTTGAATGTACAACTGTTCTGGACTTGGGAGGTGACATCGCCTTGAGAGATATCCTTGTTTACTCATTCAATTGGATGATGTGTCCTCTTCCTTTGGTTCTTCAGTTAGAGACTGGTTTTGTGCCCTTTGCTCATCTTCCTTTTTCGTTGACCACTGTACTTGATTCTACTCGTCCCATTCTTCTTCTGCATGCTCATCCATGTGTATATCAGTATTAAGTGTATCATGGTCTAGGGATGATTCAATTTTTGAGCTTAAATCATTTAACCCCAGTTCTTTATACCTTTCTTGTCGTGATGCCTTCTTGGCTGCTTGCGATGTTCTTTGTCTACTTGATTGATGGTACAGGTGGCCTTGTACTGTAAGGTTGACTTGACCTCTCATATAAAAATGTGTGGCTTCTAATGCGGTGGAGAGATCCCTTATGGTAATGGCAAGTGTTGTTGTCAATGGTACCTTCAGAAGTTCATGCATTCTCTTGGACTGAGGGGTTGAAGATGCTTCTGCCACTTGAGCTCGTTTGGCACCTCTCATGGTGGTTCTGGAGCTAGTGCCAACTTCCTCCACTATGGCCATACCTTTCCTCTTCTTTGGTACAATGGCGGCCTTCACATATTTTGACATTTTAGCCATTGAGATCATAGGCCGTAAATAGTCTTTGATATCTAATGCTTGATAGATAAATAGTGTTAAAGTAGAGCTTCCATTTAATAATTTCTTGTGTCCCCACTGCTTTTTAGCTTCAAATATTGAATGTATGGGGTCAGATTGATTTGGTTCCCAATTTTCTTGACTACATGGGATAATAATTGTACTACTACTTTTTGTGGAGTTGTGTATCGATGCATATTGGGAAAACAGAAGTGTTGATGCACAAGTCTTACTTCTTCTTCAATATCAATTCTATTGATATCCAAGAAAGTCCTTTTCTTAGCCTCATGGCATTCATCCTTCAGATCAGTGAGACCATCCACGGTCCAGCCAAATGTTGTCTTGATCAGCTTATGTGTGAAGCAAATAGTCTATGATTCCCTATTGCGATCTAATACCATAGCTTCAGGGAAAGATGGCCTATCCAGCACGGGATGCAAAGTATTCATGACTTGGGTGCACCTTTGAAAGTTAGGTTTGTAGATAGGAAGCTTCAAGTAGGCCTCAATTCTAGCTTGTGTCCACACATCTATTATGCTTGGCATTTCATGCAAGATTCTAAAGTCTTGAGTCATCATAGGGAATTGATGCTCTCTATCCATGATCGTAATAGTGATGTGGAACAAATGCTCACTTGCGGGATTGTCATCTCTGAACCAATGTCCTCGAGCCTTAATAGCTAATTCTAGAGGAGACTCTAATATTTCAACTTTCGTGAGTGGCTTCAGGATCAAAGGATGCCTCCTGTGTACCTTCAGAGTTAGAGGAAGCCATCTGCAATTGAAGGATTTTAATGATTAGTGTCAAACTTGGGATAAGTTGTCTTGGTGTTTCGATCACTCTGTATGTTGTGTCCCCACTCCCAGAGTGCATAAGGAACATAGTAACTGATCTTTTTTTATAAACTTATATTTTTTTCTTAAGTTGCAATTGAAACAAAAAACATTAATGACATAGCCGAGGCAATTTTATTTATTATTTTATTGTACATGGTGTTTCCTATTCCCAATGAGGGAAATGTGCCTACTTAGTAGGACAGAGATGCTACTGTATTGAATGCATGACCTTGTAATGTGGCCCTATTGATTTGCTGCATTGAGATGAAGGGATGAGTTGTGTATCATGTGTAAGGAGAGTAGGGGTTTCTAGGCTTGGATCAGAGATGGAAACTAGTTGATTAGGATTTGGCATTGGTGCAGACATATATTCAGCATCGTTATACTTCAAGCAAACCATCTTTGAAGGCTTCTCATCTAGTAGGATAAAGACTTCTCTATGGCCAATCGTGCCAGATATGTAGCCTAAAGCTAACTGGATTGTTACCTCAAATTTCTATATCCAATCTTGGCCTAACACTAGTTCCTCCAACAAGTCGTCATCTTTTTTTTTTTAATATAAAGGAAGTTCGGCAGTAGCCTACTCTCTCGGACTTGAATTAAATAAAGAAAAGTACAAGAGAAGGGGACTAGTGCCCACGGGACCCCCCAAATCCCACAATGTAGGGGAAGCTTTTACAGAGCTTAGATGGCATTACAAAGAATACATGATGATGCCTGAAGGGGGGGATTTCTTATAGTTAACGATCCTTTTGCCAAGGAGGAACAATGATTTCTCAATTGACCACTCGTTGGGGGAGTCGCCAAAGTTGAAAGCACATCTTTCCCGCCAGATTTTCCATAGGACCTCCCCTCTGATGGCGTTCTAGAGAGTCGCGGAGCAGCCGATCGCTTCTCCCAGCAGGGCTTGCTTCCAACTGAGATGTTTTTGAAGTCTAATTTTCTTTCCAACTGTCTGCCAGAGTCTAATGGAGTTGGGACAAGTAAAGAAGATGTGTGGAACATCTTCGATAGACCGGTAGCAGCGTTTGCACCAGGGAGGAATCCCAGAAAATTTGATAGCCTTAAGGTTGGTCCAGATTCCATGATGAAGAATTTGCCATAAGAAGACAAACTTTTTTATTTCTATGAGGGGGTGCCAAATAGCCATTAATTTCATGTCCCACCGAAGCCGCGTCCATGACAAGCACCACTTCTTGTTGAGGTTAACCTGATAGTCAATCGTTTCTTTGATGTTCGGGATTTTTGATAGGCTATTCCCATTGTGCCATTTGAGACCAAGCGAGTTCGACGTGTCGTGTCCCATGAGAAGGCGAACTTTGTGGCGGTCCCAAGAGAGACATCTGCTTTGCAAAGTGTTCCATTCTTTGTACGAAATGTTGATGCTACGGTCAATATCCTCAAAGTTGATCCATCGGTTGGTGTCTTGTTTCCAGAGATGTTTCCAATTCTTGAATCCTTTGTTCCATAGCTTCTTGGCATTTTGAATGTTCCAAGGTTCCACACTCCGGATGCCATGGATCGAAAACCATATAGAGTCATTTTGTCTGATACTGGCTGCCCACCTCCAGTATTCACTTATTCTTGTGTAGCTTTTGACTTTATTCCAACTCTTCCATAGGGAGCACACAAGATTTGAGCCTTTCGGGAAGAGGGGGATCGGGGAAAACAACAAGGTCAAGATGTCAAGATTCTTCCAATTTGGGAAACCCATGAGAGCCAACTCATTCTGGTTTCAGAAGATCAACTTGGCCCACGAGGCCTCCCCATTGCACCAAGCCTTAATCATCCATTTGGCTGCCAGTTTGTTAGCCATGCACCCAATGTCGATGATACCAAGGCCCCCACTATCTCTATGCCTGGTGTAGATGGACCACTTGATTTTAGGCACCCCCCTCCTATTGTGGTCGCCCGTCCAAAGGAAGTTTCTACAAATACTATCCAGTTTGAACAGATCTTGCTCTTTCGGTCTCCAACAAGAAAGGAAATAAATGGTAGATGATAAGAGGAACGTGTTGATAACCATGGCGCGGCCAGCTAGATTGATTTGCATACCTCTCCAATAGTTAAGCTTGTTTTCGAGTTTGGCCAACACCCAGTTCTACCGTTATTCCATAGAGACACCAAACCCCAAGGGGATCCCAAGCAGCCGAAGAATTTGGCCCTGCGGAATGATTTGACAGCCATGATCAATGAGAAGGTCGGGCTTTGACCCAAAAATAGCTCTGAAGGCGGTCTTAGAGTGGTTGATTGTGGATCCAAAGGCTTCACAAAAAGTATCTAGACACCTCCAGAACGTCTCTAGGCTGGTACTATCATTGTGAACAAACGCGTTCATATCATCAGCAAAAAGTCTCATGGTGATTTGGCCGTGGTCATGAGGCAAACTGAGGCCTTTGATATTACCAGCTTCCACCTGATGCTCCACCAACCTGCTAAGCCCTTCCGTGGCAATGGCAAAGAGAAGGGGAGCCAAAGGGCACCCTTGTCTGATAGATCTTCTAAGTTTGATCACCTTTGAAAGTTTGCCATTAGTGTTAATTTGGGTCGATGAGTTTGCGAGAAGGGTCGAGATCATCTTGGTGAATTTCTGACTACATCCAAGATCTTGAAGTGACTGCAGAATATAGTCCCATTCCAGCCTATCGTAGGCTTTATTAAAGTCGATCTTGAGGAAGACCACATCTTGTTTAGACTCATTTGCAAAGTCAAGACCTTCCCAGATATCTATAATGGTTTCCAAAATTGACCTGCCTTTGATGAAACCTTTTTGGTCCTCGCTTAACCACGCTCTCAAATGGCTAGAGATTCTATTGGCAATGACTTTGGCAATGATCTTGTATCCCGTTTGGAGCATCGTAATAGGACCCCAGTTCTCTATTCTGTTCTTTTCTCCTTTTTTGTGTATTAACTTGATAATGCCATTGTTGAGACAAGATGGAAGCGCGCCAAACTTGAGCGCCTCTTGCCAAAGCAGATGAAGAGGGGTGGCAACCACCAACTTGAAGGATTTAAAGAACTCATTAGTGAGCCCGTCGGGTCCCGGGCTTTTACCAGAAGGGAGGGCATCAATGACCTCAATGATTTCTGCTTCTGAGATAGGGGCATCAAGTAGAGAACGAAGGTTGAGTGGTATCTTGTGGGGGGAAACCCTAGATATGGCTGCCATACAGTCCCTTCTATGGTGGGAGAGGGGGTTCGAGGTCCCAAGGAGTCTCGTGAAGTGCCCTTCAATGATCCCAAAATTATCTTCTTCCGTATTGCATACATTGCCATTTGGCTCAAGTAGTAAAGGGATCGATTCTCTGTTATGTTTCCTTTTAAGGATACAACACATCTCTTTGGTGGGTTTGTTGGCTTTGCCAGCCCACCACTCCTTGAAGAAAATTTGCAAATTTTTCCTTTGTATTTCTTCCTCGTATTTCAGCAGCGCTCTGATTTTTTGAAGACCTTTCTAGGATTGAGATTTTCCTTTGTTCACTTCCTCCTCGAGCCTCCAGAGTCTATGATATAGAGCTTCTCTACAAGCCCGCCACACAGTCTCGAGCATCTTCCTTGATCTAATCATGATCTATCGTGACTTATCGACCGCACTTCTCCAGCACTTGGCTAGGGACAAGCCGGAGGCGAACACCTCCTTCCACACATCAGCAATTTCTTGATGGACGGAGGGGAGAGAGAAGGAGGGCGCACTGGCGTGGAACCAAGGAGCCTTACGGATCTTGTTGGAAGGTTGGAAAGTGATAACGATCGGGTAGTGATTAGAGATGATGAGGTCGGTGCGTTGCGAGAGGGAAGGGTGGCCCCACTGATGAGTAAAACTCTGAGAAATGTAGCATCTATCAAGTCTAGCTTTCCTCAGGTCCTCGCTTGCTTGGAGATTTGACCAAGAAAAGCCATTTGAATCTTTGAATTCGACCAAATCCAAGTGCAGTTTGGTTTTGTCCCATGTTTCTTTCTCCTGACTATTGATGACCCTGCCCTTGTCCATCCATTTGTCCATAGGGTCCTCCACCATGTTGAAGTCACCACAAATAAGCACGTTGTGGGGGAGCGAGTCCAAGGAGGCCCAAGTGTTCAGTCTCTCTAACTCCCCATTAGGGGCATACAAAGAAACTAAAGTAAAACAAAAAGGAGCACCAAAAGAAACAGCAATCCATCAATGGCATTCATCTTCAATGGAGTTCTCAAGCTTTTCAAACCAGAATTGATTAATACCGATTATCGTTCCACCAGACCCCTGCTGGTGCGCCGTTGAAATCCAAACAGGGGTCGAGGAGACATGTCTAAGCCGTTTCTGGAGGTCTTCTCCATCAATTTTAATCTCTTGAATACATATAAATTCTGGGTTTAGGCTAATGTCACGAAGCCATTGACCAATGATGGTCGCTCTTGAGGGGTCGGTTAGCCCTCTAGCGTTTAACGAGCGGGAGGGAGCTTTGTCCTTTCTTTTCTTGGATTCATCTTTCTTTTTCACTGGGATCGGGTCCCAATTTAGCAATAAGTTCTTATGGGGGCTTTTCCAAGGTAGGTCTATGGGTTGTTTTCCTTTGTAGGATGCCTCCTGCTGGAAGAAGTGGGCACCGTATTCGGCACCGTTTTCAGAATAGTCGATCCGATGATGGAACTTTCACTATCCATGTTATCTTCGTTACTAGTAGTAAAGTTGTCTTCTTTGCTTGTAGTGTAACCCTCCTGGAAGGTTTCTTTATTGTCAGGGATCTCTAGGGCTTTGTTGTTGGTGTCCACCTCAAGTTGGTTCCCACCTGGGTAGTCAAACTCATTGATATCCTTTTCCAGATTGCAATACAAGTTGCTGGAGGGGGTAACTGGCATGTTGTTTCGCTCAGAGGTCGCCCTAGGGCTTCTTCTCCTTGTTCTTCTGACTTCGATGAACCCGTCTTCATCAGCTTTTGGATTAAGGGGGCCCTTGACTTCCTCTTCCTTTGTCGAGTGAATCAATGCCCCTTTGTTGTCTTGAGTGTTTCTAGGGGCTTCTTGATTTCGCTTGCTTTTTTGTCTCAAAGGGCAATCCTTAATCCTGTGGCCTTGTTGGCCACAACGAAAGCATGCGTTGGGAAGGTTTTTGTAATTGATGTCTTGCTCCCATACATCCCCTTCGCCCAAGTCCACTTTGATCTTCGATGGAAGCGGCATGCTGAGGTCAGCCTCGACACAGATTTGAGGGTGCCACCGAGCGTTGAACGAGTGTCTTGCACCTTTATAAATGAGACCACCAATGTCCTCGCATGAGGCCAACGGCTTGCTGATAGGAGCAACAATGTTCCACACGAAGTTGTACAAGAAGTACGGCAGGTTAGGGAGCTCAACCCAGAGAGGGTACCGAAGCGATTTCGATTTGTCGGGAGTAAAATCAGGGGACCATCTGAATAGGCACAGGGTCGTCCGGTTGAGTTGCCAGGTTCCGACACTTAGGGCTCGAAATGCCATATCTTCATTTTCAAAGACTAGCAACATGTGGCTTGCCGGTAGGAACTGACACTTACAAAGGATTAGCCCATTGGGGAACCACTCGTTGCGAAGCCACTGTCACACGGTTTCGAGCGGGGGCCTAGGGCCAAACATTTGGCCAACGAGACAAACTTTCTTGAGATCCTTATGAGTTGACAAAATTGCGGATCTACTGAGGGAGACCATGGGGGGTTCAACACCCTCGGAGGCCCCAAGGGCGGCACAAGATCCCCCCTCCAACAGAGAGGCGAGGTTACCGGTCTCCCCCAGAGGAGGGGCCAGGTTACTTCTCATAAGTGAGGGGGTCGCCAAATCCATGACAATTCTTTCTATATTTTAAAAGAACAAGAGATCCAACACTTAAGAATCCTAGCAAAGTAGGTTCGCGAGGGCAGCTTGGCTTTAGTTCTTTCCACGACGAATACCGAGGTTCACGATTGACAACGCCGTGATGGGACACATCAGCAACCGCGAAGGGTAGCGATTGGCTTGAACCAAACCATGATGGACAACTTCGAACCTAACGTCTGCGATAGAAAAAACAACAACCATGAACCTAAAGCTTTCTGACGCACCCCTATCAGTCGCGATCGACTGAATCCTATCAGTCGCAATCGACTGACTCGCGATCGACTGAATCCTTCATGCTTCGATCTGGAGCTTCACCTTCTGCCTCCATCTTCTTGTGCTGCAACTTCTTCTTGCCCACCTTCTGCTACTGTCTGAATCATTGGAAAAAACAAGTCGTCATCTTTACAGACTAGTGATGCATTGAATTGTTACCCAGGTGTAGAGATAGGTTGACTTCTCCTAAACATTCAATGGTGTTTCTTCCTATGTCCATCATGTATGCCTTAGTTGGGTTGAGTGGTGCATTCAATTGTTTGGCTAATGAAAAGCATATGCAACTTAAGGTTGCCCCAATGTCAATCAATGCATCTACTAAGTGGTATTCCTAAGTTCCTACTCCTACATTGAGATAGGGTTGCTTGACTTGTCGTCCGATTGTCATAGTTTCTGCTGCCCTATAGTTAGCTATGGGAATTGGTTCCTCTCCTTGGTTATATCTTTCATCTCTTTCTCTCATCCATTCTTTTTGCTTTTGTATGTGTTCCAATGCTTCAAGCCTTGCTTCTTCTCTAATTCTCTCATTCACTTCCCTCAAGTTCTTTGCCTTTAGAAGTCTACTCATCATCTCGTCCGTTAATGGTTCTAAATATTTCTTCACATGACAATTGCTTATATGATTTGGTAGAATTTCTCCATCTAGGGTGGCTAGGTTTATAGCTCCACTGGTAGAAATACGGTTGATTACCAATGGTCCATGTCCTCGCTTTTGCAAATTTTTCACGTGTTGCTTCAAAGTGTATACCAGGACTAAATCACCTTCTTTGAGTCCCTTATCTTTAATGTTGGCATCATAGTAGGATTTTTGTTGCCTCTTGGCAGCATAACTACCTGCTACGGCTTGTAATCTAGTCTCATGCAATCGTTCAATCTGATCTAATTGTTGGGAAAATTTGTGTCCATCCACCCATATCGTGGCACTTGATTTAGTGTTCAAGATACCAAGCATGGGTGAGAACAAGGTTCAAGATACTAAGGTTGAGAACAGGGTTCAAGACACCAAGGTTACGAACAAGGTTCAAGAAACTATGGGAGGTTGAGAACATCAATTCCTTACATTTGTATCAGAGCTCTAGGCAAGCTTCCATGGTGACCTTGGAGTGAGCTTCATCATCATTTTCTCCATTCTTCATATCAAAGCTTTCTTCATTTGCCAATTTAGCTCAACTTCCAACATTGCCGTTTCCTCGGATTAGTTGCTTGTGATGTTGCTTGGGGGTGTGCAGAGAGTGGTCCCGAATTCATTCAGTGGTTCTACATCCCGAATTTAGAGGTTGCAAAAGAATAAGCTGGACTCTAAGTGGTAGAACTTGAACCCATGAGCCACTCATGTACAACTCTTCGTTCTATCCATGATACAAAGGCATTATCGTGTTTTCATTCTTCTACGCATTTAATCAGAATGTTTGACTTGTCGTTGAAAGCTTGTTCAACGCAAGCAAAAAGGGCAAAAATGGTCGCGGGCAGGGTTTGAACTTGTGACGTTCTCGATACAGCGACTTTGTCTTGTCCAAGAGCGCAGGCACGTTGGTTAATTCGCAGACATGATGATACAACTTTATTTCAAGCGTTGTAGAAGTCTAAACCACAAACCAATAAAGGATTATCAACAGCGAGGCCATCCACATAGGATGCCAGCCTGGGTTCACACCCGCGACGCAACAAGGTCGAGATCATCCCTTTATCCACTACAACAATGCACTTTCATAATATGAAGTTACTACAAATTCTCTGAATGGTGTAAAAGCTTCTCGCTCAGGAGCAAAAGAGAGAAGAGGAATCGAAACCACGACGTCATCATTCAAAATGAAGTTGTCTATCAGCAGCACACCCTGATCATGATGATTCAAGCTTTTCTTCATCAAGATTTATAAACTGTTGCAGACTCCTAGATCATGACCAAGGAAAAAGATATTCCTATCGGGTGGATCTTGAGCTAGAGATTTCTAAATCTCTGCAAATGCACGTGTTCACTTGTACCACTCGATCATACTTGTTTGATGTTTATTTCTCTCTCGGCTTCTACACATATCCTTAATGCCTCACCTAGAAGTATATCAAAGAGAAAACAAGATCTGCAGTTGGTGCTCATGGGTATCTCTTGGGCTTCCATCCTTATTTGTTAGACCAAGGTCAAGTAAGTGGAGAATGGATCTTCTTGAGGATTAGTGGAAGGACGTAGCTTAATTGGAAGATAAGTATTTTCTAAGTTAATGATTGGTTTCAATATTTGTTGTTGTTCTCTGCTATCATGTAGGATGCATTTTTATCATTGAAGTATGGTAGTAAACTTCATTCTTGATAATCTTGATGCAAATTATTGAAACCTACATGAAAGAATGTAAACATATTGAAACACTCATTAAGCACAAGCATGCATATACAAAAGAATGTTTTCATGCAAAATTTATATTTTCTTCTTGCTTGCAAAAGGAATAGGATGCACTCAAGTCTGTGCACATGTATATTTATAACTTTTTGTAAGGTAGAAGATAGATTGTTTGTGCATAGATGATTGGACATGGATGATTGGATGCACACATGTCATGGCCTAGTATGGATCTCTAGTTGTTGAAGAATAATGTTCTCCCAAGTAGTGAGAAGGAAATTCTTTAAACTCTTTAGTTAGTAAGTAGTTCCCTAGCAGTCCCAAACCATGAGAAGTGGTACGTAAAGTCCAATGGTTGATATCACCTAGAAGTGTATCAAAGATTCTTAGCTTTAGAATCTGAAAAGCATTAGAACATGCTTGAACTTGAGTAGGGGAAAGATCTCTAAAAAATCCTGCAGGTAAGCCAAAAAGCTTAGAAAAGCTCAAGAGATCTTAATGATAAAGACCAAGTCTTTATTATTATCGCATGATCAACAAGACTTGATCAAGCCTGGAAAAGTTTGTCCAAGAATTGCGGTTGGAACTACTATGAAGTTTGCAAGTATTGACAATCGAAATAGTAAGTTGTTCCAAGTTTGAACAGAGTAGATATTCCAAGTATGTAGTCTGCAATCGTATCAACGGTCATTAAGCCTATGAAAGTTAAAACATAAAGTTTACCTATCCTTAAAGGGATTTCTTAAAGGTGAAATCCAAAAGCATGCACGGATGCTTAGACTTAAGCAGTATAGAGATTCCTATTAAAGTCCTCGAGGTAGCTACTTAAAAGCTTTTGTTAGAAAGGAATCCAAAGACAAAAAGTGAAAAGCTCTTGTCGCTACAAATTGGTCAAGCATAACCAATTAGACTTGAAATTGATAAATTCAAGAACTTGCAATGATAATTGGTTTTTCTTTTGAAAATCTTGGTAAAGAAGAATTGATATTCTGTCAAAGGTTTTCAAGTTTCCTATGAAAAAGCACGAGATCATGAAACAATTGTGTAGAGGAATCAAAACCTAGAATATCAAATTTAGGGATGATGCCTAAAACTTCAAAATTCTTGTAAAGAATTGAAGTAAGAAGGTACTATATCAAGACATGTTTAGACTTAAGGATAAGTATTACCCACACATTAATGTGAATATAAAATAGGGTGGTATGGGACACCATATTTTATACTCAGATTAATGTAGGAAAGATGGTATGGGACATCAAACCGTGGATGATGATTATCTTATAGTCTTAGAATAAATCTTGAAGTTAGATTTGATCTTCAAAGGAATTAAAACTTCCAAGGATAAGTTTTAATTCAAGGAGGATAAAAGTATGATCTCAAGACACGTCAAGATCAAGTTCGTAAGAAGATATGAAGTAAGTAACTTCCAAGATCTTCTTGAAACACTTCAAGCTAAAGTGTTGATGATTCAGAAATATTTGATAAATTTTTGAAAGAGTAAGATTTTGACTTTGAACTAAACCTTTAAAATAAGGATAGATTGACTAAGTGAAGCACCAAGTTCCAAGTGTACCTTGGTAAAATTCAATCTTTGGGCTTAAAGAAATGCATAAGAATTGCATTCACAGTAAGGAGTCATAAAGAATGAATTAAAGCATGAACTTAGTCCCAAGAGAAGTATTATTTGAGTAAAGACTCATCAATAGAACTTCAGTGGGTCGACACACTGATGTTGGATACTGTCAGGGGAGCACTAGATTGTGCTCTCTGACTACAGTAGACAAGATTTCGAAAATATGCTTTTGATTACAAGGACACCCACAAAGGGAAAACAATACAAAAATATATGATCAATACAAGACGTCCCACAACCTTGGACCTATAGGTATGGAAAACTCGACTAGAGATGATACAGGAGATCCCACAACCCGGGATCGTAGGTATGAAACAAGATATCTCGGTTACAAGAATTCCCTTCTGGGATATGAACTGGATACAAGAAATAACTAGAAAGGATCTTGCACTATGAGATTACAATAGGACAAGAAAGGATGTCCACAATACAAGATTAGACAAGAATGGAGCAAGAGACAAAACTAGAACTTGAACTGGAACTTGAAAGTACTTACTTGGTGATCACGACCCCTTGAGCTCCCAAGACTGGCATCCACAAGACTAATTATGAATGTGGCCAACCCCTCCTTATATAGGTTTTCCAAGGGCAGTTATCTATGGCGGGTACGAAATGATGATATCATCATGATGTCATCAATCCAAAATGGGACCTCGGAATATCATAATCGAGCAAGTAAATAGTCGATCTTAGGGTTTTGGCACATTCCTGACGCAATGGAAGCATTGGTTTCTCCTAATTCTGAACCAATCATGAGATATGATTCACATGGAATCTGAGGTTTAGGATGGTTTCCTTTGTGTCCATGACATCACCTCCCCCTCAAGCGACGAGTTCCACGAGGAGCGGCCATGTCCTCTAGCTTGGGTTTCATTGGATTCTTCTTATGGAATACATGAACCTTGACTTTTGCTCTCAAAAGATTCTATGTAAGTTCCATAGTACGATCACTCGTGTCATATGCTTTGTAATGAATAAGGCATTCCAATCTTCCTCGAAAGATCCTTGAATCTAATACATGCACGACCTTGAATTCTTCATGATCTTGAATCTTGATAGATGGTGAAGGACTGGGTGTCTCTTGAGCTTCCTTGGGTTCATTACAAGATAGGTCCTTTGAGCTTTTAGTGGTGTGTTGTAGTGTTTCCAAGATCTTTGATGGAGTGCCTTGAGCAAGCACACCTCCTTGATTGAACACGAACTCCTCCTTGTCCTTCATCTTCTTGTTATCTTCATAATTTGTATGCTCCATATCATTCATAATGACTTCTTGGCCTTCAAAGATTCTTGGTTCAGATTCTTGAGGAATAGTGTCTTCATTATTCAAGACTTGTGACTCTTAGACTTGGATTTCTTTTAGCAACTGATTCTCACACTGAATTGCTTGATTGATAGCTTCATCTAAAATTTTTAACTGAGATGTAGAGGATAAACAAACCTTTATTTCATCTCTAAGACCACTTTGAAATCGATTATCTAGATAGTCTTCTTGATATGCGGATCCTTGAAATACAATTTTGAAGTCTGATGCAAATTCTCCAACTGAGCGATCACCTTGTTGTAACCTCCATTCAAAGTCTTGAAGTTTTTTATATATATCATCTAGAGTAGACTCGATATTTCTGAGTATGGATATGGAGTCCATCATGCTTGGTACGGTCTTGATGTGGATAGTCTTGCCAAAATGTCAAGGGAGCACTAGATTGTGCTCTCTGACTACAGTAGACAAGATTTTGAAAATATGCTTTTGATTACAAGGACACCCACGAAGGGAAAACAATACAAAAATATATGATCAATACAAGACGTCCCACAACCTGGGACCTATAGGTATGGAAAACTTGACTAGAGATGATACAGGAGATCCCACAACCCCGGATCGTAGGTATGAAACAAGATATCTCGGTTACAAGAATTCCCTTCAGGGATATGAACTGGATACAAGAAATAACTAGAAAGGATCTTGTACGACGAGATTACAATAGGACAAGAAAGGATGTCCACAATACAAGACTAGACAAGACTGGAGCAAGAGATAAAACTAGAACTTGAACTAGAACTTGAAAGTACTTACTAGGTGATCACGACCCCTTGAGCTCCCAAGACTGGCATCCACAAGACTGATTATGAATGTGGCCAACCCCTCCTTATATAGGTTTTCCAAGGGCGGTTATGAAATGATGATGTCATCAATCCAAAATGGGACCTTAGAATATCATAATCGAGCAAGTAAACAGTCGATCTTAGGGTTTTGGCACATTTCGGACGCAATGGAAGCATTGATTTCTCCTAATTCTGAACCAATCATGAGATATGGGATTCACATGGAATCTGAGGTTCAGGATGGTTTCCTTTGTGTCCATGACAGATACCACACTAGTATCTTGTGGATGGATGATGTTTAGATTTACTCTATGAATCTTTTCGAGAATCAAGTTTATTTCTCTTAAAGACAGAAAAAATAAATGCTTCAATACCTGGTTGAAATAGATCGATAAGAAGTTAAGGTCTTGGGTCATCAAGCATTTGATTGATAGCAAGTTATATCTTAGAAGTTTGAATTAGTTAATACACATTTTTAGTTCTTTTCTTTTCACTTTCCAAATCTTTTGGAATTGACTCAGATATGGTATCTAATTTCTTTCACAAAAGTCCAAGGTGAGCCGATTGGAACTAGATAACTAAATTAAAAATCCTAGATAGATGTTCTGTACAAGAACCTTTTCAAACAATGAAAGAAAATAAGGCCAAGATTGACTTATTCATTTGAGTTTGCTTCACGCTATAGCATAAATGATTTCCTAAAGTCTAGTATACTCTAGAATAGAGAAGTTAGGAATTTCTCAGTGGATTGACAATTCCCAAGAAGTTTAGTTCAAGTATTTGAGAAAAAGTATCCTAAGTTGGATATTTTTATTTTGAATTTGAATTGGTCAAAGTTATAGTATGGTTGAAATACACCCTAAGAGGGAGGATTAGGAAGTAATCCTCAACCATGGCTTTTGGGGCAAGTGGTTAGCCCATCACATTCCTAACCAAGAGGTTGTGAGTTCAATTCCTTACATTGGTATCAGAGCTTAGGAAGTAGGCTTGGGCAAGGTGGAATGATCCAATGGCCTCTAAAAAAGGTGCTTGGGCACTCTATCATGTGAAAGGGTAGGAATTTGGGAGGTGGCGCTTTGAGAATTGGACGCAACAAAGATTCAAGTGTACCTCTCAATCCATAGGTCGGATTGAGGCGTGTAAGATACCATTGGAAAGCTCTCAGAACGAACTTTCCAATGAGCTAGCTTGCAAGTGTGAAGTCCTTGGGAATCCTTGGGTGGCACTTGATTTAGTCAAGATACCGAGCATGGGTGAGAACAAGGTTCAAGATACTAAGGTTGAGAACAGGGTTCAAGACACCAAGGTTGCGAACAAGGTTCAAAAAACTATGGGAGGTTGAGAACATCAATAGAAGGGTACCTAGGGAGTTCAAGGGATTGATCACTAAGGCTAGAGGGATATGAGAGAAGATCATTGAAGACAATGATTGACCAAGGGGGGAAGAATGTAATAAAGTGATAGGAAGGAGATGGTTGAACCACACCCTTCAAAGATAGGAGATGGTTGAACTACATCCTAAGAGGGAGGATTAGGAAGTAATCCTCAACCATGGCTTTTGGGGCAAGTGGTTAGCCCATCACATTCCTAACCAAGAGGTTGTGAGTTCAATTCCTTACAGATTGCATTCTGACCATACACAAGATTGAAAGGTATTGTGCCTATAGCGGTCTTATAAGCAACTCGAAAAGCCCAAATGGCATGATGTAATTGTTTATCCCAATCTGATCGATTATTATTCACAATCTTAGTTAAAATGGTACATAGCACCTTGTTGGAACTTTTTGCTGTCCATTGGCTTGTGGGTGATAAGGGGCCGATTTCTTATGAATTACTAGACATTCATTCATCCAAGTTTCTATTACCTCATTAATAAAGTGTGTGCCTCGATCACTCACAATTTCAATGGATAACCTGAACCTTGTAAATATATTTTCGAAGAGAAACTTGGCAGAAGTTATTGCATCGTTCTTCTTGGTGGCCTTTGCTTCTACCCATTTGGTTAAATAATCCATGGCTACTTTTATATGCTCAGCATGAGACCCTTTAGCAGGTGGGCTAATTGGTCTAATGAAATCTATACCCCATTTAGTGAAAGCTCTAGCACTAATCATAGGTCATAGTGGCATTTCATCTCTTTGTATAGGGTATTTTGTTCTTTGACACACATCAGACCTCGGAACATACATCGTTGCATCCTGATATAAAGTTGGCCACCATAATCCGACAAAGAGAATCATTTTTGCGGTCTTGTCAACCAAAAAATGGCCTCCTAGTGCTCTGGTATGGGCATCTCCAAAACATAGTTATAATCATCTTCATGTATGCATGATCATAGTCGGTTGTCTTGGCCACATTTAAATTGTTGTCTCCCTATAAGGGTATAATCTTTACTTTGCTCCTCCGAAGCTCGTTTTCTTGCTAGGCTTGCCCCTTCCGGGTATTCATGTGTCTTCAAAAAATTCACTAAAGGTAAATTGCATCTAGGTGCTATTGTGGAATAGCATAGAGTAGAATTTTCCTCAGGTCTTTCTTCTTGGCAGGTGGGACAATTCGTTACATGCGAGTGAACATCTTTATGCATTCCTGAACAATGCACTCCTAATCATTTTAATTCTTGTACTGTACCATTGATACTTCTACGTTTCTTCCATGGGTTTATGTGGGCGAGTCTCAACCAAGTTTCTTGTTCATCCTCGTCTACACACCTCAGTAGAAGTCCACTACAATCTTGATTGTATAGACTTCTTGCAACAATGTGAAGATTCCTAGTCTTCCATATTTGTTGGACTTTATCTGAATTAATCCTATGACTAGGTCCATGGGTGAGTATAGGCATCAATTTTTCAGCCCACTGTGGAAAAACTTCTAAGTTAAAAAGATAGGTGTTAGGCAAGTCATCTGCTACTCCCGTTGGGGGTTCTCCATGCATCATTCGTGATAGATGATCAGCTCTGACATGCATGTTTCCTTTCTTGACCATACTTCAAAATCAAATTCCATTAATAGCAGAAACCATCTCAATAGTCTTCCAATATTATAGGGTTTATTAACTAGGTATAATAGGGCTTGATGATCAATAAAGAATTTGAATTTGTTTGTCAATAATTAGTGTCAAAATTTCTTTACCGAGTATACCATTCCTAATCCCTCTCGTTCGGTGGTGGTGTAATTATGTTCGGCTTGGTTGAGATGCCTGCTAGCATAGGCTATAGGGTGATTGAGTTTTCCTTCATCTGCAGGCTGTGCTAAGATGCATCCTATGGCAAATTTAGAAGCATCCACATGGATATGAAATGGCTTATTCCAATTTGGTACCTTTAGAATAGGCGCTGAACTCAGTCTACTTTTCAACTCATTGAATGCTTTCTCACAATCTTCAGTCCAATTGAACTGAGTCAATAAGCCATATAGAGGTTGGGCAATTATGGCGTACACATGGATAAATCTACGATAGTATTCGCAATGTCCCATAAATGCTTGTACTTCTTTTGTAGTTTTTGGTTGGGGTAGTTCTAGATAACTTTGATATTGTCTTCAGTTGCGGATATTATGTTCTTAGATACTATATGCCCTAAGATTTTTCCTTGTCTTACCATGAAGACACATTTTTTTGGGTTTAGATAGACTCTGTATTGTCTACACTTTTCAAAAATTCTCCTCGACTCGAGTATGTGATCCACTCGTTGTGAGGAATACGTGCACAAATCATCTACCTATACTTCCATGCCTTTCCTAAGGAATTCCTTAAAGACATGACACATTAATCTCTGAAAGGTGGTTGGCGCATTGGTTTGGCCAAATGGCATAACCCTAAAAGCATATACTCCCCATTCTGTGGCAAATGCAGTTTTGTGTTGATCCTCCGAATCAATTGCAACTTGTTTGTAACCAAAGAATCCATCAAGGAAGCTATAAACATTCTTGCTTGCCACTCTCTTCAAGAGGTGATATGTAACGGGTAAATGGTAACTATCTCGAATGGTGGCTGCAGCTTTCTTGAGGTTGATGCATACCCTAAGTTTGCCATTTTTGTTGGGTACTACTACCAAGGGTGACACCCATTCTGTGTGTTCGATTTCATAAATGAATCCTACTACCAATAATTTATCTATTTCTTCCTTAATTTTGGTGGAGCATACATCATTGTATGTGTATGGTCATTGTTTGGATGGTTTAGCGTCAGGAGTCATGGGAATACAGTGTGAACAAATAGAGGGATACTCTCCTTTTAAATCCTTGTATGTCCAAGCAAATACATCCCTATAATTTTGAATCAACTCTATAAGCTCTCGTTCTTCGCTTTTTGACACATCTTTCCCTATGTAGGTGCATCTTTCCTCCTCTCCTTCTATATTCATAGTGACTTTTTTAGTTTGTTCATTATTATCATATGCTATTCTTTCTTGTGCTTGTCGTTTAGGCATTTGAATGGAAATTCTCCTTTCCTCTTCATATTTTTTAAAATGTTCTGGAACTTCAAACTGTTCTTGTGGTAAATTCTCTTCGTTATTAGTCTCTTCTGAATTGATATTCTCTTGAATTCCCTTTTGTTCTAAGGTGCAAATGCTCCCAAGATCAGTTTTTTTATGTTCTCCCTCTAAATGAAGTCCTTCTTCTTGAATCTCAAGTTCCATTTCTATACTTTCATAATCTTCTCTCAACTCTTTCTCTATCCACTCTCTGTAACATAATCCTAGTAGGAGATGGTTGAACTACACCCTAAGAGAGAGGATTAGGAAGTAATCCTCAACCATGGCTTTTGGGGAAAGTGGTTAGCCCATCACATTCCTAACCAAGAGGTTGTGAGTTCAATTCCTTACATTGGTATCAGAGCCTAGGAAGTAGGCTTGGGCAAGGTGGAATGACCCAATGGCCTCTAAAAAAGGCGCTTGGGCATCCTCCATGTGAAAGGGTAGGAATTGTGGAAAGCGCGCGCGTCGGTTTCAAGGATGGACCTTACAATGATTGGGGTGTATCTCTCAATCCGTAGGTCGGATTGAGGCGTGTAATATATCGTTGGAAAGCTCTCGGAACAAACTTTCCAATGAGCTAACTTGGAAGTGTGAATTCCTTGGGAATCCTTGGGTGGCACTTGATTGAGTGTTCAAGATACCAAGCATGGATGAGAAGAAGGTTCAAGACACCAAGGTTGAGAGCAAGGGTTCAAGAGACCAAGGTTGCGAACAAGGTTCAAGAAACTGTGCGAGGTTGAGGAACATCAATTCAAGAGCACCTAGGGAGTTCAAGGGACTGATCACCGAGGCTAGAGGGATACAAGAGTAGATCATTGAGGACAATGATCAACCAAGGAGGGAAGAATGTAACATAATCCTAGTAGGAGATGGTTGAACTACACCCTAAGAGAGAGGATTAGGAAGTAATCCTCAACCATGGCTTTTGGGGAAAGTGGTTAGCCCATCACATTCCTAACCAAGAGGTTGTGAGTTCAATTCCTTACACTCTCCTTCCTCTGTCTCTTGTAGTACAACCATGTATAGACTTACATCGTACCCATTCTTGTCTATGCACTCATTTAGGGTCAGGACTTCTTCATTGACACACACATCTAATGTGGCCAATATCTCTATCCATCTGTGGGGCTTGAAATCTTCATCAAGAAACACTTGTGGCATATATGTTGGATCCTCTACTAGCCTAGAGATTCCACAACCTAGTTGCCATGTTAGTCTTGTTTCTTCTTCCCTCTTGGCTGCCTTACACATCCATAGTTGAGTGTCCTCATGCATCCAATATTGGTCTTCAGATCCCACACTATGGACTGATAGGTCGTCCTCTTCTTTATGTATAGAGTTCCATTCTAGAGGTGGGACATCTCGATAAGCATATGTATAGAGGTTTATTCTCATAGTTATGCCCCTATTTTGTAGATATATGACATCTCTATCCCAGTCTTGCACTACCATTAGTTGTCTCATAAAAGGTCTTCCCAAGATCATTTCATAATTGCTAGCTTTCTCAAATTGACAAATAGCTAACGTGTGCTCAAAATCTACTCCACTTGTTGTAAGCACAACATTCTCTAGCAATCCCATAGGTTTTTCGGTGTGACCATCAGCTAATTGTAATTTCATCCTTGTGGGCTATAAGGCTGGTTTTCCCCACTTCTCCCATATTTCCTTTGTGGCTATTCCTACTCTAGCTCGTGTGTCTAGGATTGCTTTTGTGGTGTAACCTCAGAAAGTAATGGGTAGACATGTGTTACCTTCATCTCCTTCACTGAAGTCTCCCACTTTATCTACAGGGATTTAAATTGTATGTGTAACTTCGTTGGCCTCCTTGTTGACTGCCTTTACTTCTTTTTGCCCGAGTTGCTTGGCCAATTTAGTCCATACTTGTGGTTTGATTTTGAGTAATTATTCCAGAGTTATAGAGCACTGCACTTTCATCTCCTTCAATTTTCATGCTATGTCTGACGTTTTGCTTGAAATTCCTTTTCCTTTTGTTCTTATTGTTGGGGAATGATAAAGCTTTGAATTCCAGTCATACTCTCCTATGTAGTTAGGTAGTGTGTTTATTCTTTCTAATTTCGTCGAACATTCCTCGCAATTTATTTCTTCATTCATCATTCCTAGGTTCTCGTTTGCATCCAACTCTTTAAAAGGAGGACCATTAATGCCCTCGATTTTCCTCCACCTCTCATCCTGGACTCTAGCCCATAGATCCTCATGCCAATTAGCTTCTACTTCAAGGATCATAGAACTTCTTTCATGGTTTTCAGTGGCTAAGCTTTCAGCTTTCTCTACAATCCTTCTGCCTTCTGAAGGGTCATGTGCTCCTAAACCTTCTTGGAATTCTCTATCAGGTATTTTTGTTTTTGGAAGATTTTGTATAGGTTTCTCTAGCGTTCTCCCTCTAAATGAATTCATTCTTCTTGAATCTCACGTTCCATTTCTGTACTTTCATAATCTTCTCTCCACTCTTTCTCTATCCACTCTCCTTCCTCTGTCTCTCGTAGTACAACCATGTATAGACTTACATTGTACCCATTCTTGTCTATGCACTCATTTAGGGTCAGGACTTCTTCATTGACACAGAGATCCAATGTGGTCAATATCTCCATCCATCTGTGGGGCTCGAACTCTTCATTTGGAAACACTTGTGGAATATATGTTGGATCTGTTGGAAAAACAATGTCTTCTTGGTCCATCTTAACTATAGCAACTATAGCTACTGTTTTGGTACTTGGTAGAACACAAAAGCAGGGACGTGAACAATATCTATAGTTATTCAGTTCAGTTCTTAGTACAAGAACCACGTTGGGCAGCGTGGGTAGCTCGATTTCCTCTTAAAGTAGCCACCAGGGTTTGAATCTTGTAGACGGCAGCGCGAAGGCTTTTGATGAGCTTTTGTTTTTAACAAACCAAAAAGACATGCGTACGGATTATTTTCGTAAGTTTTTTCAGATCGATAACGATCTTATGCTTTAAGCAATCATGGCTTTATTGGTTGCTTTATTATTGCTTTTCAAAATAGACAAAAGACTATATAAGAAGAGCATTGGATCACTTGTATTCATCCTTCACCTAGTATTCAACACAAGCTTGGAGCTTGGACCTCAGTAGAGGTGGTGTTTCGTCTAGCACATGGGGCAGCCATGGTGCTAACTTGAAGCATGTTGAGGAGCAGCTATGGAGTTCTTCTTAATGATTCTTCTTGGAGAAGATGAAGGGTGTGCTCACACTCTAGCTCATGGAGAGGAGGTTATCTCTTGTTCATGGCAAGAAGACTTGGTCATTAGCAGCTTGATGGTGAGGATCGGCCATCTACATGGTGTATTTGAAGATTGTCTTCTACAAGAAGATATTAGGTTGAAGATTGTCTTCTACAAGAAGATGTCGAGCTACTTCAAAGACATTGGATGGTGCCATCTACATGGTGTATTTGAAGATTATCTTCTACAAGAAGATATCAAGTTGAAGATTGTCTTCTACAAGAAGATGTCGGGCTACTTCAAAGACATTGGATGGTGGTTAACATAAGATTCACATCTTATGTTAAGTATTCAGGTACATATTCTCTTTATGCACACATCTACTACTTGAATTTTATGGAGGCCGTGGCTTTCATATCAGGAGGAGTCCTATTCGGCATAGGTACAAGAGAAACAGTACGTATATGCTTTATGCATATTTGATGAGGTGTTTAAGAAGGTGTGTTCACATGAGTTTGAGGATTTTTGGCAACAAACTTGTTAGCATTCTATGCTACTTTTTAAGTATGTGATCTTTTCACACACGTATCTGACTTAGGGTCTTCCATAGCCTAAGTTCAGATGAGGGTTTGTTGACTATCAGTTTCACACTAATCCTTCCTCTTTCAGTCACTCATATTCACTCTTCTATAACCTATAAGGTCACACATCTCATGTATATTCAGATTACTGCCCATACATCTGAATATGTTTGTTACATTGTACATTCACTCATTCATCTATTTCTCATCACATAGAGTGGTTGAGAGTTTTACTCCCACATTGTACATTGAACATTGGTATATATGATACTATGAGTAAGCGATGGCTTACGTAACACCTTACACATGTCGTCTATTCTTTCTCTATCTTTGTCTCATCATCTGTATGATTAAGTTGTGGTATGTTCATGTTTTGTCAATATGGAAGATTGCTGGAATTAATGTTGTACATGATTGGAACTATGGAACCATTGACCTGTGACATGAGCCAAGGGCCTACCTCACTTCCAACATTTGGTATCAGAGCACTAACGTTTTGGTTTCAGAACTTTAGATCTTTGGCATCAATGCATTAAGGCTCATTCATATCTCAAGTTCCTAGAATTCCAGGTTTACAACATATGATTTAAGAGCATCTTCTAACATTTTACATTTGACATACACACTTAATCTAGATGAGTAGAGATTTGAGAATTAGACAATTCAGTCACATATGTATTCATCAGTTTGGAGTATGAAGTTGATGATCTGTTAGCAGCCGAATATTTTTGAAGAGTATGCAAATACTTTACAAAAGTATTGTTTGAAGACCCAGACTTGATGAAGAGAAGACTACTTCAAATTCAAGGAAGAACAATGGTTTAGAGAAAATGAAGGAATCAGATCAACATCAATGTTGGAGTTAGACGTCTGCGGAAGCACCCGAACAACACAAGGAAGAAGAAGAAGCTTGGAGCACAAACACACAATACTGAATGTATTACTAGAGAATGTACAAAGATTAGTAGCCCATTAGGGCAATAGGCGTATATACAAGCCGGGGGAAAAAAACCTCCTAAAGAGGGAAAAAAGTGCCCCGACGGTCCTAGTGTGTTCACACACATCACTACCTAAATATATCAACAAATCCCCCCTAGGAGTGATGCGGTGAACAAGGAGCTGGCACTCATGTATAAGGAAGTACCAAGCTATGTGGAAATCACTCCACAAAAGGAAGTAAGCCCAAAGCTTTGCGGAAAGCTTCAAACTTCTCCCTAGGCAGAGCCTTCGTGAAAAGGTCTGCAATGTTCTCCTGCGTGGGCACATATGCCAAGCTGATCTCCCCAGCAGAGAACCTCTCCCTGACATAGTGATAATGCACCTCAATGTGCTTAGTGCGAGCATGGAACACAGGGTTCCTCGCAACTGCCAATGCGCTCTGACTGTCAGTGAAGATGATGGTGGCAAAAGACTAGCCAACACCCAAATCAGCCATAAGGCGTCTGAGCCACACACACTCAATAGTCGATGTGAAAGCTGCCCTATACTCAACCTCACAACTGGAAGTGGCCACAGTAGGCTGCTTCTTGCTCAACCAAGATATACATGAGCTACCAAGCATGAAGCAAAAACCACTGGTGGACACACGAGTGTCATAGCAACCAACCCAATTTGAGTCAGAAAAAGCATGCAAATCTGGCGGTAGTGATCCCCCCTTGGGATAAAACAACCCAAGTAGCCGAGTACCACTCAAGTAGCGAAAGATGCCCTTAACTGCCTTCCAATGCGTGACTCCTGGGCAATGCATAAACCTGCTCATCTGTGAGATAGCAAACTGAATATCTGGCCAAGTAATGCATAAGTAAATCAAGCATCCAATAGCCTGCTGATAGAGAACAGCATCAAATGCATCTCCAGCATCATGAAGACTCAATCGTAAACCTGTCTCCATAGGAGTGGCACTAGGCTTACAATCTTCAAGGCCAAAACGCTACAATAATGTGTCAATATATTTCGTTTGACACAAAGCCATTCCACCATCAACTTGCATAAACTGAATGCCCAAATAGTGATGCAAATGCCCCAAATCAGACATCTCAAATGAGGCATGCAAATCAGCCTTGAAATCAGCAATATGCTTCTCAATAGGACCAGTGAGCAGCATGTCATCAACATAGACAACAATGATCAGAAGCACATCATTAGCACGCTTAACATATAAGGTGCTTTCAGTTGGACTGTTCACAAAACCATGTGCAACCAGATAGGCATGTATCTTCTCATACCAAGCACGTGGTGCTTGCTTTAAACCATATAATGCCTTCTTTAACCTGCACACGTGGTTTTCATGCCCTTTCTGCACAAAGCCACGGGGCTGAAAAACATACACTTCTTCATGCAAGTCACCATTCAGAAATGCTGTTTTAATGTCCAACTAATGTACATTCCAACCATGATGGGCTGCAAAGTGCACAAATGCTCCGAACAGTAGTCATACGGCATGTAGGTGCAAAAGTCTCATCAAAATCAATGCCTCTTTCCTGCGCATAACCCTTTGCAACAAGCCTAGCCTTATACCTGTCAACTGTACCATCAGGTTTACGCTTCAGCTTGTATACCCACTTAGTGCCAATGGCCTTCTTGCCAGGAGGCAAGTCACATAAAGACCATGTACCATTCTTCATTATAGCATCATATTCAGATTGCATGGCAGCCATCCAATTTTCTGAATTCTGTGCTTCATCAAAAGAAACAGGCTCATTCTCATCACAGAGACTAGACGCAGCCATAGCATAGCAATCTGATGCAAAGGAGGCACTATGAGAGCCTGAACGAGTACGATATGACAAAGGTGCATCTAATTTGCTGTCACGCAAAGTCTGCACCAACCATTTTGGCATAGTTTTTGCCTGCTCAATATCAGCTCTCTCATCAACAAGTGCATCATGTAAATCTGCATCAAAAATAGAATGATCTGCATCATCATATGAAACCTGCAAAGGCTGAGAAGTTGCCTCATTAGGACCAGCACTAGACTGTCCACTTGTAAAAAGAGGCATCAACGTATCATACATGTCTTTGGAGCTAACAGATGTCTCCTTAGTACATGAAAGCAATGGCTGAATAGCATCTTCCACAAAGACAACATCACGGCTAACCAGAATGCGTTTAGTCTGTGGATGATACAGACGATAGCCTTACTTTTAGAACTGTACCCAGAAAAAATACATTTTACTGCCTTATCATCCAATTTTCTGCGATGTTGTTCAGGCACTAATGCATATGCCAAACAACCAAAAACACGCAGATGAGCAACAGATGGCTTGCGGTCATGCCAAGCCTCATATGGAGTGATAGACTGCAACGCTTTAGTGGGACACCTGTTCAGTACATATGCTGCACACATGATAGCCTCAAGCCAGAAACTATGTGGTAAAGCCTGACTTTTGACCATGCACCTCGCCATCTCCATGAGTGACCTGTTCTTTCGTTCAACAACTCCATTCTGTTGAGGTGTATACGGCACTGTACATTGGTGTTTTATCCCACGTTCAGACAGAAATGCATTAAAATCAGAAGACATATATTCCCCCCCTCGATCAGAACGGAGGGTGCCCATTTTACATGCTGACAGATTTTTAGCCAAAACCAAAAACTGTTTAAAGCACATGAACACTTCAGACTTTGCCTTCAATGGATATACCCATGCATGCCTTGAAAAATCATCAATGAAAGTCACGAAGTAAAGGTAATTTCCAAAAGAGGGTGTCTGCATAGGACCACAAACATCACTATGTACAAGCTGCAATTTCTGCGTAGCCCGAACTGAACCATCTTTTGGAAAGGAGGAATGTTGCATTTTGCCCAAAACACAACCTTCACATACATGCTTTCCGGGTGCCTCAAGCTTGGGCAAAGAAGACACCATATCAGATTTCTGCAGGCGTAGCAAACTAGCAAAATTCAGATGACCAAAGTGTGCATGCCAAAGCTTTGCATCTGACATAGCCTGAGAATCATGAACTGCACATGCTGAATCATTAACAGATCTTTCATAGTCTATGAGCTTATACAGCCCACGACATAAAATGCCAGAAGCAATAATCACATCGCCATTTGACAGATCATGAACTGTACACCTGTCATCAACAAATTTCACAACCAAACCAATCTTGGCTAATACTGATAACAGGTTCTTTTTGATCCCTGGCACAAATAAAGCATCTGACAAGGTGAAATAACTACCATCAGCAGTAGTCAGAATGATCTTACCAACTCCCATAACAGGATAAGAGGAGTTGTTGGCGCATGTGACAGTATTCCCTGTAGGGGCAGGCTCGAGTGAAGAGAAGAAACTGCGCTGTGAGGTAATATGTTTGGTCGCCCCACTGTCAAAGTACCAAACATCTGAGTCCACTACAGACATGCACTGCTCATGAGAAGATGGGTCAAAACTGCAAACACTAGTAAACGCCCATTCTTCTTCCTACACAAGATTAGCAGACGCTGTTTTGGTGTAGAGGCTTCTGCAACAACCATTCCAGCCTCCTTTTTCTTTGCCTCTTTTGCAACTAGTTTTGGATAGTTCTTTATGATATGATCATTCCCTTTACAGTACTTGCAAAACAATTTCTGCTTTTCTGATTTCTTCTCATCTATATTCTGATTCTTCGAATGTGCAACGTTTGCAGATTTCTGCTTACCAGTAGAAGAGCTCCATTTTCCTTTGCCCTTCTGACTAGCCAGGAAAGCTTGATCTGCAACACGCATAATGGACATGTTCTGCCTGGACTGATCTTCTTGCAATAGAACAAAGACTAACTCCTCAAATGATAAGGCATTTGGATTGCCTTTCATCATCAACCGAAGAGTAGAAGCAAAACTCTGATATGAATTAGGAAGACCATTCAGAACAGTGTGCACAAGTGAGCTATCTGGTATAACCTCATCAGCAGAAATCAACTGTTCCTTCAAATCTTTGATCTTCGTTAGGAAACTGTCCATAGAATCACCTTCATTCATGTGCTCACTCTCCAACTGTTTTCGGAGGTAAGCAACACGAGCCTCATTCCTAGCTTGGTACAATGTGGTAAGTGTATCCCAAGCATCCCTAGTTGTTCTACAAGAGCGAATATGAGGAATAATGGCACGTTTGACAGACAAAGCTATCAATGCATGTGCTTGGGCATCTCTGCCATCCCAAGGAATTTGCTCTGCAATAGGTGCAACAGAAACAACAGCACAAATAGGAATCTGCGGAATATCATCTTCGACACCATCTTCATCAGCTCCAGCACTTGTATTTGTAGTACCTGTCGTTACAGGTGTAACAGGACATCTTTCAACACCCTGCACAATGTTCCACAATCCTTTGCAACCAAAACATGTCGCATCATATAAGCCCATAAGGGGTAGTTGGTACCATCCAACTTATCCTCAACAGCCAACATACGGAATACATCACTGCTTTCAGCCATGGCCGGTGACTAAAATACCTTGATGCAGAAAATTGACTGTATCTCAAAAAGTTGAACAGAACTACCCAGACGAGTTCTGCTAGACCTATAGCAGACTTCGAGATGCTTAAACTAGCGAATAGAAACTGGTATATACCTTTGGCACAAAAAGACGAAATAGCCTGCACAAGCATTGCGATAGTGTGTTCGGAGGCCGAAACGAGCTCAGATCGCGATTTCGGCACCACAGAGCGAAGCCGTTTTGATCTCGGAAACACGCTGAGTATGCTCACCAAAATTTGTGCGATTTCGAGACTGCATACGGAGGAGTGTCGAGGGCGCCCTAGATGAAGCGACGACCCGCTCTGATACCAATTGTTGGAGTTAGACGTCTACGGAAGCACCCGAACAGCACAAGGAAGAAGAAGAAGCTTGGAGCACAAACACACAATACTGAATGTATTACTAGAGAATGTACAAAGATTAGTAGCCCATTAGGGCAATAGGCGTATATACAAGCCGGGGGAAAAAAACCTCCTAAAGAGGGAAAAAAGTGCCCCAGCGGTCCTAGTGTGTTCACACACATCACTACCTAAATATATCAACAATCAAATCACAGGTATCACTTTCTACTATCAGATTATCATTTGCAGGTCATGTCTTAGAAGAGCAGTTATGAAGAGATTTGAAGATTTCAAGGAGTTCTTTTATACGCTTTCATCATTTGAAAGTTAAAGGCTACATCAAAACAGGTATCTAAGGTTTTTCTAGAGAGTTTTGAGAAGATCTCTTTCATGGCAAGAAAGTTCATCTAACAAGACAAATGTGAAGATGGGATGAGTTTTTTTTGCCAATTTTCAGTTGTAAGTTGGTTGGATATCAAGGTACAAATGTATCTAGAGAAGGTAACTCTAGAAGGGTAATTCATCATTCAGACAAAAGATTGGTGAATTTAGTCATTTCAGACATTTGAATCAAAATTTTGATTCAGATATATGAGGAGATGGTAGAACATGTTTCTATATTCACTTCCATTTATATACCATGTTTGTTTTGTCTCTTACTCTTAGTACTAGAGAAAGAGAAAAAGTCAAGAGTGATTGCTACTTCAAGATGAAAAGAACAAAAGGTATGGAAGAGAAGTTTGATGATGTTGACATCATCATTAGGTGGAAGAAGAAAGTCCATCATTTCCAAAAGAAAAGTAAGGCTTCATTTTCTCATATATTTTCCATATACTTTTCCTTTTTTGTCCTCTACATCCAAAGACAAGTCTACGAGAACATCTTGTTTAAAGAAGAAGCAGTTTCTTGTTTTGCATTACACTTGGTCATGATTTAGTAGATTTGACAAAGAATTGCATTGAGAGAAAGAAAAAGCAGCAGATATATATTGTGACTCATATATGTATGAGTTATGTTTTAGTTGAAGCTTTTAAAACAGGCAGCTTATAAATTCCCTCAAAGAATTCTTGAAGTGTCAATATAGAGCTACTTATATGACAAGTTGCAGAGAAGTATATTTCTTCTTTATCTACTTTTTATGATTGTCTAGACTTTTGGATACATGTTTGTATTCAAAAAGATGTTCCATCATATCCTATCACTTGATTAAGAAGTGGAGTTAGCCAAAAGAAAGTCAAGGAGGTACTATCACATTTCACCCGGGTAAAATATGAAAGTTATGAAGTATCAACTTGCAGCTTTTGGAGTTCTCAAGGTGAGAAGTTTGTCCACTTATGTTTCAAGTAAGGATTGCAAATTCTTGGGAAGGATTTGTTTGCAGAAAAGTTTTACAACTTTGTAAGAAGCATGGACACTTGGAGACATTCAAGTAGCAAATCAAACATTCAGTCATGAAGGTTTGATGAGAGCAGATTCTACACAGGAGAGATCATTGATCTTGAATAAATCTTGTATGATCTTGAGTATTTATGATTCAGTTATTTATCCTTTGTTTTGTAAGATTCTTAGCATTGGAAGAAGTAAGTCAAAGATTCAGATTCTATCAGATTTGTGTTACAGAGATAGAAGAAGATACTTGTTATGTTACAGAAGGTTATGAATCCTAAAATGCTTTCAGCAAAGTTTTGTTATGTTAGGATCAGCTAACCTTATTCTACAATTTGGAAAGCTGAGGAATGACATGGAAAGCTATTGGCATGTGTACAGTGCTAATAAAAAGGGTTCAGAGAATTCTTGTTTCGGATACAGGAATCGATCACTGAACATCAAATTTATGAAGGAAGACGTTCCATATTTCATAGTCTGA
Organism: Ceratopteris richardii; assembly: GCA_020310875.1. NCBI lineage: Eukaryota > Viridiplantae > Streptophyta > Polypodiopsida > Polypodiales > Pteridaceae > Ceratopteris > Ceratopteris richardii. The sequence continues at coordinate 14,481,700 of CM035430.1, forward strand.
TATATTTGAAGAATTTTGGATACTAGTGTTAAGTCATCCAAGAGGGTGATGAAACATGAAGACTTATTTTCAGCCATATGTAAAAGAATGCAGATTCATACTTACAGGTATTCCTATTTCAGGTATTCCTATATTTCCTTTGTCAGGTTCTCTTTATGTTCCAGCTTTGAAAGAAGAAGGAAGAAGAAGAATGTTTGGAGAAACTTCCTGTTAGGATGTTCCTGTTTAGGAGAAGGTTCCAGAGTTCTATTTGAAGAGAAGCTTGATATTTCAGAAAGGTATATTTCAAAAGTGCGCACATATATGTTTATACCAAGTTCTAAAGGAAAGAGGTATGAAGGATTTAAAGGATGAAGACATGATGACATCATAGATTTTTGACTCATATTTCAGTTGATTTCAATTGAGTTGAGTTGATTTGACTTAAGTATAGTCAGAGATGAACCAACAGTGTTCATAATACACTAAGTTGTGAGTTTTCAATCACAGGTTCCAGGATTCAGTTCTTGATTAGTGTATTTACATGAGGCAGCAGAAGTACGTTGAGAAACCTTTTTGGAAGGTAAATGCAAATATATGGATCCTAGTGGATGTTTTCAGGTTTTTGAAGACAGGAGATAGCAGGTTCAGAAACAGTTCATGCTATATTTGTTGTCAAGCAGTGATTGCTTGATGAGAACACTATTGGATATCTAGTTTGCATATTTTCTCAGGTATTATGGTTCATATTCAACAAGTTCAGGTTTTTTGAAGAAAAGTCAAATTCAGTTTTGAAGAAGACTTGTTCTGAAGTGCTAGAGTACAAGCTTGAAGCTTGTGGTAATTTGCAGATTGTGACAGTTTGCAGATTTAGTTCAGATTGTACCAATATGAAATTGTAGGGGGATTGTTGAAAAAACAATGTCTTCTTGGTCCATCTTAACTATTACAAATATAGCTACTGTTTTGGTACTTGGTAGAACACAAAAGCACGGATGTGAACAGTATCCGTAGCTATTCAGTGCAGTCCTTAGTACAAGAATCACATTGGGTAGCGTGGGTAGCTCGATTTCCTCTTAAAGTAGCCACCAGGATTCGAATCTTGCAGATGGCAGCGCGAAGGCTTTTGATGAGCTTTTGTTTTTAACAAACCAAAAAGACGAACGCGTACGGATTATTTTCATAAGTTTTTTCAAATCGATAACGATCTTATGCTTTAAGCGATCGTGGCTTTATTGGTTTATTATTGCTTTTCAAGATAGACAAAAGACTATATAAGAAGAGCATTGGCTCACTTGTATTCATCCTTCACCTAGTATTCAACACAAGCTTGGAGCTTGGACCTCAGTAGAGGTGGTGTTTCATCTAGCACATGGGGCAGCCATGGTGCTAACTTGAAGCATGTTGAGGAGCAGCTATGGAGTTCTTCTTAATGATTCTTCTTGGAGAAGATGAAGGGTGTGCTCACACTCTAGCTCATGGAGAGGAGGTTATCTCTTGTTCATGGCAAGAAGACTTGGTCATTAGCAGCTTGATGGTGAGGATCGGCCATCTACATGGTGCATTTGAAGATTGTCTTCTACAGGAAGATATTAGGTTGAAGATTGTCTTCTACAAGAAGATGTCGAGCTACTTCAAAGACATTGGATGGTGCCATCTACATGGTGTATTTGAAGATTATCTTCTACAAGAAGATATCAGGTTGAAGATTGTCTTCTACAAGAAGATGTCGGGCTACTTCAAAGACATTGGATGGTGGTTAACATAAGATTCACATCTTATGTTAAGTATTCAGGTACATATTCTCTTTATGCACACAGGTACTACTTGAATTTTATGGAGGCCGTGGCGTTCATATCAAGAGGAGTCCTATTCAACATAGGTACAAGAGAAACAGTACGTATATGCTTTATGCATATTTGATGAGGTGTTTAAGAAGGTGTGTTCACATGAGTTTGAGGATTTTCGGCAACAAACTTGTTAGCATTCTATGCTACTTTTTAAGTATGTGATCTTTTCACACACGTATCTGACTTAGGGTCTTCCATAGCCTAAGTTCAGATGAGGGTTTGTTGACTATCAGTTTCACACTGATCCTTCCTCTTTCAGTCACTCATATTCACTCTTCTATAACCTATAAGGTCACAAATCTCATGCATATTCAGATTACTGCCCATACATCTGAATATGTTTGTTACATTGTACATTCACTCATTCATCTATTTCTCATCACATAGAGTGGTTGAGAGTTTTACTCCCACATTGTACATGAACATTGGTATATATGATACTATGAGTAAGCGATGGCTTACGTAACACCTTACACATGTCGTCTATTCTTTCTCTATCTTTGTCTCATCATCTGTATGATTAAGTTGTGGTATGTTCATGTTTTGTCAATATGGAAGATTGCTGGAATTAATGTTGTACATGATTGGAACTATGGAACCATTGACCTGTGACATGAGCCAAGGGCCTACCTCATTTCCAACAGGATCCTCTACTGGCTTAGAGATTCCACAACCTAGTTGCCATGTTAGTCTTCTTTCTTCTTCACTCTTGGCTGCCTTACACATCCATAGTTGGGTGTCCTCATGCATCCAGGATTGGTCTTCAAATCCCGCACTATGGACTGATAGGTCGTCCTCTTCTTTATGTATAGAGTTCCATTGTAGAGGTGAGACATTTGATAAGCATACGTATGGAGGTTTATTCTCGTAGTTATGCCCCTATGTTGTAGATATACGACATCTCTATCCGAGTCTTGCACTACCCTTAGTTGTCTCATAAAAGGTCTGCCCAAGATCATTTCATAATTGCTAGCATTCTCAAATTGACAAATAGCTAATGTGTGCTCGAAGTCTACTCCACCTGTTGTAAGCACACCATTCTCTGGCAATCTCCACCTGTTGTAAGCACAACATTCTCTGGCAATCCCAGAGGTTTTTCTGTGTGACCATCAGCTAATTGTAATTTCATCCTTGTGGGCCGTAAGGCTGGTTTTCCCCACTTCTCCCATATTTCCTTTGTGACTATTACTACTCCAGCGCCTGTGTCTAGGATTGCTTTTGTGGTGTAACCTCAGAAAGTAATGGGTAGACATGTGTTACCTTCATCTCTTTCACTGAAGTCTCCCACTTTATCTACCGAGAATTGAATTGTATGTGTATCTTTGTTGGCCTCCTTGTTGACTACATTTACTTCTTTTTGCCTGGGTTGCTTGGCCAATTTAGTCCATACTTGTGGTTTGACTTTGAGTAATTCTTCCAGAGTTATAGAGCACTGCACTTTCATCTCCTTCAATTTTCGTGCTATGTCTAATGTTTTGCTTAAAATTCCTTTTCGTTTTGTTCTTATTGTTGGGGCATGATAAAGCTCTTAATTCTGCTCATACTCTCCTATGTACTTAGGTAGTGTGTTTATGCTTTCTAAGTCCTCAGAACATTCCTCGCAATTTATTTCTTCATTCATTGTCCCTAAGTTCTCGTTTGCATCCAACTCTTCAAAAGGAGGATCAATGCCCTCGGTTTTCCTCCATCTCTCTTCCTGGATTCTAGCCCATAGATCCTCATGCTAGTTAGCTTCTACTTCAGGGATCAAATAACTTCTTTCATGGTTTTCAGTGGCTAAGCTTTCAGCTTTCTCTACAATCCTTCTGCATTCTCAAGGGTCATGTGCTCCTAAACCTTCTTGAAATTCTCTATCAGGTATTTTTGTTTCTGGAAGATTTTGTATAGGTTTCTCCAGTGTTCTCCCTCTAAATGAAGTCCTTCTTCTTGAATCTCAGGTTCCATTTCTATACTTTCATAATCTTCTGTGCACTCTTTCTCTATCCACTCTCCTTCCTATGTCTCTTATAGTACAACCATGTATAGACTTACATCGTACCCATTCTTGTCTATGCACTCATTTAGGGTCATGACTTCTTCATTGACACACACATCCAATGTTGTCCATATCTCCATCCATCTGTGGGGCTCGAACTCTTCATCTGGAAACACTTGTGGCATATATGCTGGATTCTCTACTGGCCTAGAGATTCCACAACCTAGTTGCCATGTTAGTCTTCTTTCTTGTTCCCTCTTGGGTGCCTTGCACATCCATAGTTGGGTTTCCTCATGCATCCAGGATTGGTCTTCACATCCCGCACTATGGACTGATAGCTCGTCCTCTTCTTTATGTATAGAGCTCCATTGTAGAGGTATGACATCCGGATAAGCATACATATGGAGGTTATTCTTGTAGTTATGCCCTGTGTTGTAGATATATGACATCCCTATCCCAATCTTGCTTCTTCTTTATGTATAGAGTTCCATTGTAGAGGTGGGACATCTCAATAAGCATACATATGGAGGTTTATTCTCGTAGTTATGCCCCTATGTTGTAGATATATGACATCTCTATCCCAGTCTTGCACTACCCTTAGTTTTCTCATAAAAGGTCTTCCCAAGTTCATTTCATAATTGCTAGCTTTCTCAAATTGACAAATAGCTAATGTGTGTTTGAAGTCTACTCCACCTGTTGTAAGCACAACATTCTCTAGCAATCCCAGAGGTTTTTCGGTGTGACCATTAGCTAATTGTAATTTCATCCTTGTGGCCCGTAAGGCTGGTTTTCCCCACTTCTCCCATATTTCCTTTGTGGCTATTCCTACTCCGGCTCTTATGTCTAGGGGTGCTTTTGTGGTGTAACCTCGGAAAGTAATGGGTAGACATGTGTTACCTTCGTCTCTTTCACTGATGTATCCCACTTTATCTACTAGGATTTGAATTGTATGTGTATCTTCTTTGGCCTCCTTGTTGACTGCCTTTACTTCTTTTTGCCCGAGTTGCTTGGCCAATTTAGTCCATACTTGTGGTTTGATTTTGAGTGATTCTTCTAGAGTTATGGAGCACTTCACTTTCATCTCCTTCAATTTTTGTGCTATGTCTTATGTTTTGCTTGAAATTCCTTTTCCTTTTGTTCTTATTGTTAGGGCATGATAAAGCTGGGAATTCTACTCATACTCGCCTATGTAGTTAGGTAGTGTGTTTATGCTTTCTAAGTCCTCGGAACATTCCTCACAATTTATTTCTTGATTCATCATTCCTAGGTTCTTGTTTGCATCCAACTCTTCAAAAGGAGGATCAATGCCCTCGGTTTTCCTCCATCTCTCTTCCTGGACTCTAGCCCATAGATCCGCATGACAATTACCTTCTACTTCAGGGATCATAGAACTTCTTTCATGGTTTTCAGTGGCTAAGCTTTCAGCTTTCTCTACAATCCTTCTGCCTTCTAAAGGGTCATGTGCTCCTAATTCTTCTTGAAATTCTCTATCAGGTATTTTTGTTTCTAGAAGATTTTTTATAGGTTTCTCTAGTGTTCTCCCTCTAAAATCTCCTTGAATCTCAGGTTCCATTTCTATACTTTCATAATCTTCTGTCCACTCTTTCTCTATCCACTCTCCTTCCTTTGTCTCTTGCAGTACAACCATACATAGACTTACATCATACCCATTCTTGTCTATGCACTCATTTAGGGTCAGGACTCCTTCATTGACACACACATCTAATGTGGCCAATATCTCCATCCATCTGTGGGGCTCGAACTCTTCATTTGGAAACACTTGTGGCATATATGTTGGATCCTCTACTGGCCTGGGGATTTCACAACCTAGTTGCCATGCTAGTCTTCTTTCTTCTTGCCTCTTGGCTGCCTTACACATCCATAGTTAGGTGTCCTCATGCATCCAAGATTGGTCTTTAGATCCAACACTATGGATTGATAGCTCATCATCTTCTTTATGTATAGAGTTCCATTGTAGAGGTGGGACATCTCGATAAGCATACATATGGAGGTTTATTCTCGTAGTTATGCCCCTATGTTGTAGATATACGACATCTCTATCCCAGTCTTGCACTACCCTTAGTTATTTCATAAAAGGTCTTCCCAAGATCATTTCATAATTGCTTGCTTTCTCAAATTGAAAAATAGCTAATGTGTGGTCGAGTCTACTCCACCTGTTGTAAGCACAACATTCTCTAGAAATCCCAGAGGTTTTTCATTGTGACAATCAGCTAATTGTAATTCTATCCTTGTGGGCCGTAAGGCTGGATTTCCCCACTTCTCCCATATTTCCTTTGTGGCTATTCCCACTCCAGCTTCTGTGTCTAGGATTGCTTTTGTGGTGTAACCTTAGAAAGTAATGGGTAGACATGTGTTATTCATCTCCTTCACTGAAGTCTCCCACTTTATGTACTAGTATTTGAATTGTATGTGTATCTTCATTGGCCTTGTTGAGTGCCTTTACTTCTTTTTGCCCGAGTTGCTTGGCCAATTTCCATACTTGTGGTTTGATTTTCAGTAATTCTTCCAGAGTTATAAAGCACTGCACTTTCGTCTCCTTCAATTTTCGTGTTATGTCTGGCATTTTGCTTGAAATTCCTTTTCCTTTTGTTCTTATTGTTGGGGCATGATAAAGCTCTGAGTTCTACTCATACTCTCCCATGTAGTTAGGTAGTGTGTTTATGCTTTCTAATTGATCTAAACATTCCTCACAATTTATTTCTTGATTCCTCATTCCTAGGTTCTTGTTTGCATCCAACTCTTCAAAAGGAGGATCAATGCCCTCGATTTTCCATCTTTCTTCCTGGACTCTAGCCCATAGATCCTCATGCCAATTAGCTTCTACTTTAGGAATCATAGAACTTCTTTCATGGTTTGCAGTGGCTAAGCTTTCAACTTTCTCTACAATCCTTTTGCCTTCTGAAGGGTCATGTGCTCCTAAACCTTCTTGAAATTCTCTATCAGGTATTTTTGTTTCTGGAAGAATTTGTATAGGTTTCTCCAATGTGTTTTGAGCTACTTGGATCATTTTTTTGCAGATTTCTAGCCTTTCTTTTTCCAAATCTCCTCTCGGATAGCTCACTTCGTGTTGTTCCACACTTGGTACTGCTTTGATCCTAGATTGATATGCGTTCATCCACATGGCTAGATCTTCGGGTACTGGATCAGCTAAAACTGACCCAGCTTGTTGTTTGTGTTGCTCTTTCTCTACTGTAATAAAATCATTACTAGTTGTAGGATTTGCAGATTGATTTGACTCCTCTTTGCTCTTCTCTTCCTCCTTCTTTTGAGTCCACTTGTTTCTCAATTTCTCTCGTCAAGCTTTCCATCTTTGAGTCTGTTTTACCTTAGAATTTTCTTCAGATTTCTTTGAATCTGGCACTATTTGAGGCACCAGAGTTTTTGGTTTATTGGTTTTGTGCATAATTGAATCCAACCCTTTTGGACCTTCTTTAGCTCTTGCTCTTGTAACTGCCTTCAATGGTACCGTATATTCTTTGTCACTTCCAGAGGAATCTACCACTTCTACCATGTTTACTAGAGTAGTGTGGTTCGTCTTGTTAGGGTTTTTGGGACAACCCCTAAACAAATGCTCCTTTCCACATTCACTATAATATCCTTCCCAAACCTTATGCGGTGGCTGGTAAGGCAAAGTACATTCCCTAATGAAGTGGTCTCCTCCACAATGATAACAAGGTCCTCGAGGGACAGGGGGCCTAATCACAGGTCTAGAAGGCGCTTGGGCTCTTGGGTTTGTGTACTTAGTGTAGTGTATTCAGCTCGCTAATCATATGATTGGTCATAGACCTCTTGTCCATAAGGGTATTGCTCATAGGCGTGCTCATAGTTCATTGAGTTAGCTTCGTATGTATAATAGTCTTCATAGTGATGATCATAGGGTTGATTTTGGCTATCCGGGCCAGTTAATGAAGTAGTCGGTACAAGGGCTCTCTCTGTGTTCTCTTTTGCTTGGGAAAATTTCACTAGAACAACATTCTAAAGGTGAGGTGGTTGTTGTCCCAACATTGGCTGTGGCGAATTGTATCCTAGGTATCCATAAGGATGTTGTATTGGAGGTGGGTTCTGGTACTGCAGATATCTAGGAAATTCCCTTCCTTGGTCTCTAGTTGGGTATCCATATGGCCTGAATTGGGGCGGTTGGACAGGTCTAGGTTATCTATTGTAAGGACAATTTTCAGCATTGTGATTCATATATTTCTGTTCAATACTACAGTACTGAGCTTGACTCTGCACTGGTGGGCGGTTGTAAACATATGGGTTTGATGAAACAATTCCTCTATTGCACACATGAGAAAGATGATCCCCTCCACAGTATACACATCTCCTTAGCATGGGCATTCGTAATGGAGGATTGGGGTAATTTTTCTATCCGTGCATGACTAATTTCTTGGCCACTAAGTCTGCAATCTCTTCTACATTGTTGCTTGTACTAGAGATGCTGCTAGAACTATCTTCACTCTTATTCTTGGTTTGGGGAATCTTCAAGTCTTTTGACAAGTTACCTTCTAGATCTATACATTGCTTCAAGCATTCACTCAATATTTGGAATCCCTTTACATAGACTAGGGCTCTTAGAGATCCATTTACAAGTCCTTCTAAAAATAATGAGATCATTTTCTATTGAGTAGGCCTTTCTTCCGTATCCACATACTGCTTAAATCTTCTAGCCATCAATTGTACTGACTCTGTAGTGGACTGTTTGAAACTATGAATCAAAGATGAAGAGTTATTCTTAATGCCAGTCTTCGTGAACTCTTTGATCATTTCCTGAAATACTTATTCCATGGAAAACTAAACATTAGTCCTCGCCGGAATATTCTATTGTTGATCCTACCGAGAGTTCTGATAAGCAGAGCTTTGCTACGTTCCTTGAAGATTATGGGAAGTAGTTTGTGGGTCTCTAGGAGGAAACACCGGAATGCCTTGATAGCTTAATCGGGATCTGTCTAGATCCGATAGGTGATTCTATAGAGATCCTCCAGATCCTGTAGCTCATAAATGGTGACAGGGTTGCTACTTTCTCCCCACAAAGATGAAGGGGCTTGTAGTAGTTTCTCCATCTGGCTACCATATACACATCGGTCAACGCATCATCCTGAGGGATCTTGTCACCCCTCAAAACTCTGGTCACTTTAGACTTACCTCGGGGTGTAGAAATCCTACCTTCGTTATCTTCCCCATTAAGCTGATCTACATTACCACTTTCCCATTGTTCACTTATGGTTTCCGGACAGTCGGTTACTGCATAGATTATTCCTCTTTTGTCCATATAGAACACTCCTTCATATTTCACTGCGGGTCGAGGAACTATCTCAGATTCACTCACTTTCTTCATTTGTGCCACTGTTCTATTTATTTCATCTATGTAAATTGGAAGTTCATGTTGATTGGTGTTCACGTACTCCAAAGAGGTCCTGTATTCTCCTTCAATGATCCCGCCAAAGGCACTGAGCTATGCATGTCCTCCGAACCCATTCTAGCCTCTTGTCTGATTCACTAGAGGTGTGAGAATAGTGGGAATTGGCACCATGTAAAATTGCACTTCCTGCTCATGACATGACACTACACCAACTTCCTAGGACACGTCCTGAACACAGGTTCAGCCACTGTTACATGATATGTGGTCACGATACACGATACATGGGACTGACGATAGACGATACCACGGTATCACGCTACACGACTAGCATGACACATGATACTCAAATCTCATGATACACGATACTCAGTGATCATGATGATACACGATACACAGAGGGTTGCGATACATGATACTTGGGTATCATGATACTCAACCCGATGATACATGATACCTAGGTATCACAATACACAAGGAGTATAGGTATCGGCGATACATGATACTTGCCAGGTATCGCGACACATGGGAATTCAAGTATCACGATACTTGAACTCAACCAGTCACGATACTTGGGCTTATCTCACTCAAATGAAAGAATTTTTTTTCAAAATTTTTGTGTTAATGTGATCCTTGTGCACTCCTCTCCATCCCTATGTGCATGTCGAAAGTAAGCTCTCACTCTATCCCATGATAATTCTATCACGACACCAATCACATCCCTGTTCACGTTTTTAGTGGATTTAATTTGATTTTAACTGAAAATTTCATTTGATCTCACCTCAGTGATGCTCTCTCTTGGTTCTCCACTTGATTAACTACTCTATAAGGATGTTGGCATGCATGATATCAGACCCACGATACCTATCGTCAGAACTCCATGATACTTGCATAAACAAGTGACTTCTAAATGAGTTGGTTTTGGTTTTTATACCCCTGGGCTAGCCCAAGGCTGAGAGGTATTGAAATAATTTTTTTTTTGGGATTTTGGGGGATCACTCTCACTTCCCTAGGTCTAACAACTTACTACACACAATTTCCAAGTGTGAAGTAATAAGTGCAAATAGAAGTGACTTACCAAAGAAAAGTACTCACCTCTTCACAACTCATACCTTCTCCTAAGAGCTCTTACCATTATGTGAGTACCTCAGTTGGACTCGTAGTTCCCCGACAATGGCACCAAAAATGTGTGTACCTAAGTGATAGCTTAGGGACTTATGACAAAAGAGACTGTTCCTCTATCACCAACAAGTGCATATAGTGGGGATCACACATTTAAATTGTCAATCCTAGAAGTATCTTGAACCTAACCGAGTGTATGAAGACTTGGACTTACACGATGGTCAATGAAGTGAGATAGCTACCATTGCATGCAAATGAGTATTATCTCTCACATTCATCACTCACACAGGTGGAAATGGTGTCGTGATACATGAAACAACAGTAAGCACAAAAATGGACTTTTCTCTTAGCTCCGAACTTGGAATATGATCAATAGCAGATTCATTTCGAAGCTCTTGACGAGATGCATCCAATGATCTTTTGTCCAATTTTGACAAACCTACTTCAAGGTATGGGCAAAAAACTAAGCTGCACAACTCACCTAGTTTCACCGCACACCTGTTTCCTCACTCTTCACACACATTATACACTTCAGAACAGTAATGAATTGGATAGAAAACACTTCCATGCACTCATTCCAAGCTACAATCACACATGCAAGCTTGCATGCAAGGAGATACAAGAGGAAGAAGAAGCAAATTTGAAAATCAGGGTTCTCCCTTACTCACAATGGCAAAAAGTCTTTACAAAGTGTCCTCACATGACTTATATACATGTGCCCTAAAAATGGTCCTTTCACACAAGAGACCGGCACTTTATTAAAGAAAGCCTAAATTCCTACTATTTTACAAAGATTATGATACAATATTTGGGAATTTATGGATCTAGAGGACTCCTCTAGTACCTTTACATGGCTTCACGGGGTTTTCATAGACATTTGAAGAAGAAAAGTGGTGCTCATAATTTGAAAATTTTTGGGGGCTCCTTTTCCTATGCTTCTTTACTCTACAACACTCTCCCCCTCTTAATCTCTGTCGTCTCTTGATAGGCTTTGCTGTGATAATTTGGGCTGCCATGCATGCATCTAGTGGCTAGGAATGTGATATTCTTGGTCACTCATTTTTTCTTTTCGGCCTCTCCCTCTTTCTAACTTTTGGTCTTTGAATATTTCTGTGTTTTCACATATCTGACCCTGTTGTATTACTGTAGCCTATTTACTTCTTCTCATCGCACACACCTAGTGGCTAAGAGTGTGACTATCTTAGTCACCCTCTTCAACTTCTCACCCTCTACCCCTTTCTAGCTTTTTGTCTTCGGATAAATCTTTGCTTTCACTCATCGAGACCTCCTTCTTTTGTGTTGTATCCTAGTGCGTGCCCCTGTGGGGGTTTGGGCAGAGGGTGGTGCTTCCTATTGAACGGTCTTTTGTCTTTATTTTCTTCTTCTTTTTCTTTTGCTTGATTCTCCTATTTCTCCTTCCACAAGTATTCATAAGATAGGGTCTCATCATAAGACTGTGCATATGCACTTTTTTCTTTTCCACCCATGCACCCTTAGTCCACACCCATGCACATAAACTAAGAAGAGATGAATTACATTCATCTATTGTATATTTCATTACATTACATCATGACATCTTTATTATGTACCTCTATTACTTTTTTTTTTCAAGAAGAAGAAGAAGAAGAAAGAAGCATCTAGCATCTTAGCATTTACACATCAAAGCAAAAAGAACCAAAGGAAGGGTGGCTAGCTCCAACACAAGAACAAAAGAAAACTTGAAGTAAAGAGCAAGAATGAAGCACTCCAAACAAAGGACCAAGGACTTCAAAGGACACTTCTCAAAGAAGCTCCACACTTGCAAAGGCTTTCTCACGGACGACAAAGTCAAGGAGGGGGCAGTGTTGACGACACAACATATATTTCTTGGATCCACTCTTTCTCATCATCATTTGTACCTTTTTCTACCTTTCATTTAGTTTAATAAGCACTGTTGTATGGGTGTGTGTGAGTGCCTCACTTGCGTCTGCTAAATGCTTCTACGTGACATTTGGGTCTCATGAGATTATCCTCAGTTTGAAAAATATGAGTTGTGATGCACAATGTCAACATCCTTCCACTTCCACTATTCTAAGACTCTAGAGTAGCTAAAGTTTTGGGCTTAGCTATCATCTGCTCTAATCTCTCCAAAAGTCCTTTGAAATGTAACCCCATTTGACTGAGTTTGTTTGATTGAAAAGATGACTAACATCGAACATAGCTTGAGATAGTTCTACCATTTTTGCACAAAGCTTGATCCTCTCAATCTCTAAATCCACTCGAGGATAAGATTTATCTAACTCAGTTACATTTGGACCTTCTTAAAGTTGAGCTTCATGAGGTGGGTTAAATGGTGGTGGTGTCGGAGAAGGAGTTTGAGATGTGAGTTCAACTATTTTTGTTTTTGTTTCCTTAAGGCTCTCTTCTAGTTCACTCACTTTCTATCCCATTCTCATTTCATCCTTTTCCTACCTCGTCCTTCTTTTATCTATGCTCTCTGACTAACTTTTGACTTCTTTTGGTGCTCTAAATCTAGGGTCATTTATAGATTCTGTGCTCTAGTGACTACCTGTACAAGGGAGATTTTAATCACAGCTCCATTGGGTTCTACTACCAATCCAATGACATTGATTGGAGTGATCTTTTGCACGTTGGTTGGATTTTGAGGACAATATTTGAGGAGATGTTCCTTTCCACAATCAAAGCAAAAGCCTTGAATCATGATAGGTTGAGATTTCCCTATTGGAGGAAGCACACAATCACATATGAAGTGATCTCCTATACATCTATAGCATAGTCCTATAGGGGCTTGAAGTCTCATTTTGTATCAATTCGGGCTAGGGGTCTAGTTTTTATACATAACATTAGAGTGTTCAAGCTCCCAATTAGGTTGCACCATTGGTGTTTTGTATTGATACATCTCATTATGCTCAAGGGATTCTGTGTAGTTAGTTGGTGGGCTATGTACATGAGTAAAGTTTGAGCATTAGCATCACTATCTGAGATCATAGGGGATGCTGGTACTATCGCTCTATTTAAGTTATCCTCTACCACAATATATTTGACTGGTATCACATTGGCAACAAGTGGTGGTTGATGTCCTAGAAATGATTGAGGTCTCAGATGTGCATGATAGTGTGGCTAGTTATTCGGTTGTGGCCTATAGTATGGCTATTGTTGATACTTATTGTGATATCTACTTGGCTACTAGTAGTTTTGCCTAACTACTTGTTTATTGTAGGGACAATCCTACGTAGCGTGATTTCTATACTTTCTCTCAATGGTGCACTACTGGGCATTTAAGTTCCTTGACACTACAAGGAATAAGGGAAAGCAGTGATGGTTGATGCAACACAGTTTCATTGCTTCATGATTGTGCATTCTGTTGCATGGAGTGTTGAGTGCACATTGTTGTTTAAGTAATGATGATATTCTTGCTCTTTTCGATGCTCCTAATGATGATAATTAAAGTTTCTCATATGTGAGATTCACATATGCAACACAAAAGCATCATTGCATATGCAACGTCTGCATATGCGATGCTTAGGAAAGTCATATATCTGACATGCCCTAACATTGCATATACTATGGTCGTGAAAGTTGCTTATATGATGCTCTCTTTTGGCCAAAAAGAAAAGTGCATTGCTCTTCGATCATCATTTTATGTGCATCTGATTGAAGAGCAAACCAACATTCATATCTACATTGCACTTACAAGCTCTCTCTCTCTCTCTCCCTCCTTCTCTCTACCTCTCTCTCTCTCTCTCCCTCTTTTTCCCTCTTTCTCTTTTGATCTCTCTCTCTCTCTCTCTCCCTCTCTCTATTGTAGGTTATTGAAGAAGTTCATTGAGAATAATATATGGCTAATCATTGTAAGTACAATTTTCATTGTTTGTATATCATTTAAATTGTTTTGTTTTCATAAATTAACATACTCACACATACACATACACATGCACATACACATGCACATGCATGCACATGCATGCACATGCATGCACATGCATGCACATGCATGCACATGCATGCACATACACATGCACATGCCCATGCACATGCACATGCACATGCACATGCACATGCACATGCACATGCACATGCACATGCACATGCACATGCACATGCACATGCACATGCACATGCACATGCACAAGCACATGCACATGCATGCACATACACATACACACACATACACATGCACATGCATGCACATCCACATACACATACACACACATACACATGCACATGCATGCACATACACATACACACACATACACATACACATACTTATATACATACATATGCACATGCACATACACACATATACACACACATACTTATACACATAAACATACACAAGAACATACATACACATACATATGCACATACACTTACACATACACATGCACGTACACACATATACACACACATACTTATACACATAAACATACACAAGAACATACATACACATACATATGCACATACACTTACACATACACATGCACGTACACACATATGCACATCCACATGCACATGCATGCATGCATGTACACATACACATACGCACATAAACACATACTTATACAAATACACATAAATATGCCCATACACACACATACACATATATATACACATGCATATGCACATGCAACTACATGCACATACACATGCACATGCATGCTCATACGTATACACATGCATATACACATAGACACATACACATGCATATACACATACACATAAGCATGCACATACACACACATACACATACACCTACATATACACATACACATACACACACATACACTTACATATACACATACACACACACACACTTACATATACACATACACACATACACATATACACATAGATACACACACATACATGCACATACACAAATATAGAGATATACCTATGTTACATGGAGTATAGAAGTGTTTGGGGTGAGAAATCCCTCTTACACTTGATAAGTATGACCCTCACATGAGTGCCAAGTCGCACCCAAGTGAGAGATCTAGAGCATTACCTTTTATGGGTAATGAGATATAGAGAATTAATGAATCACCACGTGGCTGGATGGAAAAGGACAACTCTGTCTCCGTGCATTGTCGGGTTCACTTAGTCAATCATCACCTTGGAGTTCGTGCAAGCCCTCTCCCAAAAGTAGGAGGATCATTGGAGTATTAAAAGTTGGTATCGAAGCCACATTTGACCATCACAAAGGACCACAGACACTGCCGCGACGTGTGAACATGATTGCTTCACATAGGGACAAAGGGAGCCGACAACCCACGCAAGGAGAGGCTCCTCTCCTCACCTCCTCTCTAGGATGAATGAAAGAACTTGGAGAAGCTTGTCGAAGGTAGAAAAGTGCGTTTCGAAGCGATGAAGTTTGGTCAAGCCAACCAGCACAAGACCAGCCCTTGAGCTTTTGGAGACTCAAATAGACCTTATAGGCATGCTATAAGTGCAAAGAAACACACTATGTACCTTGGAGCATCAAGGAGAATGAGTCGATACAAAACAGATAGGTTCGCGGGGCGACTAGCTCAAAAAACTTACTATCTATGGAAGAGACAATGAACTTCAAATGCTCATAGCAACCAGCGTGATTACAATTAGAAAAAATCCTTTTATGGGAGTGATACACATAGGGTTGAGTGTATGGAATGCACAAAAGTATAAGGAATAAGCAAAATATGCTATAGGAATGAATGCGACATTCACCGGTGGTACCTCCTATTTTTCAGGAATACGCAGAGATTGACCCCGAGGCAGAAAAACTAAGATTTCTCCAAATCTGCTGAATCAAATGTTTTGAAAATTTACAGGCATAAACTAGACACTGATACCTTTCCAATGAGTCCTCTTGCACTCAATTTGGAGCTCTGAGGAGAGAGCAGCAGCCTCTGCAAGATTACTGTTGGCGAAGAAGATGATGCAGAAAATTGAAGGAGCAAGACAATGATGGTCACAAGTGTATGTATATTGCTTCCATGTAATGTACAAGTGATTTCAACTCCTTATATAGCCTCTAGGAGTGTTCCACGACTTTTACAACTTGAATTTGAATTCAAATGAAGGTGGGAATGGTTGTTGGAGGGAATCAATTCACTTCCCTACAATCTAGGAAAAGTGAAGATCTTGATTGATCTACTTTTAGGTGATTGATTGCTTGATTGAATGCAACTTCAACCACCAAAATTTCGTGGGATTTTGGCCCTATATTTGTACCTTTACATGTGTACAACTCAAGGCTTTTACAACGGTAAATGAGCCATCAAAATATTCTCAAAAAATACAATAAATGAGCATATGAAAAAGAACTCTCCAACGGATATTCTTTCGACGCGATAGCCTTTGATGTAGATCAAATCCACCTCAAGCATAGTGTAAGCTTGATGTTCCAACAGCTCCCCCTCAAGCTAAAGTATGCTTGAGTCTTCATTCTCTGATAGGTTGAATACCTGCCATAGCTTTGAATCTACAAAGCTTTATTCCATCAAGTGCCTTCGTCATCATATCTGCTACTTGCTTTTCAGTCGGAACAAAAGAAATGTCGATCTCCTTTGCCATGAGCTTCTCCCTGATGAAGTGATAATGGACTTCTATATGCTTGGTTCTCGCATGAAAAATAGGATTTGCCGCTAGATGCATGGAACTTACATTATCTCCAAATATGTGAGGTTTGGAACTCACAAGTCCCAAATCTGTATACAATGCTTTTAACCATATTGCCTCTTGAGTTGCTATGGTCAAGCCTCTGTACTCTGCTTCAGTTGAGGATAAAGCAACTGTTGGTTGCTTCTTGGAACTCCATGACACTAGCTTCGAACCTGCAAATGCTAAGTAACCAGATGTACTTTTTCTATCATCCTTAGCTCCTGCCCAATCTGCATCTGAGTAGATTTTGATATCCAAATCGGAAGAGTAAGGATAGAATATACCTTCGTTGATTGTACCTTTGAGATACTTAAGTACTCTCTTAGCCGCATCCATGTGTGGTCTTCTCAGTGAGTGCATGAACTGACTAAGCACTCCCACACTATATGAGATGTCTGCCCTTGTGTGAGTAGCATATATCAAGCTACCTACCAAGCTTTGATACTGTTTAATGTCTTCAATTTTCTCACCTTCATAAACACTAAGTTTATGATTCATCTCCAAAGGTGTACCTGCAGGTTTAGTGTTCTCCATTTTGAACTTGAGAAGAAGATCCTGAATGTATCTTCTTTGAGTCAAATACATTCCTTCATCTGTATATATCACCTGCATACCTAGGAAATATGTGAGCTCACCTAGGTCACTGATTTTGAACTCCTCTTGCATGTGTCTCTTGATCCTTTGAATGCCATTTAGATCATCACCTGTCACAATAATATCATCTACATATACACATAGATAGATAACCTCATTGTGATCCCTTTTGATGAATAGAGAAGGATCTGAGCTGCTAGCTTTGAACCCTTGATCTTGAAGATATGTAACCAACCTGTAATTCCAAGCTCTTGGAGCTTGTTTCAATCCATACAATGCTTTCTTAAGTCTGCAAACATAAGATGGATGATTAGGGTTTTCAAAACCTGGTGGTTGTGACATGTATACCTCTTCACTTATCCAACCATTTAGGAATGCATTTTTCACATCAAGTTGGAGGAGTCTCCAATTCCTTGCAGCAGCTACACTTATCAATGTCCTGATTGTAGTCATCTTTGCAACTGGTGAGAATGTTTCCTCATAGTCTATACCATGAGTTTGTGAGCATCCTTTGGCAACTAATCTTGCCTTGTACCTGCAAACTGATCCATCTGAATTTCTTTTAACTTTATATACCCATCGGCAACCAATTACCTTTTGATTCGGCGACATTGGAACCAAATCCCAAGTGTCCATTTCCTTCAATGCATCTATCTCTTCGTTCATGGCCTTTTCCCAATTAGGGTTTCCCTTTGCCTCTTCATAGGTTGAGGGTTCCTCTAAAATAGAGTCTTTTGCCAAGTAGATTGAATGCTTTGTAACAAATGTGGAATCATATCCATACCTTTCTGGTTGTTTCTTCTCTCTTGCTGATCTTCTAGGTGCTTGTTTGGAGCATTCTCCAACCTCTTGCATCTTTGCTTTGCCTCTTGACTTCCATAGCTTGTAATCCCTTTCTCTTTCATCTTGGTCATCGTCTGTATCACTTCTTGGATCCTGGACCTGTGTATCATGCTTCCTTCCTAATTGATGAGAGTCAGAATCAAGATCATATGGTAGTGTTACCTTTTGTTTGTCTTCATCATACCAAGACCTGTGTTCTTCAAACACAACATCTCTACTTGTAGTGAATTGCTTGGTTGAAGGATTGAAGAACCTGTAACCCATCTGAGTTGAATCATATCCAATAAACACTGCCTTTGTTGCCCTTTCATCTAGCTTACCTCTTATTTGTGATGGTACATGAACATAAGCTAAACAACCAAAAACCTTGCAATGTCCAAGACTAGGTTTTCTTCCATGCCATGCTTCATAAGGATTCATACCTTGAAGTGATTTGGATGGTAGTCGATTGACAAGGTACACTGTAGTTGAAATAGCTTCTGCCCAAAGATAATGTGGCAACTTCTTCTCTTCAAGCATTGTTCGGGCTGATCCAACCAATGTCTTGTTTCTCCTCTCTGCAATTCCATTTAGTTGAGGAGAGTACCTAGTAGTCACTTCCCTTTTGATACCTTTGTCCTGCAAGAACTCATCAAACTCTTTGGAGAAGTATTCTCCCCCTCCATCAGATCTGAGCTTCTTTAGTGATCTACCTGTATGATTCTCCACATGTGCAAGATACTTCTTGAAGCAATCAAACACTTCATTCTTACTCTTGATAAAGTATAGAACAGTCCATCTACTATGGTCGTCAATAAATGAGACATAATACCTTGATCCTGCCAATGAAGGTTCTTGACTTGGTCCCCATACATCTGTATGTACTAAGTCCAATAAGTTGTTGTGGATGTAGCCTTTGTGGTTGAATGGTTGTCTTTGTGCCTTCCCAATCTGACATGCATCACACCTGTTGATCATGTGTTGCTTTGATATGTTCGGCAGTCCTAGAACACTTTGATCCCTGCATATATCCTTCAAGGTTCTTTCATTCACATGAGCAAGTCTCTTATGCCACACTTCAAGCTCACTTAGGGTTTGAGACCCAAAGTTGAATAGAGCTATGTTCCTGGTATCTCCTACTTCAAAAGTAAAGAGCCTACCATGCTTCTCACCTCGGGCTATCTTCTTGAAGCCTTGACATGGATCTTCCACAAAAGCTCCATGTTGGGTGAACCTAACTTGCAAGCCTTTTTCAACTATTTGGCCTACACTTATTAGGTTTTTAGTGATAGTGGGTACATAGAGAACCTTACTCAAAATGTTTGTCCTGCCATTGGAAGCTTTGACATTACCAATCTTCTCCACATTGTGCTTCGTGTCATCCCCTGTTTGCACTTCATGTCTATGCTTTGGACTTTCCAAGTCAGATAGAAGAGCAATGTTGCCTGCAACATGATTCGAGCATCCTGAATCTATGTAGAACAAATGATCATCTTCTTTACCTTCTTTGTGGCTTAGGTTCATAATGAGATATAGAGAATTAATGAATCACCACGTGGCTGGATGGAAAAGGACAACTCTGTCTCCGTGCATTGTCGGGTTCACTTAGTCAATCATCACCTTGGAGTTCGTGCAAGCCCTCTCCTAAAAGTAGGAGGATCATTGGAGTATTAAAAGTTGGTATCGAAGCCACATTTGACCATCACAAAGGACCACAGACACTGCCGCGACGTGTGAACATGATTGCTTCACATAGGGACAAAGGGAGCCGACAACCCACGCAAGGAGAGGCTCCTCTCCTCACCTCCTCTCTAGGATGAATGAAAGAACTTGGAGAAGCTTGTCGAAGGTAGAAAAGTGCGTTTCGAAGCGATGAAGTTTGGTCAAGCCAACCGGCACAAGACCAGCCCTTGAGCTTTTGGAGACTCAAATAGACCTTATAGGCATGCTATAAGTGCAAAGAAACACACTATGTACCTTGGAGCATCAAGGAGAATGAGTCGATACAAAACAGATAGGTTCGCGGGGCGACTAGCTCAAAAAACTTACTATCTATGGAAGAGACAATGAACTTCAAATGCTCATAGCAACCAGCGTGATTACAATTAGAAAAAATCCTTTTATGGGAGTGATACACATAGGGTTGAGTGTATGGAATGCACAAAAGTATAAGGAATAAGCAAAATATGCTATAGGAATGAATGCGACATTCACCGGTGGTACCTCCTATTTTTCAGGAATACACAGAGATTGACCCCGAGGCAGAAAAACTAAAGATTTCTCCAAATCTGCTGAACCAAATGCTTTGAAAATTTACAG
This sequence comes from Ceratopteris richardii, assembly GCA_020310875.1. Taxonomy (NCBI): domain Eukaryota; kingdom Viridiplantae; phylum Streptophyta; class Polypodiopsida; order Polypodiales; family Pteridaceae; genus Ceratopteris; species Ceratopteris richardii. Next base: position 14,502,383 of record CM035430.1, read on the forward strand.
GCATAAACTAGACACTGATACCTTTCCAATGAGTCCTCTTGCACTCAATTTGGAGCTCTGAGGAGAGAGCAGCAGCCTCTGCAAGATTACTGTTGGCGAAGAAGATGATGCAGAAAATTGAAGGAGCAAGACAATGATGGTCACAAGTGTATGTATATTGCTTCCATGTAATGTACAAGTGATTTCAACTCCTTATATAGCCTCTAGGAGTGTTCCACGACTTTTACAACTTGAATTTGAATTCAAATGAAGGTGGGAATGGTTGTTGGAGGGAATCAATTCACTTCCCTACAATCTAGGAAAAGTGAAGATCTTGATTGATCTACTTTTAGGTGATTGATTGCTTGATTGAATGCAACTTCAACCACCAAAATTTCGTGGGATTTTGGCCCTATATTTGTACCTTTACATGTGTACAACTCAAGGCTTTTACAACGGTAAATGAGCCATCAAAATATTCTCAAAAAATACAATAAATGAGCATATGAAAAAGAACTCTCCAACGGATATTCTTTCGACGCGATAGCCTTTGATGTAGATCAAATCCACCTCAAGCATAGTGTAAGCTTGATGTTCCAAGAATGAAGCATATGAGTGAAGACTTCTCTATATATACCCCTTAAAACGGTGCTTCAAGCTCATATATGGGATATGTCTGCTCCTTCGATGCCTGCGCCTGAAATTCGTGGAGAAGACCCATTTGAAGCAAAAAGAGGTAATTACTTTAGAATTTGAGTTTTTCCTTGAAAGATTCGGGGAGCAAAGAAAGCCATGGTTCAAGATATTGGGAAAATAAATGATCTAAGCATGTAATATGGGCTGTGGACATGGGGTAAGGGTCATTGAATTTGCTTGACAAGCTTTAGTTTCTCAGTCTTGAGCTTCCAAAGTCCCTACTTCATGAAGATTAGCTTTTCCACTTCTTAGACATACCTATTTTCTTCGCACCATAGCTTGGTCATACGACATCCGATTTCAAAAATATTTGTGATGTTATGAAGCTACACTCTTAAGCTTCATTCAGAGACCATTGACGTTTGATTTGGACAAGATTTGGTCAGTCAAAATCTCTATGCAGTGCTTCAATAGGAACTAGGTGGCCACTCCCGGGCCTAGTTTTTTATCATCCAGCATCCAAATCCACCTTTTTCACTTGGCATAGCTTTATATCTTTGAAGTACATGTATTGGGATACATTTCTTGGATTGGTGAGGACTGTCAAATCTCTAAAGTGCTTCAGTTTCACTCAATTTTCCCGGTTGGGGCTATTACTACATGATTTTGGCATCATTCTTGTTGGTTTTTGGTGGTTAAAACCTCCCCGGACCAATCGGACATTTCAAATTTTTGTTTGGGCCTAGCGAGGATTCAAAATCAGTGACCTCAAGCTTCAAAGATCACTTGGATTTCGCTTTCGCAGCTTCATTTTGTACTAGGGAAGTGCTCTTGTGATATATTTCTCTTCTTCTTGCATATTCAAGGTTTACTTCCATTTCCTCTCACATACTCTATTTAGCAAACACGGGGGGGGAGTGAAACATGGGGTCTAAAGGGAAACAGATTATTGAACCCACTTCTCCATCTAAAGAGCAACTAGAGGATCCTGATTTTAGAATGGAAGAGGTAGCAATGGGGCAGGAAGTAGAAGAAAAACTAGAAGAAAAAGAGCCTCAACAAGAAGAATATACATAGGAACTTTTGGATGAGCTTGTTACTCATGACCAATTTGCAGACCTAAAAGAACAGACCCTTCGGTTAGAGAGATATATAGGTAGCATTACATCTCTCATCCAACAACTTATGTCTCAAATGATCTCACTTGAGACTCATGTCACATCTTTCCTAGCTAGGAAGGAAAGAGAAACCCCTACTCTTCCTCTAGAGATGAATAGGAAAGATCCTTCTTTGCCTAGTAAGCACAAATGAGAGAGCTATAGGGAATCTCCCGTCCTAAAAGAATTAAAGCCACCTACCCTTACGGGGGATGACCGAGATAGAAATAAGGATGCAATCTACACTTTTTTACAAAAGTGGCATGATTTGCATTAACTGACGGGCACCCCACCAGAGTACCATGTGCTAGAGGCGAGTCTCTCGCTTGGCTCATGTGCTTATAAGTGGTGGATGAGTCTCAAGGAGGCAAACTCTATCCCTACAGATTGGACTCAGTTTGAAACTCTTTTGGGGTTAAACCCAAGACCCCCTCCTTTCCAACTTTCCATGGATGAGGTTAAGCCTTACACGAGAATTACCAAAAGATGCCCGATTTCTGATATGTCTAAACCAATCAAACACTCATGTCATAGATCTAGTTTATAACACCCCACAATCGTAAGTGTGTTCACACACATCACTACCAAAATGTACTCATATTTCTTGGATATGTATATGATCCATACATAATCATGCACTTTAGAAAATATTACTGTAGTGGGCACCATGTTGTTGATTTCAAAAAAGAAAAAAAAAAAAAAAAAATTGGTTCATGGCCAAAATTAAAATAAAATATTAGGGCATTCCGTTTGTTGGAGTTGAAGAGGATCTTTGGATCTTTGGGTCAACATTATTCTTTTATAGAGTTCATGCGGTAGGGACATCAATAATACTGAGGCATTAAAAATATATCAAAAATTTAATTATTGAGTGCAAAATATAGATTTTATCAAATCTTATTGAAGAACTCGAGAGGGATCTTGAAATTACATTGAAAACACTTCTTGAAATTACATTGAAAACACAGGTTCTCTAGTTTTTTCAAGGGGAGTGATATGTGTATGGCAATTGTTTGGAAGGAGAGTAATGTACAAGCATGAGCTCCTTGAAAAAGAAAAAAAGTAAAGTGTCTTAATGCATAACATTGTGAGTTTTTTCTACTTTTTTCATTTCCTCTTTTTATATTTTTATTTTTAAATTAGAATTAGGTTTATTTTTGAGAGCCTCTCACACGTGAGACTCTAGCATCTTCGAAAGATTGAAATGGTTAATTTAGTTAGGTGGAATATACATGAAAAAAAGTTCAACTTGGAAAAGATTAGGCGGCTCCTCTACTCATTTGTTCACTTTTCTTTTAGACAAAGTTCAGCCAAAGCTTACTCTCCTTGCTTGAATTCCTTGAAAAAACAAATATACAAGTGTAGGGACATAGTACCCATGGGACCCCCCATATCCCACAAAGCAGCAGTTAAGATGCCCCTAAGGTGATACAATGGTGATGGCCCGAAAGCAATAGAGAAACTAGGTTGAAAACTAGCCTAAGGCTCGATACATGGCAACCGCCGCTAGCAGAGGTGGAACCTGTGACGGTCCAAGTCCAAGGGGGGGTTTTAGCTTGTCCCCACAAGGAGAAGGACGGCCACGAGTTAGGGTGCAAGCCCTTGAGTAACCCGGAAGCCGAAGTGGGTCTTGAGATGCGAGATGGCCCAGAGGCCGGATGCAGCGGAAGACGGGACTTGGTCCATAAGATATGAGGGACGGCCGTCGATGGCAGGCCGTCCCAACGGTGGATTGTCGACGAGTCCGAAGTTGCCATTTGCCAAGAGGCATAGTGGCTCTCCTTTGCCACACACATCCAAAGCCCCTTTACATGAGCGGGCAAGAAGAGGGACGGACGGCCGGGCCAGCCGTCCCGACGTTTACGTGCGAGCCCCGTCAAGGATGGACGGGGGGGCGTTCTCGTTGCCGGGCATCTACCCACGTTCCAAGGGGCAACCGACGTCCCCAAGAAAGGTGAGGAAGGGAAGGCTCAGCACTCACGCCCATGGTGCGTCTTAGCCTGGACGTTGGGGGCATTCCTAGCTGGTCCGCCGTCCAGAGGCATGCACGGTTACCACTCCCCTTATAGTTGCGCACAATTAGGCGCAGCACGGTATACCACCCGAGCACCACAGGGGGCTGGATAGAAATACAGGGAGGCAGGCAAAGGGGCATGAGATCCACCCCCTCTCTGGCAGACTTCACGTCCTCGAGAAGTCCACCTACGGGTGCTTGGAATGAAGCCCGCTTTGCGGTGAAGTCGAAAGGGTGATTTTTGTGATGGCTTTTGCGACTCTGCATGGTGTTCTTACCCTCAAATTTGGGGCAGTGTCCTTAGTACCACGGGTTGTCGTGCGAATGCATATCTATGGAAACTTTGCCTAAATGCAAGAGAGGTGCGAACCTAACACCGCAGGTTTGGCTCGAAGCAAAGGGACTAAGAGAAGGGACGGTGTAGCTCAGTGATGAGTAGCACCTCCTTTAATGTCAATCCGGGAAGACGTGAGGATGGTATTATGACCTCTAGCAAGTGAAGGCACAAGTGCGTGAGTGCGAAGCACACTAACATGCACACACATACACACACACGCGCACACAAGGCAAGACAAAGAGTGAAAAGCAATGGAGTTCTTTAGATTACTTTCAAAAGCTCATACAAGTTTAGATCAATTACAAGCTAACCCCAAAAATGAGCTCTCTAGCTCTATTTATAGTTTTTGACTAGGCTTTGGCCTTGTCTAGACCTAGTGTCCGGCCTAGTTAAAAATTAGGTTCTCTACCCTATTTGGAGGTTCAAACGGAGTCTAAAAAATGTGAAAACTGATAGGTAGGTACTTCTAAAGCTCCTTAAGCTCAAGGACTCCTTGGCTTGCACAAAATGGAACTACAAAAATATGAAATGGTATTTACAATGGTTTTTAGTGATGAAAATCACTATTTTTGTAGGGATTTCTTCTAACATTTTGACATACATTTCTTGGAGCTCCCTACTTGCTCCTTCTTCTTGTGTGCCCAACTCTTTAGTGCCTAAAAAATTGAAATGGCCTACTTGCCAGATCTTCTTTGACTACTGTGTCTGCCTGTGCTTTCTCTTCGTTCTGACTCCCTTCGTAGGCTTCCTTGTCTTGCAACTCCTTCAGTTCCTTGACTGCTGCCAACACCCCCCCCTCTCTCGCGTCTGTCGTCTCTGACAGATCCTTGTCTAGCAGTGCGTTGGACATAATATTGGACGACATCGGCAGCGAGGTGGTGTTCTTCTAATCGTAGCCCCCGTGCTAGATCTGTTAATAATGCATCCCAATTCACTGGTCCTGGTACGTCCGGATGTGGCACCCGCAGTTGTTCTGAATGGATGGTTCTCTCCATAGCAAATAAGTGGAGGAGATGTGAGGGCCTGGGTACAAATATTTCTGAGTGATATTCCCAGAATCCTGTTACGAACATCTCCTCGAATGTCTATTTAAAACAAGCTAGGAGGTACTTTATTCTGGCGTGCCAAGCATATATTACCTCTATTGATGGGGTGGTGCTCATGTCGTATACCAGATCTTGGTTTCCTGTAAGAAATCCGACACCTGAGAAGTGGGGGTCTTTAATATTCTTGAATGTCCTGAATGTGATTAGCATTAGTTCAAAGATTTTCATGCACATTTGGGCCATCACATCGGGGGTATTCCGTAGTCGAGTGCTCCAGTGACGGATGGTAGAAATCATATAATTCACTGTGGGAGGGCCTTGTGGAGGTGCTAGATAAACATAGTTTAACCACTTTGCGCAACCTTTGATGTTCTTGACAGCAATTGTAAACTCTGGCCAGGTGCGCCTGTGGAAGACTGGAACATAACAAGGATTGTATTTAATAAAAAGTGGCATGTTGGTCCAAGTACGAACCATCTCTGGGTAGGTCTCAAGAAGACGGACACTCCAGGTGGGTTGATGAATGGATCCTTTCTTAGCACTTTCTGGGATATCATCGGGCCCAAATTGTGTGGCAAAAGTTGGAGGTTTGCCACATCTGCGTTGAATCTCTGTGTTGTAATCTGCAAGGAGTACACAATATGGCACATATTGATCGTCATTGGTGCCGATCCATCTATGATGAGACATGCTGCGAAAATATTCTGACTTTATGATTGTGTCTTCTAACTTTGCCATTGATTGGATTTGAATTGCCACTCGATCTTCATGGGTTGTTGCTGTTTTCTCTAGTGTCTGGAGCCATTCAGGTACTTCAACTTCTAAGGTGTCCATTCCTTCTGAGGTCTGTGCACCACCTGGCATCGGCATAGGAACGTATGGTTCCTCATATGTTTCGTCCACCTCAATGGGTACTAATTCCTCAGGCTCTGGTTCTACAACTGGAGAAGGTTGCCTTTCATATTCCAGTAACTTTTTCTGCAGCTCCGCCACCTGCTCTGTCAATGCCGTTACTTCCTCTGAAGTCGAGGTCGTTTCTATGACTTTGGGTTGTGCCTCCTGTTCCCTGAGCTGGTTACATAGTTCATCCCGTTCCCTTTCCAAATCATCATGTGCTTCTAATAAATCAGCATAGCTTTCCAAGATGGTTTTCATGGTTTCTGAGGGAACTGCTTTGAATTGTTCTGGGTCGATTTCATGGGGGAGCCTTCCATGGTCGCTTCCAGGTTTTCTTCATTTTGTTTCTGCAGACGTTTGTTTTCTTCAAGGGCTGTAGCCATGTGTTTTTGGAGTAGAGTTAAGTTTCGTCGGACTCTCAGGTTATCTGCTTGGTAAACCTCCAGTAAGGCTTCGAGTTGTTTGACACCTGACTCTTTTGATGGTTGGGGTGTCTCCAGGAGGGTTTGATGAGCTTGTTCAAGGGTGGTGTAGCGTTGGTTGAGTTCCGCATTTTCTTCTTCTAACCTTGTAAGCCGTCTTTGTAGTTGTTGATGATTCATCGTCAGCTGATGATGACGGTCTTCTAGAGCCTGGTACTCACTCTGGAGTTGATACACGCATTGATGTAATGCTATGAATATACTATTTACAGTAAACGATGCAGGGAAAGATGAAGATGCAGGGGGGATGGGGAAGGGGAAGGGAGTTGTGAATGCTGTGGAAGCAAGTGGTGAGGTAGGTGGAGGGGGTATGGGCGATTGAGGTTGTGTGGGGGGTGGGAGTGGTGCTGTGGCTGGTGATGTTTCCATTGTGTCGAATGTGTGTGTGACTGTGTAGATGGGAACAATGTGGAGTGGATGTGATATTTGTGAAGAGTGTTGTGTAGGTGGGCATGGTAACTCCTCCGAATTGGATGCCGGGGGAGAGAGGAATTCCCATGACGACTGTGGTAATGGTAGAAATAGGTGTGGTAGTGCCAGGTGGTGATGTGACATGTGTATTGAGAGGTGAGGTGGGTGGTGAGAGTGGTTCCTCCTGATGTTCTTCTGTTTGTGTGCGGCCTCTTGGTTCTAATACATTGATGTGTATTTGTTTGCCCGATCGCATGGGACGGGTAGGCACTCGCTTCTCAAATCGATTAATATAAGTCATGGCTGCATGAACAGCCTCATCTAAGCCCACTGCATCAGCGTGTAGGCTCATTGATTCGATGAACATATCATCCACTCCTTCCTCAGCTAACATTTGGCTCATGATCATCTTTCTTGTTTCGAGCGACAGTTTGTGTTGCTCTTGGACCCGCTTCATGGTTTCGTATAATCTTTTGATTTGGGCTTAGTATGCCGGGGCACTTGCTAGTTCTGAAAGTTCTTCATATTCTTGATCATACTCTTCGTGTGCCTCTTGTTTTTCTGTCTCTTCTTCATCGTCTTCTACTTCTACTACTCCCGGTTGGGTCAGGGCTGAAGTGGTAGTCGTGGGTTGTTGTCCTTGGGTCTGCTCTACTTCTGTCTCCAGGTTAGATTCATTGATCAATCGGGCGATTTCTTCATCTGTTAGATCAGCAAGGGTGTAACCTTGAGGGAACTCCAAGTCTGCTGGAATAGGAGGAAACACCAGGTTGGGTCCTTCTGCACTTGGTCTGGGTAGGCGAATGGTGAATGGTCGGACACGCCTCCTTTGTGGAGGAGTCACCTCGGGTGTGGTAGTGGCTCCCCTTGGTTGAGCGCATGGTAATTGAACTCCCCCTCTCATCTTCTTCGATGGAGGACCTGCTGTTGATAGTCGTCTTTGGAACTCTTGAGCCCTGGACCATACTAGTGCTCTTTGGATGGGCACATCGTACGCTAAGCACCTGTAAATTATTCTTGTGATAGCACAGCATCCATGAAGTACATTTTTCTATTTCTTATTCCATCGTTGATGGGCTAGGTGTATTTGATCGATGACCCAGTGCGGTATGTTGATGGTGAGATTCTCTGTCTCCGCAAGTACAAACTGAACCATATCTTTTTTGGTGGCATAGTGAATCGTTCTTGTGTGGGAAAAGCAAAATGTTGCATAATAGTTCGTAAGTGGAGAGCAATGGTAGGTGTCATTGCCACCATGTCCTTCAATTTGTTGAGGTCTTTATGCTTCATCCTGCCTGGAACCATCGTTTCTTTCTCAGTGGGAATATGCATTCCTTGCATGTTCAATGCTGCTCTTACCAGATTGAGGGTCAGTTTGAATCTCTTGAGTTCGTGGCCTGGCAATAGTGAGGGTAGCACAAAAGTGCTATCGCCTCCCTTGGCTCTGCTAGGAGTGATAGTACTGATAAAATAGGAGCAGCGAAGGAAATCTGGCTTAGGAAAATGTGCTCTGAAGTAGCTATCCAATCCCGCTTTGGTCCAAACTGATTGCATTACTTCTGCATCCTGATAGTTTTCAAATTCACGAGTGAAGAAATGGTAACGTCCCCATTTGCCATTGAATTCCATTTCTGCCTCCCAGAAATAGGTGCCATCACCCAATGGTCCCGCGACATCACTAAACCAATGAGCATGTTTCCTCACCTGAGAAGTGTGTCCCTGAGGAGGGTCCTGAATAGGGAGAACATGCACCGATTGAAGTTCTTGAGGCCTCTCGGTGAGTGGTGGTTCCAGGAGGAGAGTTTCGATGTCCACAATCTGTGCGCTAGACCCTGCCTGGGAACTGGTGCCTCCTGCTTCTGCCATTGTTATTGCTTGCTATTTCTGTGAGAATATAGATCATGCGTTAATATAGTAATGGACAAGATAGAACACTTTTTGTCCCCGTTACAACATTAGCATGAGGTGAGAAATGGGTTAGTGGGTCAGTAAGTGCTCGATGACTGTGTGTGTAGTTAATGAATGGATAGTCCTAGGAGCTAGATGAAAAGATGCAGTGTATGAATGATGTAGTTAGCAGGTGGAGATGAATTTACAAATGGGGGTCGGGGGGTTTATTACAAGTCTTAGGTTGCCAAACACAATAGATGGCTTTCAGTTTTGGTTTTGTGGAGACTCTGGAGGGTTTTATGAGTAATTTTGCTTGGGGATGATGCGTTTTTGGGACCCATTTACAAGTGAGTCTGTGCGTGCTTCTGGGTGACTGTGTGTTCGTGCGTATTAAACAAGAGTGGGTAATGGCTCCTTGAGTGAGTGAGCCCTGTCGTGTATGATGTGATTCGTGCGGGACTAGTTGAGCCCGCAAGCAAGCCTTAGGCACCCAAATTTGTCTTGATTGTGGGCCAGCCTTCATCGACTTCTTGGGTACCCAGATAGTCTTCACTTTCTCGAAAGAAGTTTTGGAAGTCCTCTTATTAGTATCATGTCGCTGATTACTAATAGGAAGTTGAGACAGTTGTCGTAACTTGACTGCAGTAGGCAGCTCGCCTTTTCGCACCCACAGTTGTTTCACTGGCTGAGTTGTTCTGCTTCACACATTCTTTTGGCCTCCAGCATTGGTAGTCTTCCGTAATTGATCTGCCTTTGGTTGCTGTCTCCCTCTGGCTTTTGGAAAAGAAGATAGTTCCGTCGAGGCCTTGACTTCTTTATTGAGATCTCCATTCCTCTGCATCACATAGCTTTGGACAAGAACAGCATGGTCAACTTCAAGTGTACCCCTGGAAGGACCAGGAGTCTGTGCCTTTTCTAGTTCCTTGAGTGCTCCATTATCTAATTCAACTGTAATTCGACTCTGATTTACCCATACCTGAAGAAGTCCACTTCTTAGGTTTAAGTTGACTGCATGGTCATAGATCCAGTCTTGACCCAAGACCAGAGGCTCAGTGAGATCCTCATCTTGACATACTAGTACCTTAACTGTCATTGGAACATCTTGAATGGAGAGGGGAAGTACCACCTCGCCCATGCAAGGGGTTTCCACACCTCCCAATCCTACGAGATATGCTTCTATAGGATTGACTTTTAATTTCAATTCTCGACAGTAAGAACGTCTCATCGCACTAGTGGCTGCACCTGAGTCAATTAATGCCCGCACAGTTTTTGCACTAACTCCTTGTCCTATCTCTAAAGTCACAAAAGGACGTCGATCTATTATCCTTTGGGAACTTATTCCTGAGACTTCACACATTGCCACATGATATCCTGGATCCTCATAGGCACCTACCCTAGGTTGATCCCTACCTTGTCGTCTCAACTTCATCTTTCTAATGCGTTCTAAAGCTTCTGCTTGAGCTTCTTCTCGAACTCGTTTTTCTTCTTCTTTGCGTTTCTTAGCAGTGTTGAGTCGACTTAGCATTTCTTCTGTGAGAGGTTCCTGATACAACTTGACTCTGCACCCGCTGATGTAGCTAGGGAGAATATTGCCTTCTAAAGTGGCCAGTTGTATTGCTCCACTAGTTGAAATCCTGTTTATGATCATGGGTCCGTAATCATGTTTTTCTAGCTTTCTTGCATGTTGTTTCAGAGTATAGACTAATACTAGGTCTCCGGCCTTTAATCCTTTATCCTTAACATGGGCATCAAAGTACGCCTTCTGTCGTTTCTTAGCTGCATATATTCCTGCTGCAGCTCTTAGTCTGGTTTCACCTAATCGTTCAAGGTAAAAAATTCTCGAAGAGAGTTCATGGCCCGTCCACTCATGCTCCTGTGCTACTTTCAATGTAGGTATTAAGAAGTCCAACAGTAGCATGGAATTTTGGCCAAATACCATCTGAAAGGGTGTGGCTTGGAGTACCGTTTTATAGGCCACTTGGTATGCCCAAACAGCATGGTGTAGCTGTTTGTCCCAATCGGAGCGTTTATTATTCACCAATTTGGTAAGCACATTGCATAGAATCTTGTTTGTGCTTTCGGCCTGGCCATTAGCTTGTGGGTGATAGGGGGCAGACTTCTTATGTACTACCAAGAACTCTTGGAGCAGATTTTCAATAACTTCATTCAAGAAGTGAGTGCCTCTATCACTAACTAGCTCTATAGGTAGCCCGTATCTTGTGAACATATTCTCAAATAGGAACTTAGCTGTTGTTTGTGCATCGTTCTTCGTGGTAGCTTTTACTTCTACCCACTTTGTTAGATAGTCTGTGGCAACAATGATGTATTCATCATGTGAACCCTTGGCTGGGGGATTAATAGGACCTACAAAGTCTATTCCCCACTTAGAGAATGCACGTCCACCCATCATAGGTTTTAGTGGCATCTCATCCTTGAGTATAGGATACTGAGTTCTCTGACAAATTTCACACCGTTTCACATAGGCATGTGCGTCCATGTGAAGGGTCGGCCACTAGAAGCCCGCAAATAGCATTGCGTTGATCACCCGATCTGGTCCAAAGTGTCCTCCTGCTACACCTTGGTGAGCAGTTTCCAAGATCTTGAGATATTCACTCTCATGGACACATAGTCTCAGGTAACCATCCTTACCACACTTGTAGAGATTATCACCAATGAGTAAGTACTCTAGGGCTTCTTGTTCTAGACTTCTTTTCCTAGCGAGAGTCATATCTGGAGGAAATGTTTTTGTCCTTAGAAAGGCCACTAATGGTTCACTCCAATCTGGCACTAGGGACACTTGATAAAGAGTGGCATGTTCCACAGGTGGTTTAGTGCAGCAGATTGGGCATTCCTTGCACAACTTCTGGACATCAGCTTCCATAGTCGGCCAATGCACTCCGAGTCTCCTTAGTGTGTAGGAGCCAAGATACCTTGATCTGTGTGCTTGTACATGCTTTCTGCCATGATGTGGTACTTCTGGGCTCTTACTACCTCTCTACCTTGAGTGTTTATGACTGGGTGGTTAGGCCTGTATGTCAATACTGGCACTAATGGCTTAGCCCACTGAGGTACAACTTCCAAATTAAACAAGTAAGCATCAGGAAGGTCATCTGATACTCCTTGTGGGGCTTCTCCCGATGTGAGCCTAGAGAGATGGTCTGCTCTTAAGTGAGTCTTCCCTTTCCTCACCACAACCTCGAAGTCGTATTCCATTAGTAAGAGAAACCATCTTACTAATCTACCTGTATTGCATGGCTTGTTTACCAAATACAGCAGTGCTTGATGATCAGTAAAAATTTTAAACTTATTTGCAAGCAAATAGTGTCTAAACTTTTTAACTGCATATACCATGCCTAATCCCTCTCGTTCAGTGGTTGTATAGTTTCGTTCAGCCGCATTCAACTGTCTACTAGCATTGGCAATTGGAAGATCCATATTGCCTTCACCTGTAGGCTGCGTAAGTACACACCCTATAGCATAATTGGATGCATCAACATGAACATGAAAAGTCTTATTCCAATCTGGTGTGGTTAAGATTGGCGCTGAACACAATCTTCTTTTAAGCTCATTGAAGGATTTTTCACATTCATCAGTCCACTCAAAGTTAGTCAATAGTCCATACAGAGGCTTTGCTATGATGGCATACATGTGTATAAACCGTCAGTAATAACCACAATGCCCCATGAAAGCTTGTACTTCCTTGACATTCTTTGGCCTAGGTAACTCGGCTATGGCTCTCACTTTCTCTTCATCGGTCGATATGCCATTCTTTGACACTATGTGTCCTAAAATCTTGCCTTGCCTGACCATAAAAACGCACTTTTCTGGGTTCAGGCAGACTTGATATTCTCTACATTTGTCAAAGATTTGTCTGAGTTCTAGTATATGTGTCTGTCTAATGTTGGAATGAGCACAGAGGTCATCAACATAGACTTCCAAGTTCTTCCTCAAGAACTCTTTAAACACGTGGCACATGAGTCTCTGAAAGGTTGCAGGAGCATTGGTAAGCCCAAATGGCATTACACGAAAGGCAAATATACCCCACTCTGTGGCAAAAGCTGTCTTATGCTGATCTTCTAGAGCTATGGCTACTTGATTGTAGCCCGAAAATCCATCAAGAAAGCTGTACACTTCCTTGCCGGCTACTCTTGCTAAGAGATGTTATGTGATAGGAAGCGGATAGTTATCTTGAATTGTGGCTGCATTGACTTTCTTCAGTTAATGCATACACGCAGCTTTCCATTCTTCTTGGGCACCACTACAATGGGGGATACCCACTCAGTGTGCTCAATTTCATAGATGAATCCAGCTTCTACCAAGCGATCTATCTCTTCCTTGATCTTGGCAGCATAATTATCATTATATGTGTATGGCTTTTGCTTAGAAGGTTTAGCATCTGAGGTCATGGGGATTGTGTGTGAGCATATGTCAGGGTCCACGCCTTTCAAATCCTTGTAACTCCAAGCGAATACCTCTCTGTATTCTCTTAGCAGAGCTATTAACGCATGCTCTTCTTCCTCTGTTAGGTCATGGCCTATGTACGTGCATCTCTCCTCACCTTCTTCTAGGGCTACTACTATTTTCTTGGTGGTTTCTTTGTTATCATAGGCTTCTCCTGATTGTGCCTCTCGCTTAGGCATTCTTACCATGACTCTCCTGTCGTCTATCTCATACTTTTTAAAGTTTTTAGGGACCTCAAACAAAGGTTCTTCCTCTTCTGGTGTGACTTCTCTCTTCTTTCTTTTCTTTCCTTCTTCCCTCAGGGTCACATGTGTGGCTAGCCTTATGTCATTTGTAAGCTCTCCATGCCTCTGGGGTTGAAATTCTACTTCATAGAAGTATTCTTCATCTGATGCAAAAGGTGGGTCCATAATGATTGACTCGAGATCGGAGTCACTTGCATCCTCGAATGCATCAGGGCTAGGTTCACACTCTTCTAACACTGCCTCTCCCATGGTTGACTCTATGGAGAAAACTGAAATGTCATAGCCATCTTCATCACAGTGAGGTGTCCATTGTTCTTCATTGATGGCTACATCCATTGTTGCTAGGATTTATGCCCAGTCGTGAGGTTCAAATTCTTCGTCAGGAAAGACTACAGGTGCATAGCCTGGGTCTTGAATGGATCTATGTGTTTCTTTTGCACCTATCTCTTTGGCTTTTTCTCTCTTCTCCTCTTCTACTGCCACTTTACACATCCATAAGTGAGTGTCTTCATGCATCCATGAGGATCCTGATCCTATGGAATGCACCGATTCCGTGTCATCTTTGGCTCTATGGATGGGATTCCATTGGATAGGAGGGACATCTCTATGAGAGTAATCTTTGAGATTGACTTTGGTTGTAACACCTAAGTGTTGCAAATACAAGGAGTTGGTTCCCCAGTCCTGTACCACTTGCATCTGTCGCATAAATGGTCTTCCCAAAATCATCTCATATGCATGATTTTTGCTGAAGTCACATATAGCAAACGTGTGCTCAAACTCTACACCACAAGTAGTGAGAGTTATTCCTTCAAGTAGTCCTCAAAGCCTCTCTATGTGACCATCAGCCATTTGCAATTTCATCCTTGTGGGCCTGAGTGTTGGCTTGCCCCAACGCTTCCATAGGGAAGTGGTAGCAATAGCAACTCCTGCACCTGATTTCAGAATTGCCTTGGTTGTGTACCCCTGATGGGTAATGGGAAGATAGGTGTTTCCTTCTTCACCTTCACTCATATCTCCTATCTTGTCTAGAGGAATTTCTGGGACTATTCTCTGGGATCCTACCTGGGAACGAGGTTTTGCTATCTCTGGTACTTGTTTAGCTACATGTTTCCATAGCTCTGGCCTTACTTTGAGTAGCTCTTCTAAAGTGAGGTTGCACTGCACTTTAGTGTTTTTCACTACCTCTGTGTTCCTGGGTATGACAGAGTCTTCGTTTCTTACCATGACAGTGGGTGCTCTCATACAAGTAGACTTGGCTTCCCATGGGCCTGTGAAGTGGGGTAATTCATGTAAAGAATTAGACTCAAAATCTAATCTCTCTTGAGACTGGGTGCTCTCCTGCTCTCCATAAATGGATGGAATATCTTGTGGGAATTGATCCTGCATGTCATCCACAAGTTCAATGGGGGGAGGGACTTCACTTTCTTTAGCCCATTTGTCTTCTTGAATCTCTCGTAAGAATTCTAGAGTGAACCTATTCATAGAAGAGGAGGTGTCTGGTCTAGTGGAATTGGGCACATAAGCTTCTTGTGGGGGATGGCTTATGTTTTTGCTTGCCTCATCTCTTTCTTGATTTTTTTCTTCCTTGGCAGATCTTGCAATTATACTCTCTAACTTCTCTAGGAGTCCATCCAAGTGGAATTGTGTCTTAGCTGAGCCTGAGTAGTTGAAAAGGCGACTGGCTTCAAACATGGTCTGAGCCAATGCGACCATTTTCGCGCATAGCTTGGTTCTCTCTATCTCTAGGTCAGCTCTAGGGTAGCACTTGTCATGATCCGTCACATTTGGCCCTTCTTGGATTCTAGCCTGATATGCCTTAAGCATCATGTCTATGTCTTCAGGAGTGGGGTTAGCTAACACTGATCCTACTCTAGGGGGTGGTGGGATGGTCTGAGGTAGGTGGACAGATGGTGGGTTAGATGGTGGTGGAAGAGAGGGTGGTGGTGGTATGTGAGAGTTTGCTTGAGAGGTGAGTTCAACAATGTTGGGCTTTTGTTTCTCTTATGCTTTCTTCTAAATCGCTCATCTTTTTAGACCATTGTCTTTTCATTCTTTCTTGACTATCCCTCCAAGCTCTCGACCGCTTCTTGGCTATACTCTTGGTTTCACTAACCTCTACACTCTTCTCTTGACTTATTCCTGGGTTCTGTTGCAAAGCCTAGGCCCTAGTGACCACTTGTACTGGTGCAGTGGACGTCACACTTCCTGTAGAGTCTACTACTAAGCCAATAACGTTAATTGGAGTTATTTTTGGCATATTATTAGGATTCTTAGGGCAATCTCGTAAGAGATGCTCCTTCCTGTAGTCTTGACAAAAGCCCTGAATTGTCACTGACTGGGGTTGTGTAGGCGGAGAATAAGGGGCAATCACGAATGAGGTGATCTCCCTGACATCTGTAGCATGGTCCTCTAGGGAATGGGGGTCTGACCTGCCTAGGCTAGGGCCTAGCGTTAGGGTTTGTGTACATTACATTGGTGTACTCTGGCTCCCAACTAGGTTCATTTGGCTCTTCACTATAGTAGGACTCACCATGTTCAGGAGACTGCATGTAGTAGGCCTGGGGGCTATCAACATGTGTAGAATCGAAACTATGGTCACTGGGGTCACTCTCTGATAGCATTGGGGTTACTGGCACTATGGCCCTATTCAGGTTTTCTTTTGTAGCAGCATACTTTACCGAAATCACATTAGTAGGAGCAGGTGGTTGCTGTGCTAGCACTGGCTGGGGTCTTAGTTGGGCCTGATATTGAGGTTGGTAATTTTGCTGAGGCCTAGTATACTATTGTGGTGGGTATTGACTCTGGTATCTGCCTTGTTGAGGGTATGGCTAAGGGTAGGTTTGCCTAACTGCTTGCTTATTGTATGGGCAGTCTTGTGCTGTGTGATTGGCGTATCTCCATTCTATGGTGCAATATTGGCTGCTAGGATTCACTTGGGGTTGAGCCATGATGGGACATACGTTCACCATATGGTCACCACCGCAAGTATAGCACCTTTTTACTGGGGCAAATCTAGGAATTTGTTTGCTAGAGACACCTAGTTTTTGAGCTACTTTCTCCGCAAGTTCCTCAATTGATGTGGATTGTGAGGAAGAGAGGCTAGAGGCACTATCTGAATCTTTGTAGATTTTTGAAAACTCTAGCTCCTCCCCTAGGTTATCCTCAATATCAATGCACATGTGTACACACTCTTCTATAGTCCTAGGGTCCTTCAAGTACACATAGGATCACAACTTTGTACTTAACAATCCATCCAAGAATAAAGCCACTTGTTTGGTAGGTGTGGGTAACTCAGGAACAGGGCATCTCTCAAGATATTGCCTAGATCTCCTTCCCGCAAGTCTCACAGTCTCCTGAGGGGTCTGCTTGAAGCTGTATATCAATGAGGAAGTATTATGCCTTATGCCACTCTTAGAGAATTCGGTGATGAAAGCCTCTA
This sequence comes from Ceratopteris richardii, assembly GCA_020310875.1. NCBI lineage: Eukaryota > Viridiplantae > Streptophyta > Polypodiopsida > Polypodiales > Pteridaceae > Ceratopteris > Ceratopteris richardii. Next base: position 14,519,377 of record CM035430.1, read on the forward strand.
AGAGCTGGTCTATGCTCCTAAACTGTCTCTCATTCAATGGTTGAAACCACGTAAGGGATGTGTTCCTAAGTGTTAGACCAAAGGCATTATATTGCGTGAATAGGTCCTCAACTTGTTCAGCCCTCAAGACTTGCCTAAACTCGGCCACATGATCATATGGGTCTCCTGTGCCATCAAAGTAATTCTTCATGGACTTAACTAACTGAGTCGGTCTCAAAATCCTGGTGTGTTCCCTAGGCCTTGGCAAAGGGAAGTCATCCGTATTCCTTTGATTCCTTGGGGCTCTAAATCCTTCAGGTTCCACTCTATTTGTTTTCGTTCTCGTTCTGTCTCTTCCCACTGGGTTGGCAAAGCTTACCTCCGGTCTATCTCTATGTCTACCTCTTTGAGTTCCATGAGTGTGGGAGGTTCCAGCTCCTTGGTGACCAAATGACACATTAGATCTTGGTTGGGGGAAAATGAATTCACCTTTCCAAGTGTAAGCATGCCTATCATTTTCTGTAACCACAAAGATCCTCTCTGAAGCGTGATCTAAGTAGGTCACTCTACCTGGGCTATCAGGATCTTTGAACTCATATACCATGATTGTTCCTACCTCACTCGGCTGATTAGATCTATATCTCCAAAAGGCTTCATCAGTCTCTCGGTTTAGGAGTAGATCTATGCTCTTATTGTCTTGGGGAATCCACTCTGGTGTGATAATCCTAGTGAGAACAGACTTGCCTTGGGGGGTTCTAGGTTCTTCGCCCATGTTTCCTTGCTCTAGGTCACCTAAGTCCGTTTCCGGGACCACATTCCCAAATTCATCAATCCTATCTGGATGACTGGTGACTACGTATATGGTTCCTTCTTTATCCAGGTATGCTCCATTTTCAAACTTGACAGCTGGGCGCTCTAGTCCAATGGATTGGTCAAGGTTTTTAATCTGGACCACGGATCTTCCTAGGCCGTCCTCATAGATGCTAGCACCTAATCGGTTGGTCCTAAGGTATTCGAGTTGCATCTTGTAAGGGCCTTCCACCCTATGTAAATACGGCACCCCAGAACTTCCTGTAGGTCTCTCCATATCGTGGGACATCTTAGACTCGCTCGTCTCAGAGCTAGGGTAGTACGAATGATGGCTCAACTGCTGGGCCCAAGACCTAGCAGTATGATTGACACTAGCCTTTGAAGATCTAAGACTTTGTCTATCTCTCCCTAGGTGTCGACCTGATCTAAGGTTCATAAGCCCAATTGAATAATCCCAAATTTTCCCAAGTACACTTGCGTTGCTGAGTTCTTTTGTATTATTCACTTGTTCTTTTTTAATCCCTTAGGGTGTCACTTCTTGTCCAGTTACTCTTCACCGCAAGGAACACTAAATTTTTATCGTACTTTGAGTGTGGTCGCTCAATTTAATTTCTTTTCCCTTAGGTTGCTTCGCGATTGTAATCTCCTAACACTTGCACTTGAGTGATTAGAGTTCTTGGACTTGGTAGTTCTTAACGTGTTCCTAATTAACCAAAACCTCTATCCGTACTTAGCCTATGCTAGGGATTGACAGAGGGTGTTGAGAATTTCCAACCTTAAGTTTCTTCCCTTGGTTGCCCTTGTATGCCCAGGAAGAGTGTTCCCAAGCTCGCACTTACTCTTGCTTCGAGTACCCTTCGATGCTCTTAAAGTACCTGAAAAAGTCCACACTTAGCTCAAGAATTGAATTTAGTTGACAGACAGATCACTTTCATGCATGTAATTCACAGACCCAATTGCCTTTTGCCTTTATGGAAAACAATCCCAAGGGACCCTCAATTTCCTACTTCGGGGTATGGTCAACTTCAAAATACCCTATCTAATAATCCTAACATTAATTCTATCATAACCAGTGGAAGTTTTGGTTGTATTCCCCACGAGCTTTCCAACAAAACAAAAATCACCGCAATCGGATTCCGTATGAGGAAGTTATGTCCACTCAGGGTTTTGGGGCCAAATCAGGATGTTAAATAGGTTAGTAGGCAAACAGGACTTCTCGAAATACTTTGTGTAATGGCCTTACAATGCAATGATGAACCCTAGTATTTGTCCCACAATTTGTCAAGAATAGTCCACTATTTTTTGCCCTAAAAAATTGGCCAAATTTGCCCTTCAATTGCGTTTGCAAGCTCTGTCAGTCGTGATTGATAGGTCAATCGCGATCGACGTGTCGGTCGCGATTGACAGGTCCATCGTGGCTATCAGTCGCGATTGACAGGTCCGTCGTGGCTGTCAATTGCGATTGATGGGTCAATCGCGATTGACACGTGGCCCGAAAAGTCAAACAGTCGTGGTCAAAGGATCGTTGACTCTGTCAGTCGCGATTGATAGGTCAATTGCGATTGACAGGTCCTTGCGAGGGTCTGTCCGTCGTGGTCAATCAATCGTTGACTGTGTCGGTCGCTATTAACAGAGCCGTCGGGGGCTGTCAGTCGCGATTGATGGCTCGATCGCGATTGACACGTGTCACGCGTATGATCTATCAGTCGTGGTCAATCGGTTGTTGACTCTGTCGTTCGCGATTGATGTGTCGATCACGATTGACAGAGCCGTCGGTAGGTGTCCGTCGTGGTTTGTCGATCGCGATTGATAGAGCGATCGCGATTGACAGAAATATGAGGAATTTCAAAAATTTAAACACATTTTTGGGAAGCTCTAGGCCTGTAGATCATGGTTATGCACTTTGTTTAGCAAATAGAGCATTTTTTTTGTCGGTCGCGATTGACAGAGGTCAACGCCTCGGGACCTGCACAATCAAATTTTTTACCTACTGGAGCTGGTGCAGCTGCTGGGGAGATTCCTGCAGAGAATCTCAAAAAACACAGAAAATCACAAGCACACAAACGCTCTCTCGCTCTCTCTCACAAGTGAAATGAGGGGAATGGTATGGGTGTGGTGATATGACCAAAAACTGAAATTTTTTGCGATGATGGAGATGGATGTGGGAGATGGTGAGGATGATGATGGTGGTGAGAAAAACAAAAGAAAATAGATAAAAATGAAGAAAATACCTATGACTCCAACGCGTCAACTCTACGTCTTACCATCACACGCTCGTCCTCAAAGCTCGATCCCCGGCAACGGCGCCAAAATTTGGTGTAGCTCAGTGATGAGTAGCACCTCCTTTAATTTCAATCCGGGAAGACGTGAGGATGGTATGATGACCTCGAGCAAGTGAAGGCATAAGTGCGTGAGTGCGAAGCACACTAACATGCACACACATACACACACACGCGCACACAAGGCAAGACAAAGAGTGAAAAGCAATGGAGTTCTTTAGATTACTTTCAAAAGCTCATACAAGTTTAGATCAATTACAAGCTAACCCCAAAAATGAGCTCTCTAGCTCTATTTATAGTTTTTGACTAGGTTTTGGCCTTGTCCAGACCTAGTGTCCGGCCTAGTTAAAAATTAAGTTCTCTACCCTATTTGGAGGTTCAAACGGAGTCTAAAAAATGTGAAAACTGATAGGTAGGTACTTCTAAAGCTCCTTAAGCTCAGGGACTCCTTGGCTTGCACAAAATGGAGCTACAAAAATATAAAATGGTATTTACAATGGTTTTTAGTGATGAAAATCACTATTTTTGTAGGGATTTCTTCTAACATTTTGACATACATTTCCTGGAGCTCCCTACTTGCTCCTTCTTCTTGTGTGCCCAACTCTTTAGTGCCTGAAAAATTGAAATGGCCTATTTGCCAGATCTTCTTTGACTACTGTGTCTGCCTGTGCTTTCTCTTCGTTCCGACTCCCTTCGTAGGCTTCCTTGTCTTACAACTCCTTCAGTTCCTTGACTGCTGCCAACAGATGGCTTGCCCCACTCCGACTGCATCAGGACAAGCCAATGCTCCACATGAGCCAGATCTTGCATATGACTGGGACCTCGCAGTTTGGGTCATGGCACCTTTGCCACTTGTTAGGCTGAATGTGCCGGTTCGGGTCTAGGACTTCCAAGAAGATCCTATCGTCAAAAGGATGGCCGGTCCCTCTAAGTCAATTCACGACTGGTCATCCGGTTTGCCCTTTGCCGTCAAAAACGGCTGAGTGGGCCATTTCGCTCAAGTCGGAGCCAAAGTGGAACACTTAGGCTCCGAGCTGGGTCTAAGTTGAAATTTGCCCCTTCTCGGGCGGATATGATCCATATGGGTTCAAGCCCAAGTTTGTGATGGGAGGGCCTCGTTGCCACTCCACACACACCCATTGTTTCCTTTCCTGTGTTCCATAATTTTCAAGGCACGGCAAAGCCCGAACGGCATGTGCCGGCCAAGGAAATTCCCACCAAGGATTTGGGCCTATCGGCGGCCCTTTGGCAATTAGCACATAGGCACGGACGTGCGGCACAAGAAGTGGCTTACTGTCACGCCGGCCATTCATAATTGAAAACGGGCCTATCGGCGGCCCTTTGACGATGCGGTTCATAGGCACGAGCGTGCAGCGCGTGGAGCGTCTTACATTCACGTCGGCCGTTTTGCTTGAGAGATGGGCCTATCGACGGCCCTTTGGCATTTCGATCATAGGCACGAGCGTGCTGCGCATAGAGCGGCTTACCATCACGTCGACCATCTCGAGTTAAATATGGGCCTATCGGCGGCCCTTTGTCGTTATGTTCAAAGGCGCGGGCGTGCGGCGCATAGAGCGTCTTACAATCACGCCATCTGTTCCTTTCCATTCCTTTGCCTCGGCCACAAGGGGACCCGCAGGCGACATCCATTAAGGCACGGACGGGGGGGGGGGCAAGGCCACACACCCGCCGGCCAACTCACTTGTAAGTTTGCCCCGACCTCGAGGGGACCCGCGGGCAGCCCCAACACTTAAGGCGCGGACGGGAGGACAAGGTCGCACCCCGCCGGCCGTTTGTTCCCAAATTTGCCCCGGCCTCGAAGGGACCTGCGGGCGGTGCTTCTTCAAGGCACGGACGGGAGGGCAAAGCCACACAGCCGCCGGCCGCACGAAAATGGGCCTATCGGCGGCCCTCTTGCGTTTAGCACATAGGCACAGACGTGCGGTGCATGTAGCGACTTACTGTCACGCCGGCCGTTCGGTTCCATAGTGCACTCCCCGGCCCCGTACGGCCCGACGGGAGGCACACACCTCGTTTTGATGAACTCTAGGCACGCCGGCCAAAGAGTAAAAGATTGGGATAATTTTCTGTCCGATTTATATTTGGGCCTGAGGGCGCTCACTACCCCGGCCGATGCTATACCCTCACGGGAGAACACGGTTTGTTGGCCTTTTGCTTCCATAACCGACTTAGCTTCGGGTACATGACAAAAGATATAACAATATTTGCGAAAGGGACATGGTCTTTGAAGGTGGTCAAGTGGGTTAAGCACATTTCGCTTCGGCACCGGCAGCATCACCGTTTGACGTAGCACTCTCCCCGACCGGCCCACCCGATGGCGGGGCCCCGCAGGACTGCCCTATGTCGCTCCCCGATTATGAAACTCACGGACGGGGCCCCTCCCCCAAGGGACGCGACTTACGATGGCACGGATGCGTCTTACAGCACTACCCCAGCCCGGAGCACAAGGCGGCCTTGCCGGCGTATGGAGGATGGCACCTCCCTCCTCTCGGCGGGAATGCCACGGATGCAATTCGACGCGGGGCCAGACCCGAGAGGGAAAAAGAGAACGGGAGTGGGCCGACAAGCGGGTTGGACCCATAGACACATTGAACGGGCGAATCATCGTGCCTTTCCAAAGGATCACAAAGCATGAGGGTGGTCTGCCACACCGACCCCGAGACCCGTTGCCACCCGGGCCTGAAGCGCAGATCCGCTGCCGTTTGCCGACGGCCAATGCGGAGGCCGACGGCGACCTTGCGACGTACATAAAGAAATTATGCCGAAGACGAGCCGAGGCCCAAGCGGGGACCAACGGCAAACGTATCCATGTAAAAAAAAAAAAGGAAAAAAAATTTGCCCTTTTTTGCCGACGGTTCAACGACTGACACCGCCGACGGCGGATTCACCGACCGACCGAGAGCCGAAGCTCTGATACCAATTGTGACGGTCCAAGTCCAAGGGGGGGTTTTAGCTTGTCCCCACAAGGAGAAGGACGGCCACGAGTTAGGGTGCAAGCCCTTGAGTAACCCGGAAGCTGAAGTGGGACTTGAGATGCGGGATGGCCCGGAGGCCGGATGCAGCGGAAGACGGGACTTGGTCCATTAGATATGAGGGACGGCCGTCGACGGTGGGCCGTCCCGACGGTGGATTGCCGACGAGTCCGAAGTTGCCGTTTGCCAAGAGGCATAGTGGCTCTCCTTTGCCACACACGTCCAAAGCCCCTTTACATGAGCGGGCAAGAAGAGGGACGGACGGCCGGGCCGGCTGTCCCGACGTTTACGTGCGAGCCCCGTCAAGGATGGACGGGGGGGCGTTCTCGTTGCCGGGCATCTACCCACGTTCCAAGGGGCAACCGACGTCCCCAAGAAAGGTGAGGAAGGGAAGGCTCAGCACTCACGCCCATGGTGCGTCTTAGCCCGGACGTTGGGGGCATTCTTAGCCGGTCCGCCGTCCAGAGGCATGCACGGTTACCACTCCCCTTATAGTTGCGCACAATTAGGCGCAGCACGGTATACCACCCGAGCACCACAGGGGGCTGGATAGAAATACAGGGAGGTAGGCAAAGGGGCATGACAGAACCCCCACCCCTACCTCAAGAGGCAAAAGCTCAAACCAACCGAAGAAGCATGTGTCATCACTCATCTATTCACTTATATCATCTATTCACTTATAAGAAATGAAACTATTTGTTATGTGTGTGAATTCAAGGAGGGTGGGCGAAAAATGAGACTATTTGTGATGGTCGAGGAAAAATGAAATGTATGCTTTTTTTTAACGAAAATATAACTTGATTTTGACTAATTCACGTGTCATTGGAGTCTCTAAAGATTCACACATGAGATGCAAAGAAGCAAAGACTCACATAATTATAATTTATGTGCACTCTCCTCGCTCTTGGTCATCATACCATCATCACATCTCCACGAATTGACAATTACGAGGTTGATCTCCTCACATTTGGTCTCACGATTGTGTTAGAGTAACAATGTCCTCATTTGTAGTACGAAATGCATATGAAGAGACAAGGATACAAGCAAAGGAAGTAGATCAAAAGATGCACTTCAAGAAGAGAAAGGGAATCAGTATGCATCACACTATGCAGAGGAAGGAGGATGTTTATGGTCGCTTCAACTACTGTTAATAATAAGGAGGATGTTTTTGTGTGATTATAAATCGTGAAGGGTATTGTGAATAGTAGAAAAGTCTCTCAAAGTGGGGATGCGGGTTCACATCTTCACCCACCAAGGTCTCCATGGAAGATATAGCTCTAATATCAATGTAATGAAGAAAGAGCATTAGGACCACCACGTGGTCGAGAGATGAATCTTCTCCCAACCTTATGCCTATATATATATATATATATATATATATATATATATATATATATATATATATATATATATATATATATATATATATATATAACTCCTTGAATTAGGGATGACTTAGTATTAACTTAAGTCCACATGTTCATGTACAATCTCCATCACTTGTTTCACACCTTCCAGTAGATTCTACTATTAGTAGGTGTACTAGCCACTCTAGTTAAGTCTCTTTGGAATCATGAGTTAGCTTGAGTTAGAGGTTTGTAGAGTTGTCTGGGCAAAACTCTCTCTCCATGCTCCCCATGGGGTTGAACCCAAGACCTCCTCCTTTCCAAGTTTGAGGCATGTGAACATATGCTTAAGTCTAATCTCGAGATCTTTGGCCTTACATGAGAATGACCAAAAGATGTCCGATTGCAAATATGTGTAAACCAATCGGACACTCATGTCATAGAATTACTTTTTAACACCCCAGAATCATAAGTGTGTTCACACACATCACTACCGAAATATAATCATATTTCTTGGGATTTCAAAAAAAAAAAAAACAAAAACAAAAAGGTTTTGGCTCATGGCCAAAACGAAAATAAATTTTAGGGCATGCTTTAGAGGATCTTTGGATTAGCACATGCTTTAGATCATCATCAACGGTCACACATAGAGTTCATGTCATAGTCTTAACATAATATAGACTTTAAGCACGTAGACTTTTTCTATATTCTATTTTTAAATTAAAATTAGGTTTGTTTTTGAGATCCTCTCGAGATCCCGCAGATTTAAGGGTTCAACATCAAGTTGTAAGTGTCTTATCACGAGACCATGCCCCCTTGACACACCTTCCCCTTGAATGGTAAAAGTAGGCAGCTCCTCTACTCATTTGTTCACTTTTCTTTTAGACGAACTTCAGGCAAAGCTTACTCTCCTTGCTTCAATTGCTTGAGAAAACAAATATACATGTGTAGGACACAATACCCATGGGGTAAGATGCCCCAATGGTGATAAATCGAAAGCAACAAGAAAACTAGGTTGAAAATTAGCTGAACTCCAACCCCCGCCTCAAGAGGCAAAAGCTGAAATGTATGCTTTTTTTAACGAAAAATATAACTTCATTTTCACACATATAAGACAAAGAAGCAAAGATTATATATATATATATATATATATATATATATATATATATATATATATATATATATATATATATATATAAAAGACAAAATTCACACATATAAGACAAAGAAGCAAAGATTATATATATATATATATATATATATATATATATATATATATATATAAGACAAAATTCACACATATAAGACAAAGAAGCAAAGATTATATATATATATATATATATATATATATATATATATATATATATATATATAATATATATATATATATATATATATGTGTGTGTGTGTGTGTGTGAATAAATTATAATAAAATGATATCAGTCATTAATTATAATAAAATGATATCAGTCATTAAAAGAGAATGAAAATAGTACCCCACTTTTTGTTGACTTTTCTTCCTTGATTAAAGAAGGTACTTTGGGAAATCGGTCAAAACTATGCATAAAAATAGCTATTTTAAAAATGTTTTTTTATTAAAGGAATAAAGAATTATTATGATCAAGTAGGTGGAAATTTCGATATGATTCAGCTATGAGATATGATTCACCTAAACCGATTGAATATAGTATATCCCTCTTTCCAGCATGATTTACTTATGTGACTAGCAATGTGTCATCAACAAAACAAAAGGTCTCTCTCTCACACACACATTTAGGTTAATAACATAAGTATTATCGGTAGAAAATATGTTTTCTAGATTATGAAATCTATTCTTTTGCCTATGGCACATATTTATATTTTTCGTTAGCAAAGCAATTAAAAAAGGTACATCTTTAATGATATTTCAACAATATTTCATGAACATCTCTAGGAAATCCATCTTCTGGAGTGATTTCTCAAAAACAAAGGGCACATGAGTGCCTTTTTTGGGATTAAGATTCCAAAGGTTTAAACAATACCATGATTCCAAAGGGGGGAAAGAAAAGGGTTGACAAAAAGGGTGAGGTAAAGTGAGAAAACATTTAGTAGGGAACATTTCTCTCTCTAAAATTGATGAGCAAAAAGGCTTGCTCTTAATACTTCTTGTCTCACTGTGTTTGCTAGGTTGGCTATACTATCTACTCTTACCTGGGAGAGTGAGGGCTCAACCCCTTGAACCTATGTTTTGGACATGTTTGCCTTCATTCAAGTATGTCAATTGTCTTGTTTAGCCTACTAGCTTGTGATCCTAGTCCCTTAGTTGGTTTTTGGGTCATTTACAGATGCTCTTTGAGATAAAAGGGGTCTTCAAAGTACTATGCCTTTGGCCTTGCACAATTGAAGTTTTTGATTTTTTTTTTCTTTCTGAATTTTTGATTTTTTCTTTTTCTCCCTTAAATTATTAATTTTGGAATTCAAAATAGATCTTTTTGAGAAACCCTCGCACATGAGACACCCTTATTCCATACACTCAAGGGTTCAACATCCAATTATAACAATAGGTTGAACTAAGGGTCTTCATCCACACATTCAAGTGTGTCATCACCTTTCCCTTCTGCTCTATATATAATAGTAAGTTGGGGTGGAAAAAAGGAAAGGAAATTCTTTGCTCATCTATTCATATATAAGAGTGAAAAGAAAAAAGAAATGTATTCCTTTTTAATGAAACAAATAATTTTATTTTTTTATGGTTCACGTGTCGTTGGAGCCTCTCGAATTTTCACATAAAGCAAGGGGTGTTGAAATAGTCATGCGTACAAAGTTATATTGAGATGGACTTGATTCACTATTGAGTTTTAGATTTTTTTTCTGTTAAAGTTTGATCACTGACCTACTCTTTCATTACCCTTGAAATTTTAAGAGAACAATTCATGTATCCTAGAGACCCCTTATATCCCTCACTTTTTCAAGGGTTAACTTTAGGCCATTCTTGGGGTCTTAAAACTTGGACCTTCAATTCAAGGACAAGGTGTTTACCACTACACCACACACCCTTGACAAGGCATTCAATTATTGGTTGCAATGCATGGTATCAAGCTTCCATGACCCCTATGTCTGAAATCCCCATTATAAATTATTTAATCCATATGATGCATGCTTTTGGATAGCAACACAAAGTGCTGATTATACTAAATAACAATTTCCCCTAGAAATTGCAAGAGGCTACATGTAGAGTTTGCAAAAATAATGCCTGGTCTTATATTGGTGCCGATTAGAATTCTCAAATCCCCATTTTTCTATTGATATGTTTTCGTTGTGATGTGTGAACACACCTAGGACCATGAAGGAATTTTTTCTCTCTTTAGGAGGTTTCCCCCCTCCCCATGTATATATGCATAATGTGTCACTTGTCTTTGTACATTCACTTGATAATACAATCAGTGTTGTGTTGTTTTTTAAGCTTCTTCTTCTGCCTTGTGTTGTTCATGTGATTCCACTATCCTCTAACCCCAAAAATTGGTATCAAAGCAAGTTGTCACTTTCTTTAGGGCATCATCGACACCCTTCCAAATCATGTCTCAAAACCTCATGAAAATTGGAGAGCATACTCAGGGTGATTAGGAGTTCAGAATTGCTTTGCTTTGTGGCATCAAAATTTTGATTTGAGTTTCTTTTTGCCCTCGAAAAACTATCACATTGATTGTGCATGCAGTGTTGTCCTTTTATGACAAACATGCATACCAGTTTTGGTTCACCAATACAAGCAGCCCGAAGGTTGTTATGTAGTAGAGCTCAATCGGGTGTCTTTATTCAACTTTTCGAGATGTAATTAATTTTTTGCATCAAGATATTAAGTCACTAGCTATGGCTGAAAGCATGATGTATTCCATATGTTGGTTGTTTAAAATAAGTTGGATGGTTCAATTACCCATTATGGGCATATATGATGTGTCATGTATTGGTAGGAAAAGCCTTGTGGAATATTGTGTAGGGTGTTGAAATATGTCCTCCTAACCTACAAATAGAGTGATACAAGTCGTGTTGAAGATGATGATCTTCAATTTCCTAGTCCTGTTGTGGTTCCTATTGCACCTATAGTAAAGCAACTTGATTGGGATGGCACAGGTGCACATGCACATACATTAATAGCTTTGTCTATCAAACATGTCATTATCCCTCACACTTGCTCTTGCAAAACAACAAAAGATGCTTGGGATACTCTTACAACACTACACTAGGAAAGAAATGAGGTTCATGTTGCTTACCTCCGAAAACAGTTGGAGACTTAGCATATTACTTAAGGAGATTCAATGGATGTTTTTTTATAGATTTTAAGAATCTAAAATAGAAGTTTTTTTATTGATGAGATCTTGCCTGATAGTTCACTTGTGCGAATTGTTCTTAATGGTCTTCCACATTCTTAAACTAAAAAAGCAGAAATAGTTCTGCAAGTATTGTAAGGCAAATGATAATTTCAATAAGAGTTTTCCTGAATTGGCTACAAAAGAGGCCGAAAATAAAAGAGGCTAGATTAGTTGTTGCCGAGGCCTCCACACCTAAAACAAAGTCTATTAACCTTCTTCATAATGAAGAATGGACATTTACTACTCATTGCAGCTATGAACCATATTCTATGAGTAGTGTATGTTTGCAGTGGACTTAGATCTTTGGTATTTTGATATTTGTGCAACCAAACATATTACCTCACAAAACAATTTCTTCACTTCACTTAAGAGCCTGTTCCTAGAGGGAATACTATCACATGTGCTAACAAATACCCTTATCCTATCATGGGAGTAAGAAAGATCATTCTTACTACTATTGATGGTAGTTATTTCACATTGTCTAATTCCTTATATGTGCCAGGGATAAAGAAAAATATGTTATTGGTTTCAGTACTAGCCAAGATTGGCTTAGTTGTTAAATAGGTTCATGATAGATGTATAGTTCATGATGTCTCAAATGGTGATGTTATCATTGCTTCTGGCATTTTGTGTTGTGGGTTGTATAAGATCATAGACAATGCAAAATTTGAGGATGATTTAGTACGTGTAGTTTATGATTCTCAACATATTTTCAATGCAAAACTTTGGCATGCACGCTTTGGTCATCTAGATTTTGCTAGTTTGCTTCACCTACAAAAATATGAAATGGTGTCCTCGATGACCAAACTAGACACCTTCTAAGCATGTTTTTGAAGGTTGTATTTTGAATAAAATGCATCATTCTTCCTTCCTCAAAGATGGTTCAATTAGAGATGCACATAAATTACAACGTGTTCATGGTGATGTGTGTGATTGTATGTAGATGCTTTCATTAAATTGAGAAATTACCTATACTTCATGACTTTCATTGATGAATTTTTGAGGAATGCATGGGTTTATCCATAGAAAGCAAAGTTCGGAGTCCTTATATGCTTTAAATAATTCTTGGTTATGGCTGAAAATATGTCAGCATGTAAAATGAGCACCCTCCATTTTAATAAAGGGGAGGAATATATGTCTTTTTAATTTAATGCATTTTTGGCTAAGTGTGGTATAAAAAATCAGTGTATACTGTCATATACACCTCAACAAAATGAATTTTCTGAGAGGAAGAATGGGTCTTCATCACTCTACCACAATGGAAGTGTCACTGTGGTGAAGATCCACCTCATAAATGTCAACCTGTAGAGGCCTAGGGATGGTATGAAGACCCTAAGCGATAGGAATGCACAAGTACATAAGTGAGAAGCTCTATTAGTTTTTTTTGTCAGTTGGGTTGAAAGATAGGAGCCTTTTGAGTTTTCTTCGATAGATCCTTGGGTTCTAACTGTGTGGCAAAGGTGGGTACTTTGCCAATAATATGTGTCACTTACACATTGTAGTCCATTTGGATCACAAAGTAAGGTCGATATTGTAGCTCGAAGGTGGTTATAAGCCTTTTGTGCGCTAGATTTTGAAAATATGCAAATTTCAAAACTTCTTCTTCCATATTTTCCATGGCTAGGATTTTTACTACCACTCGTTCATCATGGGACATGTCAATGTCTTCGACTTGCTTTAACCATGGTGGCCTCAATGCCTCAAATGTGTCCTGCCCTTCTTTTGTGACCTGGACTCCTGGTACTCATTGAGGCTCATATGCTTATTTGAAGGTATGTTCCACCATAATCTGAAAAGTTTCATCTTCTTCGGGTGCCTCAAGTGATGGTGGAGGCCGTCCATACTGTTCAAGTATTATTTGTAGCTCAAGTATTTGGTTTTGTAAAGTGGTAAGGTTAGATGAGGATGTAGTAGATGTAGAAAGCTCTGGGACTATTATGGGTGGTGTGGGTAGTATTGTTGGTGGTTGTGTTTGTATTTTGTTGACCTATTCAGTAAACTTGTCATGATGTTTGAGGAGGTTGGCATAATCTTCCAAGATAATCTTGATGCTCTCAAAAGAGACTGCTTGAAACTTGGATGTGCTATTGAAGCACCTAGCGTGTTTTCTATTGCAACCTCCAAATTTGTCTTAAACTCATCCTTTTGATGCACTCTAAAGCTTCAGATGGTGCGTCTCCTCTTATTTTCTTCTTCTTTTAGTTTCTTAGCCATTTTAAGTCTTTTCAACATTTCTTCCCTCAATGGCTCGTGGTAGACCATGACTTGATAGCCACTTATATAATTCAGCAACACGTCTCCTTCTAGAGGGTCCAATTTCACAACTCCATTGGTAGATATTCTATTGATTATCATAGGCCCATAGCCATGTTTCTCCAGCTTTCAAGAATGCTGCTCCAAAGTGTACAACAAGATTAAATCACCAACTTTGAGGCCTTTGCCTTTTACATGTGCATCAAGATATGTTTTTTGCCTCTTCTTAGCTGTGTATATTCCTATTACTACTCTTAGTCTACTCTCTCCTAAGCATTTTAGGTCCATGATCTTGGATGATAGCTAGTGACCTATCCATTGATGCTCTTGTGCAACCTTGAGGTGGGTATCAAAAAGTCTAATGGGAGCACAACATTTCGGCCAAAACCCATTTGAAAAGGAGTGGCATTGAGTACCATTTTATAGGTCACTCGGTATGCGATGATGGCAAAGAAGAGTGTTTCTTGGGAAGTGGGTTCTCAAAAACTAAAGGACGTTGTGGACGTGATGGGTTTGGTTTGGGGTGGGTAATTGGGTGGAGTGTGAAGATAGGTTTATTGGTTTGAGTGGTGGTAGTGGTTCTAGTGGTGATCTATAAATTAGTAGTGGTGGGAGGGGAAGGAGGTTGCTGAGGGGAGATGGGTGAAGTTTGGACAAAATTTTCTACCATCAGGTCAATGGTGGTTGTTGAAGTGGCCTCTTGAACAATAGTTTCTTTGTGTTTAGAAATGGGGATCTGGATGTTCTTGCCCTATCATGATTGTTTCTCGACACATCACCGATAGTATCGAGGTGTTGGTTTTTGCAGCATGGTATGGAGAACCTCAATCACTCCTAAGGTCTATGTCAAAAGTTGGAGGGTTTCAAGGAATTTTGGGTCCACTCCTTTTTATAGACTAAACCAAAATTTTTTGTGAAGCATGGTCAATCTGTCCTACCCTGGGAAGGCAAAATGATACATGCACATTCGTAGATGGACCATGATGTTTGGTGTCATGGCCACCATATCCTTAACTTTTGTAAGGTTCTGATACTTCATGCTATTAGGAACTAAACCCTCTTTTTCAATGGGTATGTGCATACCCCACATATCTAGAGCCTCATGTACTAGGTTGTTTGTCAAACGGAACTGCTTTAACTCATTGCCATGCACTAGCAATGGGATCACGAAAGTCCTAGATGTGTGGGGGTCCTTGTTGGGTGTTAGAGAGTTAATGAGATAATAGCAATGCATGAAGTCAAGCTTTGAAAGTTTTGCATTGAAATATTTTTCCATCCCTACTTTCTGCCATACTGGACATAACTCTTCTGCATTGTGCAAGCACTCAAACTCTCCTATAAAAAAGTGATACTTTCCCCATACATTGTTGTACTCTATTTCTGTTTCCCAAATGAAAGATCCTTCCCCAAGGGCTCCTTCCACTTCACTAAACCAATGAGAGTTCTTGCTAACCTGAGTTGTTGGCAGACCTTGGATAGGTATGATATGTAGGTCCCTCATATCCTCTGGTCACTCCTTAAGTTCATCTAATATGGGCAAGCTTTCAATGTTGATGGTTTGATAACTAATCCCTACTTGTGAACCGATTGCTACCATATCTACCATAGTGCTAGCGATGATTGTTGCCCCTAAATCTGCTAAAAGAAGAAGATCATATTAGCATTGCATTGGAAATGAGATGAAACCCTGTCCCCTTTACAATAACAACATGATATTCATTCAGGTCAGTGAGTTAGTAAGGTTGATGTGTGGTGGGAATGTGACTGGGTGTTAGGTGGTTATTAAATTCCCTAGATGCATACTCTAGATGTGCAATGTACTTAGAATGCATCTATCCTTTTGTAAGGGGATTTTTACATTCTTGCGTCAGGGGGTTTATTACAAAGTTTGACATTCCACATTTCCCTTATGGGATTAAATGGTTTGCCTTTGATGACATTTAAGGGTGTCAGGGGAAGCTCTACCTGAATATGGGACTTTTTAGGTACCCATGTCCACGTAAGTCTAGGTGTAGTTTTACATGTTGGTGTGGTGATAGCATATTTCATTCTAGATGTTGGTGGAATAAGTGCCTGTGAGCACCGATTTAACCCTAAGAGTTTATGTACAACTAGTTGAGCCCTCAAGCAGGTCTTAGGCACTCAAATTTTTTTGGCATTGGGTTCAACCTTCATCAATCACTTAGGTATCCAAATAGAAATGATTTGTTGAGGTTGACTCATGGGATATTCAGATTTGTTCTTCTTTGACTGCATCATCTACTTGGTAGGTACTCATGGTCCTGCTCAGGCAGCAGTGGGTTGCATGCTTTTGCACCTCCAAATCTACTATACTCCACGAGTCACCGTGTTTCTAATCGGTTTCTAAGTATGAGACTTGGTGATCTTCTCCATTTGCTGTATGGGTTTCCTTACTTGTTGCGCCTTGACCATCTTTGGAAAAGAAGGGAGTTCCATGTTGGCTTCTACTACTCCTCATGAGTTGCCTCATTCTACACCATAGAACTTTGGGCAATAATGGCATCTTTATCTTCATGTGTATTCCTAGAAGTATCAATAATTGGTGCCTTTCCTAGTTTAGTGAGTGCACGACTTGCTAGTTCAACTATGATCAGTTGTTGGTTCACCCAAAACTGAAGAAGCCCACATCTTAGATTTAAGTTGATCGAATGGTCATATATCCAGTCTTAACCCAAGATAAGAGGTTTTGTGAGGTCCTCATCTTGACACACTAGCAGTTTAACTCTCATGTGGACATCTTGAATGGAGATGGGAAGCCCCACCTTGCCTAGGCAAGGGGTTTTCACACTCCGTAATCCTATGAGGTAAGCTTCAATAGCATCAATTTTCAATTGCATGTCTTGATAGTAAGAAAATTTAACTGTACTAGTGGTTGCACCTGAGTCAATCAAGGCTTTTATAGTATTCTCAGGCTTCTCGTGTCCTACTTCTATGGTCATAAAAGGATGTCTATCTATTATTCTAGAATGGGTACCACTTGTTGTTTGGCACATGGCCATGTGATATCTTGGTGCCTCATGAACATCTTGCCTAGGTTGATTGCTACCCTATCTTCTCTACTTCATATGTCAGATGTGTTCTAAGGCTTTTGCCTCAGCTTCTTCTCGAATCAGTCGTTCTTCTTCTTTGTGCTTTTTTGTTGTGTTGATTCAGCTCAACATTTCTTCTGTTGAGGGTTCTTGATATAATTTCATTTTGCATCCACTTACGTAACTTGGTAGTATATCGCCTTGTAGGATGGCTAACTAGACAGCTCCACTTGTTGAGCTCTTGTTAATTATAATGGGTCCATGACTAGGCTTTTTTAATTTCTTGGCATATTGATTCAATTTATACACCAAGACTAAGTCTCCTACCATTAAACCCTTATCTTTTACTTGTGTGTCAAAGTAAGCTTTTTGAATCTTCTTGGCCACATAGATCCCTACAATTGCTCTTAATCAAGTTTCTCCCAATTGTTCTAAATCAAAAATTCTAAATGAAAGCTCATGGCTGGTCCATTGAGCTCTTGTGCTACCTTTAAAGTGGGTATCAAAAAATATAAGGGAAAACAAGGCATTCTGCCCAAACACCATCTAAAAGGGTGTGGCATTGAGTACCATTTTATAGACCACTTTATAAGTGCAAACAACATGATGCAACTGTTTGTCCCAATCCAAATGTTTATTGTTTACCAATTTCGTTAGAACAATGCATATGATCTTATTCATGATTTTTGCTTGGTTTTTTTCTTTTGGATGGTATGGGGCCAACTTCTGGTGAATAACCAGGAATTCTTGTAACAAGTATTCAATGACCTCGTTCACCATCACTGGCCAATTCTATGGGCAAACCATATCTCATAAATACATTCTCAAATAGAAATTCAGCTATAATTTGCACATCATTCTTCCTAGTGGCTTTAACTTCTACCCATTTGGTCAGATATTCTATGGCCATGATAATATACTCATCATGTGAACTCTTTGCTTAGGGATCAATAGGACCAAAATAGTCTATTCCCTACTTTGAGAATGCACATCCTCCCATCATGGGTCTCAATGGCATCTCATCTTTACGTGTTGGATACTGAGTGCACTGACATGTGTCACATCGCTTCACATATGAATGAGCATCCATGTGAAGGGTTGGCCACCAAAGTCCTGCAAATAGTATTGCTTTGATCACCCTATCTAGTCTAAAAAGCCCTCCTACCACACCTTGGTGAGGAGTTTCTAAGATCTTAAAGTATTTACTTTCATGGGCACACAATATAAGATATCCATCTCTTCTACATTTGTACAGGTTATCTCCAAAGAGAGTATAGTCTAATGCTTCCTATTCTAAGATTCTTTGCCTAGCTAATGTCATCTCTTGAAGGAAAGTTTTTGTCTTCAGAAAGTCAACCAAAGGATTGCTCCAATTTGGCATTATTTACACTTGATATAGAGGAGAATATGTTCTACAGGTGGTCTAATGCAACAAGTTGGACAATCCTTACACACCTTATGAATGTCTACTTCCATGGTTGGCCAATATACACCTAATCTTTGTAGAGTATGGAGGGTTTGAGAGATGTTGCTTCTGTGTAAATACTTGTGCTAATTGCAACCATTTCGTGTACTCCTCTTCTTCCACACAAGCCAATATGACTTGATCTGTGTGTTTATACACACTATCTACCAATATGTTATATTTTGGACATTTCATCATTTCTTTATATTTTGCTTTTAGTACAGGATACTTTGGTCCAAAGGTTAGAATAGGCACGATAGTTTTGGCCCAATTAGGTACAAGCTCTAGGTTGAATAAGTAAGCATAAGGAATTTCATCTAATACTCCTTGCGAGGACTCTCCTCAGGTTATCCTAGAAAGGTGATCTAAAAAGGTGGGTCTTACCTTTCTTGACAACTAGTTCGAAGTCATATTCCATTAGTAAGAGAAATCATCTTACTAAAATGCTAGTATTGCAAGGTTTATTCACAAGATAAAGTAATGCTTGATGGCCCGTAAAAATTTAGACTTATTTGCAAGCAGATAATGTCTAAACTTTTTTTATCGCATATACCATGCCTAATCCTCTTTCTGTAGTGGTGTAATTTTGTTGAGCCACATTCAACTGCCTACTTGCATACGCTATCAGAAGATCAATGTTACCTTCACCCACAAGTTGTGCTAAAACATATCCAATAGCATAATTGGATGAATCCACATGAACATGGAATGACTTATTCCAATCTGGTGTAGTCAAGATTGGTGTTGAGCACAAATATTATCTAAGCCCATTAAAAGAACTTTTGCACTCATCTGTCCACTCAAAATTAGTTAAAAGCTTGTACAGAGGCTTTGCAATTATTGCATACATGTGGATAAAATGTCAGTAATAACCACAATGTCCCATGAAAGCTTCTACTTGAAATTCTTTGGTATGGGTAACTTGGCAATCACTCTAATTTTTTCCTCATTCTTTGAGATTCGTTCTTTGACACTATGTGTCTTAGAGTCTTACCTTGCCTGACCATGAAAACACACTTTTCTGGGGTTCAAGCAGACTTGATATTCTCTATATTTGTCAAAGATGGATTTTAATTTAGGGAAATATGTTTGTTTGAGGTTGGAATGGGTTCATAGATCATAAACATAGACCTCTGAGTTCTTTCGCAAGAACTCCTTGAACACATGACACATCAACCTTTGAAATGTAGCAAGGGCATTGATCAGCCCAAAAGGCATCACCCAAAATGCAAGAATTCCCTACTCTATGGCGAAAGCCATGTTACGACGGTCCTTTGATGCAATAGCTACTTCATTGTAGCCAAAAAATCCATCAAGGAAGCTATAGATTTCCTTGCCTGTCACACAATCTAGCAAGTGTTCGATGATAAGAAGTGGATAGCTATCTCTAATGGTAGCTGCATTGAATTTCTTCAAGTTAATGCATGCTCGTAGCTTTCCATTCTTTTTGGGAACTATCACAATGGGCGATACCCATTTGATATGCTCCATCTCATAGATAATTCCATCTTCTATCAAACTATCTATTTCCTCAAGTTTGATCTTTGTTGCATAATTATCATTATATGTACATGGTTTTTGCTTTGAGGTTTTGGCTTCTAGACACATCTGAATTCTATGAGAACAACTATCATGTTCTACTCCTTTCTTTGGAGCTCCATGCAAACATGTCTCTTTATTCTCTTAATAATGTAGCCAACTCCTTTTCTTTTGCTTCTGTCAAATCATGTCCTATGTATGTACATCGTTCTTCACCATCTTCTATGTTCACTACAATTTTCTTAGTTTTATTTTTATTTTTATTTTTGTATGCCACTCCTCTAATTGCTTCTCTATTAGGCATCTGGATCATGACCTTTTGATATGCTATTTCATATTTCTTGAAGTTTTTTGGGACTTCAAAGGGGGTCTCTTCCTCTCCTGGTTTGGTTACTAGTTTCTCTCTTTTTTCCTTCTTGGTCAATATCAGCATGTCTTTTTCTTTTGATCTTCTGTAATCTTGAGTTTCGACCTCTATTGAATAGAGATACTCTTCCTCTAATACACAGAAGGGATCCGTGAGGATGGGCTCTTCATCTTCATCACTATCTTATTTGGGTTCATAGATGTAAGGTTTGAAAAAACTTGGAGAAGCTTGTATGAGGTAGAAAAGTGCATTTCGAAGCGATGAAGTTTGGTCCAGTCAACTGGCACAAGACCAGCCCTTGAGCTTATGGAGACTCAAATAGAACTTAAAGGCATGTGATAAGTGCAAAGAAATGCACTATGTACTTTGGAGCATCAAGGAGAAAGAGTTGATACAAAACATATAGGTTCGCATGTCGACTAGCTCAAAAAACTTACTATCTTTGGAAGAGACAATGAACTTCAAATGCCCATAGTGACCAGCGTGATTACAATTAGAAAAAATCCTTTTATGGGAGTGATACACATATGGTTGAGTTTATATAATGCACAAAAGTATAAGGAATAAGAAAAATATGCTATAGGAATGAATCAGACACTCAACGGTGGTACCTCCTATTTTTCAGGAATACACAAAGATTGACCCCGAGATAGAAAAACTAAGATTTATCCCAATCTATTGAACCAAATGCTATGAAACTATATAGCCATAAACTAGACACTAGTACCTCCTTTCCCATGAGCCATCTTTAATCAAATTTGCCCAACTCTAGAGAGAGAGCATCAACCTCTGCAAGATTACTATTGGCGAAGAAGATGATGCAAAAAATTGAAGGAGCAAGACAATGATGGTCACAAGTGTATGTATATTGCTTCCATATATTGTACAAGTGATTTCAAGTCTTTATATAGACTCTGGAAGTGCTCCACGACTTCGACAAGTGGATTTTGAAATCAAATGAAGGTGGGAATGGTTGTTGGAGGGAATCAATTCACTTTCCTACAATCTAGGAAAAGTGAAGATCTAGTTTGATCTACTTTTAGATGATTGATTGCTTGATTGAATGCAACTCAACCACCAAAAATTCATGGAATTTGGGCTCTCCCTTTATACTTTTACATGTGTAAAGCTCAAGGCTTTTAAAATGGTAAAAGATATGTGAAAAATATTAAAAAAAAAAACAATAAGTGAGCATAAAGAAAAGAACTCTCCAACGGATATCCTTTCGATGTGATAGCCTTTGATGTAGATCAAATCCACCTCAAGCATAGTGTAAGCTTGATGTTTCAACAGCTCCCCCTCAAGCTAAAGTATGCTTGAGTCTTCATTCTCTGATAGGTTGAATACTTGCCATAGCTTTGAATCTACAAAGCTTTATTCCATCCTTCGTCATCATATCTGCTACTTGTTTTTCAATTGGAACAAAAGAAATCTCAATCTCCTTTGCCATGAGCTTCTCCCTGATGAAGTGGTAATGAACCTCTATGTGTTTGGTTCTTGCATGGAAAATAGGGTTTGCCGCTAGATGCATGGAACTTACATTATCTCCAAATATGCGAGGTTTGGAACTCACAAGTCCCAAATCTGTATACAATGCTTTTAACCATATTGCCTCTTGAGTTGCTATGGTCAAATCTCTGTACTCTACTTTAGTTGAGGATAAAGCAACTGTAGGTTGCTTCTTGGGACTCCATGACTCTAGCTTCGAACCTGCAAATGCTAAGTAACCAAAAGTCCTTTTTCTATCATCCTTAGCTCCTGCCCAATTTGCATCTGAATAGATTTTGATATCCAAATCTGAAGAGTAAGGATAGAATATACCTTCGTTGATTGTACCTTTGAGATACTTAAGTACTCTCTTAGCTACATCCATGTGTGGTGTTCTCGGGGAGTGCATGAATAGACTAAGCACTCCGACACTATATGAGATGGCTGCCCTTGTATGATTAGCATATAACAAGCTACCTACCAAGCTTTGATATTCTTTTATGTCTTCAATTTTCTCACCTTCATAAACACTAAGTTTATGATTCATATCCAAAGGTGTACCTATAGGTTTAGTGTTCTCCATTTTGAACTTGAGAAGTAGATCCTGAATGTATCTTCTTTGAGTCAAATACATTCTTTCATCTGTGTATATCACCTACATACATAGGAAATACCTGTCACAATAATATCATCTACATATACACATAGATAGATAACCTCATCATGATCCCTTTTGATGAATAAAGAAGGATCTCAACTACTAGGTTTGAACCCTTGATCTTGAAGATATGTAACCAACCTGTAATTCCAAGCTCTAGGAGCTTGTTTCAATCCATACAATGCTTTCTTAAGTCTACAAACATAAGATGGATGATTAGGGTGTTCAAAATGTAGTGGTTGTGACATGTATACCTGTTCACTTATCCAACCATTTAAGAATGCATTTTTCACATCAAGTTGGAGGAGTCTCCAATTCCTTGCAGTAGCTACACTTATCAATGTCATGATTGTAGTCATCTTTGCAACTGGTGAGAATGTTTCCTCATAGTCTATACCATTAGTTTGTGAGCATCCTTTGGCAACTAATCTTGCCTTGTACCTGCAAACTGATCCATCTAAATTTCTTTTAACTTTATATACCCATCTGCAACCAATTACTTTTGATTCGATGACATTGGAACCAAATCCCAAGTGTCCATCTCCTTCGATGCATCTATTTCTTCTTTCATGGCCTTTTCCCAATTAGGGTTTCCCTTTGCCTCTTCATAGGTTGAGGGTTCCTCTTAAATAGAGTCTTTTTCCAAGTAGATTGAATGTTTGGTAACAAAAGTGGAATCATATCCATACCTTTCTGGTTGTTTCTTCTCTCTTGTTGATCTTCTAGGTGCTTGATTGGAGCATTCTCCAACCTCTTGCATCTTTGCTTTGCCTCTTGACTTCCATAGCTTGTAATCATTTTCCCTTTCATCTTGGTCAACGTCTGTATCACTTCTTGGATTCTAGAACTATGTATCATGCTTGCTTCCTAATTGATGAGAATCAGAATCAAGATCATATGGTAGAGTTACCTTTTGTTTGTCTTCATCATACCAAGACTTGTGTTCTTCAAACAAAACATCTCTACTTGTAGTGAATTGTTTGGTTGAAGGATTATAGAACCTATAACCCATATGAGTTGAATTGTATCTAATAAACACTGCCTTTGTTGCCCTTTCATCTAGCTTACCTCTTATTTGTGATGGTACATGAACATAAGCTAAGCAACCAAAAACCTTGCAATGTCCAAGACTAGGTTTTCTTCCATGCCATGCTTCACAAGGAGTCATACCTCGAAGTGATTTGGATGCTAGTCTATTGACAAGATACACATCGGTTGAAATAGCTTTCGCCCATAGATAATGTGGCAACTTCTTCTCTTCAAGCATTGTTATGGCTGATCCAACCAATGTCTTGTTTCTCCTCTCAACGATTCCATTCAGTTGAGGAGAGTACCTAATAGTCACTTCCCTTTTGATACCTTTATCCTGTAGGAACTCATCAAAATCTTTGGAGAAGGATTCTCCCCCTCCATCAAATCTAAGCTTCTTGAGTGATCTACCTGTATGATTCTCCACATGTGCGAGATACTTTTTGAAGCAATCAAACACTTCATTCTTACTCTTGATAAAGTATAGAACAGTCCATCTACTATGGTCGTCAATAAATGAGACATAATACCTTGATCCTACCAATGAAGTTTCTTGACTTGGTCCCCATACGTCTGTATGTACTAAGTCCAATACGTTGTTGTGGATGTAGCCTTTGTGGTTGAATGGTTGTCTTCGTGCCTTCCCAATCTGACATGCATCACACCTGTTGATCATGTGTTGCTTTGATATGTTTGACAGTCCTAGAACACTTTGATCCCTACATATATCCTTAAAGGTTCTTTCATTCACATGAGCAAGTCTCTTATGCCACACTTCAAGCTCACTTAGGGTTTGAGACCCAAAAGTGAATAGAGCTATGTTCCTCATTTCTCCTACTTCAAAAGTAAAGAGCCTACCATGCTTCTCACCTCTGGCTATCTTCTTAAAGCCTTGATATGGATCTTCCACAAAAGCTCCATGTTGGGTAAACCTAACTTGCAAGCCCTTTTCAACTATTTGGCCTACACTTATTAGGTTTTTACTGATAGTGGGTACATAGAGAACCTTACTCAGAATGTTTGTCCTGCCATTGGAAGCTTTGAAATTGCAAGAGACCTCTTAATCTCCAAATGCTTGATCTATACTGATTTAAGAACACTTCTATATCAATCATAGACCAAACTTTACACAAATGTTACCATGATTTACAAAATCATTCACAAACACTTCTTTGTGTGAAGTTTCTTCTTCTTCGAGAAGTCTGCTTCAGAATTTAACTTCATTACCTGCACCGCTTCAAGTTTCTTCAATCTAATGATGCACATAATTCCATGCTCTTTTTGTGCAACCATAAAATTGATTAGATTCTCAAAAGAATAATTAAAACTTCTGATTTGATCATTAAGATCAAAGGTATGTCAGAAACTATCTTTCTGAACAAGCGACTTTGACATAGTCAACTTTTGAAGTTGATTTCTCACTGCACGAGTCCCGTTTTGCTAAATGCATTTAGCCATAGCTTCCTTACCTCATAAATTATATTTTGAGTGCTCATTTATAAAAAACTTTACACTGTGCACTGAGATCCAAGCAAAACATCGACACGAAAAAGTGCACGACTCTAAGAGGTCTATCTGCATACTTTACATATACATGTTCCTATTGATCATACACACAACCTGAAAGGGATAAGACCTTGAAAATTGGAACATAGCTTGGTTAGATTCTAAGTTAGATGTGTACAAAATATTTCTTGATCCACTTGATCAGGCTGAGAGAAATCAGAGAAGGACTTGGTGCTAACTCAGGAAGATGACTCTCTACACATCTATCACATGGACTCTTAACTTCTAATGACTCTCTCTCCTATTTCTTTACATTATTGACTTATATACATATGATCCTAGACTCATCCCACCTCTATTACATTACTCCTTATCATTCTATGATCATATATATCAATTGTACGGGAATTTCCATCTGTAATATGCATATGTATACAAGCTATATTTTTTAGATCTCTTCACTTCCTTCAATGACTTCTTTGACTTCATTTTGATTTCTGACTTGCTTTGAGTTCTTCATAATCATTAATTTGGGATTGCTTTGTTCCAACAGCTCCCCCTCAATCAGTTATTATGATTATGCCATTCTTCGTTATTCTTGCCATCTCTTTGAACTTCTGTAGCCTAGGTCCTTCTAAGGTCTTTGTCAACATATCTGCAACTTGCTCTTTTGTTCGTGTATACAAGAATTCAATCTCTTTGTCAAGTACTTTTTCCCTCAAGAAATGATATTGAATCTCTATGTGTTTAGTCGTGGCATGAAAAACAAGATTAGCTGCCAAATATAATGAACTCATGTTGTCTCCAAAAATAATTGGAGTACTCTGATCAGTTCCAAAATTCTTCAATAAGGTCTTCAACCATATCACTTCTTTTGCAGCCTCTTCCTTTATACTCAGCTTTTGTGGATGACGAAGCAACTGTATGTTGCTTCTTCAAGCACCAAGAAACTAACTTATCTCCAATATAACAACGATAACCATGATTATACCTTCTATCATTTAAATTACCTGCCGAATCTGCATCACTAAACACTTTGATTCTTGTGTCAGAAGTAAAACCATAATACAAATCTTCACTCAGGGTTCCTTTGATACATCTGAGTACCCTTTGAGCTGCAATCCAATGAGTTTTCTTTGGACAATGCATAAATTGTGATAACACACCAACTACATATGATAAGTCTGGTCTTGTCAAGGTAGCATAGATCAAGCTACCTACCAAACTCTGATATTTCTTCATGTCATTAAATTCTTCTCCTCCATATCTACTCAACTTATGATTTACCTCCAATGGTGTGGTTGAAGGCTTGCAGTCTTCCATGTTGAACTTGACCATAAGATTCTTCAAGTATCTTTCTTGTGTAACATATACTCCATGTTGAGTATACACAATCTGCATTCCTAAGAAATAATACAAGTTTCCCAAATCACTTATCTTAAACTCCTTTTCTATTTGATTCTTAAGCTCCTTGATTCCTTGAGCATCTGTACCTGTGACAATAATATCATCAACATAAATACACATATATATAAACCCATCTTCAATTGCCTTCACTAGCAAGCTATTATCTACTTTTGAAGCTTGATATCCACATTCATTCAAGAACTTAACAATCCTATAATTCCATGCCCTTGGGGCCTACTTCAAGCCATACAAAGCTCTCTTGAGCTTAGATACATAATGTGATCCAGCCGAATCCATGAAACCCTCTGGTTGTTCCATCTACACCTCATCTACAATATATCCATTCAGAAAAGCATTCTTCACATCTAATTGAGACAACTTCCATCCTTTACAAGCAGCAATAGCAATCAGGGTTCTAATTGTAGACATCTTAGCAACTGGACTAAAAGTTTCATCCTAATCTACCCCATAAGTTTGGGCATAACCTTTAACCACAAGTCTAGCTTTGTACCTAGACACCTCACCATTTGCAAACCTCTTTGTCTTGCACACCCACTTACATCCAATTACCTTCTGGTTCTTTGGTCTTGACACCAATTCCCATGTCTCATTCTCAAGTAGAGCATCATAATCTTCTTGCCTTGCCTTCTCCCAATTCTGTTTTCTTTAGCTTCTTCATATGTGGTTGGATCTTCTTCTGTCTTCACAATATAAGCATAATCTTTTGTTGTTAAGAAAGATGTATCATAATTAAACGTGATAGGTTCCTTTCTTTCTCTCGAAGATCTTCTGACCTCTGCACCTCTTGAAGTCTCAGCCACATTTGATTCTGGATCAAATCTTGGCCTATCTTCATCATTGCCCTACAATTTACTTTTACAATCATCATCATCAATGTCTTCTTCATACACCTTTACTTTTGTCTTCCCTTTCCTTTGTATTTCTTCAAAATCTGCATAATCATTAATTGAACCTGTATACCATGTGCTTTGCTCATCAAATGTAACATCTTTTGTAACAAGAAATTGTTTTGTAGATGGACTCCACAATCTGTATCCCATCTGTCTATCATCATACCCAATAAACACATACTTCTCTGCTTGGGCTCTAGCTTATGTCTTAATTGAGAAGGAACATAAAAATATGCCAAACATCCAAATACCTTACAATGATCAAGAGTAGGTTTCTTACTCCACCATGCTTCATAAGGTGTTCTACCATCCAAAGTTTTGCAAGATAACCTATTCACAAGGTATGTTGCAGTATTGATAGCTTCTGCCCACAAGTAGTTGGGACAACTCTTCTCTTTCATCATTGATCTTGCAAACTCTACAAGAGTTCTATTTCTTCTTTCTGCAACTCCATTTTGTTGAGGGGAGTACCTGCAAGTTACTTCTCTTTTTATACCTGCATTCCACAAATAATAATCAAACTCTTTAGAAAAATATTATCCCCTTCCATCTGATCTCAAATTCTTGAGCTTTTGTCCTGTAATCCTTTCTACATAAGCATGGTAATGTTTGAATGTATCTTGAACACTTCAGATTTGTCCTTGATTACATACATTGTACTCCATCTTGTTGAAGGACCTCGCATATCTGTATGAACCAACTCAAGCATATTTGAATACTTGTATCCTGATTTATTGTATGAACTTTTGTGAGCTTTACCTAATTGAAAAGCTTCACACTTGTATACCATGTGTTTACCTTCAACATTTGGTAATCCAAGCACCACATCATTCTTTGACATTTCTTTTATGGCTCTCTCATTAAAATGACCTAGCTTTTTATGCCATAGGTCTAACTCAGACATCTTTTGACTTCCATAAGTAAACAATGCATGTCCCACATTACCTTGGACATTGAGAGTAAAAAGCCTTCCTTCCTTTTTACCTGTAATGATACTTCTATATCCCTGGTTTGGATCTTGCACATAAACACCATCATTTGTGAATTTGACTTCATAGCCTTTCTCCACATTTTTTCCTACACTTAACAAGTTTTTAGGAATAGTAGGAACATAAAGTACCTTGCTCAAGAGTGTTCTTCCACTCTTTGTCTTCACTGATCCAATGCTTTCCACTTTATGCTTGGTGTTATCTCCTGTTTGAACTATATCAGTCATCAATGATATGTTGCCACTCAGATGATTGCTACATCCTGAGTCAATATTAAATACCCTTTGATCTTCTCCTACTGCTTCATGTGTTGCATTCAAGATGAGAGTCATGCCATTGTTTTGATCTAATGCATAATTATAATAGTTGTCATTGTAGGACTGAGGTTGAAAGCTTCTTCCACCTCCTCTAGCATATGAAGTCCTACCATCTCTTCCTCTGAAGTTACCTCTTTGATTTCTTCCTCCTCTACCTCTTTGATTGAAACTCTAATTATGACTTCCACCATTTTTATTGTTACACCAACAATCATTTGCCAAATGATTTGTTTTGCCACAAATCCAACAAGCTTTAACATTATCTTTATTCTTACATCCTCTTCCTTTACCTCTTGAATTCATCTTTCCTCTTGTGAAATTAGCTTGGCTTGAAGATCCTTCATCATCAGTTGACTGCTTTCCTTTGACATTCTTTTTCTTATCCTTGGAGTACATAGCTTGGCTTGCACTCCTATCATTATCTCCCTTAATTTCCCGCTCAAAAGTTAGCATGTGTCCTAGCAATTGATTAAGATCAGAAGTAAAATGATTTAATGACAATTCTATGGACAATATGAAAGGCCTCCATTTCTCATCTCCTTTCAGACCTGTAAGTATTTGTCTTACCAACTTGTCCTCTTCAATATCTTCATCTACTACTCCCAAGCTATCTGCAATATCCTTCATTCCTGCCACATAATCAGAAATTTATTGTGAGATCTTCTTCTTGAAGGTTGTGAACTCAGCCCCATAATGAGGACTTCCTTGACTTGGTTGTATTTTGAAAATGCTCTTCCAAAGCATTCGAGACATCTGTTGCGCTTTCTAATCCTCTAATATGAGGTAGAAGATAATCATTTACAGCCATGTAAATGATACTCCTAGCTTGAGCATCCTTCTTCATCCAATTCTTCAAATCTACAAGCTCTTCCTTAGTTGGAACACTAGGATCTTCAAACTCAAGCTTTTCTTCTTCTCCTCTAATGAATGACATCAAAACTTTGCTCATGAGGTGTGCCTCCATCCTCATGGACCAAGCTAGATAATTTTCCCTATCTAGCTTATCAATCTGCAAGTTTTCTCCCATCTTTGCAAATATTAAGATAAATGAATATGCTTTGTACCTTTAATGCAAAACTTTATTTTTTGAGATCCTTTCGAGCTCAATCTTCACACTTCTTCAGGTTGTTTTCAAAGCTTTAATCTTGTCCACCTTCAATTTGAAGAAAGTCCAATATCTACAATTGTGAGAAGTTTCTTCTTCTTCAAGAAGTCTGCTTCATAATTTAACTTCATTACCTGCACATAGCTTCAAATTTCTTCAATCTAATGATGCACATAATTCCACGGCTATCTTTGTGCAATGATAAAATTGATTAAATTCTCAAAAGAATCATTAAAACTTCTGATTTGATCATTAAGATCAAAGGTATGTTAGAAATTGTCTTTCTGAACAAGCGACTTTGACATAGTCAACTTCTGAAGTTGATTTCTCACTGCTTAAGTCCCATTTTGATAAGTGCTTTTAGTCATAGCTTCCTTACCTCTTAACTTAGATTTTGAATGCTTGTTTATAAAAAACTTGCCTTTCTGCTTCTTATCTGCATATAGAGCACTAGTTGAATTACCATGATAGGAGTTACCTTCCTTTATGCTATTGTTGGCCTCTTGATTGAAGAGTTATCCAAGAAAGATGTTGAAGTCTGGAGTCTGCACATCCATGATGAGATCATAAGTGTTGGAATTTGGGGCCCCAGGATCTTCCAATACTAAAAGCCTTTGAGCATAAACACTTAACGCTTAATTAAACAAGATGATAAGAGAGAGAGAGAGAAAGAAAGAGATCTTGAGACAAGGATAAGTAACGTAAGAAAAATGCTTACTCACTAAATATAGATGGCTGAACTACAACATGAGAGTACTACTCAACCATATAATTGTGCACTCACTAGATGGAAGAATAGCCAAGAAGATGATGACGTATATAGAATTCAGATTATGTTGTTATAATCTGAGTGTGTGTGAAGTAATTGAGCAACGAAGTGAACATAACCTCTCAAGAAAGTGCAACAAATCTGAAAATCAGCAAACCCTAATTCTGAAATTAGGGTTCAAAAACCCTAAAAACAAAAAATAAGGTTAACTTACAAAATATAGTTGCCACCACCTTGTAGAAGACTCCTTGCTCCAAGAGAGTAGCCTCTCCTTTACCTCCAAAGCTTCAGAACTCCAAAATTAACACAAGTAAGCATCAAATCTTGCTTCAAGATGTCCAAAAGTGTGCCAATGACCTCTTTATGTAGTTTTAGCCTCCCCAAAATAAAGCCAATGATTCTTGTAGCAAAAAAATCTGATTTTTACCTCAAAATCTGCTATCGTTATTTTTTAACGATTGATTTTGCTTTTCATGCTTAAAATATTGCGATTGCTAATTTTTGGCCAAGCTTTAATTTGATCGCTATTTTAAAGTTGCTTTTTACTATGCTGACATAATAACCTAGCTGATTTTAAGTTTGGACTCTCAAAAATGTTCTTCCTCCATTTTGGGCTGAATTAGGGTTTGACTTTTCTCCTTACTCTGACCTCTGATGAAGAAAAGAATCATAACACTAGATAGCTCTCGCCAAGCTCTATATATGTTGCCTAACAAAGTTTTACCCAAACTGTACAAAAAATGCTAAGTCCAAAATGTGGATTTGCTGGAAATGGACCATATGTATATTGGTTTCCAACAATTCGTCCTTCAATGTCATATTAGTACAAGCTTCAGTAAGCTGCACATCTTCTCATGACTATCTCTAGTCAATGCTTTGGTAAATATATTTGCAACATTCTTACTAGAAGGAACATAAATCAGCTCTATGTGCTTCTTTGCTATCTGCTCTTGAATATAGTGGTAGTGTACCTCTATATGTTTTGTCCTTGCATGATGCACTGGATTCTTTGCTATAGCTATTGCACTCTAGGTATCTGAAAATATTTGAATGGGTTCATGTCTCTTACATCTAGAGATCTGAAAAATCTTCTGCAACCATACTAACTCTAGAGTAGCTCTAAATGCTGCACGATATTCAGCTTCACACGATGAAGTTGCAATAGTGGGTTGTCTCTTCGAAAGCCATGTGATAAGACAATCTCCAAGATAAAAACAAAATCCACTTGTACTTCTTCTTGTGTCTCTATCACCTGCCCAATCAGAATCTGAAAATCCTTTTAGGAACAAATGTGTAGATTTCAAAAATACCATAGCATAATTTGAAGTTCCCTTCAAATATCTGAAGATCCACTTTACTGCTTTCCAATGTAATGTTGTCGGATTCTGCATGAACCTTGATACTTGAGAAACTACAAACTGTATATCAGGATGTGTATTACAAAGATATATCAAGCATCCAATTGCTTGACAATATAAAGTAACATCAAATGATACTTCATCTGCTACTATTTGTAAAGACGTGTTCTGATCCATAGGTGTTTGCATAGGTTTAGAATCAGTCATCTGAAACCTTTCCAATATTTTCTCGATATACTTTTGCTATGTCATATAGATACACTCATCCTTAAACAGAAACTGAATCCCAAGATAATAATGCAAGATTCCTAAATCATTCACATTAAATGTTTTCTTCAACTGTTGCTTGGACATTTGCAAATCTTCATCTGTGGGACCTGTGACTATAATATCATCCACATAAATGATTGCTATAATCAGCATACCTATTTCAGCTTTGACATAAAGAGTTGGAGCTGCATCTGAGTTATGGAAACCAATGGATAAAAGATATGTGTGTATCTTTTCATACCATGCTCTAGGTGCCTGTTTTAATCCGTACAAAGCTTTTATAAGCTTACACACTGTGTTCTTTATCTGTTTCTTCAAAACCTTCTGGCTGCTAAATATATACATATTCATGTAAATCACCATTTAGAAAAGCAGTTTTTATGTCAAGTTGATATATATGCCAACCAAAATGTGTTGCTAAAGCAAGTATTGCCCTAATAATTGTCATCCTAGACGTAGGAGCGAATGTCTCCTCATAACCAATACCTTTTTGTTGTGCATATCCTTTGATAACTAATCTTGTTTTGTACCTGTCAATAGTACCATCTGCTTTCCGTTTGATTTTGAAGATCCATTTTACACCTATACTTTTCTTTCCCTCTGGTAACTCACATAGCTTCCAAGTTTGATTCTTATGAATAGAATCAATCTCTTCTTGCATAGCTTTTCTCCAAATAGGAATGTTAAGTGCATCTTTAATACATGCAGGTTCATCTTCAATTATTCTAAGTGCTAAAATATCATGAATCTCAAAGTCTTCAGCAAAACTTACATGATCTTTTTGTTGTTGTTGTCTAGTCTGACTCCTTGTTCTTCTTGTAAAAGTCTTTATACCACTATCTTTCCATGTCTGATATAACCAAGTAGGTGTATCCTTAAAAAGTGGTGAATTCTTTCTGACCCTTCAGCTTCCACAGGTTCTGAATGTTGCTCTAGCACAATGGTGAGAACCACGTTAAGAAGCTCCACCTCCTTAATGTCAATCCGCGGAAGAGATAGGAGTGATATGAAGATCGTGAATGTGAGATGAAGTGAGAGTGAAGGTGAGGAGCATAGAGATGCACACACACATACACACACACAATGAAGAGACAAGCAAGACACAATGGAAGGTAGGAAATCAACTCTATTACTCAAGAACACTCTTACAAGCTCAAAATAGCTCTAATCTCTTCTCTACTCAAACAAGCGAACCTCAAAAATGAGCTCTCTAGCTCTTTTTATAGATTCTAGACTAGTTTTGACTGGTTTCACATCTAGTGATCGGCATAGTTAAAAAATAGGTTCTAGGTGCTATTTGAAAGGGTAAACGGTGTCTAAAAATAGCCAAAATTGGTATGCTCATTCTACCTAAGCTCCTGAAGCTCGAGGACTCCTCAGCTTGCACAAAATGGAGCTATATTTTACAAAAAGTTTTTTTTTTATGTTACATATAGTACAAACATGATGAAAATCATTGTTGGAGGTTTTGAAAAGTATTCATAAAACATAATTCTGTGAAAAAATGATTCGACCGACTCCCGGATTCTTCGTTATGCTCTGTCTTCACATGCTTCTGGGTCTTCTATGCCTCTGGCTACTGCCAACACCCCCCTCTCTCTCGCTTCTATCGTCCTCGACAGAACCTGATTGTGAGGTCTGTCGGATATATTCTGGAGTAGTTCCTGAGCGAGGGTGTGCTCTGATATTCGAATGCCTCAGGCCAGATCTGCCTCGAGTTTCTCCCAATCAATGGGCTGCGGTTCATCTGATGGCGGGAGTCGATAATGCATGGAATATACCATCTGTTCATAGGCAAATAACTGCAAGAGGTCCTATTGATGAACACTTCTAAATGGTATTCCCAGAAACCGGTTGTGAGCATTTCTTCGAAGGTCTGCTTATAGCATGTCGATAAGTATTTGATTCGACAATGCCAGGCATAACACACTCGGAGCGATGGCGTCGTACTCATATCATATGCAAGATCTTGGTTACCATGCTTGAAGCCCGGGGTGTTTACATGAGGTGCCTTAACATGATGGAAGACTTTAAATACAATTTGCATCATGTCAAAGATCTTGACAGTCATATGCGCTACAATATCATCCATTCTGCGTAAGCGGGGGAGCCAGTGGCAAATCGTTGCCATCATGTATCCAACTGTTGGTGGTCCTGAAGGTGGAGTGAAGTATGGGTAATTTAACCAGTCCTGGCATTGCTTGTTATTTTGTACTTTAATTGCAAATGCCTTCCAGGAGGGTCGACGTGGCATGAGTCCCCAACATGGGTTGTTCTTCAAGTGGAGAGGTGCCTTGGCCCAAGTACTCATCATCTCTGGATATTCTTGTAATAAATCCTTGCACCAATCTAGTTGATAGATTTCTCCTTGCTGCGCATCTATCGGCAAGTCTTCAGGCTCAAATTGAGTTGTGTGAGAGGGCTTCATGCCTGTTTATTTTTCTATGGCAAGCTAATATTCCGCCATTAACATAAAATAAGGCTTGTATTGTAGCTCATGCCTCGATATGTATCTGCGAGGGGCCAAATGAGCAAAGTAGGGGGACTGTAAAATGCATTCTTCAATCATTGCCATTGCGTGTAACTGCACCTCTACCCGTGCTGAGTGAGTTCTTCCAAGTTCTTCAATCGTCTTCATCCATGCGGGAGTTGGAAGTTCGAAAGTCGTCTGGCCTTCGGCCGTGACTCTTCCGCCTGGGATGGGTTGGGGTTCATATGCTTCTTCAAAAGTTTATTCCACCAGAATAGTCACTGTTTCTTCCTCTGTTGATAGTTCCGGTGGGGAGTCTAGACTGGGGGGTGCTTCATATAGGGCTATCCGTGATTGAAGAGTTACTACCTGGGACCGTAATGCATTGAGTTCTTCGATGATGTCAGGAGATTGGTCCGCAGGAGCTAGTAGTCCTTGTGGTACTGGTGCTCTTAACTGCAATATCTTGTCTTCTTCTTTGAGCTTCTGGAACTCCTCGTTCATGTTGTCGTATTCTTCTAGAAATATGACATAATCATCTAGCAACATTTGCATAGATTCTGAGGGCACAACCTTGAAATGGTTGGGACTTAACGGTTGGTCTGGTTGATCTAGAGCAGCTTCTAAATTCTCTCTATTCTGTTCTTATAAACGCTGGTTCTCTTCTTTCAGTGCTGCCAAGTGTCGTCTGAGTAAGCCCATGTTCCTGGTGAGCATTGCATTGCGAATCGTCTGGGCCCTTAACAAGTTGTCTATGTCTGTGACGACCTCTTTGGTTTTTTCTTCACTTTCTAGTTCTAGTTTATGATAAGCCTCTCGTAGCTCTTGGTATCTGGTGTTTAGTGAGGCATTATCGATCGACAATGAATTTAGCTGCGACTGTAAATCGTTCATGGTCCTCTGCAGTGTCTGGTAACTGGTTCCAAGAGATGTAAATTCATCTCTTACTTGATTCATACAGGTGAACATCTGACGAAATGCGGTGTCTATAGTGGGTGATAATATTAGTGACAAAGTGAATGCATTTGCGGTGTGTGTGGGGTGTCGATGCAAAGGGAAAGGGAAATGGGGGTGGGAGGGTGGATGCTGTGGTGACTGTGGAAAATTGTGAGGTGCCTATTTGTGGTGGTGAAATGAATGAAGTGAGTGGTGGTGTGGTGGGTGGTGAGATATCCATGTCATTGGATGTGGTGTCAAGTGCGGTGACTGTGAATAATGGAGTGATAGTGGGTGCGATCGTGGGTGTAAATTCTTGGGGAGTCGATGACAATGGTGTCTTCTTCCAATGAGCCTTCAGGGATGAGACGTGCTTCCCTGGCCTGTTCTGAAGATTGGGCACCTGTCGGTACGCAAATGTATTCACTTGGTTTGGTTAGTAAGCGAACTCTGTGAGGGTCAAACTACGGTAACGGCTTCCTCTGCAAATATCTTAATGCTTCATTAGATCCCACAGACTTAACAAGTTCACTGAAACCTTTGATGTATACTTCTTCGAAACTGCCTGAGACAAGTTCTTGTTCTATGAGTGCTTGGCTCTCTTCCTCAGTTAACTTCTTACGTGCCCAAACTTTTTCCATGGTGCGATATAACTTTTTGATTGCCAGCATATAAGCTGTTGCTTCAAAGGTTTCATCTTCATGCGTACTGGTATCACCCTGGGTGTCCATTTGCTATTCTTGCTCATCTGTCTGCACATTTTCCTGGGATTCATGAGTTCCCTAGCTGGCTTCATCATCGCCCTCATCATCATCTGTTTCTGTTCTTTCTTCACCCGAGCTGGATACTACTTGTCCTTGCTATTGATCTAGGGGAGTGGTAGGGTAGCTTGGACGTTCATATTCCTGAGAGAAAATCTGACCTTCAGAAAACTGAAATTCATTTGAGAAAGCATCTGGCATTTCAAAATCAAAGGTTGTATCTATGGGTTCCGCTTCCAGGTTAGGTATCGGAAAAGAAAATGCTTCCGCACCAATTGTGGTGGGAACTTCTAGTGCAGTGGTGGGAGGACCTGGGGCTGTGGCCACTTGAGGAGCGACTGTGCTGGTGGTGTTGTCCGTTATAACCGGTCTTGATAACCATATGTGAATGGGTTGTACCGTTGGAGTGGCTTCTGTCGGAGACTGTTCTGGAGAGGGTTGTGGTGACGGTGATTCCGGAACTTGTAGGCAGGGAATGGTTCCTCTCATGCACTTTCCTGCTCGTCCTTTGCTAGACTTCTTAGCTTTCTTTGTTGTCCCTTTGAATGCTTTCAACTCCTCGCTTGTCATTGCATGCTCAATTGGCAAGTCGTATGCCAAACACATATATACAATTCTCGTAAGCACGCAGCATCCATGGATTACCTTCTTTTGTTCCCATCTATGTTGTGCTAGGTACAATTGATCAATGATCCAGTTTGCTAGATCGACCATCTGAGGTCCAATACATGCTAAATATAAACCAAACCAAATGCGTTTGTGGGGCATAGTGAATCGATCCTGAGCGGGGAAAGCGAAGTGTTGCATACATATCCTCAATGGTTTAGAGAGCTCAGGTGTGATTGCTGAAATATCTTCCCACTTAATGACATCTCCACGTTTCATTGGCTCTGGAATCAGCCTTTCACGCTCGGTCGGCGTGTGAGTTCCATGTATCTTGATTGCAGCTCTAATCAGGTCTTTGGAAAGATAAAACTTCTTAAACGGTGGATCATTTACTAATGATGGCAAAATGAATATTCCTGGCAAATCTTTGTTCTCCGAAGCCGTCAATGTGGTTACCAAATAGTAGCATCATTAGAAATCTGGTTTAGGCAATGGATCACTGAAGTATTCTATGAAGCTAGCTCTTGCCCAAACATGCTTCAAGTCTTCTATGTTCTATAATGCTTCAAACTCTCTTGAGAAAAAATGGTACTTGTGCCACGTGCGGGTATCAAAAGTCAAATTGGCCTCAAAAAGGAAATCTGCATCTGCCAATGGTCCTGCTAATCCTTGGAACCAATGAGAGTTGTGATGAATCTTCTCAGTATATCCCCTAGGAGGATTGTCAATTGGCATAGGTCCTGGAAATCCCTGAAATTCTCGTGGTTGAGCCGTAGGATGTGGTTCAACTAGTAATTCACCAATATTTGCCATGGGTACACTGGGGCCAGCTTCAGATGGTCCTTCTGCCTGCATGATGAATGATGCGAGTGTGTAGCAGATATGCTACAAAAGATTAACACATTAGTATGGAAATTAATCATGATCCCATTAAAGTGAGACTACAATCCCTTTCCATAACGGATGTGTAACCCATGTAGCCTAGTGTAGCGAGGTGATGTATGGGATGATGTTTGCAAAACTAATGCAGGTCTCTAGACACCTACATTCTTCAGATGATGCATACAGTTCTTGATGAGATGTTATTACAAGTGATGTTGGGTTATAGTGTGTGGATTTGTACAAGGTTCAGTCGTGAATGAGTTATTACAAGGTTGTAGATTAGTCGGGGTGGGAGTGATGTTAGATAAGGGGGTCGGAGAAGGCATGTGGATACGTTTCGGTATCCACTTCCTAAGAGTTTTTGAGCGGGTGATGTGTTTCTGCTGAGGGACAAAAGGTGATATCGGATGTGGTGGTATTGAAGGGTGAAGAGATTTCTGAGGGGTATATATTACATGGCTTGAGGGTTGAGCTATAATACACTGTTTGGGTACCCAAATCTGCGTGGGTGTGGGTCGATTTGTAAGGTACTTCTTAGCGATCCAAATCTGTCGAATGTGGCTACTGATGCAGTCCACCTGACTGTTGATTGTCCCATCTGTCTTGCAATCATCCCCATTTTTTTGCTGCTGGAAGACCTAGGGAAAATCTCTTGACAATCTTTTATCTGGCCACGATCCATCGCCAAGCTCTCATGGGTTGACTTTGGAGGGAGCATGCTTAGCCGAGGGATTTGGCCAAATATCTTCTGGTCCTCCGTTGCATGCGTTTCATAGGGTTTGGGGTTACATACCTCAGGCGGAGTCTTGTTAGGGAAGTCAAGCGGTATCACTCGTCGCTGCTCTAAGGTTCCAATCTGCAAGGAGCCTTGTCTAAGCTTTAGGTCCACTGAGTGATCATATAGCCAATCTTGGCCAAGGATTAAGGGTTCTATCAGGTTCTCATCATGGCACACTAGTAGCTTCGCTCTCATGGTCACATCATGTATGAGGATAGGAAGGTCCACCTCACCCATGCAAGGGGTTTCCATGCCTCCTAGCCCTATGAGGTATGCCTCAATTGGCCGCATTTCTATTCCTGAGTCCTTATAGTGGGACCATCTAATTGCACTAGTCGCAGCACCTGAGTCAATTAAACCCCTAAGCTCTTGGCATGGGTTGCCGTGCTCTAGCCTGATTGTAATGAATGGTCTCCTATCCACTATAATAGGATAAGTACTTGACTTTGCTTGACACATGGCCATGGGGTATCTGGGTGTTGTTTCCAGATGGTTATAATGTTCTCTCCCTAGTCCTTGTCTTCTTAACTTCATGCGCTTAATGCGTCCTATAGCTTCTGCCTGAGCTTCAGTGCGTATTCTATGTTCTTCCTCCTTACGCTTCTTTGCCAACGTGAGTCGTGTAAGCATCTCCTTAGTAAGAGGTTCCTGATATAACTTGACTCTACAACCACTAATGTAATTAGGCATGATGTCTCCTTCGAAGGTGGCTAATTGTACTGCTCCACTTGTCGAGAGTCTGTTAATGATCATGGGTCCATAACCTCGCTTTTCTAACTTACGTGAATGTTGTTTTAGCATATATACTAGGAATAAATCTCCTTCTTTTAAGCCTTTATCTTTCACATGTGCATCAAAATATGCTTTCTGTCGCTTCTTTGCTGCATATATTCCTGCTGCTGCTTTCAGCCTGGTTTCTCCTAATCGTTCCAAGTCCATTATTCTTGTTGATAATTCATGGCCGGTCCATTGATGTTCTTGTGCAACCTTAAGGGTCGATATCAAGAAGTCCAAAGGAAGCACATCATTTTGACCAAAAACCATGTAAAAGGGAGTTGCGTTGAGTACGGTCTTGTAGGCCACTCGATATGCCCAAAACAACATGGTGTAACTGTTTGTCCCAATCTGAACATTTGTTGTTCACGAGTTTCGTCAGTACGTTACAAAGGATCTTGTTAGTGCTTTCAGCCTGACCATTGGCCTGAGGATGATATGGTGTGGATTTTCTTGTGAATCACCATAAAATCTTGTAACGAATATTCAATGACTTGGTTTAGAAAGTGAGTTCCTCGATCGCTCACTAACTCTATAGGCAGTCCATATCTTGTAAAGACATTTTCAAATAAGAATTTTGCAGTCGTGTGTGCATCATTCTTTTTTGTGGCCTTTGCCTCTTCCCATTTGGTAAGATAATCTATCGCAACAATAATGTATTCGGCATGTGTACCTTTTGCAGGGGGGTTAATAGGTCCTACAAAGTCTATACCCCTCTTAGAAAATGCACGTCCTCCCATCATGTGTTTCAATGGCATTTCATCTCTGCGAGTAGGAAACTGAGTTCTTTGGCACACATCACATCTCTTTACATAGGTATGCGCATCCATGTGAAGAGTGGGCTACCATAAACCTACAAAGAGGATGGCTTTGATGATCCTATCGGGTCCAAAATGACCTCCTGCAACACCTTGGTGTGCATTCTCTAGTACGCTCAAATAATCGTTCTCATGAACACACTGTGTTAAGTATCCATCTCGTCCTCGTTTGTGTAGATTGTCGCCAATAAGTGAATAGGCTTGAGCTTCCTACTCTAGACTTCATTGTCGTGCTAAGGTCATTCCTTGAGGGAATGTTTTTGTCCTCAAGTACGTCACTAAAGTTCACTCCATTCTGGTGTGAGAGACACATGATATAGCGTAGCATGTTCTACTGGTGGTCTTTCACAACAAACATGGCA
The DNA here is from genome assembly GCA_020310875.1 of Ceratopteris richardii. Taxonomy (NCBI): domain Eukaryota; kingdom Viridiplantae; phylum Streptophyta; class Polypodiopsida; order Polypodiales; family Pteridaceae; genus Ceratopteris; species Ceratopteris richardii. Next base: position 14,559,998 of record CM035430.1, read on the forward strand.
TACTTTACACAACTTGTAGACATCTGCTTCCATAGAAGGCCAATAGACTCCTAGTCTATGCAGACTCTACAAGGTACGATGTTTCGAAAGATGTTGCTTCAATGCACCTACATGTGCTAATTGCAACCAATTTGCATGTTCTGATTCATCTACACAACAAGCAAGAATCTTTTGATTGTCTTGTTTATATATACTTCCTGCTATGATTTGGTATCTTTGAGACTTGGTAATTTCTCCTTCCTTGATCCTTATCCTAGGATTCTTGGGTCCATATGTGAGAATAGGGACGATTAGCTTAGCCCATTCTGGTGCTATCTCAAGGTTAAACAAATATGCATCGGGTAATTCATCCGCTATTCCTTGAGGAGCTTCTCCTGTGGTTAATCTTGAAAGGTGGTCAGCTCTAAGATGTGTCTTTCCTTTCCTGACTACTAATTCAAAGTCATACTCCATGAGTAATAGAAACCAACGTAACAATCGTCCTGTGTTACATGGTTTATTGACTAAGTACAATAATGCTTGATGATCTGTAAAGAACTTGAACTTGTTTGCCAACAAATAATGCCTGAATTTCTTTATTGCGTAGATCATTCCTAATCCTTCTCGTTCCGTAGTGGTATAATTTCTCTTTGCTGTGTTCAATTGTCAGCTTGCGTAAGCTATAGGGAGATCTATATTACCTTCCTTCGTGGGTTGTGCTAACACACATCCTATGGCATAATTGGAGGCATCCACATGTACATGGAATGGCTTACTCCAATCTGGGGTTGTCAATATAGGTGCTGAGCACAATCATCGTTTAAGTTCATTGAATGAACTCTCACACTCATCTGTCCATTCAAACTTGGTTGAAAGAGAGTACAAAGTCTTGGCTATGATTGCATACATGTGTATGAATTGTCTATAATAACTGCAATGACCCATAAAGTCTTGTACTTCTTTTACATTATTTGGCCTAGGTAGATCTGCAATTACCTTCACTTTTTCTTTGTTTGTAGAGATTCCATTCTTTGACACAATGTGTCCTAGAATTTTGCCTTGTCTGACCATGAAAACACATTTTTCTAGGTTCAGACAAACCTGATATTCTCGACATTTGTCAAATACTTGTCTTAACTCAGGGATATGTGTCTGTCTTATATTCGAGTGTGCACATAAATCATCAACATAGACTTCCAAATTCTTTCCTAAGAATTCCTTGAAAACATGACACATGAGTCGCTGGAAAGTGGCGGGTGCATTTGTCAAGCCAAATGGCATTACATGAAATGCAAATATGCCCCATTTTGTGGCAAAAGCCATCTTGTGTTGATCTTCTAGAGCAATGGCTACTTGATTATAGCCTGAGAATCCATCAAGAAAGCTGTAAACTTCCTTGCCCACAACTCTTTCCAATAGATGTTTCGTGATAGGAAGAAGATAACTGTCTCTAATCGTGGCGGCATTAACTTTTTTAAGGTTAATATACACACGCAATTTTCCATTCTTCTTGGGCACAACCACAATGGGGGATACCCATTCGGTATGCTCAATTTCGTAAATGAATCCTGCTTCTATCAAATGATCTATTTCTTCTTTAATCTTTGCAACGTAGTTATCATTGTATGTTTATGGTTTCTGTTTTGTAGGTTTTGCATCGGGAGTCATACGGATGTTGGAGCAAGTCTATGACAAGCCTAAGTATTGGCTTGAGTGCCACAAAGTCATAGAAGAAGCCTTAAAATGAAGACAATGTAAAGTTCACTTGTGAACTACCTCTTGTAACTTTTGAAGACTTTACTTAATGTAAAAGTGAAAGAATCTTAAGTGGTTGAGTCCACTTGATCAAAAAGGGAAAGAGGAGCCACGAATTCGTGATTCGTGGTAGGTAGAGAATCAAATCAATCACTAATTTATTGGTGAGTGATTGAGGGAAGTTAGCCTCCCAAACTCAACTATAAATAGATGGCAGCTTTAATCGTGGTTAGAGAGACCTATGTGAAGACCTCCAAGAGCTGAGCTTTATGCCATATCAAGGTGTGATTACAAGGCACACATATGTATCAGTAAGTCCATTGTATTGTACAATCAATATACTTTCATTTCCATGATCATTTGAGTTCATATTTCCATGTTCTTTTGAAGTGTACTACTCACTGCCATATCTCTCAGTTTACTCAGTCAGATTGTAGAGATGGTTTCTCTGAGCTTGGTGCATCATTTTTCAGTGCTTTAATTTGATGAAGTTAGCTCTACAAGTCTAATATATGCTCACCAATTTTCATTTCATTTGGGTATTGCTATCTTCAGTTATGTTCAGTTGAAGTCAACCCTGTCTGTTCATTTTCACTTCTCTTTCAGGTACCTGACTTTTTTTACTCATCTTGTCAGAGCTGTTTCTCAGTGTGTACTCACCCAAATTCAATTATTTAAATCTTGTTTGATTCAACATACTATCTAATATAAGCATACAAATTTTCATAATCATTGGATTCCTAAATCTTGAGTTATGTACATTTTTCTACTCACTGGTCTCATTACTATAGCAGCCCGTGAAAATCGGGATGATGTCATCAGTTGTTAAACATCATTCTCAGTGTGTGGTTCATTATTTTTGATGAGATACTCTTGAAAGTTAGCTCTTTAAGTTAGCTAGACTTCCCCAAGAGGAATTAAACTGATTGCTGCTGTTCTCAGAGAATTGTGCAAAACATTGGATAGGTGTATGAACTAAAATAGCAAGTTCTTCACCTCTGAGCTAACTCCAACTTATCTGTTTTGATCTATGTTTTTGAGAGTGATCTTCCAAGGTACATAGAGTGTCGAATACATCCATTGTCAAGCTAAAAGGGCCCACCATATACTCCTGGAGTTCATTTGGCTGGTGTAGATCAAGGATTTTGTAGCACCTCTTCATCTTCAAGCACATACCTATCCATCTCTTCACAAGGGATTCTATGAGAACATATATCCGGGTCTCCTCCTTTTAAGTCTTTGTAACTCCAAGCAAACACGCCTCTATATTCGCACAATAGGGCAACTAATTCTTCCTCTTCTTCATTCGTCAAATCATGCCCTATGTAGGTACATTTCTCTTCTTCTCCTTCTATGACAACTATTATTTTTTTGGTTTTCTCTTGATTATCGTATACTTCTCCATCATTGGCTTTTCTCTTAGGAATTTGTACCATTATTCATCTATCTTCTATTTCATACTTCTTGAAGTTCTCCGGAACCTCGAACAAAGATTCTTCTTTTTCTGACATGGTTTCTTTCTTCTTTCTTTTCTTACCTTCACTTTTGATAGTCACTTGTGTGGCTAACCTCACCTCGTTTGTAATTTCTTCGTGTTTTTGAGGGTGAGCTTCTACTTCGTAGAAATATTCTTCCTCTGATGCAAAAGGCGGATCCATAATAATTGACTCTAGATCAAAATCACTCGCATCCTCAAATGCATCAGTGCTAGGTTCACACTCGTCTATAATTGATTCACACATGATTGGCTCTATCGTGAAAACTGATATGTCATAGCCCTCCTCATCGCAGTGAGGTGTCCATTGTTCTTCATTGATGGCTACATCCATTGTGGCTAAAATTTTTGCCCAACCATGGGGTTTGAATTCTTCGTCTAGAAATACTACAGGTGCGTACGGTGGGTCTTGAAGGGTTCGTGGATGTTGTTCTGAACCTAAAGTTTTGGCTTCTAACCGTTCTTCCTGTTGTTTTGCCACTTTACACATCCATAGATGAGTGTCCTCGTGCAACCATGAGGGGTCTGATTCCAATGAGTGTACTGATTCTGTTTCTTCTTGTGTCTTATGGATGGTATTCCATTGTATTGGGGGTACGTCTCGATGTGAATAGTCTTTAAGATTGACCTTAGTAGTCACTCCTAAATGTTGCAAGTACAAAGAATTAGTTCCCTAATCTTGTACAATTTGCAACTGACGCATGAATGGTCCTAATATCATCTCATAAGCATGATTTTTACTAAAATCACAAATGGCAAAGGTATGCTCAAACTCCACACCACAAGTGGTGAGAGATATGCCTTCTAGTAAGCCTAATGGTTTCTCTATATGTCCGTCAGCCATTTGTGGCTTCATCCTGGTGGGTCTTAATGCTGGCTTACCCCAACGTTTCCATAAAGCGGTGGTAGCGATGGCTACTCCGACTCCTGAATCTACGATGGCTTTCGTGGTGTAGCCCTGGTGGGTTATTGGAAGATAAGTGTTACCTTCCTCTCCTTCGCTTACATCTTCGATTTTTTCTACGGGTATCTCCGGTATCTTCTTGTGTGTTCCTATCTGTGAGGGAGTAGTAGCAAGCTCTGGGAATTGATTTGCTACATGTTTCCACAATTCTGGTTTAACCTTCAGCAATTCCTCTAGAGTAAGATGACATTGTACTTTGGTGTTCTTTATCACTTTCGTGTTTCTAGGGATTACTGGTTCTTCATTCCTCACTATTGGATTCAAAACCCATGTGTTCGCTCAGTTGCTCTTCCTCTACATCATCGTATATAGAGGGAATGTCTTGGGGAAATTGCTCCTGCTAATCGTCCATTTCTTGAATAGGAGGATGGGTTCCTTGTTCTTTTCTCCACTTCTCTTCTTGGATCTCTCTCAGAAATTCATGTGAATACCTATGTATGGAAGACAGGTTGTCTTGACTTTCTGTATTGGGTACTTGAGACAGGGATGGTGCATTTCTTTCCTGTGTCTCTGAGGCAATAGGGTTCCTATGCTGATTCTTTTTCTCCTTGCTATCAATCAAGTATTCTAGCCTCTCCATTAGTCCTTGAAAGTGTAGTTCAGGTTTTGCCATGTGGTTCCAATTAAGATATCTAGAGGCTTCAAACATAGCTTGTGCTAATTCTACCATCTTCATGCAAAGTTTAGTCCTCTCAATTTCTAAGTCTGCTTGAGGGTAGTTCTTGCTCATTTCCGCTATTTGAGGTCCTTCTTTTAATCTTGCTTGATATGCACAAAACATCATGTCTAGGTTTTCTGGTATGGGTTCTGCTAAAACTAATCCTGATCTTTGAGCTAGATTCTCCTGATTCAATTCTTGTGAAGTCAATTCTAGGATTTTAGCTCTTGATTCCTTTAAACTTCCTTCAACTCAGTTATCTTTTTACTCCACTTTCTCTTAATCCTTTCTCTAGAGTCTTTCCAAGATTTCATCTTTTTACTGCTAGACTCTCCAACTTCACTAGTTACTGTTATCTTCTCCTGATTAAGTTGTTGATTCTGTAAGAGCACCTAGGCTCTTGTTATGGCTTGGATAGGCACGTAAGTAGGGTTAGATCCATGTGCATTGTGCACAATACCTATCACGTTGATGGGTGTCACATTTGAAGCATTAGCAGGCTTCTTAGGACAGTCTTTTATGACATGCTCTTTGCCACAATCAGCACAAAAGCCTTGTATGTTATAGTATTGTGATTGTCCTGCTATAGGAGGATGTGGACAATCCTTTATGAAATGATCTCCTTGGCACCTAAAGCATCTTCCTCTAGGGCTCTGTGGTCTCTGTTATCTTAATTGGGGCCGTGGATTTGGGTTTGTGTACATCACATTAGTGTAATCGGGCTCCCAACTAGGTTCCAATGGTGGAGTATCATATTGATATGTCTCCACACCAAGAAAGTCTCTTATTCTTAGATGTGGAGTGCCAAGCTACAATCTTATGTCTATCTAAAGGAACCTTGAATGATAGAGAAATGTGTACTAATATGTATTGATATTGAAAACAACTTGGATGAAAAGTTAGAACTTTTAAAACTCTACAAAGATTTAGAATGTTCTACTAATTTCACATCAAGACTCTTAAGTTCAATTGATGAATTAGTAGAAAACCAATACCAAGAGCAGCCATACTATAGGCCTCAAAAAACATACCAGTCACAATATCAAGCTCAACAAAGACCTCAACCCGTGTTAGGTCAACAAGCACCACCTCCTGCCAATGTTACTTTGGTCAAGTACATAGCGGTAGAAGATAATTTGAGCAGCGCCATAGTACCAGCTTCCCCAATGATTTTAGAAAGTGACCCTAATGCTCAAAGTTTTGATTCAACCCACGTAGATAGCCCACTGGCATACTACATGGAGTCATCTACACATATCAAGATCTATCCCTATGAAACATCATTAGAACCTAATTGGGAGCTAGAATACTCCAACATGATGTATACAAATTTGAATCATAGGCCCCAATAAAGGCATATGAGACTCCAAGCACCTAGAGGACCTTGTTGTCAATGTCAACAAGATCAATTCATTCATGATTGTCCACTCACCCCACAAGGCCAATCTCAAATTGTAGTCATTCAGGGATTTTTTCCAATTGTGGAAAGAAGCATCTTTTGAGAGATTGTCCTGGGAATCCAACCAATGCACATAAGATTAATCCTGTCAATGTTATTGGCTTAATACTAGAACCCAATGGAAGTGTGACAAATACGATCCCTGTACAAGTAGTCACTAGAGCCGAGGCTCTACAAAAAACCATAGGCATAAATACGGAGAAGAAATCATAAGCCAGTGAGTCCAAAAGTGTAGCTAGAGAAAGAACTAGATCTTGGAAGGATATATGAGAATGGGTGAAGAGACAATGGACAAGAAAGATGAGCAAACTAGAAGAAAGCGTGAAAGAAACAAAAACAAAACTAATCAAGATCGCATCCCAAATGCACTTTCAAACACGAGTACCATCTATATCATCTCATCAAATCCCACCATCAATCCCACCACCACCTAGAGTAGGATCAGTCTTAGTCAATCCTACTCTTAAAGACTTGGACATGGTGTTAAAGGCTTATCAAGCATGAATCTAGGAAGGTCCAAGTGTGGTAGAGTTAGACAAGTGTTATCCTAGAGTGGACCTAGAGATTGAGAGGACCAAGCTTTGTCGAAAGTGTTAGAACTAGTTCAAGCTATGTTCGATGCAAACCGTCTTTTCAATCAAATACATTCAATAAAGCCACAATTACCTTTTGGAGGACTTTTGGAGAGGTTAGAGTGATTGGTATCTAAACCTCAGATAGTGGCTACACCAAAAGGCTCCAACTAGTGGAAGTGAAAAATTAAGCTAACCACCCTATGAAGCTTGCATTCCTAACTCTACGAATGATGGATTTTCTTCCTCTATAAATCATTACTCCCATCAGTTCTTGAGAGAGATAAAAGAGGAGAAATGGGCCAAAGAGAGCGAGAATCCTCCTCCTATCGAACTAGTGGATGATCTTCATGATCAATTCCCTTAAGACATTCCCTCCATATATGGGGAGCAAGAGGATGTGCAGTCAAGTAAATGATATTAGACTTTGAATACAACTCCTTGCAGGAGTTGCTACACTTTATAGGACCTTGGGAATCTAAGTCTATTCAGATGAGAATCCCCATAGTCATGGTAAAAAATGATGAATCAATTCTACCTAGGAACATGAAAATAGTGAAGAACACTAAAGTGCAGTGCCATCTCACTCTAGAGGAGCTACTTAAGGTTAAACTTGAGTTGTGAAAACATGTAGCTAACAAAGTGCCAAAAGTAGATAAGTCCCAATCTCAGGTAGGATCACATAAGACAGTGCCAGAGATACCCTTTGATAAGATAGGAGATATGAGCAAAGGAGAAGAAGGAGACATCTATCTTTCTATGAATTATCAGAGGTATGCAACAAAGGCCATTGTAGATTTTGGAGCATGAATTGCGATTTCTACTACTTCCATGTGAAAATGTTGGGGCAGGCCAGCTCTTAGACCCACTAGAATGAAATTCAAATGGCAGACCAGCATATAGAAAAACCTTTAGGGGTCATAGAAGGGATCTCTCTCACTACTTGTGTAGTTCAGAATGGAAGAAGAAAGGAGAGTTAAAGCTAGAAATATAGTTGTTAATGAAAATCCATGTTCTATTCAAGGCCCAACCTATGCACCTATAGTATTTTGAGATGAAGAATTTGAGCCCCATGGATGGATAGAAATCTTAGAGACAATGGACATAGCTATCAATGAGGAGTAGTGGACACCCCATTGTGACAAAAATGGCTATCAAATCTCGGTTGTCATAATAGAACCACTTATGCTTAAACCGGTCTTAGAATAATGTGATCCTAGTACATCAGTATTCCTTGAAGTCAATGATGAGGATGATGAATCCATCATTATGGAACCATTTTGTGACTTTCAGAAGAAGAGTATCTTTATTTGATAGAAGCTAGGACCCAAGAATTTGAAAGATGTAAACCTGTAAACCTAAGGAGAAATCAACTAATCCAAAAGATGATAAGTGTGAGAAGAAAGAAAAAAAGAAGAAATTACATACACAAGAAGAAGAAGAATCCTTGTTTGAAGTGCCATATAACTTAAAAAATATGAGACTGAGGACAAAAAGATAATGATATGAATGCCTAAATGCAAAGCACTTGAAGTTGAAGCCTATATTAACAAAGAAAAGAACAAGAAGACTATAATGACCATAGAAAATGGAAAGGAGAGATGTACGTACATAGGAAATGACTTGAGTAATGAGGAGGAACACAATTTGATAGAGTTGTTGAGGGAATATAGAGATGTATTTACTTGGAGTTACAAGGACTTGAAGGGAGTGGATCCAAACATCTACTCTCATAGGATCCCTCTGACATTGGAGGCCAAGCCAACCAAAGAGAAGCCCTACACATATAACGATAACTATGCCACCAAAATCAAAGAGGAAATTGATTGCTTGATAGAAGCAATATTTATGTATGAAATCAAGCATATTTAATGGGTATCTCCCATTGTGCTAGTGCCCAAAAAGAATGGTAATCTACAAGTGTGCATTGAATTGAAGAAAGTTAGTGCAACCACCATAAGAGATAGCTATCTGCTTCCAATCACAGAACACCTATTAGAGCGAGTAGCAGGCAAGAAAGTTGATAGCTTCCTTGATAGATTCTCAGGTTATAATCAAGTAGCCATCACCCTTGAAGACCAACATAAGATGGCTTTTGCCATAGACTAGGATATTTTTGAATTTTGTGTGATGCCTTTAGAGCTCACCTATGTAGATGACATGTGTGCTCATTCCAACATTAGACACACTCACATCCCTAAACTTAGATAGATCTTTGATAAATGGAGAGAATATCAAGTATGCTCAAACCTAAAAAAATGTGTTTTCATGGTCAAGAAAGGCAAAATTCTATGACACATAGTTTCAAAGAATGGGATCTCAATGGATGAAGATAAGGTAAGAGACATTGTAGAGCTATCTATACCAGAGATAATCAAGGAAGTACAAGATTTCATGGGACACTATGAATACTACAAACATTTTATCCACATGTGTTTGATAATCCCAAAGCCTCTACACAACCTTTTGGTTGACTTTGAGTGGAGTGAAGAGTACAAGAACTCTTTTAATGAGATAAAAAGATGATTGTGTTCACCACCAATCCTAACAACACCAGATTGGAGTAACCCATTCCATGTTCATGTGGATGCCTCCAATTTTGTGATTGGATGTGTGCTAGCACAACTAATCGATGAAAGAAAAATAGATCTCCCAATTTCTTATGCAAGTCTTATTACCAATTCAATTCATCATTGGAACCCTTATATGTACCAAAATGCAAAACTAGTAATCCCATAAGGGAAGTCTGGAAAGTCAAACCATGTAACAAACCACCAGAGCCAACCTTATAAAATCTTTGTACACCACTAGAAGCATGTTGAGCTCAACGCATTACCAAAGTATCAATCTAGGTCACTAACTAACTACACTAACCATCACACACAACATCTTTACACATCTCATTAACAACTCACACAAGGGTCAAAGGGCATCATGTTGGTATTTTAAAGTGAACAAGGCATCATCAGGTTTCTTTTATAATACTCATGTGATTCTTCATCTTCTAGTAGATTTACAAAACACATCACTTACAAAAGAAACCCATGGTTGAAGCAGGCACTAACACCCACGCATGTACAAGCTCCCAACCCATAGATATTAGCACCTTGACTATTTCTCAACATCCAAAGTAGAGACCGGAAGCACTCCAACACTTGGAAATCATTCCCATCCAAGACCCCCTGTGAGCTATAGGACCAAGGTCAGCGCTCACTCCCACTAATTTAGCAAAATGGCAAGACCCTTAGGTGACATGGCCTACATTTGGGAAGTCCATTGTGAGTACAATAATGTAGGGGGCAAGTACCTACTTTCACTCAAGAGTTTGAGAAGTTGTAGAACGTTGTAGAACTTCAACCCATTTGGGAAAAGCTCTAGTTAGTAGGAATACTTTAGTGCATGAATCCCCAAACCTAACTTTACATGATGCTATTATGTGATCAACACATTGCAGACGAGTAATGTGAAGAATGTACCAAGCACCTTCATCATTCCCTCAATGCACAACAATGAACTAAAGAAGTTTAGAATTTCCCTCAATCTAGTTAGAGAGCCCCTTGACATGTAGAGAATGTGCATTCCTATAGAGAAGGAGACATTGGTGCTAGACAACATGAAGAACCGCAACCTTGCCAACCTTAAACACATGGCCGTTATGAACACAAACATCATGGATCCACTAAGAATTCATATGTAGCACTTTGCCTTTGTTGGGCAAGTCCAGTTTATGCCATCACACAAGAGAGTCTAGTTTAGTCTTTACCTAGCAGAGACCTCCAATATAACCATCAACTTCTCCACTTGGATTATCGAGTGAATATATGTAGCTAGTAATAGATGATATTGTAGCAATTATCGAAGTATCCACAACCTAGATTGCCTTTAGCTTTTGAGCCCTAGCATCTTTTTCCCAACTCTTCTAAGTAATCACTAGTCCATTGTACAATACATCCTCCTACATGTTGTAATGGGCCACCAAGTCCCTATTGCCACCATGCTAGGTCACCCTGCCTCACAATCTACCCAACCCACTTTTCCCCCAAGTACCTACACTTCCCCATTTTCCTTCTTTCAACCTCAACCATAAAATCACCTTGTGTATCCTTCATCGAAGCCATGCTCTGACCACCCGCTCAACCTACTTCCTGGCAACTTGGTTATTCCCAAGGTCCTCAACCATTTGTATCATATTCATTTTTCACCGACACCATGAGCACTACATGGTAGAAACTTAAGGCACATCCATGTCTGATCTAATGCACATTTCACCACCCATAATACCTCCCCTAACCCCCACAATTCCACCTTCTCCCACTCCCCTCCACCAACATCACCTGCACCCACAACACCATCATGCACTGCATCTATAATTCCCATCCCCGTTCCCCCTCCCCCTACATTTCTCCCTATAAATATAGCACCTATGAATGTATATCATACATTTAATACAATGATTCATTGTGCAAGTCAATTAAGATAGGAATATCAAAACTTGGAAGAGCGTAATGCAATAATCCATGATGAATCTATCTGGCTCCAAGAACAAGTGATAGAACTAGAGGAAAGCAATAGGGCTTTACAAGACCAGTACCACACTCTACAATAGACCCACAATGAACTTGCCTCCAAACTTCAAAATATTGATCAAGAGGCTATTAAGGAAATAAAAAACCACTTGCACATACAAATGGAGTGCAATGATAAAATCAAATGGAATATGGCTCTCTTACAATGACATATGGTAGTAACCTTGGAAAAGAACAAGCATCTACAATAGCAAAACCAGGATAACTTAGAAGCAGTGATTGAGAACCCTGGCATGCAAATTACTCCATCTTGATTCCAAGTGATCCCATCTGAGAATATATTCATGATACTAGAAGAACACACCAACCTTTTGGACTCTTATGATCAGCTTACCAAAGAGATCAACCAGCTACACTGCCAACAACCCACAATAAGCACTCATGTCCTAGAGGCAATGCCTATTAGTGCAAAATCCCTAGAGATAGTGGTGTTGCAGAACCAAATAGAAGAGATACAAGCAAAATTACTTCTTATATGAGAGGCCACCTTCACCATTGGCGGTACCTAACCTTGAGAAGATAGTAGAGATACCCGTTGAAGAAACTTATGAAGACACATATGAACCACAACTGGTGCCACAAGGACTCATCATAGAAGAAGGTCAACAAACATATAAGGCACCTAGGCCATAGTGGTTGAAGCAATTAAAAGAAATAGGGCACACCCATGACAATTGTGTGAGCATGTCATTGGGAAGGCTCCCACATTCACCACACAATTCCAATAAGTGGATGTACCAGAATGAGCACACCAAGGTACAATATTTCAACTCAACTAGCATCGACATTTTTTGGGAACTTAAACGAAAATGATGAGGACTTGATCCAGTGTTTGCATACACATTATGTACAACCCATGCTATGGACCAATCTCGAGATGTAGATCATGGCCCGCATTTGTGATCAAGGTCAAGAACAATCCAGTGTGCTCTGATTGGTTAAATTATCCCTACTTTGCTCCACCCCAAGGACCACCTACCGTGGCCTACATGGTTCCCAGAATCTGGCATTTGACTCCATGACTGAAGAAGATGCTAGACGTAGCTGCCAAGATGTGTATGAAGATATTTGAGTTGATGATTGTGGTCTTCAATATGTTTAGAAAAGTAAATCTCCATACATCTTGACACCAGGTTTTGGTGAAGGGAATTTTGACTTGTTTTATGATATGAGCACTAATGCCTCCATTCAAAATATATATGCTTGGCATGCTTGCATAAAATACTTATCCGCATGTTATAAGCACACCTTTGAAGAAATATTCTCAATCAGCTTTTGGGAATATCATTCAGAGATATTTATACCAAGGCCTAATCATCTTCTACACCTATTCAACATCGAGCAAGATATCTATGCTGAATAGTTAAGGGTCCCCATCTAGATGTGCTAGGCCTTGTAGATTGGGAGCAACTTATGACAGATCTGGCAAGAGGACTCAAGCTAACAGAAAATGAACTAGAAGATCATCTGGTACAATATTACACCAATCATCCTCCAATGCAAGGGTCTATTAGGGTTGAAAAATGCGAGAGAGGGGGAGCGTTAGTAGCCAAGGTGGATTGAGCCACCAAGGAATTATGTGACAAGGAAGTTAGAGATAAGAGAACCAGAGAGAAGAGCAAGAAGGATCCAGTAGGCAGAGCAATCAACACCGATCAAGCAAGGAATAGGCCTAACTACAAATTTTCACAATCCATCATGCATTCAAACATGATTTTTATCACTACCCCTCATTGTAAATATTCTTTTTGGTAGTTTAGAATCCATTTTGTTCAAGCAAAGGAGTCCTTGACCTTGAGGATGTTAGGAGAATCCATGTACCAATTTTCATAAGTTTTAGAGCTCATTTGAGCCTCCAAAAAATCCTAGGAATCTGTTTTTTAAGTAGGCCAGAAACTAGGTCTGAACTATGCCAAAACTAGCCTAAAGACTATAAAAAGAGCTAGAGAGCTCATTCTAGAGGTTATCATTTTTGGGTCTTGAGCTTATAAGATCATAATTCTACTTGTAGAGAGTTTATAACTCCTTATACCCTAGTACAAAATGGTGTAGCTAAAAGGATGAATATAACTATTCAGGATAGAGTAGTTTCTATGTTGCATCATGCAAACCTTTCATATAGCTTTTGGCCACAAGAAGTATTGACTGTGGTTTATGTGATTAACCTTTCACCTAGTATTGTCAAAGGTCTGAAAGTGGTACAAGATTTATGGACACAGAAGCCACCATATTATGATCATCTTTGAGTTTTCTGTTGTGAAGTGTATGTTTATATACCCAAGAATCTTAGACAAAAGTTGGACCATAAGTCAAAGAAATGCATTTTCCATGCACGTGGTCGCAAAGGCCAATTTGGATATCACTTATGGGATCTCAAAACATGGTCAATGATCAGAAGTAGTGATGTCATTTTCAATGATTCTAAGATGCATAAACAACTGAGTAAGGAGGTTGAAGTCAGAAGAGTGGTGTTTGAGGATACTACCCCTCAAGTTAGTATGCATAAAAATGCTACACATAGGGATGTTTAGGAAAATATCCAATCATATTAGTCTACAAATGTTCCTCTTTAGCAACCATTGAGATGTTCTACACATGTCTAACATCCATCTGATAGATATGGTCCATGTTTGGATTTTGTTATGCTAGCAGTTGCTAGTGAGCCTTCTTGCTACAAAGAGGCTATGTAGATAGAGGATCATGTCAAGTGGTAGCTTACAAAAATGATACTTGGGATTTAGTAGCTTTGCCAAAGGGTAGGAAAGCTTTATCATGTAAATGGGTATATAAGCTAAAATTCACATTAGATAGTGCTTCTCTAAAGTATAAAGAATGACTTCTTGCAAAGGTTTTTAAGCAACTACATGGTGTTGATTTCAAGGAAATCTTTGCTCCAATAGTCAATATGACTACACTGTGCATGTTGCTTGGATTCATTGCAATGGAGGACTTAGAGCTAGTCCAAATGGATGTGAAAATTGCTTTCTTGTATGGAGATCTTATAGACAAGATCTATATGGAACAACCATAGGGTTATGTAGTTTATAGCAAAGAAAGTCTAGTTTGTAAGCTAAAGAAGAGCTTATATGGACTTAAACAGTCCCCCTAGATAATGGTACCAAAAGTTTGATGCTTTTATGAAATTGCAAGGCTATTCTTGATGCAATGAGGATCATTGTCTCTACACAAAGAGATGCTTAGTGATAGCTTGATATAGTTGATACTTTATGTTGACGATATGTTATTGCTGGGAAGTCCTCTGATGACTTGTCATTGCTAAAAAAGAATTGGAGTGAGACATTTGATATGAAGGATTTGGGGGACATGTTTATGCTTTTCGATCAAGTTTCACCATCAAATCATCTGGAACATGTACGTATGCTATCAACCAAATACTTTTGTAGTTTGGATTTTTACCCGTAAACTTATCTTTAGGTGTAACTTGATGTACATCAACAATAGAAGTTCTATTCATGATGTATACACCAATGTGAAAAAATTCTTCCCAATAACAATGAGACATATTTTTTTGAGCCATCAAAGCTCTTTCATTTTTTGCAATATTTCTATTTTTGCATTCAACAATGCCATTCTATTGTGGTGTGTACCTACAAGAAAACTACCTTCAAATTCCATGAATTTTCAGAAAACTATTAAATTCATTTGATATGTATTCATCTCCTCCATCATATCTTAATGTTTGGATAAAGTTCCCTAGCTACTTTTCAACCATATCCTTTAAATTTTGAAAGTGAGTAAGCACCTCAATCTTCTCCTTCATGAAGTAAACCCATACTTTTCATGTATATCAATGAAAGTGGCATAAAACCTCAACAATCCCATAGATGTGGTCTTTGTAGGACCCCAAACATCTCTATCTACTATTTCTAGCACATTCTCACTAACATGCTTGTCCTGCAAATTGCTTACTAAATTGACATGCTTCACATACCTTTTGCATCTTTGAAACCTTGAAATTTGATAGTCCATTGACAAGCTCCATTGACTACATCAAATTGAGCCTTTGCAAATTCACATGTCCAATTTGCTTGTGTCAAATCTCTATGTTAGCAATAACATGTGCACCTTTTGCAAACATGGCTACATTCATTTCATGAATTTTCACATTCAAGGGGAACATCCTACCCACCTTGTTCCCTTTGGCGATCAACCTTCCATCTATTTGTACTTTCTTCATATAAACCATTAGAATTGAACCTGACTAGTAATCCTTGGCCAACCATTTATCCAACAAAAGCTAGGTTCTTTGTTATATTGGGAATATGTAGTACATCAGCAAGATATTTTACCTTCCCATCCTCCATGGATAGTGTTATGTTCCTTTATGCTTTATAGGATGTCATGTATCATCATCTATTTTAACAAATCCAGGAACCAACTTACTACAAATAATCCCCTGAGCATAACGAGATCTATCAATATGAAGCACCAATGGTGGAACCTAATTAGGAGCTTGAATCCTCCAATGTAATGTATACAAACCCAAAACCTAGGCCCCAATTGAGACAAATGAGACCTCAAGCCCCTAGAGGATTGTGCTACAAATGTTAGGGAGATCACTTCATACTTGATTGTCTGCTTCCTCCAATAGGACAACCTCAAACCATCATGATTCAAGTCTTTTGCTCTGATTATGGAAATGAACATCTCTTGAGATATTGTCTAAGGATGTTGATGACAGAGGGTTGGCTAACCTTTGAATAGATTTTCTTTTTGTTGCTTTGCAAGGGACCCTCAAAGTTTGAGACCGGGTTATGGTCATGAGCTGTGAATTCTCCTTCTTAGGCTAAGAGAGTTCAAGGTAAAAGAGAAATTACCTCTCAGTCTAGCACTATTGGTACCTTTGCACTTCTCCTACACTTTGTAATATTGGTTCTCCTATGCCTAAGCCACCTTGTGGTTCCATCGGGCGTGCCAAATTTTGTTGGGGGATTCTTTAGCAAAAAGGAACTTGAATATTTGTAGGAGAAGAATAAAATTCAAAACACTTGCACCGAAAGCTTCTATATCTTGATTACAATGAAAAATACAATGGATGTGTCTAGGATAAGACGAAGTGTTCTCTGGGAGATTGCTTAAACCCCAAAAAGCACACACACAAAAGTATACATGATACCAAAAGTCCTTGTGCACTCAACCTTCTATGTACCGGACCTCCACCCTCTCGAGTAGCTTGCTCTTGTGCACACGTTGCATTCAAGCTTCCAATGGGCTAGAAGGAAGGGCCACCTTTTTGTTGAGTGCAACACCTTCACTGGTACCTTGGTCCATCGTGATTGCCTTCCTCAAAGGTTCTCTGTGCACTCTCTCTCTGCACACTTGATCACCTTCCTTGCACACTTGTCTCTCCCTTTGCTTCAGTGTGTCATAATGGTTCAATATGTCACTTGCCCTTCTCTCTCTCTCCAGTGTAGACTATGCTCTTTGTTTCTCAATCTAACTCCAAGAATGCTCATGCCTTGTGGTGAGTGTCCATTCCACTTATGTATGTCACTTCTAACTGATAGTGTATCTTGGTATTCACTTTGATTTCAAAAGAATTACTGAATGTGTAAAGCCAACAACTCCCTATTTTTTCCTATAGTGAATTTAGGAGAAAACAAAATTTTAAATGGGGGACCATACATATACTTTTGTGTAATGGTTCTCTTCATATGAATTCACTTTTGACCTTCAATTCCTCAAAATGTGTGCATAAGGGTTCACTTGAACCTTTCAAAACACTTAAAGCCCTTGAAAACCTTTCAAAAAGACAATTCTGTAACCTGCATTCAACATTTCCTTCAAAACCATTGTGAACAAATGGTTTGTGCACTACCTATGCACCCTTGTTCTTGGTTACTTGTGCACCATATGTGCACCATTTTGCACTTTTGCACCACCTGTGAATTACTTGACCATTTTGACCTTTGACCAAATTGACCTTTGATGAGCTCAACACAGGCCTTAAGTCTGCTGCATTCTGTAACTTCTCAAATTCTCTAGTAAAGAAATGATACTTTCCCCATGTGTTGTTGTACTCAAGCTCGATGCCCCACATATATGGACCTTCTCCTAACGGTCTTGCCATGTCACTAAACCAATCTGAGTTCTTGTTAACTCTCATCACTACAAGGAATACAGGTGCATAGCAACATAATTTCGTTGCTATAAAGTTGCATAAAGCATCACAAGAAGCGTCGAGCATAGAACATCGGTTAGACGACAAGAAATATGGCATTTTTATCAATGTGTGGTGCGACGTGACATGCCATGCTCACATTGAGCGTTGCTAAAGCGACTATTTAAAAAAGAATCGCATAAGCGATGGTAATTAATGTTGCTTATGCAGTGCTAATTGGAGGGGCCTTTACGATGCCTTAGCATTGCTTACACGACGGTTTTTTGACGAAAAAAATTAAAAAAATTGGAGGCTCTTCGATCGGCATCTTCACGCATCTGATCAAAGAGCTCTCCAACGTTCGTAATTTCTACGCTAACGAGCTAAAACAAATGCTTGCAGAATTGTTGTTTTGTCTAATCTCTATCTTATTGTCTCTCTCTATCTCTGTTTCTCTCTTTCTACCTCTTTCTCTCTTTGAATTATATATATATATATATATATATATATATATTGTAGGTTATTCAAGAATCTAACCAAACAAAAAATATGGCTAACTATTGTAAGTACAATTTCCATTCTTTGTATATCATTTGAATTATGTTATTTTCATTAATTAGCATACTCACACTTATTGATATGCAAATATACACTTATACATGATGAAGATGCATGTTCACACATATACACATGCACATACACACACATATATACACACACATACATGTGCACATACACTTACACATACACATGCATATGCACAAACATTTCTACAACCACATAAAAGGACTTGCATGCATACATTACTACATATATACATACACATACACACATTAACATATACTTAAATACATGTATATGCACATCCACATGCATGCAGATTCACATGCATGCACATGGATGCAAATGGAAATGCATCCACATGCACATGCATGTTTCATACATATACACATGCATATACATACACTTGTATATATTTATTCACATACACATACATATGCACATATGTACATATACACACACATACACATATACACACATATATACACATATATATGCACATACGTACACACACATATACACATACACACATACACACATACATACATATACACATATACATGCACATACACACATATACACATACACTTACACATATACATGCACATACATATACACACACATACACATGCACATGCACATACACATATACACACATATACACTTACACATGCAAATGCACATACACATACATACACATATACACTTACACATGCACATGCACATACATGCATATACACATATACATATGTACATACATTCATATACACATACATATTACACACATATACATGCACATATGTACACACATATTACACATATATACATGCACATACATACATACATATACACACATACACATGCACATGCACATACACATATACACTTACACATGCACATGCAGATACATGCATATACACATATACATATGCACATACATACATGCACATATGTACATAGATACATACATATATATGCATATAGACACACTTACACATATAGATATATACCTACATGTGCATACATACATTTTACAGACACACAAGCACACATAGATATGAATGAATTATATAAAAGTAATAAAACACATGCTTAATATAAACAATAATAACAATCAATATAACAAAACTTTTATTACTTAATACCATACACACAATTCAAAACATAATTGAAATGAATAATATATATATATATATATATATATATATATATATATATATATATATATATATATATATATATGTGTGTGTGTGTGTGTGTTTGTGTGTCAATGTAAATACATATACAATTTCATAATCAAGAATCCTAATCATCATCAACAACATCATGATCATCCTCATCCTCATCATCACGATCATCTGCATGATCTGATGTATTTGTGTGAGCACCCCTGTGAGGATCGAGATCATCTCTCCTATGTCTATCTCTTCACCTCATCCATATCTACCTCTCCATAATACTCCTGTATTACATATAACAAACATAAATAAGTAAAACAATTAAAACATCCATAAAACTAAAATAGTTATATTAAATTTAATAATCCTCACAAATGCATCCAAATGATCTCGCATATACTCGCTTAAATGCCAATATCCAAAATGTGTAGCATACTCGATCTCATGTTTCATAGAATATTGACCATAATCCTTTCGCTGCATTGAAACAAATAAAAAAGATTAGTTTCTTGCATTTTAACTAAAATAAAAAATATACTCATAATAACACATATACTTACAAATGCGGCTACAAAACCATGATGGCCCATTTGGCCTAGGTGTGATGTGTCACCCGACTCAACTCTCTTCTTTGCAACAACCTGTTTATTTAAAGAAAACAGAAATACATAAATTAAATGTAAAAAATTAATAAAATATATGAGAATTGTAAATATAAACTATTAATTTGTATACCTTCTGCTGAGGAAATGACTCCTGAAGACATAGTTGTCTATGAAAAAACTGCCATGTCTCAGGTGGTATGTTAGGTCTCCTCTTATTTTTTTCCACCATACAATATCTCTTGTTATTTAATCTCAAACAAAAAGAAAGAACCAGACACATACACATATATACACACACATACACATACACATATACATGCAAACATATACACATACATACATGCATACATATACACATATACATACATATAACATAAACACACATATACATATCCACATATATACATACACACATACACATGCATGCATATACACTCATTCATACAAAATACATGCATTTATCCCACAATAATGCATATTTGTGTATATGTGAATATGTGTGTACGTGTAAATGTCTATATGTGAATATGTGTGTATGTGTAAATATGTATAGGTGTATGTTTATGTAGGTAAATAATCATATTTTTAATATCAAATACCATTATTTGTAGATTTCGATCAATCAGATGGAACTCCATCACCGTCTCCTAATCGTGCAAGGACTATATACTATAAGTATATCAAACTTCTAATTTTAAATATATTTGATAGATACATAACTGATATATTTTTTGTTTCTTGCTATAATCAGATTCTGATCAATTAGAGGGCACTCCACCACCTCCTACCCATGCAATGACTTCACATGTGTCCTTCGATAGGAATTCAGATGAATTTTACTATCAAGAGCATATTATATGTTGGTGTAACTCTTGCTATGGCACGTATCCAAGACCACGATTGGAATGTATTGAACATGAGGCAGAGTATGGTACTTTTGAGCATGCACCACCACCTTGTCAATGTGATCATGCTTGGGTATGTATTTTTTCTATAAATTAATGTCATTATTTTATTTAAAAACCATATACAAAATCAAATTACTTTTGATATATAGGAATACTTGCTCGATGATGATGATGATGATAATAATTCTCATACAACCTCATACACGTCATGGAGTGTTCATCAATTACAAGCAGAGGTTTCTAGAAATCCTCTACCTCGTGGTTTAGAGACTGAAACAGCTAGAGATTATCCATTGCCAGCTCGTGATCGTTCTCTGGTACAAACATATGATAGAGGAAGATATGGAGGATGGGATAGAGGACCACTTCCTTTAGATGGAGAGGTTTTTAACTTTTGGGGTAATCGCTATATGATTGCTCCATCCACTATTACTAATGCTGGTCGTGGTCTCTATTGTAGAGGATTTGTACGTGCCTCCGTACTCTCAAGTCACTCTTATGTCATTTTGTGGTCCTATATATGGATGGGGAGATTGGCATCGACTTGTATGTTATGTTCAAAGCATGAGTACTTATGGAATATGCTTGAATGCAGCATCGGTTACTAGTAGAAGGATTTCACATGCAGAAAATCAAACATTATATATTGATGGAATACCTTACACGCATAGAAATATATGTTGGGAAAGATGGATGGACACTCCAGAAAATGAGTTGGTACTGCTAATCCCTACATTGTACTAGCCCTCTTTAGCTTCAACGTTGAGTTGTAGGCACTCTTAGCTTTCCAATGACACTAAATAAGTGCCTATGTTCTTTGGAAATGATGCAAGTAATGTTTGATTCAAAACAAACTACTTCCAACTTCACAATCCAATGAAAACCTTCTATTTTGGTTCACACACCTGCTGCTTGTTAAGCTCAGTGCTTCCAGTACAGAAGGAATTAATCAAATTCCTTTTGGAGTTATCAAATTATCTTAATAAGCTAATGATTCCAAGTAGAATCACTTAAAATGATTGACTATACCGAGAGCAATCAATTTAGCAAGTGAAGCATTACCCCCCATTTTTTATGACCTCTGTAGAGAATAACTAGTGACCAATTCGACACGCTTTTCTCCCAATCCACTAAATGGAATGTCTTCACATTTTTTAGCATGTAGTAGACTTAGAGTTACTTCTAATGAGCTATAGAACATTGAAAATTGTGGGTTATTGACTAAGATATGAGCAGTACAAGATGCTGTTCAGAGTGATAATAATAGAGAGACTTACAGATATAATGAATGATCTATTGTATTATAAAACAATGTTGTACATGATCATTGGTATGATAATCAATGCCCAATGATAGAAAGAAGTCTAGGCTATGATGTGGGCCTCACTCTCTTGCAATGTGATCAATCAAACACTCATGATTATAGTGATCTCTCATCACGAGTTTTTACATTCATCTTTTATAGATGCTCCATTCAAAATTTGAATTTGAATTCAACTTTGGCTCTCACTAAAAATTGATCCACTAATCAAGGAGATATTCTCTCCAATGAATTCATGTTTTTTTTAATCCAACTAACTCCACGAGTTTAGTGGCTTTTACAAATATTCCTTCAAGTCAATTTGACTTTTGACAAATGGTAAGAGAAAAAAAAATCATAGCAATGGTTCTCATGTGAATTGAATTATTCCACATAAGTCTTCTCATGCATAGCCAAGTGAGTAGGCTTGGCACTTGCACCAACAGCTCCCCCTCAAGCCAAACATCTTGGCTTGGTCTTCTTCATCAATCTTCTTGAATATCTTGCAATCCAATCATAGCTTTAAACTTGCAAAGTTTAGTACCATCAAGTGCTTTGGTTAATAAGTTAGCACATTGCATATTGCTTGATACATATGCTAACTGAATTTCTTTGCTCAATAGCTTCTCTCTCACATAATGATAGTGGACCTCTATATGCTTGGTCCTAGCATGATAAATAGGATTTGTTGCAAGATGTAATGAACTTGTATTATCTCCAAAAACTCAGGTGTCGTGTGCCGTGACCAATCAGGTGTCATGTGTCATGACCACCAAGTGTCCCGATACCCAAGTCTCATGTTTAGGGCCAAGTGTTGCGATATCCAGGTGTCGTGTGTCGTGAATGCTCAGGTGTCATGTGTTGGCAGTCATCCAAGTATCGAGTGTCGCCAACTATAGGTATCGCGGAATTCCTAGTATCGTGTATCGTTTACTTCAGATATCATGTATCGTGGCGAGGCACATATCATGTATCGTCTACTCCCAAGTATCTCAGATACTTCCTAAGTGTTGTGTATTCTGAAGCAATCCGAGAGAGCTCATGTTTCCCTGTTTTAACCCTTAGAACCCTGAATTGGCATAACTTTCGCATACAAAATTTGTTTGCAATGACTTTGTTTTGTTGGAAAGCTCGTTGTAAAACTAATACATGGATTATTAGATATAGTATTTTGAAGTTGACCCTCAAGTGGGACTAGGAAACCAAGGGGACACCAAAGGATTTTGAGCAATACAAAGGGAAAATTGGAACTAGAAGACAAAGCTTATGAACCTAAGGTCTGGTAGATACTTAGGCAAGGATAGGCAAAGCATTAGATCATCTGAGGCTAGTGCCAACCATACAGCTAAGTCTGGGGCACAACAACTAAGTGGTTATCCCTATTGTGCTAAGTTTCGACACAAGTGACTCAGAAATGTCCTTCAACATGGAGAGACCCACATGTAGCTCAGGTACTTCCTATTTATGCACACCAAAAGGTCCCTATAAGACACAATTGGAATATATCAGGACCAACCAATTAGGTGCTTGCATCTTTGAGGATGGCCTGAGGCGATCAGTGGTCCAACTCAAAAATCCAGATCAACCCTTTGGACTGGAACACCCAATGGTTAAGTTCAAAAATGGTTCATACATTGATAAGGAAGGAAACATGTATGTGGTTACCAGCCTACCAGATATGACAGATGAGTTTGGAAACATCATTCTTGAGAATGAGCTAGGAGACCTAGAGCAAGGAGACCTAGGACGAGAACCCAAGGCACCCCGTGGCAAATTTGTTTTGACCAGAGTGCACTCCATAGTGGATTCCTCAAGACAACAAAAGCATAAAGCTATTCTCTAATAGGGAAATGGAGGAAGCTTTTTGGAGATTCAAGCTAGACCAATCTAGCCCAATAGTCAACCTCTATGAGTTCAAAGATCCAGAGATGCAAGGAAAAGTTGTCTATCTGGATAACACATGTGAGAAAATGATCTTGGTAACATAGCATGATAGGAATGCATACAGTTGGCAAGGAGAATTAGTTTTTCCTCCACCACAATCTAATATTTATCATGGCCACCAAGGTGTAGGTTCATCCCAGGCTCATGAGGCACAATGACAATGAACAAGAGAGAGACTGGAGGTAAGTTTTGCAAACACTGTGGGCAGAGAGAGATCTTGAATTGAAGGTGGAAGAACTAAAAGAGAGAGACATCAAGTACATATGCATCAAAGAGATGAACATGATTTTCCATTGCCTAGACCTTAAAAGCACTCAAGAACCCTTAGGCCTTCTCAAGTGGTCAAGGCTATGAAGAACTATTTTGATGGGCCAAGAGATCTGTATGATCATGTGGCCGAGTTCAAACAAGTGTTAAGAGCTAAACATATTGAGGACTTGTTCATTCAGTTCGAGGCATTTGGTTTGACTCTTAAGGGTACTAGCTTAGCTTGGTTTCAACCCCTAAATAGTCACAACTATCGAGACATATGCCAACTGCTAGAAGCATTCATTGTAGAATTTTCCAAGAGTGGTATCAAGCATAACACATCATCCTTGATCCACAGCTTCAAGCAAACACCCCAAGAAACAGTGCGACTTGCAGGAAGACGATTCAGATAATACTTAGAGAGATGCCCTGTTCTAGAGTTGCCTACACCGGCTAAACAAGTGGCCTTGTTTTAAGATGGCTTACTGAGCACCAAGTTAAGATCATATGTGTACTTGAAATAGTCTAGATCCATAGAAGAGTGTGTGCGGATATGTATTGACATGGAAGACAATTTGGGTGAGGAGTTAGGACTGTCCAAAATCTATAAGGATTCTGACTGTTCTACTAGTCATACCTCAAGAACCTCCACTGACATAGATGAAATAGCTGAGCAGGCTGCCAAGAAGCTAGGAGTTCAAAATAGGCAAACATCAAGGGTCACCTCATTGAAGTGATGTTACAACTGTGGAGGATACCACATGGCTAATGTTTTTCCGATGATGGCTCAACAACCTTACGAGCAGGGTAGGTATCATAATCAATACCAGCAGCCATATTATAGGCCACAACAGCAATATCAAGCATCATATAAGCCACAACTTGTCCTAGGAAACCAACCACCAGTTCCTGCCAATGTGATCCCAGTTAAGTATGTAGTGGTAGAGGAGAACCTTAATAGAGCATTGGTGCCAGTGACCCCTTTGATCTCAGAAAATGACTCTCATGCTCATAGTTCAGACTACTCCTATGAAGATAGTCCACATGGTTATTACACAGAGTCACCTGAGCCTAGTGAGAATTATTTGTATCAATATGAGGCACCACCTATGGAACACAATTGGGAGCCAGAATACTCCAATGTCATGTACACGAATCCTAACCCCATGCCCCAATTAAGACAAGTAAGACCACAAGCCCCTAGAGGACCATGTTTTAGATGTCAGGGCAACCATTTCATTCGTGAATGTCCCCACTCACTCACTCGGGGACAACGACCCAACAATTACAAGGCTTTTGTCCTAAATGAAACAAGGAAGTTCTTCCAAGAGAGTGTCCCAGGAATCCCTCTAGTGCACCCAAGGTTACACCCATTATTGTGGTAGGCTTAGTGGTGGATTCAAATGCAAGTAGTAGTAATGTGGCTCCTATACAGGTAGTTACGAGGGCACAAGCATCAAAACAAGATAAATCGACGGAGCAATCAGAGTCAAGTGAATCAAGAGAGCCTAGTAAGAGGAAAACAAGAACATGGAAGGATACAAGGGAGAAAGCCAATCGTAAGTGGAATAAAAAGATATCTAAACTAGAAGAAAGCCTGAAAAATGCAAAAACAAAAAAGGAAGACATTGCATCTCAAAGCTTCTCGCATGCCGAACCTCCATCCACTCCACCTCATTCCACCCCACCACTCATTGTAAATAAACCACAATCAGGCTTGGACATGATGTTCAAGGCTTACCAGGCTCGACTTCAAGAACGGCCAACAACTACAAACTTACACAAGACTCACCCTAGAGCAGATTTAGAGATTTAACGGACAAAGATGTGCATGAAAATGGTAGAGCTAGCTCAGGCTATGCTCGAGACTAGTCCATCATTCAATTAGACAAACCCTATCAAATCAGATTTGCATTTTCAGAGCGTACTAGAAAGATTATAGCAGTTGGTAAACAAGTCCCAGGTTTCTTTACCTCCATAGGCTCAACCAATAATTGAAAGAGAAAACTCACCACCAATGAAAGCTTATGTTCCTAATTCCACGAATGTTGGAACACCTCTTTCAATTCAAAAGTACTCTCAAAAGTTCCTGCAGGAAATACAAGAAGAGAAATGGGCCAAGGAGAAGGGTAATCCCCCTCCTATTCTTGAAATTGATGACCTTCATGATCAATTTCCCCAAGACATTCCATCTATATATGGAGACCAAACAAAGCAACAAGAAGATGAAAGATTAGATTTCGAATCTAATTCCCTATAAGAGTTGCCTCAATTCATAGGCCCATGGGAAGCTGAATCTCTCCAGATCAGAGCTCCCACAATATTGGCAAGAATGAAGAACCAGTGGTTCCAAGGAACACTAATGTCATGAAGAACACTAAGGTTCAGTGTCATCTCACTGTAGAAGAGTTGCTCAAAGTAAAACCGGAGCTAAGGAATCATGTGAAGGATCAGGTTCTAGAACTTGATTCCACAATGCCAAAAGAAGGCCCTAAGCAAAAAGTTCCAGAGATACCTCTCGATAAAAAAGGAGACATGAGAGAAGGTGAAGAAGGTAATACTTATCTTGCAATCACCTATCAAGGTTACACCACCAAAGCGATCGTAGATTCAAGTGCTGGTGTTGCTATTACGACCACCACTTTGTGGAAGCGCTCCCTAATTAAACTCTCCCCTCCACTTGTAGTCATTCCCGATTTTTTTCTTGCTTCTTCTTCTTGGTTTCACCTCTTCTCATTTCTTCCACTCTCATTTGACTTCTTCAATCATCACCTCATGATCTTCTCGACTTTCACCTCCACTTGATATGTCCTCGAGTTAGCTCTCACCGCCTTGTCTATCTAACACTCTTTTTCTAAATCATCCATTTTCATTCACTAATTTTGAATTTAACAATCCCTACCACTCTTTGAGAGAACTCGATGTGTTTTTTTTCTCAAATTTCCCTAACCTCTTTGTAGATCTCTTGCTCTGCTTGGAATCTCCTCCCTCTCGCTTCTTGTCCTCCTTAGTTCCATTGCTTCATCAACTCCTTCTTTGATCATCACCTCCGCTCAAGGTTTGTATTCAACTTCCAAATCTACTCATTTTCACTCCTTTTCCTCTTGTCACCTCCATTCTATTTTTCACTCACTCAAGTTTCTACCTTTGGTTTCCTTCCCTTTTTTGTTTTTTTTTAATAATGAATTCCACCCCATCATTGCCCCTTTTTTTTTTCTTTTTCTTTTTCCTCCCCCCCCCTTTATTTTAACTTTATATAAATTCAAACACACATGCAAACAAACAAGCAATCAAAGAACATATGTTCAATACTAATTTTTATTTTTTCCCCTTTTCTCCAAGGCTTGTTTTCTCACCTCTAAGCTCATCTCCTTGTCTCTTTTTTTTTTCTACTCCACTTCCACTTATTTTTTGTGATCATCACCAATGCCCATGGTCACTCTTCAACTTCACCTCCTCATCCAATTTCACTTTTATCTCCAAACTCTTCTTTGTGAAGATTCAATATGATTTGACCTCAATGATATATGATCCTCTACCCAAGCAAGATGATTTGTAAGGTCTTGGGCACTATCGGTTACTATGTTTCTTAATTCGTCAACCTTCATAGCTAGTTCCCTCAATCCTCGCGTATTTTGATCCACCTCATTTTGATATTGTACTATGTTGCAATCTACATACATCATGCGTTTTTGCAACTTGACATTCTCTCGTTCCATCTCATCATTCCCCTTTTCATTTTCTTGAAGAGCATTTTCAATTCTCCCAAATAAGTCGTATAACCTCTCAATTTTCTCTCCTAGCATCATGTATCTCCCTTCCAACTTCGTGATTCCATCTTTATTTTCTTTCTCATCTGTATCAACCTTCTTCAGCAAAAGATCTATCTCTTTTGATATTCCTCTCCCTAAATTCTCCACCTTGTATTCTATCTCATCCACCTTTGATTCTACTCCTCCAACTCTGCCACTTACCTGTTGAAAACTCTTCTCTAATCGATCAGTTAGGGTTTCTACAGTTCCTCCAAAAGCATTTGTTTTTTCTATCTCTCCTCGGAATGCCTTAAACGTATCTATCATTGCCTCCAACTCATCTTCAATTCTATCTACTTTTTCACCTCTCTCTACACATTTTTGTCTTTCCTCATCTCTCTGACTCTTCCATCTATCAAGCTCTCCTCTCAACCCTGCATTCTCTTTTTCAAGTTCTACCATTTTCTTATCTCTCTCTACTTGGGCACACTTAATCTTCGCTAACTCCAGCTCAAATTCCTCATTGATCCTACCTGCTTGGTCTCCCACTCTCCTTGCTCGATTCGTCTCAGCGAGTCATCCTCGTGTTGGATTTCATCTTCAACTATAAACCCATAGCAATCTACTATCACTAAGTCAGTACTGATCTCAAGAGCCTCTCTTTCTATGTCCTTATTCTTCCCAACAACTTTTTGACTCTGATGTCTCCCAATTTCCTTCCTCATGTTTTTGTTTTCCCTTTTCAACTCTTTGTTTTTACTTTCCATGCATTTCACCTTTTCTTCCCATTTGTCTAAGACAGCCTTTATTTCAACTTGACTTTCTTCTAATCTCTCCATCTTGGTCCTGTCACTATCTCACTCCTCACGTATCAAGTTTACTTGACATTGTAGACTTTCCACGAGTTTTGTTAAGACTTTATCTTGAGATTCATTGACCTTATTTTCCCTCATATAGTCCATGTGCTTATTTGTTAAGACTTCATTTCCTACCTTTTTCACTCCAGTATATCTTCAATTGTCAACTTCCACATAAAGAGTAGGGAAAGAGAAACTAGTATCCTTCCCGGTGACCTTCTTGGGAGAGACTTCCTTTGCCTCACATGCATGTTCACATAGACTCTTTTTTCCACAATCTGCGCACATAGGGAAAACGTCCACTGGAGTAAATACTCGAGGACAGAATTTGGCAATGTGCCCAATCTCCTCGCAACACCAACATCTAATATAATTGGAGATACCAAACCGAGGACATGTGTTCATGTAATTCCTCATTGCTCGCACGAATTTAGTTGGTCTGTTCGTCCGTCCATAATTCATCGACCTCCCTTCGGTTTTTTGAAAACCACAAGCTTTCCTTTGTTGCACCATTTCTTTAAAGAAGATGAAAGCAAATTTGGGGTCGACTTGACTCTGCCACACAATTGGGGCACCAAGCGAACTCGTGGCAATCTCTATGAGATATGCTAAGTCAATTCCCAACAGGATCGCCAAATGGATAAGATCTTGAGCCCGTAGAATGCGCAAATAATTGCACCTACATCTAGCTATCTGTATGCTATTTATCGCAACTTGCCAAGTCTATTTTATCCTTAAGCCACAATGATGTCCGATGTGGCCAACATTTTTTATCTTGTTAGCTTATTCTTTCGTCCTTTCCCAACCTTGATCTTGGTCCTATTGCCCGCTTTGATACATGAAAGGTCTAGTCTTAAGCCTTGTTTTATCACGCCCCTTCCCTTTTCTTCTTCCCTCTCAACCCTAACCCCCTCCTGGACCCTCCTTACTTACAATCCCACGTTCACCTCTCACAAACTCTCCCAATCTCGCCAAACACTACACACTCTAGTGCATGCCCTTCCTCTTCTTCTAATTAGCACACACTCTCTCTCTATTTCCTTTTGTCACTCTCTATACGGTGCACTCTTTCACTTCTTCGCTCTTACTCCTCTACTTGCACACACCTAATAGCCAAGCAATCACACTCACACACTAACTCACCCCTACACACCCACACACTCCTTATCTAGTCACAACTTATGATTCTTTCTCACTCAGACACACATAAGCAACCCAACTTGCATGCATATATACACCAACCCATACTCACCTAGTTATTAATGCCTTCTCATATAGCTACACATTCAATCCACACATGCATGCTCCACAGCCACAACAAACTCTCACATACTTTTTCCAGCACAAAATCACTCAAACGCTCGAGTATACACCAACACACATACACACACGTTCACACTTCAGTGTACACATATAAACACCAGCACAACCACACATGCAAACACACAGTTGATCACACACGCATTCAATTGGACATGCTCAGTCACCCACATACATATGCATTCAAGCACACATATTCACCTATTCAATGAATCATATACGATCAAGGACACTCACACTCATCCAGACAGATCAACAATCCGATATTATCATTTTCATGATTGAGCAAGCAGCCATTCTCACTCATCTGCTCAAACTTTCTCAGTTACTAATGTTCAACCGTACCATAACATCGATTCCTACTTTTTACCTATGCCCACTTTTCCTGCACAATCTCGGATACTAACCATAAGGCTTTAGACACACAACATAAAAAACAGACATTCTCATACTCACACCAGTGAGATGCTCATATACCGACGTGTATACGTGAACATGAAACTTGAACAAGCATCCAGTCATAGAGCATACTTTATGCAAGTGCACAAGTCACACAAAACATTTTCCATACTTAGACAGACATCTCCTCAAGCACACCTATACACACCTCTATTTCGAGCATATGCAGCAAAGCAACCTCAAGACATTCAATCTTGTTCACCTTGTCATACATCCGTGCATAGTTGGGAAAGCATGACTCTCACGTCCCCTAAATTTATGCGTGAGTACAAATGAGAAATCCAATCTTCGTCGAATGTCTCTTATAGAGATTCTAATCAAGCATCCATAAAATAAAACATCGATACTCAAAACTTACTAAGAATTAACAGTTCTCTTCTTTCTCCGCAGTGAACATGGTACATAATAGATAATAATCAAGAATTAACACTCTGGTACATTCGAAATTTTTTTCAATTAACCAAAATCTGACATACTAGGCACAAACACATACATTCACACTTTAGCTCATAATCCCTTGTGTATCCACAATAAAAAATTTCCTTCTAATTCACCTTTTTCTCACTCACAATACCTTTCACACACCTCAGGCATTCCTTATGGCAACCCCCATACAGACTCCAACACACATAGCTCCTCTTTATTCACCTACAACGTCCATATCCACCAATACACACACAACAATGCCCACACTTTGAAGAACAATCATGGAAGCAATGATAGTTATTTGAATATTCAAAGCTAAAATCAAACTAGAAATTCTAAGCAATCTTTGCATCAATACTATTCCATACATATCTCATTCAACCACATTAACCACTTCACACACTAACTTACTCAGACACAGACTCAGACATTCGAATCTTCATTATATTGATCAAATAGAAGCCATAGGGTTCTTACTTTATGTCAATCATCCAGGACTGCTCAAGGTAACTTGCATAAGCTAGGGAAGTCTTTTCAGAGAAGTGTATCACCTCAGTTTGCAGCCAACTCTTTAGTTGATATCCATGTCTGCATGATTCTGTTCAGCACCTAGTGATCTTCCATTTTGTGCTTCTCAGCACATGGTTGCACTTCAAAATCTTCAGTTGCCTTTGAGAAAGTAATCTAGCCAAGGAAGGAGCTAGAGGGCTTAAAAAGGAATAAGCTCCACAAAGAGGAGGAGAATGCTGTTACTTAGTTGAGGAGGGAGATTGAGGCATTAAAGCTCCAAAAGGAGGAGGAGGCCCAAGCAGAAGAATCGGCTCAGTTGCAACAAGAGTTGCAGGAACTCAAAGGGGGTGGCATCAAGAGTGGACTTTGGTGTACCATGTGCAGCAAACAAGGTCATATAGTAAGTGAATGTCCTCTATTAAGTGTGACTTGCCAACTATGCAGGAAAGTTGGTCATGAGGCCCAGGAATGTCAATCAAGAGGAATGCCTGCAACAACATATTGGACACAAGGAGGACCCCTACCACGAGCAAATGTGATGGCAGTTGCACTGAATCCAGGTAACAATTACAACCCTAGACAGAGGGATAACTTTGGAAATGGGCCTAGGAGGCCAATTATTTGTTTTAGATGTGGAGAATGTGGGCACTATCAAAGTAGGTGCACTCTCCGAGAAAATGTCCCTCCTTGTAGGAACTGCCCAGAGGCTAGAGACCACTATACTAATTGTTTTCCTAAGAACCAAGCATCTTCATCTGGGCCCCACATTCAAATGATTTTTGTGTGCAAAGAAGAAATGGTAGATCAAGCCAGGGTGCCATCACCATCTACCAGGGTGGTGCAGTTAGAAGAACTTGAATCTTTTACAGTGCAGACAAGAAGCAAGGGGAAGGCTCAAGTGGAAATAGGTCAAGAATCAAGGATTAATGGATTGAACAAAGATAAAGAGGCATCTCAAGACAAAGCCACCGCATGTGCAGAGACAAGGCAAAAAGAAAGTCTCATAGGTACCACTAATGTCATTGGACATGCATTCAACAGGGCTCATGAGGAGTTTGATAAGTCAATTGGAGCCCATGTTATTAAGGAATCAGAAGCTTCGAGACTACTCAAGTCCATGAAAAAGGAGGTTAGTATTTATGATTTAATAAAAATGGATGGGAAATTCAGATCAGAACTCTTGCTGCTAATTGATGAGGTGTCCATGATAAGTTTAGTGGCAAAGGCTGCTGTTATGCATAAAGATAAAATTATAGGGGAAGCACCCCTCATAGATTATAAGAGCCCTCGGCTAACAGTTTCTATCAAAGGTCATGAGTTTCAAGGAGTTATTGTGGATGGTGGTTCTGGCATTAACTTGATGCCTGAATATACCATGAAAAAGATTGGACTATACCCTTCAAGACCTGCAAACTTCACTGTCACACTGGTAGACCAAAGCATAGTAAGGCCTATGGGAGTGGTCCCTGGAGTCCCAATCAAGATACAAGGTACCATCTTTAACTTGGACTTTGTTGTTTTAAGGCTGCCACAGGTAGAAGGAAGTTTCCCCCTGTTAATTGGGAGACCTTGGTTAAGGCATGCCAATGTGCTGCATGACTGGGGCAAGGATACAATGTGGGTAAAGCAAGAGGGAAAAGATTTGTAGTAGATAATTTTAGAAGAAGGTCCAGACAATCAAAGAAATACTAGCATGATGCAGACAATTGGTATTTGTATGGAAGAAGAATTGTTGGACAACCCAGAAGTAGATCTATTTGAAGAGCAAATTTATATGAAGATGAAAACATGTTTCTTGGCTCCATGCAGATGACCCATCTTATTGCTATGGAATTTTTCCAAACTCAAGCAGAGAGGAAGCTTATGAAGAGAAAGAGGACATCATTCAGGTTACTGGCTCGAGTGAGACAGTCTTAGTTAAAGGCCATAAAAGAGAGAAGAAAAGAAAAGCCCTTAAGTGCAATAGTGATGAAGATACTTCAAATCATATGTCAATGGCCAATTTTTTATGGATAGTGGTATGGATATCATCTATTATGTCAATTTTATGATAGTAAGTGCAGGGCTTTACAAGGATATGGAAGGAGTACCCGCAAGTCTTTGGAAACAGAGGGTTCCATTGGATAAAGAAGCTGGAATAGTAAAAATGAAATTTTGTAGATTAAGTTATAAAGTTGCTGAAACAAAGATACAAAGGTTGTAGTATGGAGGAGGCAATATTTTACTGAAGGATTTAGGGCACCCCCTATCAGATGACTAGTGTGCCCAACAAGAAGACAAAACCAAGGAAGTGCACTACAATTGGAGTTTATGGAGTAGTTTTTCTGAGTCAACATATCAAGTGTCAAGGCCTATCATCAAGCCAACTGAAGAATTATGGATCACCTAGAACCTGCAAAATTTGTCCAGGTTGTACATAGCCTTCTCATGTCATTTTTGTTCAAATTTTAGTAGTTTTTATCCTTTTTTTTAGACTTTTTTCTTAAATTTAACAAATTTAACAACCATTTCATAGCCCTTGGCATAGGTACAAATTTTGAAAATTTTTGGAAATTTTTGGGATTTTTCAAGCATTTTTTTAAATTTTTCTAGCATTTTTTATCCTTTTCAAGTGTCATTTTCTTTCCAAATTGGAGGAATAAAGGAAGCTCTCTGTGATTTTGAGTGAGGAAATTGGCCTAGACCTGTAGATAATTTTTTGAGAATTTTTTGAGAATTTTTTTGGATTATTCTTGTATTTTTTTGGATTTTTTCTCTATTTTTCTTTCATTTTTGATACCCCCCACCCCCCCCCCAAAAAAAAAGGGCCCCCGCTAGGGGTATTTTTCGAAAAAAAAGGGGCCTAGTAGGGATTTTGTTTTTCGTAACTAAAAAAGAAAAATATCTCTCTCTCTCTCTCTCGCTCTCTCTCTCTTCCCCTCCCACCCCCCATTTTTTTAAATTTTTTTTTAATATATATATGTTATATGTTTTGTTTTTATTTTGTATTTTATTCTTTTAATTTTTCTTTTATTTTTATTTATTTATTTATTTATTTTTTTATTTTATACTATGTTATTTTTTTATTTTTATTGTTAATTTCAAATTTTCAGCATCATGCGCGTTCACATTAAAAAAATAAATAAAAATAAAATAAAATAAAAAAACAATTATTTCTCAAGATTCAAAAATATATATATTTTTTATTTTTTATGGCCCAAATCTTTTGGCTCTAGATCGTGCCTTGGATGGCCATTTTTTTCAAAACTAGGGTCATTTTCATGTATTTCGGCACCTCTGAATTCATTTTTTGACTTAAATTTTCCAAAATCTCACATTTTCTCTGACTTTTGGTCAAAACCCACATGTTTTGCGCACATTTATCACATGGTTTTATTTTACGGCATGATCCACATGGTCTATTCTCACTTTGTTTTACCTTATGTTTCTAAATTTCCCATATGCCCCCTCTGTAGCTCTCCTGTTTGATCATTTTGCCCCTCTCCAGACCCCATAATCCTACTCCCTCACCCTCCCCTTACCTTTCTGCCCAGCCACATCCTTACCCCTCCCTGCCCTATCCATCTCAGCCCCCTCAACCCTCCCTTCCCCCTCTATCTACCCTCTCATTGCTCTCCTTTGCTTTTTCCTTGCAACAATTCCACGTTTGGGTTCTTCTCTAGTGCTTGTTCTCTCTTATTTCTGGTGGACTTGGTGACTGCTCAGGTGTCCTTTTGAAGATTTTGCAACTCTAGAATCATGGTGTCCTCTATGCTCATAGTTTTGGCTGTAGCTCTCCAAGACTGAGAGCACATTAGGTGGTGGGCAACTGTTGAGCCCATAAAAGTTATATTGGTCAAATTCAACTGTAGTCAAAGTCAACCATAGTCAAAGTCAACTAGAGTCAAAGTCAAAACATCAAAGTCAAACCGATCAAAGTCAACAAGGTCAAGGTCAAAGTCAACAAGGGCAAAGTCAAAGTGTTGGAAGTGCAGGTGTCAAGGTGCACAGGTAGTGCACAATTAATTGTCCACAAAGGATAAATTGGAGAAAGTGGGTTGCAGGTTGCAGAGGTATTTCTCTAATTTCCCTAAGGTTCAAAGCGTTTTTAAAGTGGTTTGAAAGGTTCAGGTGAACCCTCTCTTAAGTGCACAAGTGAAGACTTAAAAGGAAAATGTGAAGGTATGTGACGCGGTAGCGTACACAGAAGTGAAAGTATGCCCCCCTAATTAAAATTTTTGTTTTAGTCTAAAGTCACTATAGGACAAAACAGGGAGTCATTGGCTGCCCACTTGAGAAGACAATCTTGGGACATCAAAGTGAGCACCAAGATACTCTTGCAGTTAGGAGCGTACGGGAATCGACACTCAAATCAAGGCAAAGGACTATTCTTGGACCATTCTAAGACTAAGCAAGAGTGAGCATAGTCTAAGTTAGGCAAGAGAGAGAAGTGCAAGAGACACACAGTGTGTGACGCAGAGAAGTGAAGTGCAAGGTGTGCATGAAGAGTGACTAAGAAGTGTGCAGAGAAGTGTTAAGCTATTCCCCCAAGGATCCCAAGGTCACATTGCAGTGTGCGCGTGCCGACAGAAGGTGTCCAATCCCTCCCCCTTATTGGAAGCTTGGTGCAAGGTGTGCACAAGTGCAGGCTTGGAGAAGGTGGAGGTTAGGTGCAGACGAAGCTGACAACAACTAGACCTTGGGTATTTTGTATTTTGTAATTGCACACTTTGTGGGATTTTGCACAGAAGCATTGGATTGTATTGTGCATCACCATTGTATTTGTCTTATTATAATCAATCGACAGAGGCTTCCAGTGTGTATCTTTCTTCTTGTCTTTCCCTTTTCTCCTACAAACACTCAAATCACTTCTTATCCAAGAATCCCCCAACACCAACCATTTAACCAACTTACTGGCCAAGGAGTGCCAGTCTTATAAAATGGGGAGGGGCCAGAAACCATTTTACCACACGTGGGGGTTGGAAAGGGAGTGGTGGACAATGTGTCAGGGAAGGGAGAAAATAGTCAGAGGAGTGGAGGGACTGGCTGTCAGATGATGGCAAAGAAAGTGGGGGGAAAGAGTGGGTTGGTACAGCTTCTGACAAAACTAGAGAGGGGGGGTAGTTACAAAGTGAGTGGACCAGGTCAACCATTTATTTCTATCACACGCAAGAAAAACCTCAATGATATGAGCTCAGTCAAAACCCAGGGCTTCCAGCTTTTCAATAGCCTCTCTTTCTTTTTGTGTGACATTGATTGACTATGGCATTGCTTCAGCAAGTTGTCCAAGTATATCTTCTTCTACTCCTTCGACGACAGCTTCATTGATCAACTGAAGAAACCCAACCTGATTATCATTAAATAATCAAGACAACTGTGGATTCTGCTTCCCCAGTCCTTGTAACATGGGCTATAAAATTTGAGGATTGGTTTGGATCATGGGTCTGAAAGCTTGAAGCTGAGGATTACTTCTGAGGAAATCGAAGCACCAGGCACAACTTCTCCAAGGGCATGCCTTGAGGAAAGCGATCTAGTGGTGTTGCATTGGGACTGCTACCAGTTGTTTAAACAGGTGGAGGGTGAACAGATTCAGGAGATGGGGCAGGACCTTCTGTTGTTCGGGCAGGTGCTCCTTTTTCAAGAGGTCTAGCTTATGGAGATCCAACAACAATTTCTGTTGACTCTAGTATAACATTGTATAAATCATCCGCTCTCCCTGGATCATTATATGCAGCTTGCAGAGCTTTTTATGATGGAGATACTCACCCTTTACATGAATTTCTTTCATTGGGTGAGGGGTAAGAAGAGCCCGTATTGTAGTTACAATCGGACCTTGCATTCTGTAGACAACTATTTGATCCCCTTCATGAAGAACACCATTCACAAGAATTACATCGATAGTTGTTCCTAAGCCTTCAACAACTTTCACTTCCAAAACTGTACACTGCACCTTATTGATGTACAGCTACTAGGTTAAGGTGACCAATAGCATTAGGAGATCCGGTACTCCTTCCCCATTGATTGCACTAGTTGGAACAATACTGACACACTTCCTGTGGTCTGGGTTTTTATAGTACAACTCTGAATTCAGGCCTTGTTCTTTGATCTGGGTAATAATCTGATTCAACCTCCTGTCGAACTCATTTATAACATCTCTTGACTGCCTTTCAAAAGCATTGGTGATGGGGACATTTGGGCATGTTTTCCAGCTATAAATCCTTTCAACCTTATGCAGTCTTCAATTGGAAATGGTTTGTATTGGCAGGATGTTTCTCTGATATTTATCAAGATCGCCATAAATCTTTATGTTTTTAATGGAGAATGTCGCACTGATCTTTAGAAGACGTCTCAAAATGGGAGAAACAACAGAGCTGTAGAGTAGAGTGCATCGCAGCTACTTAACAAGAAAGATATAAAAAAAAAGATACATGAATCAACCGATGCACAACAGAGCTTCGTCATCGCACCCAACAGCTCGAGCTACACAAAAGTTGGTACTGTTTGGCTACATGCAATTGGACAACATGCCGATAAATGAACCAAGTGCTCGCCAGTTCCAAAATGCTTGAAAAAAAATCATTTGCAAACTTATCCAGGGTGCCATATAATGGAATTCACTAGACATATAATTTTTTTGGGCCTCCACCTGGATTCCCTGTCTTTATATCTGCATGTCTTTCATCTTCAACAGATTTGGAATGAGGAAAAGTTCAAAAAACCAGCAAGCACACCTGAGCATGAACTCTATTCCATTTTTTCTAAAAATTTGTCTGATGCACAATGAATCCCTCAAATGATACTCTTTTTTTTTTATTGAATTCAACCATCAATGATTTGACTTTAATCGATCCATGCTCTAGAAAGCAAGACAAATGTTCTGACTGAATAAGACCTCGAAGTTTAGACACAGTGGCATCTCAGTCAAAGAAATGGGAAAGTTGATCCCAAGACTGGTATACACTGTGATTATCCTTCGCTGCTTCATTCTACACCTCTGCTTTAGCTAGAGTCATTAAGCTCTCCAACATCTGCTTGTTGGGGATGGCATGCGATTGTCACCTCCCTCACCAAATCTTTCACGTGCAGCCATCTCCCCGAAAGAGCTCCTTTTCATGTTGGAGGCATTTTATTGGCTAGATCCCGATGCTACTATCACCTTCTACATCTACCTCATGTGTCTACAGAACTACCCAAAGAGGAAGGCAACCACCCCCTCGTCCACCTCTGCCTACTCCCTTCGTTGCATGCGGGGAGGGGCCGACCAAAGGTGAGAAAACAAGGGAGAGTCAGAGCACGACTTCCCTTGTGTTTTTTTCTTTTTTCTTTTTCTTTTTTTTTTTTCAATGTGCACTAACCATCCAAACCCTACTCCTTAGTCCATGAACTCTTCACAATCCAACAGTTTTTGCCATGCCCAACTCCATGGCTAGCAACCACCATAGCATGATCAAATTTATTAGGAACATTTGAACACCTATTGGATGTTCCCCCTCATTATTGCATCTGCAAGAAAAGGGAAAACTACATACATCTTGGATAACAGACCTTAGTACTCATGATTGATATTCATAAGTAGCACCAATTTTATACGATTATGTCAGATATGAGCATTCGCTCGTGCATGGGCATACATGGTCAAGAACAATATGAGACACAAGGTAACACAGGAAGGCTCGGACTGTGGATGTCAATAGACTGATATTAACCAAAAACACATGTACTTCACACATACATCCATGCTGACTTTGCACACATATCCATAAATGCAACCATACAAACAATTTCTTTTGGGATATTTGAACAAAATCACATTTCCAAGAGCTACATTTTTCATAAACACCACATTAGTAGATTTAAAATCAATGCACTTTTTCTGCATAACATACTCCCCTCTTCTTGCTTGCAACATCATCCTCGACGAGCATTCCTACAATCTCCCTTTCACCTGTCACTCATCCAAACGATTAAATTTTCCATGGAGATGCAATTCGATCATTCAAGAAATGAGACCGTGTCAAGCCACAAATAGATCTATATCATGCTCTCTTCTTATGCACAATCATCATGCATATTTTTCTTCATTGGTTTATTGTTTTATTCAACCAATCATGTCCACAATCACATGCATTGATACATTCATGTACACACATCCATTATCCTACCGATCATACTTCATCTCACACATGCTCACTTTTTATATCATGTCGTCATG
Organism: Ceratopteris richardii; assembly: GCA_020310875.1. Classification (NCBI taxonomy): domain Eukaryota; kingdom Viridiplantae; phylum Streptophyta; class Polypodiopsida; order Polypodiales; family Pteridaceae; genus Ceratopteris; species Ceratopteris richardii. Next base: position 14,599,847 of record CM035430.1, read on the forward strand.
CAATTAAGAACCGAGAGTAATACAATGCATATGCCCACATTCAAAACATAATATTTTTCAACGATCATATAAACATTATTCTTGACTCAACAGTGATCACAAAATAGAAGCTTGAGAAAACTCTCATCAAGAAATACATGTTGTTTCTATGTTCCTGCAAAAACATTTATGTCATATGCACAAAAAACTTGATTCCAATCAACCTTACCTTTCCAAGCTTCCACTTCTCTCCTCAAGAATACCAGGCTACTCAACAAAACATATGAGTAATACCAGAAAACATTAGACAAAAAATGTCAAAAGCACATCGACAATTTCACACATCATAAATGATGAATCTAGACATGTATTTTTATTTCCTCCTTCCATTTTTTCTTCTATATATTTCTCTCCTTTACAAAATCAACCCCTACTAATCCATCTTTCTTCTCTTTCTATTCTAGGGTTCTCTCTCATATTACCCATGCCCTCTTCTACCTTAAGTTTCTTCTTTTCTCACTTTTCCTTTTTCTCTACTTTGCAGTCTCTTTTCTTCCTCAATCAAATCCAATATTTCAACATCCAATAGTCAATCCACTGATCTCTTAAGATGTTTCACCATGCAAACACATTCGCAAGAATCTCTCAAGTCTAATGTTTGTTCACCTCAATAAAACCACCCGCCATCAATGTGATTCAGGACTTTGCAAGTCGCTGCACAAACCAAGAGTCCAAGTGCACAACTTCTAGAAGGCTTGCAAATAAACAAGATAGCTAGCACGATTAGATCTATCAAGTCGAAGTCATCTATAGACGTGTGGCGAGCTAAATTTTAGCCAAGCTTGAGCTTCGATCTGTCATGCTTCATCAAGAGTCCACATAAGCCCATATCCCCATGACACATAAACGCATATTCCCATCCGAGCATCATGCTCTCTCGCCTCTCTTCTGTCCCCCCTCAAGAGAGGAATTTTCTTTTTCTCCCTTTTTTTTAACTTACTTATTTATGCGTGATGCACAATGCTAGCCCTATGCAAAACCGACATCAGCTCGTGGCTTTGACCACCCGGCCAAAGTGACTCCACTTGCCTATCAGCCCACATAAGCACATAGCCACATACAAGTCGGGCCTACAGCGAAACTAGCCCACTGCAGCGCGCCGACAACACACACATATACAAAATTATTTCTTTCTTCTCTTTTTTTTTTCCAATTCCAACGTCTCGAGAATTAGGAGATAGAAGAAAGGGCTTTGTTTCCCAACCATCCCAACACATCACATACATACATATAACCCCCCGTGGACATCCTGATGAAACATACCATCTCTCTGCTAATACTTGAGCTAAAATTCAGCCACTACACACTATAGTCAACTCTTTCTCTTAAGACCTGCTCATACTAACCATCTCATCAATTTGCAACCTCAAAAAGTTTCATTTGATCTCTTACATTTGCAACACAACTCGATCCATCCATACTCACACCTCAGACTCGCAATTCCAATGAAGTGAACCCTAGTCATACCTAAGCTAGCATGCCCATGGCATACCTAGTCAAACACATACTACCATGAGTTCACTTTTCTTTTTCTCTCAAGATTTTCACTCAAGATTTTCCAATACTTAAGCTTTTCACTCCCTAAATAAACTCTCCCCTCCACTCGTAGTCATTCCCGATTTTTTTCTTGCTTCTTCTTCTTGGTTTCACCTCTTCTCATTTCTTCCACTCTCATTTGACTTCTTCAATCATCACCTCATGATCTTCTCGACTTTCAACTCCACTTGATATGTCCTCTAGTTAGCTCTCACCACCTTGTCTATCTAACATTCTTTTTCTAAATCATCCATTTTCATTCACTAATTTTGAATTTAATAATCCCTACCACTCTCTGAGAGAACTCGATGTGTTTTTTTTCTCAAATTTCCCTAACCTCTTTGTAACTCTCTTGCTCTGCTTGGAATCTCCTCCCTCTCGCTTCTTGTCCTCCTTAGTTCCATTGCTTCATCAACTCCTTCTTTGATCATCACCTCGCTCAAGGTTTTTATTCAAGTTCCACATCTACTCATTTTCACTCATTTTCCTCTTGTCACCTCCGTTCTATTTTTCACTCACTCAAGTTTCTACTTTGGTTTCCTTCCTTTTTTTGTTTGTTTTTTTTTTAATAATGAAATTCCACCCCATCATTGCCCCCTTTTTCTTTTCTTTTTCCTTTTCCTTTCCCCCCTTTTTTTTAACTTTATATAAATTCAAACACACATGCAAATAAACAAGCAATCAAAGAACATATGTTCAATACTAATTTTTGTTTTTTCCCCTTTTCTCCAAGGCTTGTTTCCTCACCTCTAAGTTTTCACCTCTCTCTACACATTTTTGTCTTTCCTCATCTCTCTGACTCTTCCATCTATCGAGCTCTCCTCTCAACCCTGCATTCTCTTTTTCAAGTTCTACCATTTTCTTATCTCTCTCTACTTGGGCACACTTAATCTTCGCTAACTCCAACTCAAATTCCTCATTGATCCTATCTGCTTGGTCACTATATCTACAGATAATTTGTTGCACTCTACTAATCTCCTAGAGTCTCCTTGCTCGATCTGTCTCACCAAGTCCTCCTCGTGTTGGATTTCATCTTCGGCTGTAAACCCATAGCAATCTACTATCACTAAGTCAGTACTGATCTCAAGAGCCTCTCTTTCTATGTCCTTACCCTTCCCAACAACTTTTCGACTCTGAAGTCTCTCAATTTCCTTCCTCAGGTTTTTGTTTTCCCTTTTCAACTCTTTGTTTTACTTTCCATGCATTTCACCTTTTCTTCCCATTTCTCTAAGACGACCTTTGTTTCAATTTGACTTTCTTCTAATCTCTCCATCTTGGTCCTGTCACTATCTCGCTCCTCACGTATCAAGTTTACTTGACATTGTAGACTTTCTACGAGTTTTGTTAAGACTTTATCTGGAGATTCATTGACCTTATTTTCCCTCGTATAATCCATGTCCTTATTTGTTAAGACTTCATTTCCTACCTTTTTCACTCCAGTATATCTTCGATTGTCAACTGCCACATAAAGATTAAGGAGAGAGAAACTAGTTTCCTTCCCGGTGACCTTCTCAGGAGAGACTTCCTTTGCCTCACATGCATGTTCACATAAACTCTTTTTTCCACAATGTGCACACATAGGGACAAAGTCCAATGGAGTAAATACTTGAGGACAGAATTTGGCAATGTGCCCAATCTCCTCGCAACACCAACATCTAATATAATTGGAGATAGGACCAAACCGATGACATATGTTCATGTAATTCCTCATTGCTCGCACGAATTTAGTTGGTATGTTCGTCCGTCCATAATTCATCGACCTCCCTTCGGTTTTTTGAAAACCACAAGCTTTCCTTTGTTGCACCATTTCTTTAAAGAAGATGAAAGCAAATTTGGGGTCGACTTGAATGTGCCACATGATTGGGGCACCAAGCGAACTCGTAGCAATCTCTATGAGATATGCTAAGTCAATCCCCAACAGGATCGCCAAATGGATAAGATCTTGAGCCCGTAGAATGTGCAAATAATTGCACCTACATCTAGCTATCTCTATGCTATTTATCGCAACTTGCCAAGTTTATTTTATCCTTAAGCCACAATGATGTCCGATGTGGCCAACATTTCTGACCTTGTTAGCTTATTCTTTGGTCCTTTCCGAACCTTGACCTTGGTCCTATTGCCCGCTTTGTTACATGAAAGGTCTACTCTTAAGCCTTGTTTTATCACGCCCCTTCCCTTTTCTTCTTCCCTCTCAACCCTAACCCCCTCGTGGACCCTCCTTACTTACAATCCCACGTTCACCTCTCACAAACTCTCCCAATCTCGCCAAACACTACACACTCTAGTGCATGCCCTTCCTCTTCTTCTAATTAGCACACACTCTCTCTCTATTTTCTTTTGTCCCTCTCTATACGGTGCACTCTTTCACTTCTTCACTCTTACTCCTCTGCTTGCACACACCTAATAGCCAAGCGCTCACACTCACAATCACTCACACACTAACTCACCACTACACACCCACACACTCCTTATCTAGTCACAACTTATGATTCTTTCTCACTCATACACACATAAATAGCCCAACTTGCATGCATATACACACCAACCCATACTCACCTAGTTATTAATGCCTTCTCACATAGCTACACATTATCACTCTCACTCTCACATTCAATCCACACATGCATGCTCCATAGCCACAACAAACTCTCACACACTTTTTCCAGCACGAAATCACTCAAACGCTCGAGTATACACCAACACACATACACACACGTTCACACTTCAGTGTAAACAGATAAACACCTGCACAACCACACCTGCAAACACGCAGTCGATTAGACACATGCATTCAATTGGACATGCTCAATCACCCACATACATATGCATTCAAGCACAAATATTCACCTATTCAATGAATCATATATGATCAAGCACACTCACACTCAGCCAGACAGATCAACAATCCGATATTCTCGTTTTCACAATTGAGCAAGCAGCCATTCTCACTCATCTACTCAAACTTTCTCAGTTACTAATGTTCAACCGTACCATAACATCGATTCCTACTTTTTACCTGTGCCCACTTTTCGTGCACAATCTCGGATACTAACCATAAGACTTTAGACACACAACATCAGAAACAAACATTCTTATACTCACACCAGTGAGATGCTCATATACTAACGTGTATACATGAACATGAAACTTGAACAAGCATCCAATCATAGAGCATACTTTATGCAAGTGCACAAGTCACACAAAACATTTTCCATACTTAGACAGACATCTCCTCAAGCACACCCGTACACACCTCTATTTCGAGCATATGCAGCTAAGCAACCTCAAGACATTCAATCTTGTGCACCTTGTCATACATTCATGCATAGTTGGGCAAGCATGACTCTCACGTCCCCTAAATTTATGCGCGAGTACAAATGAAAAATCCAATCTTCATCGAATGTCTCTTATAGAGATTCTAATCAAGAATCCATGAAATAAAACATCGATACTCAAAACTTACTAAGAATTAACAGTTCTCTTCTTTCTCCGTAGTGAACATGGTACATAATAGATAATAATCAAGAAGTAACACTCTGCTACATTCGAAATTTTTTTCAATTAACCAAAATCTGACATACTAGGCACACACACATACATTCACACTTCAGCTCATAATCCCTTGTGTATTCACAATAAAAAAATTGCTTCTAATTTCCCCCTCACATTTTCTCACTCACAATACCCTTCACACACCTCAGGAATTCCTTATCACAACCCCCATACAGACTCCAGCACACATAGCTCCTCTTTATTCACCTACATTGTCCATATCCACCAATACACACACAACAATGCCCACACTTTGAAGAACAATCATGGAAGCAAGGACAGTTATTTGAATATTCAAAGCTAAATCAAACTAGAAATTCTAAGAAATATTTGCATCAATACTATTCCATACATATCTCACTCAACCACATTAAGCACTTCACACACTAACTTACTCAGACACAGACTCAGACATTCGAATGTTCATTATATTGATCAAATAGAAGCCACAAGGTTCTTACTTTATGTCATTCATCCAGGACTGCTCAAGGTAACTTGCATCAGCTAGGGAAGTCTTTTCAAAGAAGTGTATCACCTCAGTTTTCAACGAACTCTTTAGTTGATATCCATGTCTGCATGATTCTGTTCAGCACCTAGTGATCTTCCATTCTGTGCTGCTCAGCACATGGTTGCACTTCATAATCTTCAGCTACCTTTGAGCAATTACCAGAACTCTTGGCACTATCCCCCAATTCCCACCCTCTCTCTAAGTCACAAACTCTAGTATGACTATTTCTTGTCAGACCTTAATGCCCTCTCTCTCTCTCGTCTGGTCGAACTCCCTCTCAGAGTGCAAAAACTATTCCCTCCCTCTGTCGAACTACAAAAACAATTCCCTCCCTCTGTCGAACTACAAAAACAATTCCCTCCCTCTGTCGAACTACTACTGATTCTCCTCTACTTCCATGGCAGGGATCTCTCACTCACCTTGATGCTTTCCTCTCTTCTCCGAATAATCGAAAAAAAACACCCAACCATTTAACCAACTTACTGACCAAGGAGTGCCAGTCTTATAGAATGAGGAGGGGCCAGAAACCATTTGACCACACGTGGGGGTTGGAAAGGGAGTGGTGGACAATGTGTCAGGGAAGGGAGAAAGTAGTTAGAGGAGTGGAGGGACTGGCTATCAGATGATGGCAGAGAAAGTGGGGGAAAGAGTGGGCTGGTAAAGCTTCTGACAAAACTAGAGAGGGGGGGTAGTTACAAAGTGAGTGGACCATCTTCCTAAAATTTAGGAGGTGGTCAACCATTTATTTCTATCACACGCAAGAAAAACCTCAATGATACGAGCTCGGTCAAAACCCAGGGCTTCCAGCTTTTCAATAGCCTCTCTTTCTTTTTGTGTGACATTGATTGACTATGGCATTGCTTCACCAAGTTGTCCAAGTATATCTTCTTCTACTCCTTCGACGCCAGCTTCATTGATCAACTGAAGAAACCCAACCTAATTATCATTAAAAAATCAAGACAACTGTGGATTCTGCTTCCCTAGTCCCTGTAACATGGGCTGTAAAATTTGAGGATTGGTTTGGACCATGGGTCTTAAAGCTTGAAGTTGAGAATTACTTCTGAGGAAATCGAAGCACTAGGCACAACTTCTCCAAGGGCATGCCTTGAGGAAAGCGATCCAATGGTGCTGCATTGGGACTGCTACTAGCTATTTAAACAGGTGCAGCTGGAGGGTGAACAGATTCAGGAGTTCGGGCAGGACCTACTGTTGTTCGGGCACGTGCTCCTTTTTCAGGAGGTCTAGCTTATGGAGATCCAACAACAATTTCTACTGACTCTGGTATAACATTGTATAAATCATCCGCTCTCCCTGGATCATTATATGCAACTTGCAGAGCTTTTTATGATGGAGATACTCACCCTTTACATGAATTTCTTTCATTGGGTGAGGGGTAAGAAGAGCCCGTATTGTAGTTACAATCAAACCTTGCATTCTGCAGACAACTATTTGATCCCCTTCATGAAGAACACCATTCACAAGAATTACATCGATAGTTGTTCCTAAGCCTTCAACAACTTTCACTTCCAAAATTGTACACTACACCTTATTGATGTACATCTACTGACCAATAGCATTAAGAGATCCGGTACTCCTTCCCCACTGATTGCACTAGTTGGAACAATACTGACACACTTCCTGTGGTCTAAGTTTTTATAGTACAACTCTAAATTCAGGCCTTGTTCTTTGATCTGGGTAATAATCTGATTCAACCTCCTGTCAAACTCATTCATAACATCTCTTGACTGTCTTTCAAAAGCATTGGTGATGGGGGCATTTGGGCATGTTTTCCAGCTATAAATCCTTTCAGCCTTATGTAGTCTTCAATTGGAAATGTTTTGTATTGGCAGGATGTTTCTCTGATATTTATCGAGATCGCCATAAATCTTTATGTTTTTAATGGAGAATGTCGTAGTGATCTTTAGAAGACGTCTCAAAATGGGAGAAACAACAGAGCTGTAGACTAGAGTGCATCACAACTACTTAATGAGAAAGATATAAAAAAAATGATACATGAATCAATTGATGCACAATAGAGCTTCGTCATCGCACCCAACAGCTCGAGCTACACATAAGTTGGTACTGTTTGGCTACATGCAATCGGACGACATGCCGATAAATGAACCAAGTGCTCGCGAGGTCCAAAATGCTTGAAGAAAAATCATTTGCAGACTTATCTAGGGTGCCATATGATGGAATTCACCAGACATGTAATTTTTTTGGGCCTCCACCTGGATTCCCTGTCTTAATATCTGCATGTCTTTCATCTTCAACAGATTTGGAATCACAAAAAGTTAAAAAAACTAGCAAGCACACCTCAGCATGAAATCTATTCAATTTATTCTGAAAATCTGTCTGATGCACTATGTCTCTCTATCAAGGTTTGGAGGTTTTTAGGTACTCATTCCCTAGTAATCTTAGATGTGACTTGATGTGCCGACATGGTGATAACATATGTCTATTGTGAAGTGTTTGAAGTGAGTGCTCGTGAGTATTGATTTAGGCATATGAGCCCATGTGTAGCTAATTAAGCACTTAAGAAGGTCTTATGCACCCAAATTTGTCATGCATTGGGGTCAGCCTTCATCGATCACTTTGGTATCCAAATAGAAATAGTCTACCAAATAGAAATAGTCTACCATGGCTGACTTCAGTGATGCTCCTTTGTTGTAGTTTTTGGATGAGTTATTTTTTTTTGTTAGCCTTTAGGGCCCTCTCATAGGAGCAAAGGATGGCTCTCTCTTGCATATCCAAATTTGCTTCACTCTAGCTATCACCTTGCCTTAAATTGGTTTCTGATCATAAGATTTGTCCATCTTCCCGGGATTCCTTACTTGTTGTGCCTCAATCATCTTTGGAAAAGATGGGAGTTCCATGTTGACTTCTGCTACTGCTTCATGATTTTCCTCATTGTGCACCATAGAACTTTGGACAAGAATAGCATTGTTATCTTCATGTGCACTCCAAGAAGGACCAAGGCTTGGTGCCTTTCCTAATTCATTGAGTGTTTGATTAGTTGGTTCCACTATGATCCTTTGCTCGTTGTCCCCAACTTGAATAAGTCCACTTCTTAGGTTTAAGTTGACTAAATGGTCATATTTTCAATCTTAACCCAAGATCAAAAGTTCTGTAAGGTCCTCATCTTGATGCACTAGTACTTTTACTGTGATTGGGACATCATGAATGGAGATGGGGAGTTCCACTTCACCGAGGCAAGGGGTTTTCGCTTCCCTCAATCCTATGAGATAATCTTCAATAGGACGGATGTTCAATTGCAACTTTTGATAGTAGGAAAATCTAATTGCACTAGTGGCTATGCCTCTGCCAATCAAGGCTTTTATAATTCTTGCCTTCTTCCCTTTTCCTATTTCCAAGGTAAAAAAAGGACGTCTCTATGATTTCATGATGGGTTCCACTCGTTGTTTGGCACATAGCCATGTGGTATCTTGGTGTCTCATAAGCATCTTGCCTAGGTTGGTCTCTATCTTGTCTTCTTAACTTCATACATCGGATGCATTCTATGGCTTCTTCCCAAGCATCTTCTCTCATCTGTTTTTCTTCTTCTTTGCATTTCTTGGCTATGTGGAGTTGATTTAGCATTCCTCTGTGAGGGGTTCTTGATATAATTTCACTCTGCATCCACTGATGTAACTAGGTAGCATATCACCTTCTAATGTGGCTATCTAGAGAACTCCACTTGTTGATGTTTTGTCAATAATCATGGGCCCATAGCCACACTTCTCTACTTTCTTGGAATGTTGTTTTAATGTATACACCAAAACAAAGTCTCTAGATTTTAACCCCTTATCTTTCACATGTGCATCAAATTAGGCCTTTCATATTTTCTTGGTTGCATATATTGTAGTGGCTGCTCTTAATCTAGTTTCTCCTAGTCGTTCTAAGTCAAAAATCTTAGGCGAGAGCTCATGACCGGTCCATTGATGCTCTTGTGCTACTTTTAAAGCAAGGATCAAGAAATCTAATGGAAACACTTCATTCTATCCAAATACCATATGAAAGGGTGTGACATTGAGTACCATCGTGTAGGCCACTCTATATTCCCAAACAACATGATGTAGCTATTTGTCCTAATCATAACATTTATTATTCACCAACTTTTTGAGCACAATGCATAAGATCTTATTTGTGCTTTCCCCTTGTCTGTTTGCTTGTAGGTGGTATGGGGCAGACGTCTTGTGAATAACCATGAATTCTTGCAGCATGTATTCAATGACCTCATTCAAGAAATGACTACCATGTTTGCTAACAATTCTATTGGTAAACCATATGTTGTAAATACATTCTTGAAGAGAAACTTGGTAGTAGTTTGCGGATCATTCTTCTTAGTGGCTTTCACTTCTACATATTTGGTTGGATATTTGGTAGCAATAATAATGTATTCAGCATGTGAGCTCTTAGGTGGGGGAACTAATAGGATTGAAAAAGGTTATTCCCTACTTAGAGAATGAAATTCCTCCCATCATGGGTCTCAGTGGCATCTCGTCCTTATGTATCGGATACTAAGATTGCTGACAAATGTCACACCGCTTCACATAGGTATGTGCATCCATGTGGAGGGTTGGCCACCAAAGACCTACAAATAGTATAACTGTGATCATATGGTTTGGTTCAAAATGTCCTTCTACCACACTTTGATGAGCAAATTCTAAGATCTTAATATATTCACTCTCATTGATACACAGTCTTAGGTATCCGTCTCTTCCATGTTGGAATAAGTTATTTCCAATAAGAGTATGGTCAAGTGCTTCCTCCTCTAAGATCTTTTGTCTAGCCAATGTCATCACTTGAGGGAATGTTTTCGTCCTTAAAAATTTTACCAAAAGTTTGCTCCAATCCTATACTAACCATACTTGATAAAGTGTGACATGTTCTACTGGTGGTCGAACACCACAGATTGGGCAATCCTTCCACATCGTATGGACATCTATTTCCATGGTTGACTAATATATGCCTAATCTTTGCCAGTTCTATAGGGTTCAATGCTTAGAATGATGTTGCTTCAATGCACCTATGTGTGCTATTTGCAACCACTTTGTATGCTCATCTTTATCTATACAACAAGCCAATACGCCTTGATCGATGTACTTATACACACTGCCTACCATTATGATATTTTTTAAGACCTCACTAATTCTTTACCTTTGGTTCTAAATACATGATGCTTAGGTCCAAAGGTTCGAATAGGCATGCTAGTTTTGTCCTAGTTAGGTGCTACTTCTAGGTTGAATAAATCAGCATCAAGAAGTACATCTAACACTCCTTGCAGGGACTCTCTTGAAGTTAATCTAGAAAGGTGATCCACTCTCATTTGAGTCTTACCTTTCCTAACCACAACTTCCAAGCCATATTCCTTTAATAAGAGGAACCATCTTACTAATTTTCTAGTAAACTTTCTTTCTCTTATTACAAAGATCAACTTGAGAGTCATCGTCTGTTGTGATCATGCATAGGTCTTTCCACAGCTCATAACGTCTTCTAAAAAATGTCTAGTACCTCTTCTAAAAAAATGTCTTGTTGTATTCCCTATCATTGACACTTGTTGCAAGCTATCTTGAGATTCTCCAACTTTCTTAACAACTAGGGTTACATTTCCACCATGACAACCAATTGAATTAAGAAGTTCCTCCAATTTCTTTATAGCTTGAATAGATTTATCAACTGGCTTCATGGCAAATGCGTATTCTATATCGAGCTTCAATAGTCTATAAAAAATTTTCATGAAGGCATGCAAGGTGCAAAAGTGGACATTGACTAAAGGGAATGCAATAATGGGATTCCAATCCTTATCTAACATGTCACGATTAGGTATACCTAACATGGGACACCTCATTAAAGGTATATCCCATTCAGTAGATGGAGTTGCATCTGTATCATCAACTAAATCATCTATGTTGTTTTGTTTTCTCTTTGTTCGTTTATAACCTCGTGTGCAATATGGACAAGGATAGAGAGTAGATGCACCTTGTTTGCACCCTAACATGCATTTGATAGTCTTTAAGTCTGCACCTAAGTGCCACTCTACTTCAAAATCACCAAGGCTTTCTACATTGATTTTGGCACCATGAATTTGAGAAGTTATCACCTCTGTGATCCATGGGGTCCTATTGAAAATCCATGTAAGAACATCATTGGATTCTTTAGGTACTTCAATAGCACCTAACCACCATATATCTTTCTCGGATTGGACACTATATGTAAAGTGATGGGTAGATTCTTCACTATCGTCAATAATAGCATGGGCCATAGCTTCGTTCATGAGTGTCACACTAAGTCTCTCCATACGGCGTCCCTTTATGATTTGACATTCATCTAGCTTCAATACAAACTTGAGTTTGGAACCACAATCTACATCAAATAACAAACATTATATTATTAAAAATACTATGAATGTCATTATCAAAACAATGGATATACCTTGAAGTGTGGATTCGTAAAATTTAACCATTTCCTTTTGAAGCCTCTCCAAATTGACAAATATGTTGTTGTACTTTGTGTAGTTGAATCCCTTTCTAGATGTGTTTTTCAACTCTTTCTTTGATGTAGATGAATGATAAATGGATGCAGGCATAACATCTTCTATATGCAGGTAATTGCCAAGAGTATTGGCTACATCCTCATTGGTCATCTTCTTCTTCAGAGATACCTTGTAAGGGCATGGAAAAATGCTCTGGAAAATACCTTTGTTTTGTAGAGCCTGCTTCAAAAGATTGTACAATGCAGTGTACGCTCTAGTACTAACACCTGCTTCATCACATACCATCTGTACCTCACTAGGACTAATAATATCTTCTAAGTTGCCTGCAAAATCTTTAATCACTTGGGCTTTGATGTGATTTCCTATTGGGTGAATCCAAAATCATAAGCACATGTTTGTTGCTAAGACAAGAATTCAGAAACTTCAATTGATCCTCCATTGTTGAGGAAGCACTCGCATCTTCAACAAATGACCTGCATAATAAGAATCTCAATCTAAAAGTCTTTTAACATAAATAAAAAAAGGAAATACATACCTAAGTGTGTAAACACACCATTCAAAAATGTTGTTTTAATGTCCAACTGATGTACATTCCAACCATGATGGGCTCCAAGCGCACAAATGCTCCGAACAGTAGTCATACGGCATGTAGGTGCAAAGGTCTAATCAAAATCAATGCCTCTTTCCTACGTATAACCTTTTGCAACAAGCCTAGCCTTCTACCTGTCAACTGTACCATTAGGTTTACGCTTCAGCTTGTATACCCACTTAGTGCCAATGGCCTTCTTGCCAGGAGGCAAGTCACATAAAGACCATGTACCATTCTTCATTATAGCATCATATTCAGATTGCATAACAACCATCCAATTTTCTGAATTTTGTGCATCATCAAAAGAAACAGGCTCATTCTCATCATAGAGACTAGACGCATCCATAGCATAGCAATGTGATGCAAAGGAGGCACTATGAGAGCCTGAACGAGTACGATATGACAAAGGTACATCTAATTTGCTGTCACGCAAAGTCTGCACCAGCCATTTTGGCATAGTTTTTGCCTGGTCAATATCAGTTCTCTCATCAACAAGTGCATCATGTAAATCTGCATCAGAAATGGAATGATCTGCATCATCATATGAAACCTGCAAAGGCTGAGAAGTTGCCTCATTAGGACCAGCACTAGACTATCCACCTGTAAAAAGAGGCATCAAAGTATCATACATGTCTTTGGAGCTAACAGATGTCTCCTTAGTACATGAAAGCAATGGCTGAATAGCATCTTCCACAAAGACAACATCACGGCTAACTAGAATGCGTTTAGTCTGTGGATGATACAGACGATAGCCTTTACTTTCAGAACTGTACCCAACAAAAATACATTTTACTTCCTTATCATCCGATTTTGTGCGATGTTGTTTAGGCACTAGTGCATATGCCAAACAACCAAAAACACGTAGATGAGCAACAGATGGCTTGCGTTCATGCCAAGCCTCATATGGAGTGATAGACAGCAGTGCTTTAGTGGGACACCTGTTTAGTACATATGCTGCACACATGACAGCCTCAAGCCAGAAACTATGTGGGAAAGCCTGACTTTTGACCATGCACCTCACCATCTCCATGAGTGACCTGTTCTTTCGTTCAACAACTCCATTTTGTTGAGGTGTATATGGAACTGTACACTGGGGTTTTATCCCCCCTCGATCAGAGTGCCCATTTTACATGATGACAGATTTTCAGCCAAAACCAAAAACTGTTTAAAGCACATGAACACTTCGGACTTTGCTTTGAGTGGATATACCCATGCATGCCTCAAAAAATCATCAATGAAATTCACGAAGTAAAGGTAATTTCCAAAAGAGGGTGTCTGCATAGGACCACAGACATCACTATGTACAAGCTCCAATTTCTATGTAGCCCAAATTGAACCATCTTTTGGAAAGGAGGAACGCTGCATTTTGCCCAAAATACGGCCTTCACAAACATGTTTTCCAGGTGCCTTAAGTTTGGGCAAAGAGGACACCATTTCAGATTTCTGGAGGCATAGCAAACTAGCAAAATTCAGATGACCAAAGCGTGCATGCCAAAGCTTTGCATCTGACATAGCCTGAGAATCATTTACTGCACATGCCAAATCATTTATGGATCTTTCATAGTCTATGAGCTTATACAACCCACGACATAAAATGCCAGAAGCAATAATCACATCGCCATTTGACAGATCATGAACTGTATACCTATCATCAATAAATTTCACAATCAAGCCAATCTTGGCTAATGCAGAAACTGATAACAGGTTCTTCTTGATCCCTATCACAAATAAAGCATCTGATAAAGTGAAAGAACTACCATCAGCAGTAGTCAAAATGATCTTACCAACTCCCATAACTGGATAAGAGGAGTTGTTGGTGCATGTAACAGTATTCCTTGTAGGGGCAGGCTCGAGTGAAGAGAAGAAACTGCACTGCGAGGTAATATGTTTGGTTGCCCCACTGTCAAAATACCAAACATCTGAGTCTACTGCAGACATGCACTAATCATGAGAAGATGGGTCAAAACTGCAGACAGTAGTAAACGCCCATTCTTCTTCCTGCACAAGATTTGCAGACTCTGTTTTTGGTGTAGAGGCCTCTGCAACAACCATTCCAGCCTCTTTCTTCTTTGCCTCTTTTTGGCAGCCAGTTTTGGACAGTTCTTTATGATATGATCATTCCCTTTACAGTACTTACAAAACAATTTCTGCTTTTCTGATTTTTTTCTCATCTTTGTCTTGGTTCTTCGAATGTGCAGCACTTGCAGATTTCTGCTTACTAGTAGAAGAGCTCCATTTTCCTTTGCCCTTCTGACTAGCCAAGAAAGCTTGATCTGCAACACGCATAATGGACTTGTTCTGCCTGGACTGATCTTCCTGCAACAGAACAGAGACTAACTCCTCAAATGACAAGGCATTTGGATTGCCTTTCATCATCAACTGAAGAGTAGAGCAAAACTTTGATATGAATCAGGAAGACCATTCAGAACGGTTTGCACAAGTGAGCTATCTGGTATAACCTCATCAACAGAAATCAACTGTTCCTTCAAGTCTTTGATCTTTGTTAGGAAACTATCCATAGAATCACCTTCATTCATGTGCTCACTCTCCAACTGTTTTCGGAGGTAAGCAACACGAGCCTCATTCCTAGCTTGGTACAATGTGGTAAGTGTATCCCAAGCATCCTTAGCTGTTCTGCAAGAGTGAATATGAGGAATAATGGCACGTTTGACAGACAAAGCTATCAATGCATGTGCCTGGGCATCTCTGCCATCCCAGCAAATCTGCTCTGCAGTAGGTGCAACAAAAACAGCAGCACGAACAGGAATCTACACAATATCATCTTCAATACCATCTTCATCAGCTCCAACACCTGTATTTGCAGTACCTGTTGTTATAGGTATAACAGGACGTCTTTCAACACCCTGCACAATGTTCCACAATTCTTTTGCAACCAATACATGTCGCATCATATAAGCCTATAATGGGTGGTTGGTACCATCCAACTTATCCTCAACAGCCAACATACAGAATACATCACTGCTTTCAGCCATGGCCTGTGACTAAAATACCTTGATGCAAAAAATTGATTGTAACTCAAAAAGTTGAACAGAACTGCCCTGACGAGTTCTACTAAACCTGTAGCAGACTTCGAGACGCTTATACTGGCGAACATAAACTGGTATATACCTTTGGCACAAAAAGACAAAATAGCATGCACAAGCACTGCGATAGTGCATTCGGAGGTCGAAACGAGCTCAGATCACAATTTCGGCACCACAAAGCGAAGCAGTTTTGATCTCGAAAACACACTGAGTATGCTCACCAAAATTTGTGCGATTCTGAGACTGCAAACGGAGGAGTATCGACGGCACCCTAGATGAAGCGATGACCTGCTCTGATACCAATTGTTGGAGTTAGACGTCTACGGAAGCACGTGAACAGCACAAGGAAGAAGAAGAAGCTTGAAGCACAAACACACAATACTGAATGTATTACTAGAGAATGTACAAAGATTAGTATCCCATTAGGGCAATAGGCGTATATACAAGCCGGGGGAAAAAACCTCCTAAAGAGGGAAAAAAGTGCCCCGACGGCCCTAGAGTGTTCACACACATCACTACCTAAATATATCAACAGAAGACATCATTGTCCTAGAAGAAGAGGCATTTGAAGCAGAACAGGTACATGAGGAGGTAACAAACAATATGTTGTATGATGATGATGATCGAGAAGGGATGGCCATACCAAGATATTTAGAAGTCACCAATGTAGAGATAAATATGCTCTATGCATCAGATCTCCAAGAGGATGGTAGAATAGCGAACTTATGAAGCAAGCAATTGTACAAACTTATTTGTCTTTACAATGAAATGAAGTCTTAGTCCGATACTTTTCTAACTTTGTTATGTTTTTCTTAGATTGTTGTTGTTTCGTATTACCGTTATTATCCATATGCTAATTATTTGAGTTCTCTCTTGCAGATCACTATGGGAGAGAGTCCACCGCTCAGTCCGGATTCCATGATAGAGGAGCAATTTCTACACTTCATATCTCATGCACCTGCTATTTATTAGGTCATATTGGGTCTCTCACACGACTACTCCCATTGAGAGTACTCCTTTTGATGGTACTCTTGGCTTTATGAGTTCACCGCAATCATCTTCTTAGCCATCCCCTAATGGCTCCAATGGTTGACATGTGCACCAGCATTTGATACCACAACACAATGTAGGAGCTGGCCTATCTCATAAGTCTGGATTAAGTTGGAGGTTTCCTTCTGGAGGAGGAGGTTCCAGAGGAGGGTCTACGGGTGGCGGTGGGTCTTGAGGAGGAGGTGGATGTTGTGGAGGCAGTGCGACGAATGTAGTGTCATCCACAGCTAGTTCTAGATTGAGTACCTCAAATGCAAGTACACCACGTACACCATGGGGTGCTCATGACTATGACGACTCCAAGTTGTATCATATATGAGATGGAGCTCTAGTGATGGATGTGGCGAAAAATTCCATGCGTTAACGAATACGACAGTTATGCACAATATAGTTTAGACACTCTCTCATGGTTAAGTGGGGTGCGTAGGACAAGGATCGCAAGAATTATATCATAGAGGTGATCGATCACGAGTATCGGCCAGCACTTGGGCATCCTATTGTTAGATCAGAGTGGATTCAACAAATGACATGTGAGATGATATTGCATCAATGATCGGAGGCTCACAATGCTTTCAAAGGAGGTTTACTAAAGCTTGTATGGCTAGATGCTTAGAAGTGGAAGATGATTCGTGATGAGTAGCAGCAGACTCCTAACTAATATCGTCAATAGCTAGATGTGAAAGCCACATATCTAGAGGTGGTTGGAGTTTCACATTAGTGGTGGTTACAAAATGATGCATTACGAGTTCGTAGTATCATTTTGATGAATGAATTGGATTATCTTAAGCATGTCATGTTTGTTGATCTCATGTTTTGTGTATTTGTTGTAGAAGTTGGCAGTGGATCGTCCTCTGACATGAGCAGAGGAGACTTTTGGATATCATCATGGGTTGATTCTACTATTGTAGGACTTTGAGGGTCATGGCACGATCATTTCATGGGATAATCTATCATGTGGTGAGCTTCTAAACTTGGTTTAGCATTTTTTAGTTGTTGCTTATGAACATCATTTCAATTTTTTTGATTTCATGAATGTGCTTTGTTCCAAGATTGCAGATATAGATGTTTTGATTCCTCTAGTTTTGTGTATGGCAGTGGTGTGCCATAGTTTTATATTTAGTTCATATATGGTAGTGGTTTGCCTTAGTTTTCTAGTAGGATTCGTACATGATTCATTTATGGCATTGTTCTATTATGTATTTGAGTACTCTTTATGACTTTGTTTTGGTTGTATATGATGGGTACAGATCCATTTATACGTTACTTTTCATTGCCCTCTTGCATATCTCTTTTATGTTTGTCAACGTGTTTTGGTTTATTAAACCTTGTTTTGGTTGTTGATCATGCAGGGACATGATCGGACAACCACTAGAGTACATGTCACGGCATGTACTCAGTTTTTTTTTCGCCAAAGTGTACTATCCCTTGCTACACAATAGTATTATCATGTTGCAACAAGGGATACTACACTTTGCCCCAAAAAAAATGCAGATATGGTCATCAATATAGGCACTGGTATTGCCAATTATATATTGACACATATATCGGCACCTATATAGGCTTATACATGGCTATTGAGGCTTACACTAATGATTATACCAGCATTATAATACTCAGGTTATAATACGGACGCATGTATTGGCACCTATATAAAGAGGCTTATACTAATGCTTATATCAATGCATTACCCACACCTATATAGATCCTTATTCTGACACATACCAACATTATGAAGGTGACATTTATACCGATGACTATTTCGATACCCTAGTACTTTGTGCATGTGTATTTTCATCGGTATGAGAGCCGATATGGGGCTCAATATCATAGTGAGTCTCAACAGATAAATCTAATAAACCTCACTAAAAGTATCTTTGACATATATCGGCATAACCACTACACGTGAGAGACATGAAAAGCGGTATGTGGCATCCTCGATCATCACATGTTAAGCTTGATATTTATGTACATTAGTTGGACATTAAAGCTTCATTTTTTAATGATGTTTTACATGAAGAATAGATATTTTACCCTTGTGGTTTTGTGCATAAAGGGCATGAAAAGAAAGTGTGTAGGTTGAAAAAGGAATTATATGTTTTGAAGCAAGCACCACATGCTTGGTATGAAAAGATACATGCCTACTTGATAGCACATGGATTTGAGAACAATCCAATTAAGATCACCTTATATGTTAAGCATGTAGACGATGTACTTCTTATCATTATCATATATGTTGATGATATGCTGCTCACTAGTCCTAATGGGAAGGATATTACCAAATTTAAAGCTTGTTTGCATGCCTCTTTTGAGTTGTTGAATTTGAGGCATTTGCATCATTATTTGGGAATTTAGTTTATGCAAGATGATGGGTACACATCCTGATAAAGAAAGAGAAGGAAATACAATATCATTTTAGGCTACCTTGCTATGTATAATCTTAATAGATTAGACATAGGAAGGTAGCCTATTACATGATCCACTTTTCTTATGCGAAGATCATCCATTTTATTGAGATCACCATTTTTTTGTATATAGAAGTCCAATTATGGCAGGTGCTGGAACTCGCTAAGTATTCTTATGATATATTTTTCATTTCAAAAATTCAATATCATTTGAGGATGTACTGTGACTGTTTGACCTCTTGATGGATGTAGCTGCTACCATCCATGGGCTTGGGTATCTCTGCTATTATTTTTAATGTGACAAAAGGGGTTCTGTATCTTAGTGAAGATGAAACTTAACATCACAACTAGTAGGCAACCTCGGCTCGGATCGAAACTATAGAACTTGGGAGAGAGAAGGGGGGAGAGAGTATGTGTATTAATGACAATAGTATACATTGAAATGTGAAAAGAGCATATTCAAATGGTGGATGAAAATGATTCATGGGTTGGTTCCATTGTTGTAGGACTTGGAAGGATGCAATGCCATAATTTCATGGGACAATCTATTGTGAGGTGAGCTTTTGAACTTGGTTTAGCATTCTTTTAGTTGTTGCTTATGAACATCATTTCAGTTTATCTGATTTCATGAATGTGCTTTGTTGTAGGACTACAGATATAGATGATTTGATCCCTCTGGTTTTGTGTATGATAGTGGTATGCCACAGTTTTGTATCTGGTTCATATATAGCAGTGGTTTGCCTTAGTTTTCTAGTAGGATTCATACATGGTTCATTTATGGCATTGTTCTATTATGTATTTGAGTACTCTTTATGACTTTGTTTTGGTTGCATATGATGGGCACAAATCTTTTTATAGATTACTTTTCACTGTACTCTTGCATATCTTTTTTATGTTCAAAAATGCATTTTGCTTTATCAAATCTTGTTTTGGTTGCCAATCATGCAAGTACATGATCCGACAACCACTAGAGTACATGTCACGACATGTACTGCATTTTTTTTTGGCAGAGTCATGTTGAAGCAAGGGACACTACACTACGCCCAAAAAAATTTAAAGATATGATCATCGATATATGAGCCGGTATTGCAAAGGACATACGGACGTGTATACCAGTGCCTATATAGGGTTATATGAGGCTACAGATGCTTATACCAACATTATAATATCAATGTTATAATAACAACACATATATTGGCACCTATATAGAGGCTTATATTGATGCTTATACTAATGCATTACTGATGCCTATATAGAGGCTTATTCTGACGCTTATACCAGTGTCATGAAATCGACTTTTATACCGACAACTATTGTGTTAGGTAATGATGTGTGTGAACACACTAGGACTACCGGGGTACTTTTTTCCCTCTTTAGGAGGTTTTTTTCCCCTGGCTTGTATATACGCCTATAGCCCTAACATGTTACTTATCTTTGTACATTCTAGTGATAATACATTCAGTATTGTGTGTTGTGCTCGAACCATCTTCTTCTTCCTTTTCTTGTTCATGTGCTTCCGTAGACGTCTAACTCCAACAATTGGTATCAGAGCAGGTTGTCGTTTCATCTAGGGCGTCATCGGCACCCCTCCGATCATAGTCTCAGAATCGCATGAAATTAGGTGAGCATACTCAGAGTGATTAGGAGATTTGACCGCGTTTCAGCCTCCGAATGCACTATCGTAGTACTTATGGAGGATATTCTATCTTTTTGTGCCAAAGATATATACAGGTTTTGGTTCACCGGTATAAGCATCTCAAAGTTTGTTATAGGTTTAACAAAACTTTTTAGGGTAGTTCTTGAAAACTTTTTTAGATATAGTCATTTTTCTACATGAGGGTATTTTAGTCAATGGCCATGACTGAAAGCAATGATGTATTCTGTATGTTGGTTGTTGAGGATAATTTGGACAGTACTAATTACCCATTGTGGGCTTATATGATGCGACATGTATTGGTTGCAAAAGGACTATGGAACATTGTGCAGGGTGTTGAAAAACATCCTATTACACCTAGAAATAGAGGTATTGAACTTGATGTAGATGGCGTTAAAGATGCTGATATTTCAGAGTCTTATTCGTGTTGCGATTTGTGCTGCACCTACTGTAGAGAAAATTCATTGGGATGGCAGAGATGCTCAGGCACATGCATTGATAGCCTCGTCTATCAAACGTGCCATTATTCCTCACATTTGCTCTTACAAAATAGCTAAGGATGCTTGGGATACACTTACCACATTGTACTAGTCTACGAATGAGGTTCGTGTTGCTTACCTCCAAAAACAGTTGGAGAGTGAGCATATGAATGAAGGTGATTCTATGGACAGTTTTCTATCAAAGATCAAAGATTTGAAGGAACAATTAATTTTTGTTAATGAAGTCTTGCCTAACAGCTCACTTGTGTAGACTAGTCTGAATGATCTTCCCGATTTCATGCTAGAGTTTTGCTTCTACTCTTCGTTTGATGATGAAAGGCAATCCAAATGCCTTGTCTTTTGAGGAGTTAGTCTCTATTATGTTGCAGGAAGATCAATCTAGGCAGAACATGTCCATTATGCATGTTGCAGATCAAGCTTTCTTGGCTAGTCAGAAGGGCAAAGGTAAAGGGAGCTCATCTACTAGTAAGTAGAAATCTGCAAATGCTGCACATTAGAAGAAGGAAGACAAAGATGAGAAGAAATCAGAAAAGCAAAAATTATTTTGTAAGTACTGTAAAGGAAACAATCATGTCATAAAGAACTATCCAAAACTGGCTGCAACAAAGGCAAAGAAAAAAGAGGCTAGAATGGTTGTTGCAGAGGCCTCTACACCAAAAATAGAGTCTGCTAATCTTGTGTAGAATGAAGAATGGGCATTTACTACTTTTTGTAGTTTTGACCCATCTTCTCTTGAATAGTGTATATCTGCAGTAGACTCATATGTTTGGTACTTTGATAGTGGGGCAACCAAACATATTACCTTGCAGTGTTATTTCTTCACTTCACTCGAGCATGTCCCTACAGAGAATACTGTCATATGCGCCAACAACTCCTCTTATCCTTTCATGGGAGTTGGTAAGATCATTCTGACTACTGCTGATGGTAGTTCTTTCACTTTGTCGGATAGAAAAGGATCAAGAAAAATCTGTTATCAGTTTCTACATTAGCCAAGATTGGCTTGGTTGTGAAATTTGTTGATGACAGATGTATAGTTCATGATCTGTCAAATGGCGACATGATTATTGCTTCTCGCATTTTATGTCGTGGGCTATATAAGCTCATAGAATATGAAAAATATATGAATGATTCAACATGTGTAGTACATGATTCTCAAGCTATATCAGATGCAAAGCTTTGGCATGCATGCATTGGTCATCTGAATTTTGCTATTTTGCTACACCTGCAGAAATCTGAAAATGGTGTCCTCTTTGCCTAAACTTGAGGCACCCGAAAAACATGTCTGTGAAGGCTGTATTTTGAGCAAAATGTATTGTTCCTCCTTTCCAAAAGATGGTTCAATTTGAGCTACTTAGAAATTGCAGGTCCTATGTAGACACCCTCGTTTGGAAACTATCTTTACTTTGTGACTTTCATTGATGGTTCTTCCAAGCATGCATGCGTATATCCATTTTGGTTGAAAATCTATCAGCGTGTAAAATGGGCAACCTCCATTCTGATCGAAAGGGGAAATATATATCTTCTGACTTTAATGCATTTCTAGCTTACATGGGATAAAACAACAGTGTGCAGTGCCATATACACCTCAATAGAATGGAGTTGTTGAACAGAAGAACAGGTCACTCATGGAGATGGCGAGGTGTATGGTCAAGAGTTAGGCTTTACCACAGTTTCTAGCTTGAGGCTATCATGTGTGCAACATATATACTTAATAGTTATCCCACTAAAGCACTGCAATATATCACTCCATATGAGGCTTGGCATGGTCGCAAGCCATCCGTTGCTCATTTGCATGTTTTTGGTTGTCTAGCATATGCATTAGTGCCTAAACAACATTGCACGAAATTGGATGATAAAGCAGTAAAATGTATTTTTGTTGGGTACATATCTGAAAGCAAAGCCTATCGTCTATATCATCCATAGACTAAACACATTCTGGTTAGCTATGATGTTGGTTTTTGTGGAAGATGCTATTCAGCTTTTACTTTCATATACGAAGGAGACATCTATTAGCTCCAAAGACATGTATGATACTTTGCTTCCTCTTTTTACAGGTGGACAATCTAGTGTTATTCCTAATGAGGCAACTTCTCAGCCTTTGCACGTTTCATGTGATGATGCAGATCATTCCATTTCTTATGTAAAACTAATGATGTGCTTCTAATCATTATTGACTAGTCTCATGACAAGCATACTGCTGATTTTAAGGTTGATTTGCATGCCTCATTTGAGATTTTTGATTTGGGGCATTTGCATCATTATTTGGGCATTCAATTTATGCAATTTGATGGCGGAATAGTTTTGTGTCAATTGAAATATATTGACACATTATTGTAGCATTTTTGGCCTTGACGATTGTAAACATATTGCCACTCCTATGGAGACAAGTTTACGATTGAGTCTTCATGATGTTGGAGATGCATTTGATGATATTCTCTATCAGCAGGCTGTTGGATGCTTGATT
This sequence comes from Ceratopteris richardii, assembly GCA_020310875.1. NCBI lineage: Eukaryota > Viridiplantae > Streptophyta > Polypodiopsida > Polypodiales > Pteridaceae > Ceratopteris > Ceratopteris richardii. Next base: position 14,623,681 of record CM035430.1, read on the forward strand.
TACTTATGCATTACTCGGCCAAATATTCAGTTTGCAATCTCACATATGAGCAGGTTTATGCATTGCCCAGGTGTCTAGCATTGGCAAGTGGTTAAGCACATCTTTCGCTACTTGAGTGGTACCCAGCTACTTGGGTTGTTTTATCCCAAGTGGGGATCACTACCACCAGATTTGCATGCTTTTCTGACTTTGATTGGGCTAGTGTCTATGACACTCGTGTATCCACTAGTGGATTTTGCTTCATGCTTGGTAGCTCATGTATATCTTGGTTGAGCAAGAAGCAGCCTACTGTGGCCACTTCCAGTTGTGAGGTTGAGTATAGGGAAGCTTTCACAGCGACTATTGAGTGTGTGTGGCTCATACCCCTTATGGTTGATTTGAGTGTTGGTTAGTCTTCTGCCACCACAATCTTCACTGACAGTCAAAGCGCATTGGAAGTTGTGAGGAACCCTGTGTTCCATGCTCGCACTAAGCACATTGAGGTGCATTATCATTATATCAAGGAAAGGTTCTCTGTTGGAGAGATCAGCTTGGCATATGTGCCCAACATTGCAGACCTTTTCACGAAGGCTCTGCCTAGGGAGAAGTTTGAAGCTTTCCGCAAAGCTTTGGGCTTACTTCCTTTTGTGAAATGATTCCATATAGCTTAGCACTTCCTTATACATGAATGTCAGCTCCTTGTTCACTGCATCAGTCCTAAGGGGGATTTGTTGATATATTTAGGTAATGATGTGTGTGAACACACTAGGATCGCCAAGGCACTTTTTTCCCTCTTTAGGAGGTTTTTTTCCCTCGGCTTGTATATATGCCTATAGCCCTAATGGGTTACTTATCTTTGTACATTCTAGTGGTAATGCATTCAGTATTGTGTGTTGTGCTCCAAGATTCTTCTTCTTGTGTTGTTTGCGTGCTTCTACAAACGTCAAACTCCAACAATACTAGTGTTATGAAACCAACTTTCATACCGACAACTATTTCAATGCCCTAGGTATTTTTTGCATGTGTATTTTCATCGGTATGAGAACCGATATTGGGCTCATATGTTATAGTGACTCTCAATAGATAAATCTGGTAAAGCTCTCTAAAAGTATCTTTGACATATATCGGCATAACCACAACACATGTGAGAGAAATGAAAAGCGGTATGTGTCATCCTCGATCATCACATGTTGAACTTGATATTTCAACAACCATTGTTCATAGAAATTGTGCACTTGCAGCTCATCATGGTTGGAATGTACATCAGTTGGACATTAAAGCTTCATTTTTTAATGATGTTTTACATAAAGAAGTGTATATATTTTAGCCTTGTGGTTTTGTGCATAAAGAACATGAAAACAAACATCGTGATAGAGCAAGAGAAGGAAAATCAATATCTAGATGCCAACGTGCTTCATTTTAGGCCTTGTACAGTCGTATCGGAGACCATTCCAACATGATCTCTATTGGTTCTTTTGAAATCAGATAAGACATAGGAAGGTAGCCTATTGTATGATACGCTTTTCTTATGCGAAGATCATCTATTTTACCCAGATTACCATTTTTCTGCACATAGAAGTCCAACTATGGCAGGAGCTGGAAGTCGCAAAGTATTCTTATGATATATTGGTCATTTCACAAAATCAATATCATTTGAGGACGTACTGTGCCTGTTTGACCTCTTGATGGATGTAGCCGCTACCATCCCTGGGCTTGGGCATAGGGGTTCTGTATCCTGGTGAAGATGAACCTAAACATCACAACTGATAGGCAACCACGGCTCGGATTGAAACTATAGAATTCCACAGAGAGAGAGAGAGAGAGAGAGAGAGAGAGAGAGAGAGAGAGAGAGACTATGTGTATCAATGACAGTACTAGACATGGGAATGCGACAGAGCATATTGGACATGGTGGATGAAAACGATTCGTGACTAACATTGCCGTAACAGAACTTTGTGTGAATGAAGTCTGCCTGCGTTCATTAGTCAAGGATGCAAGTATTGCTCTTTGACGGGGGTCATCAGAGCTCGGCTGCTACTGGTCCTGATGTTCGAAATGAGCCGTTGAGAAGATCCAGAGGACGTCCGAGCCTCGGCATCCATACCCGATACCGCTGTCTTTTGTTCCGATCGTGCAGGTGAGCTCCGCCGCTTGTTCGCTAACGCTAGCGAGCCCTCCTGTTTGTTGGGAGGAACTGGGCCACCCGTAGGCCGAGCCTTAGCTTTGGTGGATTCGGTGGACTGCATATACCCTGGTACAGGAGAGATGGCGTTCCGCTGTTGCTGAGAACTTACCTTTGTGCCATGTTCTCTCTTCTTCCCTTCTGGTTCACTTTCCTTGAAGCTCATAGCAGTTTTCCCTGAACCAATGGCCTTTTCACATTTGGCAGCTCCAATCGATTTTGACCCAACGTTGGTCGTCACCCCACAACCTGTCCTCTTTGAACTGTCCATGTGCTTAGCGTCAGAAGAAGTCCCTTTGAATGCTTCCAGAGATCCTTTGAGAGCCTCTGCTACAATCCTGTCTTTGTCCATGGTGGCACCACAATCTTCAAAGCTGGAGATGGTGGGCTCTTTCTGAGAGGAAAGAGAGCTGAGGGTTGGCAGGGAGACCCTGAGCCTGAAGGGGGAACTCAGATGTGGCTGGGATGCGTCAAATGCAAGGGCTGCCGACCGGGGAGAGGTCGAGTTGTTGACGACATTTGGATGGGTTCCTGCAGAAGTGAGCTTGGAGAGGGCGTGTAAATGGGGAGGGATAGTTTTGCTTGGGGATGAGATGTTCTCCAGATTGTTAAGCATGCTGTCAGGGATCGACAAGCTTCTTTTCTTGACAAAAGATATATTTTTTGCAGGCGAAGAATTGTCCCTTCCACCGTCATTTTCCTCCCCGTTGACGTGTTTTGAAAGTAGTTTGTAATCCATCACGTTCATAATGCTCACATGCTCTCTTGCAAGCCCTGGAAACGAGCTTTCCCATGGCCTTGCCGCCATCCACCGTTCCAGCCATCGCCATCCCCAGTGGTTTTTATCTCCCTTGCAGTCGATGACAAAGTTGTTCTGTTTCGGAGTGCACCTTCTCAGCTATGAACAGAGAAAGCAAAGAATTAATGGTAACTTTGAATTGCAGAAATGGCCCCAGTTCCAATATGGCTCAAAACTCCTCAGGAGACTCTGTAGCGCATCGTGGAACTGATTCTTGTACTACGACATCTCATTAATGTAATTTTAAAGAGCAGCTGGAAAGGAAAGGCCCCAAAGAAAACTCGAACACAGCTCTCGAAACCTTAAATCTTAAGCTTGCAATCCCCCTCCAAATGTATATTTAACTTTCAAAATAGTAAACTGTAATATAAATGATGTTACTATTTAAACAAAACCTGAAATCAAAACTCGCTATGTGAACTAGGTTTGGAAAACCAAGGGACAGAAAAGAACTATCTCAAAATAGATCTAGACTACACAGATATCCTTGATTAGGAAAAAAACATGTCAAATGAAAACCCCAAAAGTACGAAAGGAGGCTCTTGACATAGTTAACAAAAAAACCAAAAAAAAAAAAAAAAAAAAAGAGGTTAAAATCCTTCAAATAAATACTGCTTTATACACTCTGGACTTTGGAGATTTTTAAAGGAAAAGCTCTTTTGGGTCCACTGTCAACCTTTCAAAACTATGTTTTTTAACATATCCAAAGATATGGCCATGTGCAAACTTGCAACGCTAGATTTTTTTCTGAAGAAACCACTGATCCTTTTCCTGTACTCATTTGTTGTACATCAAGATCTTCCAGAGTTTTTGGATGTATAGTTACTTCCATGATCAATTTGATCTTATTACCATATTTTAGATTCTTGATTAATTTGACATCACTTAACCCAAAGGTATTACTCCTTTTTGTGGCTCTCAAGAAAAGGATGCCAGATCTTTTATTTCTGTTTTTTTAATTTAACGTGATTTTTAAGATGCATTAATTGCATTCCATTTTCGGTTATCGGTTACGTTTGTCATCCAGATAATATTAACTTCTAAAATTAGAGGCATAGTATAGGATGAATGTTATTGTATGTGACATCAGTCCCGTTTATATGCATGTAGCCTTTATTTTATTCTTCTCCTTAATTTTAGCGTCTAAAAAGAGCTGGAATATTTTAGCTCGAACATTGAGTCGTTTGACTTGGATAAAATTTCCCTCTCATTGACATCCTATTCGTTTTAAAGTAGAGATGTCATCTATGGGAACAATTTATTTTTTAGATGGAAAATTCACATTCCTTTGTTATGCGCTGAAATTACTATGCTTGCTTTGTTAATGAGACATTTTTCTGTTAACGTAGCCGTTTGTGACGTGTATCTCCTTTTTACACATCAAAATACAATAGGAGCCTCAAGATGTATTGATCTCTTAATGTAGTCACTAGATCCTTGTCTTCATTGGCATTCACGTCATCAAGAAGTACTTCTCATAGGTCATTCGTTTTCTCAGATAGCTCTCACATTATATACATAGTGTCTTGTCCATCCATGTAGTGTCCTATGAACTTTATAGCTATGTTTTCCATGAAGCTATGTCAGTGACACTTCTTAGGTGTATCACATTGCAAGTCAATCCATCTCAAGTACACTACCACTCAAAGAGCATTCCTGTACCTCTGCTCTGTGGTGTTAGACTCAAGAAATGATAGGCAAGAGACGGATGAACCACAAGAGGGAGAATTAGGAAGTAAAGTGTTAGAATCAAGAAATGACAAGCAAAAGATGATTGAACCACACCCTAAGAGGGAGGATTAGGAAATAATCTTCAACCATGGCTTTTGGGGCAAGTAGTAAGCCTCCATCATACTCCTAGTCAGTAGGTCATGAGTTCAATTCCTCTTGGATCCAACAATCGCTATCAGAGCCTAAGAAGTAGGCTTGGGAATAAAAGAATGGATTGTTGGTTCAAAAGTAAGTCTTGCATTCCCTGACTTTATTTGCCTGCAGGACGTAAAGATTGGTGGTAACAAGCTTCTTTCCCATCTTAACATTCTTTCATCTGCTCATGAGTGCCATTTTACTCACGGCAACGGAGGAGCTGCTATAGGAATTAACTAGGCTTTAACTTATTGCATTAAGGATGCATTTTACAGTAAATTGCATCAATGGACTGCTATCAATTTAACTTGCCCTTTCTGTTGTACCATTGTTTGTGCATATGCCTCTAATAACAGATCTCTTAGAAAAGAGTGTTGGGAAGAGATCAAAGACCTTGCTGGCCCTATTATTCTGATTGGTGACTTTAATATGGTCACCTCATTATAGACTTGATAGTAAAGGCTCCACCTTGAGTGGTCTTGAAAAGTATTGCTATTTTAACTTGTGTACTAAACATGACCTATTATATGTCTCCCTGAACTCTGGTTTTTCTTGGAACAACAAACAACAATATGGTAAGTTCCTTACCACCAGATTGGATAGACGTTATATTGATTTTTCTCGTTCTCACGACTTTTGGGTGTGAAAAGTGATCTTGATCATACCTTTTTACTTTTTGACCACAAACCTCTCACCATTACTCTTAAAAAAGGTTCTTCTATGTTTAGGGCTGGATGGCCTCACTTAGATGCTAACCTCCTTAATATTCCTATTTTTGTCCAAAGTATCAAAGAGTCTATTGCTTTTAATTTCAACTTTGATCCCCCCCCCCCTCCTACTGCTCAGAAAAGGAAGTTAGAGATATTCAAAAACTCTTTATCTATTATACAAGTCCCACTAAAAAAATCATGTCTCAAAGGAGGAAGAAGATTGAGGATGAATTGGCTAGATTTGATGAGTCTAGAACTTCCAATTGTTTCTTAGAACTTCAATATAAGTTGAGATATCAACAGTATCTTGAAGCTAGCATGACTCTTTTCTCTTCTAGAGAACTTTGGGATGAGAAGTTGGATAGACCCAATAAGTGGATGTATGCTTTGTTGAAGAAAAAGGTGTGTGACTATATCCCCTTATTGAACGAGAGGAGTGGGATTACTATCAACATTGGGGAGAATCTACAAGAGGCTTTAGGCTTCTTTATTGATGTTTTCTCTATTACTCCCAAGTGGGGGGAGGACATTTAGAGAGCCAGAGTTATTATCGCCATAAAGAGAGAAAAAATGATCTCGCAAAGCCTGGCTGCTATCTTGGACCTTCCCGTCACTATTGGTGAGATTAAAGAAACTATTAGTAAATTGAAACTCTATAAATTCCTTGGTATTGATGGGATTCCTAATGAATTCTTCTTGACTCTTAAAGACTTCCTAACTCCCTTCATTCTCTTGATTTGGAATGAGGCATCTAGAAAAGGTGCTAGTGATTAAGTTGATCCATAAAAAGGGAAACAAAGAAAGCTCAAACAATTCGAGGCCTATTACTTGTTTTACTACCCTTTACAAAATCTTCTTCTCCACCCTAGCTAGGAGACTTAGCCCTAGTATGAACCAAATCATCATCCCTCGGCAAAAAGTGTTCATAAAAGGTAGATTTACATTGGATACTATCATCTCCCTTTGGGAAGGGTTTGAGTGTGCCTCTTAATTGAATCAAAACTTCTATTTCTTCAAAGTTGACTTTGATAAGGCTTATGACAGAATCGAGTGGGATTTTGTCTTGCAGTCCTTGCATGACATTGGTGCTGGAAGAAAGTTGATAAGGTATGTTAGTACTCTTTTTGGCAATGTTTATTCTAGGGTTTCCTTGAATGGCCATTTATCTGAAGCTTTCAAGCTGTGTAGATCCACTAGACAGGGTTTCCTTCTTGCCCCTCTTTTGTTCGCCATTTTTGGTGATGTCTTGGGTTGGTTAGTCAAAGATATGCTATGAGTAAAGGGGACATCAAGGGTATCCACATTCCCAACTCTTCCTCTGAGTTTGGTCTTCAAATGTTTGGCGATGATACTAACATGTGCACTAATGTTGATCTTAAATTTGTTGATTTCTTTTTGGATTGTATTCACCTATTTTGTTTAGCTAGTGGGTCTAAGATTAATCATAAAAAGACTGGTTTCAAAGCTTCAAATAATTTGATTCTTGCTTGTTGCTAACCTTGGTTGTGAAGTGTTACAAGAGGGTGTGGTCTTTAGGCTGTTGGGCATACCTATGGGCTTTAAAGTTTCCTTTCAACAAAGATGGGATTGGTTAATCATCAAGTTCAGAGAAAAGCTATTTAAATAGTATAAGGCTTACTCTTCTCGTGCTCATAGGGTTTTTATTTTGAATCACTACATTTTTCCTTGTATTACTTACTTTCTACGCTGCTGGTTCCCCACCAAAAAATAGCTATCTTAGATCGTTGTACTTGCTAGGAGGTTTCTATTTGGGGGGGGGGGGGATGCTCAAGTGAGTAAAACCCCTAAAGTTTCTTGGTCTATTTGCTGCTTGCCTAAAGAAGGAGGGTTAGGTATCTTATGCCCTATAAAGATGACTGAAAATCTGTTAGCCAAATGGATTGCTAGAAGTTTGGAGTCTGAAGATATTCGGTCTATACTCATTAAAAGGAAGACTCATCTTTTCACTGTTAAATGTTATAAATCTTGGATTAATAACCACTTACGGGACATTGTTGTATCTCCCCCAACAATTCTCTCTTGTAGGTAGTGCTGTGTCTTGCAAGTTCTGGAATGCTTGGATGAAGGTGAAAAGTTGCTATCTTCCAAACAAAGATTTTGTGTGCAATCTTAATTGTTTCTTACAGGAATCTTCTTGGCATGGGTGGATTAGATTATGGAACAAGTGCCAATAGGGAATCAAAGATCGTAAATGTTTCAGAAAGGGATTTAGGGACTGGTAGTGTTTTTTCCATGAAGGTGAGTCGGCCTCTGATTAGCATTTGAGTTCTTATCCTAATCTCTCTCAACCCTGTTTGCAGGTGATTCAAACTAAGCATCAGTTGATACAGAGGATGGAAAGGTGCACCAGCAGAACTCTAAGCATACACAAAGTTTCCCTTGACATGCCAGAATATTTCAAAAAGCAAAAAGGAATCATCTCCAAGATATCTGGAAAGGCTCAACAAAAAGCTGGAAAGTCAACTGGTCTGACTACCAGTGGAGATGCAGGTTTACATGCATTTGGGCCTTTCCTGTCAATATCAAGCAATCACTTCTACAACGGCTCATTATTCATAATAGCATCTGGATGGGGAGTAGAGCCAAGAGAATTAAAGTTGATGATGGAAAATTCTCATTTTGTGGCTTTCCCACTTATTTCAGCACTGTTGGCATGCCAAGAAATCTTGGCAAATTTTATCTCCTTTTCAACAGTTGAAGGCCACCCCTCATATGGGTGAAGATGAAAGTATGATTGGCTGTTGTAAAGGGAAGAAAAACTCCATGTTTTCCCTCAGGAAATATCCGCTTAGAATTGGACATAGGTGTATTCAGTCAATGTCTAATGCTCTCTATAATGGCACTTAAGTGCTGGATGTACTGCATGGCCACCATCCCAATAAATGGAGGGATCTGTTGTCTTCTTTGTATTCCTCAGATAGAATTGTCATGGTATTATCCCTAGATTAGTGATTTGTATTTGTTGTTTTATCAGACCTGTAATCTTCTGATCTGTACTCAACCTTTATGGTTGCATGTGTTTTGTACTTCTGAGTGGGTTCTTGCCCCCTGCACAAGATGTCATTTTCCATTATTAATTTAATTCTCTTTGTTGCTTAATTATATATAAAAAAACAAATGATTTCCCTCAGCACTCTCGATTTCTTTGGATGGGAAATCACGTTTTCCGAAAAAACATGATTTCTGATATTCGATGGCTTGAGAAGTCGGGATTTCTCAAATGCAATTTTCTTCGTACTTCCTATGCATGTGATTCCTCTTGTATGAACACGATTTCCCTGTATATGCATCAAAGAAATCGTGATTTCTTTCACAGAGAGCATAGGATTTCTCAAAATCACAATTTCTCAACTCAAAAAATCATGATTCCCCAATATATGACCAATCAGGCTGCTTTTAAAAACAATAGTTTTGGCTTTATAATTAGAGGCCAAAGTCAAAGAAAAAGGAGCATATGCATAACAATGGAAGAGGAACAAAACTAAGGAAAGCAGCAGGACATTACTCGAATCGTGGTCATAAACCATTGCCTACATGGCAAGAAGCAGATTGTGACTACTGCAAGAAAGACAAATAATTGAAAAAGAGTACCAGTAAAAAGGAAAAGAAAGATGAAAGGGCTAGTGCATCTGGCAGCCTCCAAGCATTCTCCATCTATAGATCCTGTTCATGCTAATCTGAAATAGGTCTGATTTGTTTTACATTGCAAGCATTCTAAGGACCTTAACAAAGATTTAAAGGGGATACGAAAACCCCCGAGGTGAGAATGCGATGTTTTACGAAAAGACAGAAATCCCTGATTAATTTCTTTTGTACAGCGTTCAGAGAACAACAAGAATGATGTGCTTACCAAATAGATTATGTTATAGATAAGCTCCTTTGAAATGGATCTTTAGAGGCTCTAGTCAAAGTGAAACATATCTCCTTGACTTTGAAATGCTATTTTTGTTTGACTAATTAGGACAAGAGATCTAGTGTGCCACCTATATGTTGCGAATCCCTGTATGTTAAGGCTAACAGAATATCTTGGTGTATACTTATGAAAGAAAAGCCAAATAATTTTCATTTTTCTAGCTGTCTGAATTCCTAAGGCACAAAGTTGAAAGGCTAGACACCGAACATCTAAGGCAGTAGTAAGTGACAGTAATGTTATGCTCTCTGATGCCTATGAACACATAGTGGTTCAAGAAATCCATAAATGAAGGTACAGACTTTGTTTAGAAACAGATTCATACCTGTTCAGAGAAGGCATAAGCGAGTGCTCTCTCCCGTTTCATTGCTGCCACCTGTCGATACTCTGCCTTGGCTTGCAATTGTTGAGGTGTTGCTGGACTGTTGTCCCACTCTTCCTGTTAATCACAATCCAAGAATTTTGTGATTCCTCATAATACTTCTGTAGAGTATCTATTACAGCGAAAATTCCAGTCATCTTATGTTACTGAACAGTGTATGAAATCACAGCTTTCTGTCCTGATAAACAGAACAAGAGGTTTTGTGCTCTAATGAGCGGTATGAAAATACGAAATAATCCTACCTGAAAACGTGAATGCTATAAAATAAAATTCTCTCAGGTACAAGCTTACTTCGTTTTGATTTTCCTACACATGAAGGACTACATAGAGCATTCAAAGCAAACATTCAGGATTCAACTGAATGAAGAGGTATGCTAGAACCTTCTTAAAAAAGGAAATAGAACCCAGATAGGAATCATAATGTGGCACCAAACTTTATGTCTAGATTATGTGCCAATATGAGCACTATTACACATTTGATGAAGAATCATGCAGCCTGCTATTAGAAAGATGATTAATTAATTGCCCGTGTTGAATAAAAAACAAAAAAGTGGATTCGAACATGATTCTATGGGCCACAAAATATAATTAACTGTTCTTTATGCAATGGAATTGAACAAATCTTGTTAACAAGTGAAAAATTGCTAAAGTAAGGTTATAAGAATGCATACATCACATCAGTGTTGAGGTGAAAACGGTGCAACAGCAGGCTGGAACAAGGGGCTGGTATTTACACAGCAGACTCAGGCCCCAGAGCACACAGCAGGAGAAATTACACTACAACTATGTTCAGCTCCAGAAAAATGCAGCACAGCAGTAGTGAGTACCGAAATGGGAAAAGCACAGCACAGCAACAAAAGGGGAATCAGTGAAAAAAAGAGAGAGATAACATGACAGAAGCCATATTGAGCAAGGAAAAGATGTAAGACTCTATGGTAGAATGGACCAAGCCCTAAAAGTCCTCCATCTCTCACTGATGTTTTCTTTTTTGGCATGTGTGTGTATTGTGTGTGTGTGTCTGTGTGTGTGTGTGTGTGTGTGTGTGTGTGTGTGTGTGTGTGTGTGTGTGTGTGTGTGTGTAAAGACCTTGTTTTATCTTTAGAGAAATAAAGAGGTGTGGAACAACCCACTTTGGAACACCGAAAAACACATTAAAAATAAAATAAAATACGTGCTAAGGTCTTTAAAAGAACCTTACACAAGAGCACACAATAGAATGGAAATAATACAAAGAGAAGAAAGTACATTGAAAGGGAGAAACTTAGGCCTTTATTCCAATACCCTACCAATTAAAGGGTGTAAGTGAATTCTCTAAGTTACTGGCGCTAATTGGAGACAATGCTAATGGAATGCCTTGAAAAGACACTTTGTGTTGGAATTTGGGGCCCCAGGATCGTTCCAATACTAAAACCTTTTGAGCATACACACTTAATTAATCAAGATGATAGGCGAGAGATAGAAAGAAAGAGATCTTGAGACAAGGATAGGGAATGTAAGCTTGAATGCTTACTCACTAAAAAATAGATGCCCAAATTACCTGGCAGTACTACTCAACCATATGATGTGGTGCACTCACTAATGGAAGAATAGCCAAGAAGATGATCATACAAAATTCATATTATATTGTTATAATTTGAGTGTGTGTGAAGTGAATGAGCAAAGAAACGAACCTAATTCTCACAAAATAGTGCAACAAATCTGAAAATCAGCAAACCCTAATTCTGAAATTAGGGTACAGAAACCCTAAAACAGAATATAAGGTTAACTTACAAAAGATAGCTGCCACGACCTTGTAGAAGACCTCTTGCTCCAAGAGAGTAGCCTCTCCTTCACCGAAACTGCACCTCCAAAGCTTCAGAACTCCAAGAGCTGGCTTGTGTTGTCTCCAAGAGTGTGCCTTATGGTCTTTATATAGTTCTTACTCCCCAAAGTAAAGCTAGCGTGGAAGTTTTACGAAAATCAGCTTTCTTGGTCACTAAATCTGCGAACTCAATTTTTATTGTGCTTTTCGTTAAATTTTAAAACTCAATCGCTGATGTTTGCTTTATTTGAAATTGATCGCTAAAAATTGTTGCTTTTGGACCCAATTGCCCATATGACCTAGCTTTTAAAAGTTTGGACACCATAATCTTCTTTTGCTCCATTTTGGGCTGAATTAGGGTTTGTATTATCTCCCTAATCTGACCTCTTATGGAAAAATGAAGCATACCACTAGATAGCTCTTGCAAAGCTCTATCTATCTAGCCTAGAAAAGTTTTACCCAAACTGTACAAAAAATGCTAAGTCCAAAATGTAGAATTGCTGGAATGTGGACCATATGTACACTGACTTCCAACAATCCCTCCTTCAATGTCATATTGGTAAAAGCTTCAGTAACTTGCAAATCTTCTCATGACTATCTCTAGTCAATGCTTTGGTAAATATAAGGAATTTTAACTCCCACCTGATATGGCTGAACATGTAAATCCAAATTCCTTCTAAAAAATCCATAGTCATTTAGATATGCTACGAGGATATATAAATGAATGGAAAAATAACTTGTAAGAGTATTTACCTATAGTAGAGTTTGCATACACTATAGTCAAGCACTCTAATCACTCGTCCACTCGACATAGTCCATTTATGCTTATGTATAGTTTTCAATCAAGATCTCATTATGGAGTAGGATTGCAACATGAAAACGTCCAAGCTCCAAAAAACTTCTTGGAAGATATGAAAGATATGCTTAGGCTTGCTAAGCATAGCATTAGGAGAGCTAAAGATAAGCTAGAACCTATGCTTATCCTCAAAGGAGAGAAATCAACTCTGAGATAGAAGAGAAAGTCTATTGTAAAGTTTGATCTACGTCTAAAACCATAAAAACGGGACCTTGTCCAAAATTACCTCCTAGATATCGTGGACTATACACAATAATACAAAGAATAGGAAAGATGGCCTATCAACTCCAACTTTCAGAAGATAGCAAGATCCATCCAATGATTCATGAGAGCCAACTTAAGAGAAGGTTAAGTGAATCTGATAACCTCATTCTTGATAGTGAGATCATACAACCTATTTATGTTCAATTTGTTCCACATGACCCTGAAAAACTACTACACACTCGAGAGAAACAAACAAAACAAACAAGGAGTCACGCATATAAAGAGCACTTAGTAAAGTGGAAAGATAGTTCAAAGGATAGTGCTACATGAGAGCAAATGAGCACACTACAGAGACGAGAGTCTTCTTAAGGGGAAGGATACCGGGAAACACCACGGTGTCGTTAGAATTCCACTCAAATTAGTGGAGGTTTTAGAGAAAAGAGGATTAAAGATGCAAGGACGTCATTCCACTTCGAAGGTTTCTCTCCTTGGAATCATATCTAGGTCTAGAATATACAGCCATGTTTAAGCAAACAACAATTATATGCTGAAGGACAAGAGCATAGAGCCCTTGTGGAATAACAATATTGTGCTCGGAACTTCACTTGATCGACTTGTTCTACAAATCATCCACTTCCCCACCATAGAGACTAGGTTGGTCGACCCCATCTATATGCTCCATGTGGTTGACTTGCCTCTTCCCGAATTATTCAATCTCCTAACCACCATGCATTTCGACTGCTCCCCTCGTCGACTCAACACACACGTGGAGCACCTCATCTAGAGGCCGAATTCACCTTCTCGTTGAGGTCTTCCATAGATCTAAATCATACATTCGGAGCTGGACTCTAGTTCTCATCTCAAGCATAACTTGTGTAATTGTTGGTTACATAAAGCTCATTTCGATCGGGCAATCTATCAAGCCAGTTTCCATCAGGCAGTCTTTCTCATTTGCTCCTGCTCGTCCCCACAAGGATTCTAGTTCTCATCTCAAACATAACTTCTTTAAGTGTTGGTTACATAAAAGCTCATTTCAATAGGCCAATCTCTCAAGCCCATTTCCATTAGGCAGCCTTTCTCATTTGCCCCTGTTTGCCCCCACAAGGAAAGGAAATCCTACTGTGTGGCACACCATAGATCTTAAGCCGACCAAAGTTGACCCTTGGCATTTATAGTAGCTCTAAATAAAAGCCTAAATTGCTGGAAGGATAAATTGTAAATCCACAATTATAATTACAATCACGGGGTTATCCCATAATACTCCTAGGAATTCAGGTATATCAATCCAATTACCTACCACATGTATATAACAACCTCTTGGTGAGCGAAACATCATCTTGTTGTCTATGATCTTGGTGTATGGTGTGCTTGTTATTCCTCAACATGCTATCAAGTGATGGTGCACCAATACCATCACTCTTCTGTGTCTCTAGCATTATTGTACCCTCCTACTTCTCTGAATAGGACATCTAGCTCTCCCTATCTAGGCAATGGGCATCCACCCTCCTTGGGATGCTTTTCAAGTTTTTAGTACCTCTTGGCAGTGATTTTCTGCATCTCCATACATGCTTCAACCCATGGTGCACTCTCCTATCAGGGCACTCCTTCCTTCTCTCTTCCTTACCGATGCTGCACTCACATCCATATCTTCCTTGGATCGACATCATGACCCCTTGGGCCTCCGTTTCCTTCTCTCACCCCCAAAGCAAGTAGAGATCCCTAATTCTTTTCATCATGATAGCCTCACCATGTCAAACGCCACCACGATGACCACTTCCTTCTTGGGCAAACTATCCCCAGATGATGGAGACAACCCTGTTGACACTCACCTTTCGTTGCTGGTGTCTTCAGCACCACAGCCTTGCAATCAGGTTGCCCATCAGATTTACCCCAAGCTTTCCATATTTTCTTCCCTCCAGATGTATTGCTTCTGTCCTGCCAATACCATACACTACCATACTCCCGCATGCTCCTCATACAAGCTTTGTCCTGCCTTCTGCACCAATGTGGCATCGATGTCTAGGGCTGCCATACAAGATGCTTGGCTTCCTCTTTTCACACGTCCTGTTGTATGCCCTTTGCTGCAAATACACCTTGAGCTGCTACATCTCCCTCTCTGAACAAGGGAATTCTCCTACCTCTAGTAGCTTAATCTTCATCTATACAAGCTCACCCATCGGTTCAATGTCTATCGAAGCTTTTACCTACTACTCGAACCCCCCTCCTTGCATTCACTTGGAGGCCTGGCAACTCTTCCTAGCATTTGCTTCATCTCTATTTATTTGGGAAGATAGTGGAAGATGGAGGTTTACTAATGTGCAATCTCCCGAGTACTTCTCCACATCTGGCAAAGATTTCCCCAGCCGCGACCAGTTCATCTAATTCCCCTCACCATGTGCCTTCTCCCATGGGCGACCCTTACTTCAGGCCACCATCCCTCTGGCCTTCTATACCCTTTCATCATATCACTCTTTAGGGTCCAACATCTAGCTCTCCATAGTGGCTCTTTGCCTCATAGTCCAAACGTGATGGTGTCTCCCTGGCTACACACTCTCAGCCATTGGACTGTCTCATATTACGGTAGACCTCCCCCTGCTGCTCTTTACCTTCACAGCACTTGAAATTTTCTGCATCTGCCCTTTCCAATTGCTTTTTTTGGTGTCTCCAACGATCTCTTGTCCAAGGCTCTCAACTTCACCTTTGCAACAACCTTTAGTGAATCTATCATCTTCGTCACATTTCTAGCCCACAACCTCTTAAGCACTTCCATACGCACAACAATCTCTCTCACTTCAGCCTCTATAGCTACATCCAATCAAGATGCACCCATAGCAAGTCTATCTCCAGCCTGTCAAGCAAACGAACAGCCACTTTCCACACGGGTTTCATAACCTATACAATTGCAGCAGCAAGGTCAACATTTATCCCAGAATTAACGAAGCATGAAGGAATCTACATCGATCAAATGCAGTGGCATTTCCTCAAGCCATACACTCGATCTGGTGTCCAAGCAATGTCCACACTACCTCTCCTCTCATACCCTCTACTTTTCTCAACTGACCTCTTCTATGAGCCTTTCGATCCGCATATTCTCTTTAGCAGCATTCCTCATCTTGAGGGGGAGTGATTGTCAGCCATTCAAGCAAAATGAGAATGCTGCTTAAAAACATAACGAGTTCCAGAAGCATTACAATAGTTCAAGAGCAAATCAAAGGAGCAGTGTCTATCACCTTGCAAGATTTCTATTTAACCCCAAAAGTTTATTATCATTATTCATCTTTATCTCTCCGCTTATAGCTTAAGAGTTCCCAATCTTAGTCTTTCATCTTTGTACTACAAACAAACTGATATTGTAGCTTTACAATTTAGACGGGGAAAAAGGGGGGGCGGGGGGGGGGGGGGGGGGGGGGGGGGGGGGGGGGGGGGGGGGGGTTACCCATGTGCAAGCAAGATTTAAGTTACTTGGTTTGAAGGCCGGATGCAGAGGGAAAGCCAGACTTAACCCAAAAAGGTGAAGGGGTGAGCACAGACGGCAGAACCACCCCGCATTGACTTACCGTCAAGTCTGATTACCGTTTCCCGGAAGCGTAATGGCTCTCCATTGCCATACATGTCCATAGCCCCTTTGAGCAAGCAGGCAAGATGAGGATGGCACAGCCTCGTGCCAACCCTACGCCATCAATGTACCAACCCGCCAAGGCATTAATGGGGAGGGGGGTAGGGCTTCCCGTTGTCGAGCATCTACCCATGAACCAAGAGACAATCGACATTCCCATGAAAAGAGAGGAAGGAAAGGTCCGCACATATGTCTAGTAGTGCATCATCACCCCAACATTGGATGGCACTCCAAGCTGGTCTACTGTCCAAAGGCATGCACGATTACCACTGCCCTTATAGTTGCACACAATTCGATGCAGCAAGGCAAACGAGCAAGGCAAACCAACTAGGGATCAAGATGGTATAGAACAAAAACCATGGAGGAGGCAAGGGGGCATGACATCCATCCCCTCTCTGCCATACTTCTCGTCCTCGAGAAGTTCACCTACAGGCCCTAGAATGATTCCCATTTGCGATGAAGTCGAAACACTGAAAATTGTGATGGTTGTGAGATTTGCATGGTCTTTTTACCCTTGAATTTTGGAGCAATGTCCTTAGTACCATGGGTTGTCATTCAAATGCATGTCTAAGGGAAACTTAACTTATGCAAGAGAGGTGTGAACCCAACGCAACTTGTTTGGCTCGGAGCAAAGAGACTACTTAGGATTTACAAAGGACGACATGCCCCACTCCGATTGCATCGAGACATGCGAAGCTCCACATGAACTAGATCTTGCATAAGTAAACCCTATAATTCGAATCATGGTGCCTTGCCTCCACTTAGACTAAATGCACCGATTCGGTTCCAAAGTCTTATGAGAAGATCCTATTATTAAAAGAATGACATGTCCCTCTATGTCAATTCATGACGCGCCATACATGCCCTTTACCGTCGAAATAGCTAACCGGGCCATTCCGCACAAGGGAGGAGCTCAAGTGAAAACAGTAAGGCCTGAAACTAGATTTGGCTAAAAATTGCACCGTTCCGGGCAGATAAAACATTATTAAGGGTCCATGCTCAAATGTCATGGGAAAGGCCTAAGGCCAATCCATGCACACCCATTGGTGCCTTACCGAAACGTTCCATAATTACTTGGGCACGACAAAGCCCATACTTCAAGGGCTAGTCAAAGTACTTCCCACCTAAGCAAAATGGGGATCTATCCACGGTTCACCTCATTACATTCCAAAACACGGCACGAACATGCCACACATCATTGTGACTTATGGTGCACATGTCTTACGGAGATAAAAGTGGCTTCATGGCACATATTTTTGCATTTTATGGTACAACGATTTACGGCACACATAGACGACTTATTGCATGAAACGATTTATGCATGCAAGCCACAAACCAAGCCCTTAGGGAAAACCTCGGCCACAAAGGAACCCGTGGGCATCCTTGACTCTTAGGCATGGATGAGACTGCATTTGTTGACTTACAATCTCATGGACTTGCTAGGCATGATGGCATATATACTCGTCGGCCACCCAAAAATGGGCCTATTGGTGGACCACGACTCGTAACAACCAAAGGTTTAGCCATGTGGCATGTGGAGCGGCTTACAGTCATGCTGGCCACAAAATTTGTCCCGACCACAAAGGGACCTTCAAGGGGCTTCCACAAGAGGGCATGGACAAGAAGGCAAGGCCACAAACCTGCTGGCCACAATCCATAAAGTGCATACCCTAGCCCCATACGGCCTCGCGGGTAGCACGTCATTCCACTTAAAATAGTAACTCATAGCATGCTAACAAAAGAGTAAAAGATTGGAACTTTGTTTCCATCCATAAAAATCTAGGCCTTAGGGAGCTCACTACCCCGTCCGATGCGATTTCCCTCGCAAGAGAACACATTTATGTCGGCCTTCTTCTTTCATATTTTTTTATTAACTTGAGGAGACTCAAACAAAAAGATCTAACTTTATTTGTAAAGGGAGAGATCTTACGATTGGAAAGCAAGCTCCGCACATGTTTACATTTTGGCACAAGGAAGCTTCACCGTTTTAGCTCTATAGCCTACCAGCCCACCCGTGGTGGAGCATGGAGAGACTCCCCTATATTGCTCCCCATTTTTGGTTCACGAACGTGGCCTCCCATCCCAAAGGGACACGTCTTATAGCAACTCCTACGACTTACAATGTCATGGACAAAGGAAACCATCCTAAACCTACGAATCCATGTGAATTTCTATATCTCATGATTGGCTCAGATTTTAGAGATTAATGCTTCCATTGCGTCTGGAACGTGCCAAAACCCTTAAATCGACTATCTATTTGCCTGAGTCTGACACCCAGAGATCTTGTTTCGAGTTGACGACATCATCAATTTGTAACCACCATTGATGAACCACCCTTGAAAACCTATATAAGGAGGGGTTGGCCACATATATACTCAGTCTTGCCAATGCTAGTCTTGGGAGCTCAAGGAGTCGTGATCACCAAGTAAGTACTTCCAAGTTCCAGTTCAAGTTCTTGCCTTATTCCTTGTTCTAGTCCTCGAGTTCTTGTCTTATTCCTTGTTCTAGTCCTAATTAGTCTAGTTCTTGGACATATAGCCTTGTCATCTTGTAATCTCATAGTACGAAATCCTTTCGTGTTATTCCTTCTATCATGTCCATCTCCCTGAAGGGAGTTATTGTAATCGAGATATTGCTTCACACCTATGGTCTCGGGTTCAAGGATCTCTTGTATCATCTCTAGCCTAGTTATCCATACTTATCCGTCTCGAATTGTGGGATGTCTTGTATCTGCTACATATTCTTGTATTATTTTCCCTACATGAGTTCTCTTGTAATCAGAGGTATATTTCCGAAATCTTGTCTAGTGTGGTCGAAGAGCATAATCTAGTGCTTCCCTGACATACAGCGCTACTCTATCCTCGAGAACATGGTCGCCTTATGTTGGGAAAGATGGATGGACACTCCAAGTGATGAGTAGGTACTCCCAAATCCTGCTTAGTACCAGCCCCTTCTAACTTCACAGTTGATATGTGGACCCTCTTAGCTTTCCAATGACACCAAAAAGTGCCTATGTACTTTGGAAATGATGTATGAAAAGATTGAATCAAAACATGCTACTTCTAAATAGAAGAATCCAAGAAAACCTTCTATTTTGGATCATACACATGCTCCTTGTAATGCTCCGTACAACGAGTACAGTAGGAATTGGAAAAATTCCTTTTAGGGATATCTAATTAGCTTAGTAAGCTAATGATTCCAAGTGGAATCACTTGAAATGATCAACTATACACAGAGAAATCAATTTAGCAAATTAATCATTACCCCCGATTTTTTAGGACCTCTGCAGAAATTGACCAGTGATTGCTTTGACGTAGTTTTCTCCAAATTGGCTGAATGGATTTGCTTCAAATTTTGTCAGCATGTAGACAACTTGGAGCTGATTCCAACAAGCTATAGATAATGGAATTTCGTGGAGAAATGAGTGAGATATGAGCAGCACAAGTTGACAATGAGAAATGACTATAACAAAGATATCATAGATGAACAATGTAGGTATAATGTATTAATGAACAATGTTGTACAAGATCATAGGCTTGGTAATCATAGCCTTATGATAGAGATTAGTGTAGGCTACAATGTAGGCCTTACACTTAAACAAAATGGCAATGGAGAGCTCGGGAAATGATCACACTTACCGCGACTTTTTCAAGTGAGTTTATATAAGTGTTCCATTCAAATTTGAATTTGAATTCAACTTTTGGCTCTCTCTAAAAGTGAACCTTCATTCTAGGAGATATTCTCTCAATGTAGTTGTTACTTTCTTAACTAACAAGTCCACGACTTTTTGGGTAGGTGATACAAATATTCTCAAGTCAAAAAGAAATGACTTTTACAAAGGTAAAGTGGTAAATCTCCATTCGCAATGGTTTTCATGGAACTTCACATCTTTATGAACCTCAAGCCAAATGTGTGGGCTTGGACTTTGCACCAACACCTTACCTGCAAGTGGAGTACGGCTACTCTCTCTCCATGGTGGTTGTGGCAAAATTGTTGATGCCAATCCAAAAAATGAGGGAATATGCGAATGGGAGTAGGCCAACACACGAATCCGGACCCATAAACATATTGACAAACAAATATCGTGCTTTTATCCAAGGATCGTAAAGATGGGGGTGGTGTGCCACATTGATCCCATGGCCCGTGCCACGCAGGCCTCAAGTGCCGATAGTTTGCTAATGGCCCAAAGGGGGGCTCGCCAGCAAAAACGCGAGCGGCGACATTCATAAAAAAACCTCCACTTTTATGCCAAAATGAGTCGATGTCCAAGCAAGGAGAACTCGCGATGTATTCCACGTGGGGGGGGGGGGGGGGGGGGACTTACCTTTTGTCAATGGGCTGACAATCGGAACCATCGACGGTGGGTGTGCAAATTGATTGAGAGTCTAATACCAAATGTGGCAATCCTTTCCAAGGGGAGTCCTTTGCCTAGCCCACAAGGAAATGGATGGCCACGGAGTTAACGGGGAAAATCCCCTTTAGCTACCCACAAGCAAACAAGACTTAAGTTACTTGGCCCAAAGGCCGGATGTGGAGTGGATGCGGGACTTAACCTAGAAAGGTGAAGAGGAAGCCACCGGCGATAGACCCATAGCCTCTTTAGTCTAGTTGCCATTTGCTTAGAGGCATAGTGATTCTCCATTGCCACACACATCCATAGCCCCTTTGAGTGAGTGAGCAAGATGAGGATGGGTCGGCATCGTGCCGACCCACCCAGCCATCAAGATACGAGACCCCCCAAGGCATTGATGGGGGCGCTCACATTGCCGGGCATCTACCCACTATCCAAGGGACGATAGATGTTTTCAGGAAAAATGCGAAAGGAAAGGCTCGGCACATATGTCCGATAGTGCGTCGTCACCCAAACGTTAGACGACACTCCTAGACAATCTGCCATCCAAAGGCATGCACAGTTAGCACCCCCCTTATAGTTGTGTGACAACAAGGTAAACCACCCAGGGAGTAAGATGGTCGGGATAGAAAACAAGAGAAGAGGCAAGGAGGCATGGCACGAGAGGGGGAGTGTTAAAAGCATAAATTGTAAATCCACGCAGATATTTACAGACATGGGATTGTCCCATGATACTCCTAGAAATTTGGTTATAACACCCTAGCTACCTACAGCATGTATATAACTACCTCTTGGAATACAAGACACTATCTTCTTGTCTACGATCTTGGTGTGTGTGCCTGAATCGTGTGCTTGTTTCTCAACAAAAATAAGCTCTCCAATATCCAAACAGGATGCTCCTGCAAATAATCTGAATAGAAATCGTGAATAGAAGGACATGTAACAAAAACAATGGAGATGGTCGTATCAGTTTAAATATCAATTCTTAGGAGTATGGTTGAAATAATGAACACATTATGCAAGGAGGATGAAGAAAGAAAAACATAAATGCGTACTCTGTCAAATATATGAGATCCATTTCGTGTAGTGTTATAGGGTACTTAAGCAAGTGATGGAAAAAAACAATAATAATAATAATAATAATAATAATAATAATAATAATAATAATAATAATAATAATATTATTATTATTATTATTATTAACAATAATAATAATAATAATAATAATAATAATCACTGAAAAAATGAGTCAAAGATGTCACTTATGTGATGCTTTGGCATCACCCTTGAAATTCCGGGGGGGGGGGGGGGGGGGGGGGGGGGGGGGGGGGGGGGGGGGGGGGGGGCGGAAAGAAAAAAAAACAAAACAAAACCAAAAAATACTAAAAATTTACTTTGTGAGCGACAATCTTATCATCACTTATGCGATGCTTGTCTTTTTCCCCTTCCATTGTAGTGCACATCAAGAAAAATTTTAAAAATTTCAAACATATGAATTACTGGTTGGGGCATTGGATATCCAGCTTTCAACTCCAAAAATTTCTACACACATTTGACGATAAAGCATCAGGGATATTTGTCCATATAATCTGCATCCCAGAAACTCAACCATGCATCTTCAAGTCAGCTTAAGAGAGAAAAATACTTCAAAGGTCACTCCAAGTGATCGGACTACTACAAGCTGCACTAGAGATGTATGCTTTTATTACAGTGCTTATGATCTGGCACAACCTATTCCATTTGCTGCTACATAAAAAGATCAATGAACCTTCTGATACCCACAATATGTTGCGACATTTCCCTCCTCATGGGAAGTATCTAGCATATCTGACAAGCTCTTGAAATGCAAATCAAGAGAACCAGAAATGCAGATGAAGAAATCTCAGTATGAAGATTCAGCAGTAAAATTAGTCTCACCTTAGAAGTTATTAACCGTTAACAATCGATACTAAGCAATTCCATCTGCACATCAAATTGTAATATTGCATTATGCATATAGCTAAGACTCAACTCATCCAAATAAACAACAATCACTCGCACCCTTATTGCAGACCTATGCATTGAAGGGGAAGTGTTGGTCCTTGTCCTCATAATATGTAAGTTCGGTGATGCGAATTGATGCCACCGCATTCCTATAAATGTAACATCTTTTCTATGAATGAATATAAGTCTCTTGGTGATGTTGCTCAATGTCCTCAGTGCACCTACATGCTTACAGTTTCTAACACACCGCACATTATATGTGCAAGTGTGTTAGAAACTTTTATGTCCTGTGTGCACCTACATGCTACAATCATAGTTTTTCCATACAGGAACCATACGGCAAACACATACGGGTATGGAAGTATGAAAAAAATATGGAATTTTTTCAAAAATATCACACGTGATATCATACGTTTAGCACAAAATTTATTGAGAATTTCAAATATTATATATACAAAATTATAATACTAAATATTACAATTTTGTTGGCTACTCTAGCTTAAGGTGTAGTATCTATGTATGGGTATAATGGAAGAGGGTATTTGAGAGTGAAATTGCATAAAAACAATATGAAATTACCATGGATTTGTCTTTAATTGGAATAAATGATAGAAAAGAAAAATTTGAGGTATGAAAAATTCCATACTCCAACCATACCCTGTTTTCATACGTAGGGTATTTTTTCCATACGCGTCCGCAAATAACTATGGCTACAATGTTCATTCGTAGCAAATAAAAGCAATGCAGTCAATTAAAATATCAATAAAATCAAAATATTGGACAGATGAAGGATCATGCGAACACGATTCAAAGAATTCAAGCAAATTTCTCTTGCTTGCATGGATAAAGACTATGGATCTATCAAAGCCATACTTTAGAACTCTATATTGAAATAGCATATGTACATATTGAAATATATTCTCTCTCTCTCTCTCTCTCTCTCTCTCTCTCTCTCTCTCTCTCTCTCTCACACATATTCATTCGTGCCTCTAGGACTTCAAAAGGTGATACTCAAAAGTGTGAAAAACGTCATAGACTAGCTTTACAGCCTTGCACATGTAATTAAGGGCACAAAAGATAATCCTCAAGAAGTGTGACAAGCGTCCAACTCTCTCGCTAGCCATTAAGGTCAGAAAATAAACTATTTTTAAGATGGATATTCTGTACTTGCCATACTTCAGAAAAAAGGTGATGGTTCAAAGGTTTAAGAACAAGTCAAGATTTTTTGGGGCTCAGAAAGACCAACTCAGTTTATTTTGAACGACTCAAACTCTACATACTTGCTATTTCTGCAGAAAACTAGATTTTTTATGCGATTGGTAAAAATAATGATGCACAACAGAATGTAAATAATGCCAGAATATTTAAGAAACATATGCAACTACGTAGAATTCGATTGTAATGATTTTACGGATACTGAACTTCCATCTATTATTATTATTTTAAAAACAATAAATCTCTCTCTCTCAGATTACCGTGGCAACAGACGACTGCTTTCTTTGCTGGATCTGTTGTTGGACG
This sequence comes from Ceratopteris richardii, assembly GCA_020310875.1. Lineage (NCBI taxonomy): Eukaryota > Viridiplantae > Streptophyta > Polypodiopsida > Polypodiales > Pteridaceae > Ceratopteris > Ceratopteris richardii. The sequence goes on from CM035430.1 coordinate 14,647,862, forward strand.
GCTTTCCCTTCTTCGGACATTCGCACCTGGTGAGCGCGAACACGTGCTTGTACGCGCACGAGTGCATTGACACACCTGAGAGTAGCAGCTGCCTGCCTCCGCACCAACCTTCCCCTCGCCAGCGCCTGCAGGCGCACCAACCCTTTCAGCGCCCGCAGTGCCCGCCTCGCCTGCGCACATAACCCCACGTAGAAAGATGTCATCACCTCAGATGTTCACTCCCGGATGCTGCTCTAGTTCCAGCAACAGCTTCAATGAACCTCAGGCTTGTAACAAAGACAGAGCAGAGCGAGTGTCTACCAGATATCCTCGAAACGCGGTCTGAATTATTGTAGCTGCCCAGTTCAACAAGGAGGGGTCATCCAAACTCAAGGGAGCAGCCCGATCGACAGCCCCCTCGCGGAAACTCTTCACAACGAAGTCCACATCCACGTCCTTGTCTTGGGCAGCCGTAGGCTTGGCATTATGGTCGAGGTAGTTCCAATTTTGAGTTTCTTGAATCACTTTCGCAGAGGGAACGCTGGGTATATCCTTAAGACATGAGTCCCGTTCTGTCCGCGTCTCAGAAATTGTAAATATGTCGTTCGTCACGGCGTAAGAGGGCAGCGTAATGGATCCTTGGCCACAGGCAGTCGCGTCTGTCACCTTCTTTTCAAATAATTTCGCGAACAATGCATCTCTTTCTTCCTCTCCCTCAACGTGCTGTGATTGAAGCTCTTGAGCTGTCCCGGAATCCCAATTGCGAGATGCAGACCTGCCGATGCTCCACTTTTTCTCTTTTATGGTACCCTTCTTCTGCAAAATCGCGCTCAACTCCCTTATCAACCGTATGTGTAATGCGCACTCACAAAGGTTGCACGACTCTCTAAGCACCCACCAGTCATATGCCATGTGTGTATGTATGTGTACGTGTGTGTGCGTATGTGGATAAAGAGTTGAATTGCAAATGAGCAAAGAAAAAGAATGCCTCACACAGCAATCTGCTTGTGAAAATACTTCCCCTACAGGTTTCCTTCAGAGGTTAGCATAGTACGTACTTGCAGAAGCATACAATATTCTTGCATCCTGATTAGCAAGGTGAGATTAACATTATATGAATGCTACAGTAACTCTGTGTGTTCCTCGATGCTTTTCTCCAAGTGCTTAAGGAAAATTTAAACACAGTGAGGAACCTAAGCCAGAATGGAAAGTAAATCGCGAGAGCTTTATGTTACCCGATCCTTTTTCTCCATGCAGCTAAGATACATTTAATCGACGTGCAGGAAAATCTAGCTGAAAGGTAGACTGGTGCGTGCGAAGATGAAGATGCTGAGAGCTTCATCAGGGTTATTCTTATGTTTGATCCATCACCAGAATCACCAGAGAAGCAGAACAAGAAGAAATCGTGAGCAAGACAGTCCAGAGATTTGTTGCTTACGTGATGGCTTTCCTTAACTCCGGATGAAGGCATAAGAGTGCCATGATCGGAATGGTCTGCGTCGAAGCCTCTGTCTTTTGATGACGACTTCAATCCCTTCAAGAGCGCTTTGACAAATCTAGCTGATTTCCCCATCGTCGAGCTGTCTAATTTTACTCTTTTCGTAGCATATCAATACATGATTCACATGAACTAGTGTCCGCCCGGCGTATTATGTTACGGAGCTCAATAGCCTTGACCTGCAAGAATCAACCGCATAAGATAACGTTGATGATAGCTCTCTGAAAGAGGGCAACCGGGCTTACAGAAGAATAGGGAACGCAGTTGCAGTATATTGAAATTCTTGATTTTTCCTACCTAGTGTTATATCAAATCCTAGGAAAGGAGAGGAGAGGAGGAGGAAGAGGAGTGGCAGATGAGAAGAAGATGGATGTTGTCCACCTCACCGGGGAGCAGACAGACTCCAAAAACACGAATGGCTCACGGAAATTGATGTCGCTTACACGTGAGTGAATAAGTGAAACTCTGAGATTGTAAGTATCGACTGAAGAAGACACAGGCGAATGGCGACCCGACATGACTCCGGCTACCACAAGAAGGTACAGAAGATAGAATGGATGAAGGTAACGACAAGCTCATTGTTCCAAACGGTAGACGCAGAATGCAAGGGCAAAAGCGTAGGTTACCAGGTACCTGTGAGTTACTAAGGATGTTTAGGATCGGGACGGAGGTGCATTTCCATCTGAAAATAATGAAAACTAGGAGCAGGAAAGGATCTGGCCATCAGCGCTAGCCCGCTATGCCGACGACAGGAGCTGGCCGTGGAAGGGACAGATATGCCGCAACTGTAAAAGGGGAAGGGATCGAGGTGAAGATGCAGAAAACGGAAAATCTTACAAGTTACACAAACGCCCCGCGGGTCGCGAGTCCGCGAGACTGCGCATCTTAAGGCTGGCGATCGTGGATCTGCAAGCACGGTCTGACTCTGAGCGGCAGCTAGCTGCTAAAGAAGAAAGCGGCAACAAGGTCTCCCTGACCACTGACCAATAAGCACTAAGTACTACCAGCGTTCTCGTGTCTGCGTGCAGAAAAGATGGACAGATGACTATTATCTGGGACCTGGGTGCGAGACGCGAGTCGCGACTCGCGACCCCGGGGCCGGGCCAAACAAGTCCAGGCCGCTATGTGTGACAAACATTGCGTGCATAAAGGAGAGAAACTTCCAACTCCAGAGTCAGGAACTAGAGAGACTCTCCACTATCTGGATTGCAAACTCCAGAGGATCAGGCCCTGAGGCCACTAGGGTTCGAACTTCGCCTGTAGGCGTGACGAGCGATGGCGGCCAGGCCTGCGTGTGCGGGTTTCTGAAGCCGGCCGCATGATGCTCGCTGGCATGCAAAAGATGCAGCTGGAAAGTGGCGACGGATAGCCCGGACACTCATGTACACTATAGAATCCAGATTGTGCCATGTGCATCTCGATTCTCCATTCTCACACAGAATCGCTCCCCGGCTTCCAGGTCCCCACTCTTCGATCGCTCACCTCCTCTCGTCGAGAGGTCTGGAGACATGACATTGAATGCCCCGCAGACTGTCTCCAGCTTCATGACATTTCTCCTTCATGCTCCTCCCGCAGTCCTCCGTGAGTCCGTATCCCTTGGCGCAATGCAGTCTTTGACATGGCGCCCGAGCGGCCAACCACATCAGCAGGATGCCTTGTTGGCGAGTCGCTACCGGACATGTGAACAACCCAGCCGTGTCGAGCCGATTTCGAGCGACCCTCTCACGCCATTATCGATTGAATGCTGCGGTAAAGGCCTGTTTCTTGAGGCTGGCAAGCGGCACGTCTGGGCGACCTCCTCTGCCATGTCTGCATCCTTTTGCTGTGAAAAGGGAAGAAAAAACAAACTCTCTGTCACCATTTTCTCCTCATCATATGCAGCTTTTGAACTGGAAATCTGTGGCTTCCTTTCTGTCGCAGCTCCACATTCCCATGGCAGAATGCTTTTCTAGTCATTTCGCACGCTGGTGCAGTGATCTCTCTGCAATTATAAACATTCCTTCGAGCTTCTCCATTCGGCCGGCCCTCTCCATTGTCGCTGTGATGCTTGCACGGTTGCACCACTGACATGCCATTTAAAGTGGAGCTTGAATCATGTGGCATGATGATGGAGTCTTTGACAAGCTAATCATTGAGTGTGAGTGTTTCCAATGAATAATATTATATATTTATGCAATCTTCTGGTTTTTTTTTTAATACATGTAGGTGTCAAATGTCAAGAGAGGGACTTTTTTTATTCAGGGTCCTAGAAAAATTGACCGAGGGAGTTTTTTTTTAATAATTTAGTTCTTTATTGGTTGCTTGGGAACTTGAAAGTACATAGAAAGCATTCAAGGAACGTACTAGTCAGCCCTCTCACACAAACTATATTAAAATTGAAGTGATATGAAGGATTTAGTAAGGGTGAGTTCACATGACTTGGTAGGACTGAGGAGATGCTTCTCTCTCTCTCTCTCTCTATATATATATATAGAGTAGATCGTTTATACTCTAAAATTATATGGTTTCTTTTGGAGAGATAACAATAATATTAAAATGAAAAGCAAAACACAAGGCCTCACATGTGGGGGGAGAGGTACCTCCAAAAAACATTGGAAAAATTACAAGGTCATACAATCATAAGCCTCGGTCAATATGTCCTTGGAATACAGCGATTACATCTTTCATTGACTATAACCAAATTCACTCAATATCACAGATAGACAAAGTAAATCTTGTTATCTGGCTATAACTAAATTTGCTCTCAATATCAGAGATAGACAAAGGGGAGATATATTTCATAGAAAACAAAGAAAATCATGTTATTCATTTGAATTCCAATTAGTCAAAAGCAACTAAAATCTCCAAAGGTTCCATAGAAGGGTCTCCATATCTTACATTCAACTAGCAAGATCTCCCAATGATTAAAAGATTGGGGTTGTGCTATGAGACAAGCCCTCTTTATAAATTTCAATATGCTCCTTGCAATGGGACAATCGATCAGAAGATGTTGTAGGTACTCAGCACCACAACATGTTCACATAAAAGTTACAGTGCTAGGTCTCAGAGCTCCTTGAGTAATCACATACCCGCTTTGGATGATAAGCCACATCAAATGATAGTGTTTCACAGAAATAAGATAGCTTCAAATGCTTTTGAATATGTATGTCCATTGATTATATCTCCATTGAAGTCTCCACTATCATTAAGCTTCTTTTGGAGCAATTTATAAAAATTTTATCATTTCTACTTTCATTTATGCAACGTGCAGAAGCAAAACACGGTAGATGAGCTTTTGACTCCAAACCCTACAATTCCACTATGGGTTGATTTTTATCTTTGGTATGGATCTTTGTTTCTGGGTTTGGGATCTATGCTTCATATACCCTATCAATCTTCTGAGGCTCTATCGGTATTCGCGAGGCTCATTTTTTGGTTCATAAGTTTCAAGTGGTGATTCTTAAAGCTTTTTTTGACCAATCCATTTTTAGAATTGTTCTACAAGAATATATGTGAAACAAATAACTATTGGTGCTCGATCATTTGATTATAGATTTCTAGCCTTTTTCTCTCTAGGTTAGATCTTGGGTAATATTTTTCATGGTTTTTGAGGCTAGGTCTACACACTTGTGGTATGCTTGTAGTAGTAACTCAAGATTTGGGTCAAATTTGTATTCAATCTTCGATGTGTTTATATGATCTTCATGTGTTGACTTCTTGCTTTGTTCTTTGACACTCTTGATTTTGTCTTGAGTTTGTTTTATCTGGCTATCGGATCCTTCTTTCTTACTCCATCTATGAGTCCTCTTTTGACATTGTTTGCTCCATGGATTCCTTTTCTTTTGTTCATTAGAGGAGGTATATGCAATTCCTCCTTTGGCTTCTGGGTGTCAATTATTTTTCCTATGTTAGATTGAATGACCTTTCTTTTCACTTGAGCTCTCATGAGTACTTGGATTGGAATATCAACATTGCTCTTACTCATCTCCGGTCACTTAGTGCTCTATGAGTCTAAGTAGCCACCATCACTTTCCTAGGAATGTCTGAATGATCTTGGACAAATGAATTGCTCCAAAATCAAGATAATAATTTGGTACCTACATAGATGTGGAGAAATTGGTTTTCTATATGTTAGCCCTCCATGAGGTCATACTACTAAATATGCTCCTAAGTTATAGGATTTGATGGATTAGAGAGCACACTTTGAACATTATGTGGTTGACAATAGGGATGGATCTATTGGGTATTTTGATGCCTCAATTCAGGGATGATTGCTTTTGGGCAGAGAGCTTCTTGAGCTTTATGCCACATGCTTATGTCAATGATGATTGGAGCAAGCTCCATTGGAGATTTTTTTGGTGAACAATAATCTCGCACATGATTTGCATAAATGCGTTCATGTTGGGCATTGAATCGAGGAGGGAATCTTGGTTGAGGCTTGAAAGTTTGATTGTATAGCCAAGAATGTACTGAAAGAAGAGCATTAGGACCACCACATGCTTGAGAGATGACTCTCAAACTTATGCCTCTATATATAGCTACTCGAATCAACGAGGGCCACAATATAGTTGGATGTGCAATCTCCACCACTCCTTTAGTACCTTCCACTAGAGTCCACTAGTAGTAGGTGTGATCACCACTCAAGTCAAGTCTCTATAGACTCAAGTTAACTCGAGTTAGAAGGTTCTAGAGCTCTTTGGGCAAAACAATCTCCCCATGCTTTTCATGGGGGGTTGAACCCAAGACCTCCTCCTTCACAACCTTGGGACTTAATCACTAGGTTAAGTGGATTAGTTGTTTTAGAGAGCACATGAACCTATGCTTAAGTCTAGTCTCGATTCCTTTGGCCATACATACAATTGACCAAACAGTATTTGATTATAGATCTATCTGAACCCGCTGAACACTCAGATCATAGGCTTTACCTTATAACATTCTTCCTCCCTTAGGAAATGTTTTTGTCCTCTAAAATAAAGCTATATATAGTAACTATAGGCATACCCCTGAGCCTCATGTTCTAACCTAGAGCAACATCTTTTCATCTCTTTAGTGAGATTCACCTCATACTCCAAATGAATAGTGGAGAATCTACTGGTTGTTAAGTGCCCAGGTAATTCAAAACAACATCTAGATTTGTGCTTGATAAACTCATCTCAGTGAAAAGTAGGGAATGAATAATAAGGTTGGATTAAAAAATATCCCTAGTCAACTCACTATTTTCACTATGTGCTATCTTGGCACTAACATGTGAAATGAGTGGAGACAATATGCTAGTCCATTTTTGGGCATCACTAGTGCATGGACTTAGAAAATGAGGTGGGATTCTTATCCTTGTCAAGGTTTTGAGAATTCTTGTTGCTCTTGAATTTGATTTGCGAATCAAAATAGAATTCTTATGGACTCCAAGTAAAATCCAAAATGAAACCCAAGTCAAGCTTAAACCGAAGTCACTTTAACTTGAACAAGTCAAATCCAAGTCAAGCTTAAACCCAAGTGGGCCCTGCATGAGGGAGACAAGAGGGTTATTAACCTCCTTTGTAACAATCTCTAGAGCCGCATGTTTTGCTCCTACTTTGTGGGACTTGGGGGTCCCAAAGGGCACAAGTCCCATTCACTTGTATCTTGTTCTTTTTCTTTAGTAAAGTTTGGGAGAGTAGTCCAAGGCTGAACTTCCTTTATAATAAAATTAAATCTATTAGATTGTGGATATTTTTCTCAAAGACTTTGGCTTTAAGTACTTGGAATTTTTCAATCTTATGAGCAATTCCTAACTTTTCTTTTCAAGAATGTACTCAAGTCAACGAAATTCATTAGACTTATGCTACTTAACTTGAAGGAGACTCAAATAAATAAGTCAACTTAGATATAGATCTTTAAGATTGAATGGGTTCTTTATCGAACATCTATCTAGGATGTTTAATTTGGTTATCTACTTCCATTGGCTATCCCTAAATTTTACAAAAAAGGATTTTGATACTTTATCTAAGTCGTTTCCAAAAGTTTTGGAAAGCCATAAGAAAGGACCAAGACTTTGTGTAACCAATTAAATTTCAAAGATTCTTGAACGTGATATGAGTCAAACTCTATAAGAGAGAGGCCATTATAGGAGAAACATATGACAATAGCTTCCTTGATGGATTTTCAGGTTACAACCAAGTAGCCATTGCCCTAGAAGATCAACACAAAACAGCTTTTGCCATAGAGTGGGGAATCTTTGCATTTCCTGTGATGCCATTTGGGCTCACCAATGCACCTGCAACATTCCAAAGACTCATGTATCATGTCTTCAAATAGTTTTTGCAAAAGAACTTAGAAGTATATGTGGATGATTTATGTGCTCATTCCCAAGAAAGAAGATACCACATCCCTGAGCTCAGACAGATCTTCAACAAGTCTAGAGAATATCGAGTGTGTATGAACCTAGAAAAGTGTGTATTCATGGTACGATAAGGTAAAATATTAGGTCATATTGTTTCTAAGAATGGGATATCCACAGATGAGGATAAAGTAAGAGCCATAGCAGAGTTGCCAAAACCAAGGAATGTTAAAGAGGTACAAGCCTTTATGGGCCATTGTGGATATTAGTGCAGATTTATCCACATGTATGCTATCATAGCCAAACCTCTTTATGCCTTGCTGACCAATTTTGAGTGGAATGATGAATGTGAAAAATCCTTCAATGAGCTAAAAAGACGTTTGTGCTCAGCACCAATACTGACCACTCCTGATTGGAATAAACCTTTCCATGTCCATGTAGATGCTTCCAATCATGCAATAGGATGTGTGCTAGCACAACCCATAGGTGAATAAAATCTAGATTTACCCATCACATATGCTAGCAGACAATTGAATGAAGCTGAACGAAATTATACCACAATGGAAAGAGAAGGCTTAGGCATGGTATATGCCGTGAAGAAGTTTAGACACTATCTATTGGCCAATAAGTTCAAGTTTTTCACCAATCATCAAGCTTTACTATATTTGGTCAGTAAACCTTGCAATACAGGCCGCTTAGTAAGATGGTTCCTCTTACTAATGGAATACGACTTTGAAGTTGTTGTCAGGAAGGGTAGGACTCACCTTAGGGCGGACCATCTTTCTCGCATCACTTCAGGAGAGCCACTGCAAAAAGTGTCTGATGAACTACCCGACGCTTATTTGTTCAATTTAGAAGTTCTTCCTAAATGGGCAAATAAGTTAGTACCTGTCCTAACCTTCGGACCCGCAAATAAGAATGTAAAAACAAACAAAGATGAAATTGTAAAATCACAAAAATATCAAATATTGGCAAGAAGCATGTACAAACAAGATACAGAGCGTGTACTAGCTTGTTGTGTCGAGGATGATGAACATAGTAGTTGGTTGCAACAAGCCCATGAAGGATTGCTAGGAAATCACTATTCTAAACAACGAACATTGCAGAATCTAAAATGTTTAGGAGTGTATTGGCCTAGCATGGACAAAGAAATACATGAGTGGATTAAGAATTGTCTAGTGTGCGAGGATAGACCCCTAGTGGAGCATGCCACTCTTTATCACATATCGTTAATTCCCGAATGGAGCACTCCATTGGTAGAATTTATGAGATCGGGAACACTACCTAGCGAGGCTAGTCTAGCAAGAAGACGAAGCATAGAGCAAGAGGCTCAAGACTATGCCTTAGTAGGAGAAAACCTATACCGAAGAGGAAAAGATGGTTATTTAAGACTGTGCATTCATGAATCAGACTACTTGAAAGTCTTAGAAACTGCACACAACAGTGTTGTAGGTGGACACTTTGGGCCTGACAGAGTAATCAAGACCATTTTATTTTCAAGAATTTGGTGGCCAACTCTTGATATGGATGCACATACATATGTGAAGAAATGTGATACATGCCAACATGCACAATATCCGATAAGAAAAGATGAGATGCCTTTGAGGCCAATGATGGGAGGGCATGCATTCTCGAAGTGAGGTATAGACTTTGTAGGTCCTATTAGTCCCCCAGCTAGAAACTCCCATGCAGAATACATTATTGTAGCCACCGACTACCTTACAAAGTGGATGGAAGTAAAAGCCACAATAAAGAATGATGCCCAAACGACGGCTAATCTCTTGTTTGAGAACGTGTTCACCAAATATGGGTTACGAATCGAGTTAGTGAGTGATAGAGGTACGCCCTTCTTGAACGAAGTCATTGAAAACCTTCTCCAGGAATTCGTGGTGGTACATAAGAAGTCGCCCCCCTATCATCCACAAGCGAACGGACAAGTTGAGAGCACGAATAAGATCCTATGAAACATATTGACAAAAATTGTAAATAATAAACGCTCTGATTACGACAAAAAGCTTCATCATGTTGTTTGGGCTTATCGAGTTGTGTACAAAACAGTGTTCAATGCTACCCCATTTCAAATGGTCTTCGGATAGACTGCTATGCTACCATTGGACTTCCTAATCCCAGCTTTAAAAGTAGCACAAGAGCACAAGTGGAATAGACATGAGTTGTCCTCCAGGATCTTTGATCTAGAACGTTTGGGTGAGACGAGGCTACGAGCGGCAGCAGGCATCTATGCTGCAAAGAAACGGCAAAAGGCATACTTTGATGCCCATATAAAGGATAAAGGATTGAAAGAAGGAGATCTAGTGCTGGTTTATACGCTAAAGCAACATGCTCGTAAATTGGAAAAAAGAGGATATGGACCCATGATCATTAATCGAATTTCCAGTAACGGTGCGGTTCAATTGGCCACTTTAGAAGGTGATATCTTGCCAAACTATATAAGTGGTTGTCGAGTCAAGTTATATCAAGGACCTCTTACACAGGATATGCTAATGAGACTCAACACTGCTAAAAAGCGAAAAGAAGAGGAGTTAAGGGTTAGAGAAGAAACATAGGCAGAGGATAGAGAGCACGTAAGGCAAAATAAGTTAAGGCGACTAGCCCTAGATGTCAACCCAAAAGCCCCAAAATATCACATGGACATGTGTCAAAAATCAGGCACAATTGCTTCTCGCATAATCGATCAATGCCCCTTTATGACCGTGGAGGTAGGACGAGGAAGGAGTGTAAGGACTGTGAGAGCCTTGGTTGACTCAGGTGCAGCAACTAGTGCAGTTAGACTTTCATACTGCCAAGACCTACAATTGAACATCAAGCCCATAGAATCCTATCTCATAGGTGTGGGAGATGTGGAAACCCCTTGTTTGGGCGAGGTGGAACTTCCTATCTACCTTCAAGATGTTCCAATGAAAGTCAAAATGCTAGTATGTCATGATGAAGACCTTACAGAGCCACTTGTCTTTGGTCAAGATTGGATTTACGACCATGCAGTCAACTTGAACCTAAGAAGTCAACTTCTTCAAGTGTGGGTACAGGAACAATGCATTACATTAGAATTAGAGAATTGCATGCTCACAAATCTAGATGTCACACATTCTCTTAGGTCTTCTAGGACTCATCTTAGCAAAAAAGATGTTGTATGTGTCAAAAGCTCTATGTTCTAGAAGAACTCAATCATGGAAGAACAGGCTCAAAGACAAGCAGACTCCTCCTCTTGTACAAGGACTAAGGCCTCCACCACAACTCAACCAAACTGCTATATCAAATAGACAAAGAGATTTCAAGAAGAAAGTAGTTCCAGGTATGAAGCAGATCTGGGTAAAAAATGGAGAGCAACCACCTACCTTGCCAACGCAATTCCCACCCAGGCAAGCCAACCATGTGAAGACAAGAACCAAGCCACCACGACTAGCTCAACAAGAAGGCCTCCGACAAATTTGGGTGCCTAAAAAATTAGTTATAGTTCAACAAGGACAACCACATATGTGGGTACCCAAGGCACTGTTACACACACCAAGGCCAATACTCTCCACCATGCAAAAGTTCTCAACAAAGAAGCCAAGGAGAGAAAAAGGTAAGAACCGAGCACAGAGACCACAAGAAGATAAACTGACCTCTTCGGCAAAAATAAGCAGAAAATCATCAAGGATATGGGTTTGGAAACCAAAAGTACCAGTAGCATCCATAGAACCAAAGAACCAAACACTCTAGATGAAAAATTTAAGCAACCAACCAAATATGAAGAAGTAAAAAAGGACTTGTACGCAACCCAACACAATTCTAAAATGGGTCACTAAAATCAGTCGTCCTTTGAAATCCAATGGATACCTCCAACAAAGGCTGCATCAACATCTGCCAAGAACATTGAAAGCATGGACGTGCAACAACCATGTGCCTTTGGCATAACCTTGTCTTTTGCACCATTCAGGTCATGCATTTCCAAAGTATGCATCAATATAGGGCCACATTACACGGTAGTGCGTAGACACCATTGAGAGATCCCAGACACATGAGACACACTTGCCATATGTAAAATATTTTATTGATGCTAACCTCTTTCTTCTTGTTTTCTTCCATTCTTCAAAAAAAAAAGAGAAAGCAGAAAAGACAAAGAGAGGTAACATGACCATGCACTGGAGGAATCTCATCAATGAACCATTAACAAGGACTTCCATAAGCGAATGAAGCGTGATGGACCTTTCACCATGGTAAGGATTGCCTACTTCGGCAACACCATAACCATCATAGATTAGGAAACCTCTTCATCAGTGTACCCTTGATCACTTTGCTCAAGTCCCAATCTCTTGCACCATACTTCTTCCCATGCATTTTCCAAGTACGCATACATAGGGCCACATTACAAGGCCATGCACAATGCACATATTTTGTTCAACCCATGCACCAATGCACTTACCCATCATCCATTATGGGTTACAAGTACTTGGCATGAAAACTATGAAAGCCATCTTTGGAAGAACCAGAGGACATCAAGGTGACAACAACAAGAGCAAGGAAGCAATCCACCACCGAGAGTTGCTCATAATCAACATTGACCACCTCCTTTGAGTAGCTAGCAATTTTGGAAAGCTCACAAATGCACCATCAAGTTGGAATACAAGGAAGAAGTACATACAAAGGGACTACAACATACAAGAGCTAGCAGTGGCAAAATGAAGAACCAAACAATCGACCATGCTACAGTTGGAAGATGGACCGCTCTTGTTGATAGAGGAGGGACACTACCTCTCAACATGGAACAACCACTACAACAAGGGTTTGACAAGGACAACAGACTCTAGAGGGGGGGAGTATTGACACTCAAGGTTATGGACAAAGCATGGAAGCACATCAAGGAAGTGGACACACAAGAAGAAGGAGCATGTAGGGAGCTCCCAGAAGCACATGTCAAATTTTCAAAAGAAATCCCTATAAAAATAGTGATTTTTATCACTAAAAACCATTGTAGATACCATTTTCCAGTTTTGTAACTCCATTTTGTTCAAGTTGAGGAGTCCTTGAGCTTGAACAGTATTAGAAGTATCACCCTACCAATTTTCTTAATTTTTAGACTCTGTTTGAGTCCCAAATAAGCCCTAGAACCTAATTTTTAACTAGGCCAGACACTAGGTCTGGACAGGGCCAAAACCACTCAAAAAACTATAAAAAGGGCTGGAGAGCTCATTTTTGGGGTTAGCTTGTTAGAGATTTGAGCTCTTGAAAGAGATTTCTTTTGTAATTGAAGTCCTTCCATTGTTCCACTCTTTGCTTTTACCTTGTGCACATGTGTGTTATGTGTGTGCATGCTTGTGTGCTTTCACTCACTCACTTGTGCCATAACTTGCTCATAGTCTTCATACTATACCTCACGTTTCCGCGGATTGACATTTATGAGGTGAAGCTTCTCATGTTGGTACTTACCATTGTGCTAGAGTGACAAATACTATGGTGGAAAAATAGACAAGCAAGTATATTTAGACATTAGGAGCTCATAGAGGAGGTGAATACACACCAAATGAATTCATGAGTTTTCTTATAATTCATGGAATTCTAAGGTATTTTTCATGTAGGTACACACCATCATAGAATGGAATTTTTGAACAAAAAAATAGACATATTGTAGAAATAGAAAAGGCCTTGATGGCTGAGAAACATATGCCTCATTGTTATTGGGCAGAAGCTATACACACTATTGTTTACATCATGAATAGAACTCTGACTTTTGTTGTACATCAAGCTACATGTGAAGAGAAATTTACACGTAAAAAGCCAAATTTATCACATATGAAAGTATTTGGTTGTATTCCATATGTACATGTTCTAGATGAGTTGAGTACAAAACTTGATCCAAAGGCAAAAAAAATTACCTTCATTGGGTATTCCCTTGAGCAATAGGGATATAAATGTTACAACCCACTCACATGACAATTCAAGGTAAGCAAAGATGTGGTGTTTGATGAAATGTCATGATTTTATGTAGACACCAAAGAAGGACTTAACTTGACTCAAATAACAAAAGAAATGTTGAAAACTGAATTACAAAATCTCAAGTTTTGAGTGGACCTTATATGTCACCAAGCAATAGTTGCATCTCAAATACATGGAGTGGAAGATTGTTTGGAAATTTCGGTCCCAAAAATTCATCAACTATATCTATGAAAGGTAAAGCAAAGGTTTCTGCTAAAAAAAAAAACATATATAGGTTTTCAAGCCATTGATGGAGAATCAAGCGATTCAAAAAAGAGCCTTGATGAGGAACTTGGATTGGCCTCTATGAAGACTCTAGAAGTAAGAAAGGCAGATGGAGATCATTTGTTTTGATAGCCTTCACAAAATCCAATTAGCACAATTTTTTTTTTCATGCTAGAACAGAGCATATCAAGACACATTATCTGATAGATCCTTCTCTCTCTCTCTCTTGATGACTCCTGTGTTGTTTTGCTAACCGCCTAGCTTGAATTCCAAAAAGCTATGATGAATAGCATTGACTACACATGGAGAGCCTTCCATCTCTTTTCACCCAGCCATGTACCCCCTTTCAATGGATTCCTTCTTTAATTACTAATTTGGAGTCACTAAGGTGGCATCTCACATGAGTGCCACATGGCACTCATGTGTATGCCCTTCTAATGGAGCCTAAGAGAGGGTTCATACCATCTCTTCTATAGTGACTCCCCACATAATATTTCCTTCCCCTTAACTCCATTTTTTTCCTCAAAAATGGTATTGGAAGATCTCAAAGAAAGAGAGAATCAATAGGATGGTACTCCCACTATATCCCCATCTATCCAATGTTCATGGTCATAACTCCTTGTTGTTTCCCCGTATCCTTCCCCTTAAGAAAACTCTTGGGAAGGTAATCTAAAACTGGAAACCATCTCTAAAGGGTACTAACTTGCTCCCATGTAGCACTATCCTCTGAGCTATCTTTCCACTTTATTAGACACTCTTTATGTAAGTGATTCCTCATTTTTTCTCTTTGTGTGTAGTATGCTCTCAGGATCATGCAAAATAGATTGAACAGAAATAGGCTCTACTACCTCACTTTCTGGAATGAGGTTGTCAGATTCACCCAACCTTTTCTTAAGCTGGCTAACATGAAATATTGGATGGATTTGGCTATCCTCTAGAAGTTGGAGCTGGTAAGTCATCTTTCCTATTCTCTTAAGTATTGGGAAAGGTCCACAATACCTAGGAGATAGTTTTGGACAAGGTCCCATCTTCATGGTTTTAGATCTAGATGTAACTCTAAGATAGACTTGCTGTCCTACCTCAAAGTTGATGTCTCTCTTTTGAGGGTGAGCATAGGCTCTAGCTCTATCCTGAGCTCTCCTAATACTGTCCTTAGCAAGCCTAAGCATATCATTCATCGCTTCCAAGAAGTCCTTTGCAGCTTGAACTTTCTCATTCTCCAATCCTATTGCATAAGGAGCTCTTCGTTGAAACCCATACATAAGCATAAACGGGCCATGCCTGATGGAAGAGTGTTTGGCACTATTATATGCAAACTCTACTATAGGTAAGTACTCTTCCCAATTAATTTGCCTTTCATTCACATATGCTCGAAGTATATCCTCTAGGATTTGGTTAACCCTCTCTGTTTGCCATCCCACTATGGATGCTTGGCCATGCTCATGCTAAGTTTTGTATCCAACATTTTGAAGACCGCTCTCCAAAAGTGGCTTGTAAACTTCGTATTCCAATCAGAAACTATGTCTAAGGGAAGACCATATAACTGGTATATGCTCTCTACAAAAAGTATAGCCAACTCAGGTGTCTTCACCATAGTACATGTCGAAATAAACCTAGCCATTTTGGTTAACCTATCCACAATTACCCAGACAGAGTTGTGCCCTCTCTATGTCTTAGGTAATCCAACTATGAAATCCATGGAAATACTCTCCCACTTCCCATTGGGAATATCCAAGGGGTGGAGTAGTCCTCCAATCCTTAACCTTTCAACTTTATTGACCGAGCATTTAGTGTGCTTAAGCACATACTTTAGGACGTCCTTACGAAGTTCAGGCCATTGAAACTACCTCTTAACAAGATCATAAGTCTTGTTAACTCATGGTTGTCCTACACTAGGTGTGTCATGACACTCATACAGAATGTGTCGTCTCATCTCAGGGTCTCTAGGGACACACCTTACCTTTATATAATAGATATCCATCATGGACACTATAATTCTTCCACTTGAATCCTTCTTCAGTACACATCGATACTCCATCCTCATGGGAAACATGGACTCAAGTAGCTCACTAGTGATGTGAGTAAAACTCAGTCCATTGAGCATAGGCATGCGGCTAAGTGAATCAATCGCTACATTAAACTTTCCCTTCCTATACCGAAGCTCATAATCAAACTCATGAAGGGTCTTTGCCCATCAAGACTTACAACCTTTAAGGTCTATTTGATTAGAGAGCCACTTAATGCTCTCTTGATCAAATACTATCGTGACTTTGGCACCATATAGATAATGACTCCACTTCTTCAAAGCATGGATAATTACATACAACTCCTTCTCATGGATGTAGTAATTATTTTGAGCGAGTTCTAGTTTCTTACTCTCAAAAGCTACTAGTTGGCCATCTTGAACTAAAACCACTCCTATAGGAAAATCACTCACGTTAGTCTCAACCACAAAGGGTCTATTGGGATCTGCTCTATGTAAGAGTGGAGTTGTAGCAATCACTATGTTAAATTTCTCCATACTTTGCTTCTATTTGTCTCCCCAATGAAAGACTTTCCCTTTCCCTTTAAGTTGTTTTGTCATCGGGACATCAATTTTGGCATAATTCTTAATGAATCTTTGATAGAAGCCTAATAAACCTAGGAATATCTACAGCTCTTCCACGTTCCTATAATGTGGCCATTCCATAATAGCCCTAAATTTTTTAGGATCCATCTAGATTCCATTTTGGGAGAGTATATGCCCAAGGTATCTAACCTCTATTTTGAAAAATTCACACTTTGACTCCTTAGCAAAGAGTGAATTTTCCCTTGACACTTGGAATACTTTTCTCAAGCGTTCCAAGTGCTCCTATTCTGATCTACTATAGATAAGTATATAGTCTATAAATTTTACTACAAACTACCCTAGATAAGGTCGTAATACACTATTCATGAGCTTCATGAAAGTGGCAGGAGCATTGGTGAGACCAAAAGGCATCATGAAAAGCTCATAGTGCCCATATCTAGTTTTGAATGTAGATTTTGGGACATCCTCTTCCCTAATCCTAATCTGATGATACCCTAATCTAAGGGCAAGCTTGGTAAAATACCTAGCTTGATGTAACTAATCAAATAGGTCTTCCAAACTAGCCATTGGACACCTATTTTTTATAGTTACCTTGTTTAGTGCTCTATAGTCTATGCATAATCTCATAGAGTCGTCCTTCTTAACCAGGAGCATTGGTGATGCCCAAGGTGAGTTACTAGGTCTAATGAAGCCCTTGTCTAAATAGTCCTGTAATTGGCTCTCAATCTCCTCATGTTGAGAAACACTAAGCCTATAAGGTGGCTTACAGATAGGGTTGGTATTAGTAACTACCTCAATAGCATGCTCAATGTCCCCTCTCTCAGGTAGCCCTCTACGTAATTTACTTCCATTGCTTTCAAACTCAAGTGTGTTGTTTTGATAACTGTGTTTAAGTGTGTCTCCCAACTTCCATAGCCACTCTCTACCTAATACCGGGTTTGTCCTCTCCACATTCATGATTTGGAAGTCCATATGATCAATGTAATCTTGTATTTTGACTTCCAAATTGGATACCATAGTACCCGTATGATCTTGTGCTCCCCTTGCATCATAGATACTATGTATTTATGTGCACTAGGCTGTTAGAGAATCTTTAGCTTCTTGACTAGAGCATAGTCTATAAAATTATGAGTACAAGAGTCATCTATCATGACTCGTACCCTATTCCTATGTACACTACCATGACGTTTAACCAAGTCATGTGGTCCAAACTGAGGTGACCATAATGACTATGTCAACCAACATATGTGCTCCATATCCTCATGCATCACCTCCACTCCCTTGGAGCTAGAGCTTCCATGGATAGGAAGTGTCTACACTAGGTGGATCACCTTTTTACCCTTATTAGGGGTCGTACTACTCTCTGGTACTCTCTTTTTCTCTTCCCCCTTCTTGAGTGGATAGTTCCACTGTGAATGGCTAGGATACAAACACCTAAAGCACAAGTTCTCTCTCTCTTGGCCCTCTCAAAATACTCAGTAGGTAATCCAAGACCTTGTGATCTCTATTTCTTGATAAAGATTTCTTTTTCCCCCATTGACACGTTTTTCTTGAACTTGGTCATGCTAAGAGGTTTAAGAGGTTGATCCATCTCCATAGGAGTATTTTGAGGAAGATTCTGGTCCTCATATATCTGGGCATACATGATTGCCTCCTCAAATTTCTTAGGTGCATTTCTTCTTACCTCTCTCTTGATGGCTTTATTTAAGCCCCTAACAAAACCTCTTGTTTTTTGAAAGTCATCCAATCCCTTAAGTTTCAAAATGATCTCCCTATAGTGGGATATGTAGACCATCAAAGGCCTACCTCTCTAGGTGATCCTATCCCACTCATCCTAGTTACTCGCTTCCTCATTCTCAGGTAGAAACTCTTGCAAGAAAAGAGTTTCAAATTGAGCCCATTCCATAGGGATAGAATTTGCCTCCTTGAGACTCATCCACCACTTATGAGCTCGTGGGTCAAGGGAGAGACTCGCCTCTAGCACACAATACTCAGGTGGGTGCCCTTCAGTTGATGCAATTCATTCCATTGTTGGAAAAATTTGTAGATTGTATCCTTATTTCTCTCATGGTTATCCCTCGTAAAAGTAGGTGGTTTAAGGTCTTTCAGGAGGGGAACTTCCCTAGAAATCTCTTATTTATGCTTGCTAGGAAAAGAAACATCTTTCCTAACCTTTTCTATAGGAAGAGTAGGTATTTCTCTTTCCTTCCTAGTTAGGAAAGAGGTCACATGTGTCTCAAGTGAAATCATCTGGGACTTAAGTTGTTCAATGAAAGACATCATGCTATGGATGTCTCTCTCTAACCTAAGGGTATGTTCCTTTAACTTTGTGAATTGTTCATGAGTAACAAACTCATTGTAGAGTTCCACATAAGAATAATCTTCTTATTGTGGCTCTTTTCCCTCTACTTTTTGCTCAACTTTGTTCCCAAGCTCTATCTCTTCCATCCTATGGTCAAGGTCCTCTAGTTCTTCTTTAGGTTGAGAACTGTGGTCTAAAACTTGTTTACCCTTTGAATCCACATTTCACTCCCCTAGTTTACTAATTAGAGTGTGCAAAAGGAATGGAAGTAAACTTAATATGCAAGAAAGAGAGAAAAAGTAATACTAGGGCACTTCCCCGATACAAAATAAAGCTTTCGAAGCAAAATCAAAGTAAGTTTTGAAGCGTGAAGGCACTATCTGCAATCCTCACCAGGCTCAAACAAAAATTCAAAATGATGAGTTGGCCCGAGGAGCTTCTAATCACCAAATGCCAACAAAAATGATGCCAAAAGCATATAACAATAGCCCCAAAATAGAAAATTGAGTCAAACTAAAGCACTTTTGGTTTTTGGTAGTCCTTGCCAGTCTAGATTAAATGGTCCAATAGCTGCATTTCAAAGCTACGAGGTTACTCCAAGTGAAAAAAATTCGATTCCAATGCCAAATGATAAAAAATTAGGCCCCGGAGTGGCCACCTAGTTTTTGCTGAAATGTTGCAAAGGGATTTTGATTGGGTAAAACTTCTCCAAATCAATCATTCTTTGTTGCTGAGCAAAGTTTAAAAGGAGCTTTGTAACATGACCAAGATCTCTTGAATCGGATGTGAGAGCGCAAAAATATGAATCGGAGAAGGCAGGTATGCCAAGGGTAGGAAGTGGAAAAGCAGTTCTTCATGAGGGGGTGATTTTGGAAGATCAAAACTGGGTGCTCCAAGCTTTTTCACCTATTCCAATGACCCATACCCCATATTCACAACCCATAATACATATATGCATCATCATTTTCCAAAATGCTTGCTCCTTGACATAGCCTTTCTCCTCCAAAGTTTAGAAAAAAAACTCGAATTCAAACGAGCTCATTACCTCCTTTCATTTGAACATATGCTCAGTTGGCTTCTTCTTTCAGCTTGATAGCTCGTAGCACATCCACTTATCCCATATATGCACTTGAGCACCCCTTTTTCAGGTATAAATGGAGAGACCTTACTAAGCATTCTTCATCCAAGGATGAGGGAGAGAGTATGAGGAGAAGGAGAGCTCCTCCTCTTCTTCGAGCCTCAGTGGGCTACTCCGTGGGTGGCATTGGGCAGCCTTCGTGCACCTGAGTGGTTATGTTCATGTGTGGCTCATCATATGTGTCTAATTAGCTCCATGCAAGACCACGTGGCTCTGTTTGTACCTAGCTCTAATGCGAATGATATATCCTATTGTCTCTTTCTTGATGATTCTCGTGTTGTTTTACTAACCGCCTAGCTTGAATTCCAAAAATCTGTGATGAATGGCGCCAACTATACACAGAGATCCTTCCATCTCTTTCCACCCATCCATGGTACCCCTTTTCAATTGATTTCCTCTTCAATTACTAATTTGGATTCACTAAGGTGGCATCTCACATGAGTGTCACATGGCACTCATGTGTGTGCCCTTCTAGTGGAGCCTGAGAGATGGTTCATACCATTTCTTCTATAGTGACTCCCCACATAACATTATCACTTCATCAGGAAAAAGGTATTATCAAGTGATATTGACCTTGTTTATGTGAGAATAGATGAGCATGTTGCTGATATTTTCACTAAAGCACTTGGAGCTTTGAAGCTAAAGAACTTTTTAAAGATGCTTGGATTACGACACATGATGTTGAGCTTGAGGGGGATTCTTGAGATATCAAGCTCAACATGTAATGATCGGATGACACATAAAACTTTTCATTTCTCTGTCATGCATAGTGGTGACAGTGATATATGTCAGGGATACTTTTGGTGAGCTTTACTAGATCTATCAATCGAGAGTGATGGCAAATTTGTTTCTTTCCAACTCACTTATTTGCAAACATTAGGTTTTTCTTTATGTATTGCTCTTTTCATATTGTACTAGTTGTATTGTTGTACTAGGTCATTCTTTTACATTCTCTTTATGTGATAGAAGAAGAACAAAAATATTAATATAGGTACTTCATTGGCTACTCATTCATCTCATTAGCTGTCAGTGGTCCTAATCTTTTTGGAACTTAAAAAATTCAATCCACCTCCTTTATCTCATATTTGGTTCCTTTTTGTCATTAACTTGAAAATTTTATTTCATTCTTATGGAGTAATTTTTTTCTTCTCATCATAAAGTCACCATACCTTAGGGCATGTTGTAGACCTAGAAACAGAATGCTCACTTGGTTTTAATGATAGAGATCAACTCTAAATGTTAGTCCAAGTACCTTACCCTATTTGACTATATGGAGACATGCCATGATGATGCTATGGAAGTCAAAAAAATCTTGAGGAGAAGAGAAATAGTCGACATACACCCACAAATAAAGAGAAATATACACAAAAAACATGCCAAACTACTCTCACATGATATGTATGGGGTTGGGACACTCAAGAATACCATAGAAGCTTCAAATGAAGAAGGATATGAAATTTATCAGCCTAGGAAGCAAAACGCATGAAAATTCACTCAAGTGAATTCAAAAAAGTCAATATAACATGGGATTTTTGTCCTTTTAGAATTGGCCATTTTCTCATAAGTTCGGCCTCAATTGTATTAAAATAGTCCTGAAGCTCATTTGGACATCAAAATGAGGTCTAAAAGATGCCACAACATTCTAGAAGGTTGGAAAATCATTCAAGAAGCTCAAGGATGCCTTGCCCTTTACAAAAATGTAGTGGAAATACATATAATTTTATTTAGATTATGAGAATTTCATAGAATGTGATGCCTCTTTACTAGTATAGTTCATCCGTTAATGCTTTTTTATTCCTTGGCATAATTTTAGATATCAATCATGCACTTCATGGCCTAAAGAAAAAAACCCCTTCAAGTCTTCTCTTTACTTCAAGTCTTCACTTCTTCATCAACCAAAGTCATCCTTGACAAGCTTTTAGTAGGGCACATTGAGATCACAGTGTGTTCACCTATTCCTCGTTGCTTCATCATGGCATCAATGCTACTTTGCTAGATGCATCATATAAGTATTTCATTTAATGGCCCAAGGTTCCAAGATGGCTAATAGTTGTTCAATTTCCCTCACATCAATATATATACACGCGATTGAATCTTGCTCAAATTCATTCAATAATTATAGCATGATTATGATTCTCTTTTTTCATAGTCTATCAGTGGTTGGTAGCTCATGATATTCCTGAATGTATTTCCCCTTGTCAAGTGTATCATCCACTGGAATTTTTTCATCTTGTTGTAGTTGAGTCTACATTATGTACATCTGGTGTATATTTAGATTTAGGGATATCTACAATAGGTGTTCTTCTAGAGGGGTGGATTTCTACAGAGGGGAATATTCCACTAGAGATGACTTGAGTTTGTTTGTCCCCTCATTTCTTGCTACAATCGAATCATTCAATGCCTCATTTTCCTCTCTCAATACTATATCAAATGTATCTGTATGCTCCCCACTTGTGATGCACAGGGTTTGTCTTCTTCCATGAGTGCTTCTTTGCAAGTGAGCTCTATCAAAATCTCTTTAAGTCCTCTTGCAACTTGAGGAGTTCTATCCTTAATAATTGAAATCGTTTTTCTTTAGCATTCAAGGTTCATCAATTGTTTTGATGTTGGGGACCTTGTATGCTTCAAGAGACCACACCAAACTCATCAAGAACGTTTTCTTAAGACTAAGAGCTTGAATTCCGGTATTTATTTCCTCTTTTTCCTTTTGGAAAACTTGAGTTGACTTTTTAGTTCTTTAAGTGTTTTGTTAGCCTTCCTAAGGTTTTCTAGTCATGCTTGACACTAGATCTAACTCATGATCTTGTGCATCACTAATCTCTTCTATTGGTTCATTGACCTCTACAATGATTATTTCAACTTGCTCATGAACTTCTACTTGTTCATGAGCTTGATGACTTTCTTCTTCAGGGTGCCCAAAGCTTGAATTTTTTCTTCTTCTTGAATCTCGTGTACAACTAAGTTGAGGGTACTCAAAGCTTGAATTTTTTCTTCTTGTTGAATCTCGTGTACAACTAAGTTCAGATGTGTCATTGGGTCTTCCACTTGTCCTCTTGTAGTGCGATCAATGTGAATGGGTGGTGCTTCTTATTTACCCTATAAATCTTTTGAATGAAGGATGAGGTGATTTCAATTTGAAGCTGATCGGATGAAAACGATATTGTAAATGCTCTTTGCGAAATGCTAATGAGGTTGGAACAAACGGCGTTAATAAAATGAGAGAAGGAAATGGAAATGATGATGATAATAATAAGGTTTGAAAAACGATGCTGAAGGAAATGAACGAAGTGTACGCCTAGATGAAGAGGATACAATGGGGCTTTGCATGATTGAAAATTTTGTGCTTAGAAGTGATGATATAGTAGATGGTGTAACGAATGCATGTGTGTATGATTGTGTATCTCTACATGATGTGGAAGTGACTGGACTAGTAGCCACCATACTTATGTATGTAGATAAAAAAATATCTATGAAAATGTGAGGTACATCAACCGCATTAGATGTGGTTGGGGCTGACGTGGGTGCAACAAATGATGGGGAACTTTATATGCAATGCATGTGATATTTTTAGAAACAATAGTGTCAAGAATCTCAAGGATAAATAATGGGGTGGATATTGTGTTGGCAAAGAGAGAGAGAGAGAGAGAGATGGTGGTGGCGATAGTGTTTGTGTGTAGTAGTGACGAATGCAAGTCTATGTCTATAGTGACAAAATGTCATACACTTGGGAATCATAGTATCATAAGTTGGATGTTGGGCCTCAACTTGTAGCATGAAGTCTATGCCGAGTGTAGGCTTTATGCTAGAAGCCAATGCTAGGCATTGACTTGACCCCAAAATCTATGCTTGGTAGTGAATTTTGGCTTCGTTCTCACTTTTCAGAAGGAAAACTAAAACCATGCTAAGGAGCTATGAAGTCGATCCCTAGCTTAGATTCTAAGCTCAAATTGACGAGTGGCATCGACTTCTAGCATAAATTTGATGCTAGGCATTGACTTTATGCTAGAAGTCAATGCTTCACATTGACATTATGATAGACATCATTGCCTAATCCATAAACACGTGCCTCAAGTTTGGGTAGAGAGGACACCATTTCAAATTTCTATAGGCATAGAAAACTAGCAAAATTCAGATGACCAAAGCATGCATGCCAAAGATTTGCATTTAACATAGCATGAGAATCTTGAACTGCACATGTTGAGTCATTCATATATTTTGCATAATCTATGAGCTTATACATCCCATGAAATAAAATGCCAAAAGAAATAATAACATTGGCATTTGACATATCATGAATTGCACATCTGTCATCAATAATTTCACAACCAAGTCGATCTTGGCTAATGCTGAAACTGATAAATAACTTTTCTTGATCCCTGGCACAAACAAAGCATCTGACAATGTGAAAGAACTACTATCAGCAATAGTCAGAATGATCTTACCAAATCCCATTACAAGATGAGAGGAGTTCTTAGCATATGTGATAGTATTTGTTGTAGAGGCAGGCTCAAGTGAACAGAAGAAACTACATTGCGAGGATATATGTTTGGTTGCCCCACTATCAAAGTACCAAACATTGGAGTCTATTGCAGTCATACACTGTTCATGAGAAGATGGGCCATAACTGCATCCATTCTTCATTTTGCACAAGATTAGCAAACTCTCTTTTAGGTGTAGAGGCCTCTACAACAACCACTCCAACCTCCTTTTTCTTTGCCTCTTTTGCAGCCAGTTTTGGATAAATCTTTATGACATGATCATTTCCTTTACAGTATTTGCAAAAAAATTTCTGCTTTTTTGTTGTCTTATCATCTTTCTCTTCCTTTTCTGACTGATTAGAATTAGCAAATTTATACTTACTAGTAGATGAGCTCCATTTGCCTTTGCCCTTCTGACTAGCTAAGAAAGCTTGATCTACTATATGCATGATGGACCTGTTTTGCCTAGACTGATCTTCTTACAACAAAATGAAGACTAACTCCTCAAATGTTAAGGCATTTGGATTGCCTTTCATCATCAACCAAAGAGTAGAAGCAAAACTTTGATATGAATCTGGAAGACATTCTAAACAGTTTGCATAAGTGAACTATTTGGCAAGACTTCATCAATAGAAATCAACTACTCCTTCAAATCTCTTATCTTTGTCAAAAAACTTTCCCTAGAATCTCCTTCATTCATATGCTCACTCTCGAACTGTTTTCAGAGGTAAGCAACACAAGCCTCATTTCTTGCCTGGTACAAAGTGCTAAGTGTATATGATGCATCCTTTGTTGTTTTGCAAGAGATAATATGAGGGATAATGTCACATTGGACAGATAAGGCTATCAATGCATGTGCCTGAGCATCTCTGCCATCCCAACAAAGTTGCTCTATAGTAGGTGCAATAGAAATTACCTCACAAATAGAAACTTGAAGATCATCATCTTCAATGCCATCTACATCACCTTCAATAATTGTATTTGTAGGTATAATATGTCATTTTTCAACACCGTACACAATATTCCACAATCCTTTTGTGACCAATACACGATGCATCATATATGCCCATAATGGGTGATTGGTACCATCCAACTTATCCTCAACAGCCACATACATAATATATCACTGCTTTTAGCCATGGCCATTGACTACATCTCAAAAAGTTGAACAAAACTACCCTATGGAGTTCTACTAAACATGTAGCAGACTTCGAGGTGCTTGTACTAGCAAACTGAACCCTGTATATATATTTGTCACAAAAATAGAAAATTATCTGCAGAGGGATTGCGATAATGCATTCGAAGGCCAAAATGAGCTCATATCAAAATTTTGACATGATAAAGTGAAGCGGCTTTGAACTCCTAATCACCCTTAGTATGCTCACCAAATTTTGGGCTATTATAAGATTGTGACTGGAGGGGTGTCGATGATGCCCTAGATGAAGCGATGACCCATTCTGATACCTATTGTTCAAGTTTTAGGTCTACAAAAGCACACAAACATCACAAGGAGGAAGAAGAAGCTTGGAGCACAACACACAAAACTAAATGTATTATCAAGTGAATGTACACAGATAAGTTACATGTTAGGATTATAGTTGTATATACAAGCCAAGATAAAAACCTCCTAAAGAGGGAAAAAAGTGCCCCGATAGTCCTCAGTGTGTTAACACATATCACTACCCAAATATGTCAACAATGACCACCTTAGAGACATGTGATGGAAGGTGCACATGTCCTCTTGTGGTTTAGTTACTGCCTTAGACCTAGAGCTATATATTGGAGGGATTGGTTGTGTGGAAATGTGCATCTCTCACCCCTTGTTGGTTTATAGGTTAAAATGCTAGTTATTTTATTTAGTTCTTGTCCATTATTTTGATATTTGTAGTCTCTTAGATATACAAGCTCATTTTCACATTAGCTATGCTTGGATAAATTTACCAAATATAAAGATAAAGGAAAAGAAGAGAAAAAAAAAAAAAGTCTAGTCAAAATTCATGATGACTAAAAGATACAATATCTGCCTTGTAGTAAGTGGCATGTAGTGGGCAATCAAATGAAAGTGGTGAGTTAAGAAGGAGGCACAAACTTCTTCACATGATCATTGGTTATAAAAGTGGAGTGGACACACGTTCTAAACAAGGAGAGAAAGAGGCAAGAGCTCCCAATTGTTGGATCTGGTCATTTTGTCATTTTGTCATTTTGTCTTCCCATAGACTCCTTCCAGCCCCACGTCATTTTGTACACAGCTCTATTGTGAAGCTCATATCTCACTGTATATGTAACCATTTTTTGCATTTAAACATTCATTGGAAAGTGTATCTCATGTATCTCAAATATGTCCTTCAATCAATCAAAGAGTAAAGTCTAGTTCTTTACCATACCTATGTAGACAGGTAGTCTATTTTGGTCGGTTCAATTTCCCAACCAAAATGTATCTAAATTGCTTGGTTGTTAACTTGTTGGAAAGCTTTTTGCATATATCTTCTCTATCCCAAATATTTCATTCAAAGGATTTATATTATGTGAGATATCTGTTAGAGAGTGAAGTCTAGTTTTTTAGTATACTTGTGTGTGCATGTGGTCTATTTTGGTCAGTTGAGTTTCCTGAACAAAACTCATCCAAATTACTTGATTTTTAGCTCATTGGAAAGCTATTTGTGTACTTTCTTTGTCTCAAATATCTTCTGGAAGGATATATATTCAGGGAGTTATCAGTCTAAGAGTGAAGTTCAATTCTTCAGCATACTTGTGTGGACAAGTAGTTCATCTTTATCAATTGTGTTTGCTAATCAAAACTTGTCCAAATTAAGTTATTTATAGCTTGTTACAAATCTTAGCACGATCTATCTCTCAAGACCATCCATTTGAAACCAAATTCATCATTTATTTCCAAGATGGGCTAGTTAGTGCCAATCTACGAACATCAGTGTACTTTAATATGTCCAAAATCCAATGGAGTGTATCCAAAATTTCATTTGAATTGATGAAAATATGGGTCATTTGATATGCCCTGTACTTGTGCTAAGACAAGATCCCAAGACTCCAAATTCTTTAGTGGAAGAATTGATAGAAAGCATCCTACAAAAGTTAGAGTTTAGACTTGAAAAGAAATTAAATCTCTCACATGTCGTGCAAACCTATGAGGAATCCACATCTTGCCAATGGCCATTGCCAAATGCCTATTTAGAGTCACCTTAAGTCTTTTCTCATAAGTATGTAGCACCTCCTTTAAGATTCACACCAATAACTAAATCTAATTTGTGGTGTAACGGTTTGTCAGCTCTAGATTAAGAATCTCATTGGGATTCAATGTACAACATCGAGGCACATATGCTAATGATGTAGGAACTTATGATCCACAACCATGCCATCTACTCCACTCATCACTAAAGAGAGTAGATAGTATCAACCTCACATGGTCTACACTCAATGTTCCAAGTCTTAGATCAATGGGCACAAGTTCCCAACAAAATAATCATCTTGGCCTCTCATATGGTTCCAAACGTTTTGCTCTTACAAACTAAAAATATCCAATCTATAGGAGCATAGCTAACTATAGCACCAACCCAGAGAGTTTGAAAAGAGTGAGACTGACCTAGAAATACCTATCTATGTAATTACTGAAGCTCAACCAAAGAGGAGTTCAAAACTTTTTAGGGCAAATGACCAACTCTATAATGCCAAGAGATAGGAAGTCACAAACTTCCTCTAATGATAAAGGTAAATGAACCTCATGAAAACAAAAACGAGAAAAGAGAATCATAGGTTGAAAAAGAAAATAGAGGATCTAGAAAGCCAAATCAAACAAGACCAAGAGAAAACCCAAGTAGTTAACAAATCAAGTGAAAGATTCGACCAATGAAAACATGGAAATAAATCAAGATTAGATTCCATAGTAGACCCAAATATGTATCTACCTTTTCAAGTATACCACAAATCTAATCCATGAAGGCCCTAGATTGGAAAATCATGACAAATGTTACACCATAATAGACCTAGAAACTGAAAAATTTTGTACATGAAAGCAAATGATCAAACTATCCTATGTAATGTTAGAAAATCCTCCTTTAAATTTGTTTTTTCGTGAATACCAAAAGGAACAATTCAAGAAATTGACAAGGCAATATATAACCACGTTAGTAATGATACATGATCTAGTAAAACCTATACTTCATGAAGTGCTAGTTGAGACTTGTGAGCCTATAGTGCCACATTTCCAAGAGCCACCCTTAACATCTCATGAACCTAATCTGATTAAGGAACATAAAATTCCATAATTTCAAATGGAGATCCATAAGGAAAGAACATTATGGGAAGTAATACAAACAAAAAAATGGAAAGACATGCTAGGGAAGAACCACTCTTCCTAGGATTCCACCTCCAAGAACACCCAAAAGAAATGGATGAAATTCCCTCATATGCATCAAGATGGTGGATTTAGAATTTGATAAAACACAAACTCTAGAATCCTTGTGTAGATACTTAGGACCATTCGAGGAGATATTAGAGTGCCATAATAACATAGTGTCATGAACCCAAAAGGATGATAAATCTTGTGGCCTAGGAAAAAAAGTACTAGAAGGTTGGCCTAAGAAACAATCTCATAGCTGATAGGAACTTAAACAACCAATGCATAGAAGCATGCTTATGAAAAATAGCTTCAGTCTAATGCAAGTAACTATAGATAAAGTGGGAGATTTGAGTGAAGGTGATGAAAGAAACATGATTCTCCCTATCGATTAAAATGGAGTGAATGTGAAGGTTATCATCTATTCAAGAGATAGATTACGAGTAGGAACCACAAATCTATGGATCAAATGGGTTAAATGAGCTTTAAGAATAGCTTATATGAAATTAAAACTAATAGATAGACATGTGGAAAGATCCCAATTGTTCTTTCATAGATCATTCTTCTCAACATTTGTGGTTTCACATTTGAGCACACCTTAGTAGTCTATTTTTTTGGTAAAGCCAATAATTAGGAGATGCTCGTAAGTTCCATCCTTAAGGCAATGGAGAGCCATGCAAGAATAAGGTGAAAAATCATTGTTACAATCATGTAGTTGTAACAAATAAGTCAACTTACATGAGCTTTCCTACAAAGATATTCCTCTGTTGCAAAGGAATCCAAATCAAACTAAGGATGGTGGTGATGATTGCACTTCCATTTAGATTGCAAATGCCAGTGGTCTTGACTGGATGCATGAGGGTACACATCTCTTGATATGTCAATATGTTGCAAGAGAAGGGGAATGTGCAAGGAATAATGAACTTAGTATCCTCAACAGGAACCCATGTGATCCAAAGACTATTACATATGCGAGAAATCTATTTCATGATGAAACATTTCAATTCATGGACTCAAATCTTGGGTTATGGATGTGTGCATTAATGAACAAGTCAGAGATAATTTTTGGATGAGAATGGGTATGATTTGTTCTGCTCAATATTGTGAAGTAGAACTAGTCTTAGAAGAGACCCTAGATAAACTTATATGGTTTGAATATTATGCGTCCATAGAGATAGACATCAAATCTAATAAAGAGAGGACTGAGCATAGAAAAGAAGAGAAAAATATTTATGATAATGGTTGAAAAATGAGTGAGGGTGAACCTTATTTTAGCTCTTATGAAGATTTCCAAGAAGAAAAATCTAAGAACTTTCTCAATCACAAAAAATAGAGTGCATATCAAGTAGAAGGGAAAGACATGATGAGTGAGCAAAAAACAAAATCAAGAAAAGGGGATAAAAGGTGAAAAATTTGGTAGTATAGGCTCATAGCTTATGATTGTGAGGAAATGGATAGGTAGGTTCCAGAGATGAGCTGGTGTTGCACAAGACCTGCTCTACACCTATCAAGGTAGCTCTATGGATGCTTAATAGACATCTTTAGCTTCACAATAATGCATTTTGAACTAGTACGTTTCTTCAAAAATCATTCCCAAAAGTTTGCATCAAAATAGACAACTTGCATGTACTAGAAATGTGAAGAAACCTTCTATTTTGAGAATAGAAGTGCTCAATAATTTGCATAGAGCTCACAACCTGGTATGAACTAACAAGATAGCTTTTGC
This sequence comes from Ceratopteris richardii, assembly GCA_020310875.1. Taxonomy (NCBI): domain Eukaryota; kingdom Viridiplantae; phylum Streptophyta; class Polypodiopsida; order Polypodiales; family Pteridaceae; genus Ceratopteris; species Ceratopteris richardii. The sequence goes on from CM035430.1 coordinate 14,678,396, forward strand.
ACAAATCTAAATGGAGTGTGTAGCTATCTAAATCAAGTGATTTCATTAATTTAGCCACATCTTACACTGCAAAATGATTCTAACAAGTCAAGGGAGTCATCCTGATATTTCAGCATCTAGAAGGTGTGCAAACATAGTCACCTTCTATGATTCATATCTTGAGAGCTATGAACCAAAGGTGATGAAACTTAATATACAAGTAGTAGACACTTTGATCTAATTAAGAAAAGTTAAAGTACAATAGATGATGGAGTACACATAAAGAAATCAATTCCACAAAATCACTGAAATTATGAAGATGTTGCAGAGAACAATAGATAGAGATGAATTTGAAGTAATGTGTCACAATACATACGCTAATGAACATATGATACAAGGGAAATATAGTGGAATATTCATACATGTGATGAGCTTAATTTACGCTCATTGAAGTATCTCAATGCCTCTCAGAATGGCTCTCATGTCATGCGACTAAAAATATGTGTATTTATACACATGTTCCAAGTTTGAATTTGAATTTTCCCTCACCTAAAAGTGTTCCTACACTTTAAGGATGATTTTAATTGATTCTTCCTACCACATGTGTTGTAATCTCAGCTCCCTAACTTCATGAGATTTTTTATTCTCCTTGCTTTTACATTTATCTAGAGTAACTATGCCCAAAAGTGACTAGCATAGGTTCACATGAAGTTCCTTCTTGTGAAGAGCTAAAATGATGTGTAATCTTGAATGATTAGCTATGCACTTAGGCTTGTTAATTGCACCAATAGCTCCCCTCAAGCCTAAGATGCTTGAGTCTTCAATCTTTCATGATTTCCTGTAGCCCAATCATGGATTTGAACCTATTCAATTTTCTTCCATCCAATGCATTTGTCATCATATATGCACATTGTTGATGTGTGGATACATATGAGAGTTGTATCTCCTTACTCATGATCTTTTCCCTGACATAATGATAATGAACTTCTATATGCTTGGTCCTCGCATGATAGATAGGGTTAGCAGCAAGATGTTATGGACTAATGTTGTCTCCAAATATGTGTGGAGTAGAAGTATTCAACCCTAAATTTGAATATAAGGTCCTAGTCCACATAGCTTGTTGAGTAGCATTTGCAATTCCTCTATATTCAGCTTTTGTTGATGAAAGAGCAACTGTAGGTTGCTTCTTGGAAGACCATGAAATCAAGTTGGTACCTGCAAAAGTAAGATAACCTCAAGTGCTTCTTCTATCATCTTTTGAACCTTCCCAATCTGCATCAAAAAAGATATTGACATCTATATCAGATGTATATGGATAGTGCAATCCTTCATTGATTGTACCCTTCAAATACTTCAATATTCTCTTGGCTTCTTCCATGTGAGGCTTCCTTGTAGTGTGCATGACTTAGCACACTAACTCCGTAGCTAATATCTACTTTACTTAGCATAGCATAATTCAAGCTTTTAACTAAGCTTTTACCACTACACTATCTCTTTGTGTTGTCACTCTAGTTCTGTTTTGTTATATTTAACATAACTTTCATCTACTTTTTCAATTCCCAAGAACAAACCTTCCTTTTACATTGTAACTCAAACAATCTCAAAAATTGTTTTTACACATCTAGCAAGAGGGTTTTGTTCTCTACATTCTCATGGATCCTACGAACAACATGGAGGATTTTGGCGAGTCACCTCTACTCAAGGTAAAACTCGAGCAACAACTTGAGCTCTTGCAGCAGGAACTTTGAGGTGCTCAGAATGAGATCCGACAATGCGACGAAGTACTCCAAAAAATGCAAACTGATGAAGATAACCTTACGAAGGTAGTCAAAGCTATTGTCTTTGCACAATCAGATGGCACACATTCCAAGAATGCTATTAAGAATTATCAGTTTTTACGGTTTGATGACCATAAGGATGGCCCTTTAATCCTTTCATGGTTGTCATAGTTTGATGATTTTTATACTGATGAAACATATGCTCAAAGTGAAAAAGTCAAATTTGCCACTAACTATTTAGTAGGAAAAGCTCAACTCTGGTGGACTGTCCTGCGGCACAGTACAGAGCATCCAACAATGTGGAAGGCTTTCCAAGATAAAGTGAAGGATTCTTTTCTTCCTCCTCAATACCATTTACATGTTTGATGTGCATGGACAACCCTTACATGGAAGGAGGGTGATACGGTTACTACCGACACAGAGCGGTTCTTGCAAAATTTACTATTGGTTCGAATGCTTGAATATGTATCAGAGGATAACTTGCAGTGGAAATACAAAGATGTTTTGGAGGTGGAAATCCAAGCTAATCTTCATACCCTACAACCTACAACCCTCAATGAGGCTATATCTTTTGCCTATGATGCAGATAAAGAATTCCAGTCCATAACTAAGTCAATTGGTCTACAACAACCACATCAATGACCACTTTTTGTTAAACCAAATCTTCCCATGAAATGTAATTTTAATACCCCATCTTACCCTAGTTTTCCTCATCCACTGCAATCCAATTACTTTGTTGCACCTGTTGCTTCATCTTTCCAACCTACCAAACCACCTACCAAACTTCAGTGATGGATGCCCAACAGAAGCGACCACAAATTGCCTGTTGGAATTGTGGTAAACCTGGACATACAAAAACAAAGTGCCGATTGTGACCTCTTAACATGAAACCAGTTGCAGCTCAATTACATAACATGGAGGCCCATAATGAAGAAATTCCTCCTCTTTGGACAGAGGAATCATTGGAGAAGGACTTAAGTACCTTGGGTAATGATATCTCTCTTCATTCTCTACTTTGCATGCAAGGTACTATGAATAACAAACTTGTTTAAATTTTACATGACGATGGTAGTTCACATGACTTCATTTCACATTTATTAGTACAAGAACTTAAATTAAAAACATTTCCTTCCTTGTATAAAGTAAAAGCTGCATTTCAGGGTAATCGTTATAATGTAACACGAGAAGTGCAAGATGTTACGATTAGCATAGGCCCATATATTGATTCACGAACATTTTTAATTGCACCTTTACAATCTTACGATGTTATACTAGGTATGCCTTTATGTAATCATTATAACCCACACATTGAATACCATACACATATCTTCAACTTTGAATTTAAAGGTCAAATCATTACTTTGTCTTCACGGCATGATTTCCAGCCATGTCCATTGATTAGTCATACTCAACTAAAACATGCATTTAGGAAAGGATTCAATTCATGCATTGATCAATGTCATCAATGATTATACTCATACACTTCCTGATGCACATAAACCTTTCATGACTACTTATAAGGATTGTTTTATGTCTGAGTATCCCTCTAAAATACCACCATCTCGAGGATCCTTTGACCATAGCATAGACTTAGTCCCTGGTAGTTCTCCTCCTCATAAAGCACCTTATAGACATGGCCCACTACACCAAAAAAAATAGAAAACTAAGTAAAAGACCTACTACAGAAAGGACTTATAAGACCTAGTTCTTCCCCATTTGGAGCACTAGTTCACTTAGTAGAGAAAAAGAATAAAACTTATCAAATGTGCATTGATTATAGAGCCCTTAACAAGATCACAATAAAGAATAGATACCCTATTCCTTGAAAAGATGATCTTTTAGATAAATTACGAGGAGCTCTTGTCTTTAGTAAAATTGATCTAAAATCGGGATACCAACAGATTCGTATGATGCAAAGTGATATTTTTAAGACTGCATTTAGAACTCAAACAGGCCATTGTGAATTTATGGTAATGCCCTTTGGACTTCCTGCTACATTTGCATGAATGATGAACAATATTTTCTTGATTAAAAAGCTTTTGTTATTGTATCTTTTGATCATATACTTGTTTATACTAAGAATGATAGTGAGCATGAGAAGCATCTTAAAACAATTTTTCATTTACTACGAGAGAACACACTTTACGCTAATCTTGAAAAGAGTTACTTCTTTCAACATAAGCTAGAATATTTAGGACATTTTATTTCAAGTGAAGGTGTGCATGTGGATAGAAAAAAGATTAAAGTTATAGTAGAATGGCCTACATCACAATCAGTCAATGATGTTTGTTCTTTTCTTGGGTTGGCTAGTTTCTATAGGGAGTTTGTTGGAAATTTTTCTTATTTAGCATTGCCTCTTACCTCTTAGCATTTTATTTTCTTACCTTGAAGAAGAAAATAAAATTTGCATGGGGACTTACCCAACAACAATCCTTTGGAAAACTCAAGCATACACTTTCACATGCATCTATTTTACAATTACCTGATTTTTCACAACCCTTTCATGTTGTTACCGATGCTAGTGGTTCAGGAATAGGTGTTGTTTTAATGCAAAAAGATCATCCTGTTGCATTTGAGAGTAGGAAGCGTACATCCTCAGAAAAGAATTATGATACATATGATAAAGAATTGTTAGCAGTTGTGCATGCTTTGCGAATTTGGAAACACTATCTTATGGACTCTGAGGTCTTAATCAAAACCGATCAATAGGCTATTAAGCATTTATTAAATCAGCCCTTAATCTCTGATCGCCATCTTAAATGGTCATCATTCATTCAAAATTTCCAACGCATGATCCAATATCAGTCTGGTAAAGCTAATGTTGTAGTTGATGCTCTTAGCCGATTTCCTTCACATTCTATTGTTGCATAATATTTCTACCATCCAAATACATTCTTTTCAAGAAATGGTTTCCACTTATGCATCTGATTTGTATTTCTCATGTGCATGGCATGACTTCAATAATGGTGTATCTTTATATGATGAACATTATACATTTCATAATGGTTTTCTCTATTTTCAACATAGATTATGCATTACCCAAGCATTTAAAGATTTTTTCATCAAAGAAATGCATGAACCATCTTACATGGGTCATAGAGGCATACAAAGCACCATTTCTACCTACAAAGATTTCTTCTTTTGGCCACACATCAAAAAAGATATTGCACATTATGTTTCTCAATGCATTGTATGTCAGTATGTAAAACTTCATCATGGTAAACCATTTGGATTATAAATGCCACTTCCCATTTCAAACGAGCCATGGGAACAAATTTCTATGGATTTTATCACAAGTCTTCCCATCACTTCATCACATAATGATATGATTTGGACAATAGTTGATAGGTTTAGTAAATATGCATATTTCATTCCCTGTAGAAAAACTTTGTCTGCACCTCAAGCTGCAAAGTTATTCATTAAATGCATTTTCCCACATCATGGATTTCCTAAAGTAATGTTATCTGATTGTGATGTTAGATTTTGTAATCATTTTTGGGTTGCCTTATTTCAACATTTTGGTTTTAAAATAGATTTTAGCTCTGCATTTCATCCCAAAAGTAATACACAAAGTGAGGCTACAAATAGTACTATTCTTGATTTATTGCGTTGTTATTCATTAGCTAGTCCCACTAACTGGGATGAAAATTTTCCATTGCTTCAATTTGCTTACAATAACACCTCACACACCACTACTGGTCGTGCACCTTTTGAAATTGTTTATGGCAAAAAGCTTCCCACTCCCATGTCACTCACCTAAACCGACATTCTGATAGCTGATTATATTGCTCAAGGTCACATTTCTACTTCACAATGTTCACGAGCACATTAGGAAAACTCAAGAGCGATACACATGTAATATCAATACAAAACAATTAGCTAAGGAGTTCAAAGAAAATGATCTTGTGTGGTTGTGTATCATTAAAAGACATCTCAAAACTATTTTGCAACATCCTAAAATTAAACTTGCACCATAATATTTTGGACTATTTTGCATATACAAAAAATAATGATAATTCATTAAGATTAGATATACCATCACATTGGAATATACATAACTCTTTTCATATTAGTTTACTTAAACCATTTAAAGGAACTTTACCACTCACTCCACTTCTTGATGACCCTCCTTTAATTGAAGAACAATCTGAAATCTTGGTTCCTGAGAAAATAATTGATCATGATGTCAGTACTACATGCACAAGTACTCAATATCATCCATATTTAGTTAAGTACAAAAATCACTCCATTGAAGAATTTCAATGGATACATAAAACACAATTAACACCTCATTATGACCACTTAATTTTTGCATATCATACACAAACACATTAATGTAATTCCTCCATGAACATTTCCATGCATGTTTTTTTTACATGGAACATGCTTATTTTCATTCAATTATGCTTTCCCTATTGGCAATCCTCACAAAATGAAAAATCGACATATGTGGCCCAAATGGTTGTCAATAAATGAGACATAATACCTTGATCCTGCCAATGAAGGTTCTTGACTTGGTCCCTATACATCTGTATGTACTAAGTCCAATAAGTTATTGTGGATGTAGCCTTTGTGGTTGAATGGTTGTCTTTGTGCCTTCCCAATCTGACATGCATCACACCTGTTGATCATGTGTTGCTTTGATATGTTCGGCAGTCCTAGAACACTCTGATCCCTGCATATATCCTTCAAGGTTCTTTCATTCACATGAGCAAGTCTCTTATGCCACACTTCAAGCTCACTTAGGGTTTGAGACCCAAAGTTGAATAGAGCTATGTTCCTGGTTTCTCCTACTTCAAAAGTAAAGAGCCTACCATGCTTCTCACCTCGGGCTATCTTCTTGAAGCCTTGACATGGATCTTCGACGAAAGCTCCATGTTGGGTGAACCTAACTTGCAAGTCTTTTTCAACTATTTGGCCTACACTTATTAGGTTTTTAGTGATAGTGGGTACATAGAGAACCTTACTCAGAATGTTTGTCCTGCCATTGGAAGCTTTGATATTACCAATCTTCTCCACATTGTGCTTCGTGTCATCCCCTGTTTGCACTTCATGTCTATGCTTTGGACTTTCCAAATCAGATAGAAGAGCAATGTTGCATGCAACATGATTCGAACATCCTGAATCTATGTAGAACAAATGATCATCTTCTTTACCTTCTTTGTGGCTTAAATTCATAAGAAGCAATGAGTCTTCATGTGGTTGATCTTCTGAATAATTGTTGTAGTCCCTTCTATTATAGCTTCTATTGTTATTGTTGAAGTTGTGTCCACCTCTGCCTCTATTGCTACCATATCCACCTCTTCCACTTCCTTTCTGGGTCTTCCCATTGAACCAGCAATTCTGAGTGGTGTGGTTGGTCTTATCGCATATGGCACAAGGTTGAACATTCTGACCTTTGGCTTTGTCTTGCTTTGGTCCTTTCTTCTTCCCTTTCCACTTGCTCTTGCTTGCGAAGTTGGCTTGAGAAGTCTCTTCTTCATCTTCTTCCTTCTTCTTGCGTTTCTGCTTCTTATCCTTCTTATCTGCATATAGAGCACTAGTTGAATTACCATGATAAGAGTTACCTTCCTTTATGCTATTGTTGGCTTCTTGATTGAAGAGTTGTCCAAGAAAGATGTTGAAGTCTAGAGTTTGCACATCCATGATAAGATCATAAGCCGTCGTGAAGGATTGCCATTGTTTATCACTCCGAATGCCGTTGAGAATTTGCCTCATGATGACCTCTTCTTCAATCAGCTCTCCAATGGATGCTAACTGATCCGCAACCTCCTTGACCTTGGTAAAAAACTCTGTGATGGTTTGTTTATGTGTCTTCTTCATTTGGTTGAACTCGTTCCAAAGATGATTCTTTCTTGCTTTCGTACTAGCAGAGAAGAAAGTCTCGAGGGCATCCCAAGTCCCTTGAAATGTCTTGCATCCTCTAATATGTGGTAATAGAAACTCAGAGATAGAGTTCAGTATGTACGACCTTGCTTGAGCATCCCTTGTGCACCAAAGTGTGAGTTATCTGTCTCCTCTTGTGTAGGTCCTCCTTTGGATCTTGGAATAGGCATAGCTTCATCACCTGCTACAATTCCATAAAGATTTCTACCTTGCAAGTAGGCCTCCATTTTGATTTGCCAAGCCGCGTAGTTGTGTCGATCAAGCTTCTCGATCATTGAGGGAAAGCCGTCACCCATCTTGATCTAGCTCTGATACCACTGAAAGAACTTGGAGAAGCTTGTCGAAGGTGGAAAAGTGCGTTTCGAAGTGACGAAGTTTGGTCAAGCCAACCGGCACAAGAACAGCCCTTGAGCTTATGGAGACTCAAATAGACCTTATAGGCATGTGATATGTGCAAAGAAATGCACTATGTACTTTGGAGCATCAAGGAGAATGAGTCGATACAAAATAGATAGGTTCGTAGGTCGACTAGCTCAAAAAACTTACTATCTATGGAAGAGACAATGAACTTCAAATGCCCATAGCGAACAGCGTGATTACAATTAGAAAAAATCCTTTTATGGGAGTGATACACATAGGGTTCAGTGTATGGAATTCACAAAAGTATAAGGAATAAGCAAAATATGCTATAGGAATGAATGCGACATTCATCGGTGGTACTTCCTATTTTTCAGGAATACGCAGAGATTGACCCCGAGACAGAAAAACTCAAATTTCTCCAAATCTGCTAAATCAAATGCTATGAAAATTTATACCATAAACTAGACACGTATACCTTTCCAATGAGTCATCTTGCACTCAATTTGGAGCTCTGAAGAGAGAGCAGCAGCCTCTGCAAGATTATTGTTGGCGAAGAAGATGATGCAGAGAATTGAAGGAGCAAGACAATGATGGTCACGTGTATGTATATTGCTTCCATGTAATGTACAAGTGATTCCAAGTCTTTATATAGACTCTAGGAGTGTTCCACGACTTTTACAAGTTGAATTTGAATTCAAATGAAGGTGGGAATGGTTGTTGGAGGCAATCAATTCACTTTCCTACAATCTAGGAAAAGTGAAGATCTAGTTTGATCTACTTTTAGGTGATTGATTGCTTGATTGAATGCAACTTCAACCACCACAAATTCGTGGGATTTGGGCTCTATCTTTTTACCTTTACATGTGTAAAGCTCAAGGCTTTTACAACGGTAAGTGAACCATCAATTTACATAGCACAGGATACAAACTCAGAAGAACCATCTACATATGAAGAATCAAAGAAGAAGTTAGAATGGAGAGATGCTAAGGAAGAAGAGATAGAAGCTCTACAAGAACATCAAACTTGGGAATTGGTTCCCAAGAAACCATCTATGAAGGTCATTGGTTCAAGATGGATCTACAGGGTAAAGAAGAATTCTAATGACTCAATAAACAAGTATAAAGCAAGGCTTGTATCCAAAGGGTTTGCACAGACCCAGGGCATAGATTATGAAGAGACATTCTCACCTATGGCAAAAATGCCCACAATTAGGGTACTCATGATTGTTGCATCCTCCAAAAATTGGAAGATATATCAAATGTATGTTAAAAATGTTTTTCTAAATTGTTGGATTTCAAAGGAGGTAGACATGCCTCAACCTCTTGACTTTGAAGATCAATCATATCCAAAATATGTATGCAGGTTAAGAAAGTCTTGTATGGGTTGAAGCAAGCTCCTAGAGCTTGGAATCATATACTTGTCACTTACTTGAAGGATAAAGGTTTTATGGTGAGCAAGGCAGATCCTTCCCTCTTCATTAAGAGGAACCAATCAGGGGTCATATACCTTTGTGTATATATGGATGACATAATCATTATAGGTAATGATGCAGATGGAATCAAGAGGATCAAAGCTCAGATGAAAGAAGAGTTCAAGATTAATGATATTGGACTTCTCACATACTTCCTAGGTTTAGAAGTAGTATATACAGAGAAAAGTACGTTTCTAACTCAGAGAAAGTACATTGGAGATATGCTTACCAAATTCAAGATAGAAAATGCAAAGGTTGCAGGTACACTCATGGAGGTAAATCTGAAGCTAAGTGCTCATGAAGGTGAGTTAATTGAAGATGTTACTAGCTATGCCTAAGTTCTATGCATTAACTTATGCCTAAGTTCTATGCCTTACTCAATGCCTTGGAGTAAGCTAAAGGAGTAAATGTAGGTGTAAACATAGGTATAAACATAGGTTCACATTCTTATGCCTAAGTTCTATGCCTTACTCAATGCCTTGGAGTAAGCTAAAGGAGTAAATGTAGGTGTAAACATAGGTATAAACATAGGTTCACCTTCTAGAACTAGAACAGAAACTAAAACTGAAACAGGAACTGGAACCAAAAATGGAAACGGAAATCAGAATAAAAAATAAAAACAAAAACAAAAACGAAAACGGAAACAAAAATGGAAACGAAAACCAAAAGCGGAACTGGAATCAGAATTAGAATCGGATCCCAAACAGAGAACATGAAAACAAAGAACAATCGCCAAAATGAACAGAAATAGATCCCTTTGTAGTGACACATGCAAGGATTTGATACAAATGTTATCAGGATCTTGCTCACATGCACATAGAGGTTACGAATGCAGAAAACGCGCAAAAAAATAGAGATGCCAAGAGATGAGACAGAATGTAGTATTGGGTGCTATCACCCCTCGTGCACTTTGTTTTGACAGTCCACATAGTGCATGTATTTATATGAATTTTTTATTATGTCGAAGAGTGGTTACATGAGAGCGGCTTTGAAAAGCATGCGTGAAAGTATAAGTTGGTGACTTTTGTAGAAAAGCCTTTGCTTTTAATAGCAGAAATTGCGGTCTACAATGACCCTTATTCTAACCACTACTTTTCTAACTATTTCTAACAATAGAACATTCTATGTGGGTTTATTAACAAACTAAATTATAAATTGGATTTATTGATGTCCGCCTTAAAGTCCGATTATTGATGTCCACCCTTTCATGCCTTTCACACCATCACGAACCTTCAGCTGCTATATCAAAAACACGAAAGCACATTAATACATTAATAAATTAACACTCCAACAATGCCTTGTTTAACATATTCCATAATTTATAACAACATTATTCTTGAAAAGGTTCATATCTGAGATAATGTTGCAGATGCTTTGACTAAGCTCTACCATAGGATAGCTTTCCACACTGTTGTCACTTGATGGGGGTTACTTCATTCATGATCTTACATAGTTACTTGTATATTATGTAACATACCCATCATCTGGGAGGTATAGTTTGTATACTTACACTCAGGTATTCTTTATCATTCTTTATTTTTCTCCCATAGTCACTTTGGCCATATTGGCCTTTAGTGCGAGATTTTTAATGTTAGTGTTGTTGATATATTTAGGTAGTGATGTGTGTGAACACTCTAGGACCGTCGGGGCACTTTTTTCCCTCTTTAGGAGGTTTTTTTCCCCCGGCTTGTATATACGCCTATTGCCCTAATGGGCTACTTATCTTTGTACATTCTCTAGTAATACATTCAGTCTTGTGTGTTGTGCTCCAAGCTTCTTCTTCTTCCTTGTGCTGTTCGCGTGCTTCCACAGACGTCTAACTCCAACAATTGGTATCAGAGCAGGTCGTTGCTTCTTCTAGGGCGCCGTCGACACTCCTCCGTTTGCAGTCTCAGATTCGCACAAAATTTGGTGAGCTCGTTTCGGCCTCCGAACGCACTATCGCAGTGCTTGTGCAGGCTATTTCGTCCTTTTGTGTCAAAGGTATATACCAGTTTCTGTTCGCCAGTTTAAGCGTCTCGAAGTCTGCTACAGGTCTAGCAGAACTCATGTGGGCAGTTCTATTCAACTTCTTGAGATACAGTCAATTTTCTGCATCAAGGTATTTTAGTCACCGGCCATGGCTGAAAGCAGTGATGTATTCCGTATGTTGGCTGTTGAGGATAAGTTGGATGGTACCAACTACCCATTATGGGCTTATATGATGCGACATGTACTGGTTGCAAAAGGATTGTGGAACATTGTGCAGGGTGTTGAAAGACGTCCTGTTACACCTGTAACGATAGGTACTGCAAATACAGGTGTTGGAGCTGATGAAGATGGTGTCGAAGATGATATTCCGCAGATTCCTGTTCGTGCTGCTGTTTCTGTTGCACCTACTGCAGAGCAGATTCGTTGGGATGGCAGAGATGCCCAGGCACATGCATTGATAGCTTTGTCTGTCAAACGTGCCATTATTCCTCACATTCGCTCTTGCAGAACAGCAAAGGATGCTTGGGATACACTTACCACTTTGTACCAGGCTAGGAATGAGGCTCGTGTTGCTTACCTCCGAAAACAGTTGAAGAGTGAGCACATGAATGAAGGTGATTCGATGGACAGTTTTCTTACAAAGATCAAAGACCTGAAGGAACAATTGATTTCTGCTGATGAGGTTATACCAGATAGCTCACTTGTGCAGACCGTTCTGAATGGCCTTCCTGATTCATATCAGAGTTTTGCCTCTACTCTTCGATTGATGATGAAAGGCAATCCGAATGCCTTGTCATTTGAGGAATTAGTCTCTGTTCTGTTGCAGGAAGATCAGTCCAGGCAGAACAAGTCCATTATGCGTGTTGCAGATCAAGCTTTCCTAGCTAGTCAGAAGGGCAAAGGAAAATGGAGCTCTTCTACTAGTAAGCAGAAATCTGCAAATGCTGCACAATCGAAGAACCAGGATAAAGATGAGAAGAAATCAGAAAAGCAGAAATTGTTCTGCAAGTACTGTAAAGGAAATGATCATATTATAAAGAACTGTCCAAAACTGGCTGCTAAAGAGGCAAAGAAGAAAGAGGCTGGAATGGTTGTTGCAGAGGCCTCTACACCAAAAACAGAGTCTGCAAATCTTGTGCAGGAAGAAGAATGGGCGTTTACTACTGTCTGCAGTTTTGACCCATCTTCTCATGATCAGTGCATGTCTGCAGTAGACTCAGATGTTTGGTACTTTGACAGTGGGGCGACCAAACATATTACCTCGCAGCGCGGTTTCTTCTCTTCACTCGAGCCTGCCCCTACAGGGAATACTGTCACATGCGCCAATAACTCCTCTTATCCTGTTATGGGAGTTGGTAAGATCATTCTGACTACTGCTGATGGTAGTTCTTTCACTTTGTCAGATGCTTTATTTGTGCCAGGGATCAAAAAGAACCTGTTATCAGTTTCTGCATTAGCCAAGATTGGCTTGGTTGTGAAATTCGTTGATGACAGGTGTACAGTCCATGATCTCTCAAATGGCGATGTGATTATTGCTTCTGGCATTTTATGTCGTGGGCTGTATAAGCTCATAGACTATGAAAGATCTGTGAATGATTCGGCATGTGCAGTTCATGATTCTCAGGCTATGTCAGATGCAAAGCTTTGGCATGCACGCTTTGGTCATCTGAATTTTGCTAGCTTGTTACGCCTGCAGAAATCTGAAATGGTGTCCTCTTTGCCCAAACTTGAGGCACCTGGAAAACATGTTTGTGAAGGCTGTATTTTGGGCAAAATGCAGCGTTCTTCCTTTCCAAAAGATGGTTCAGTTCGGGCTATGCAGAAATTGCAGCTTGTACATAGTGATGTCTGTGGTCCTATGCAGACACCCTCTTTTGGAAATTACCTTTACTTCGTGACTTTCATTGATGATTTTTCCAGGCATGCATGGGTATATCCACTCAAAGCAAAGTCCGAAGTGTTCATGTGCTTCAAACAGTTTTTGGTTTTGGCTGAAAATCTGTCAGCATGTAAAATGGGCACCCTCCGTTCTGATCGAGGGGGGGAATATATGTCTTCAGATTTTAATGCATTTCTGGCTGAACGTGGGATAAAACACCAGTGTACAGTGCCGTATACACCTCAACAGAATGGAGTTGCTGAACGAAAGAACAGGTCACTCATGGAGATGGCGAGGTGCATGGTCAAAAGTCAGGCTTTACCACATAGTTTCTGGCTTGAGGCTGTCATGTGTGCAGCATATGTACTGAACAGGTGTCCCTTTGTTGCAGTCTATCACTCCATATGAGGCTTGGCATGACCGCAAGCCATCTGTTGCTCATCTGCGTGTTTTTGGTTGTTTGGCATATGCATTAGTGCCTGAACAACATCGCAGAAAATTGGATGATAAGGCAGTAAAATGTATTTTTGTTGGGTACAGTTCTGAAAGTAAAGGCTATCGTCTGTATCATCCACAGACTAAACGCATTCTGGTTAGCCGTGATGTTGTCTTTGTGGAAGATGCTATTCAGCCATTGCTTTCATGTACTAAGGAGACATCTGTTAGCTCCAAAGACATGTATGATACTTTGATGCCTCTTTTTACAGGTGGACAGGCTAGCGCTGGTCCCAATGAGGCAACTTCTCAGCCTTTGCAGGTTTCATATGATGATGCAGATCATTCCATTTCTGATGCAGATTTACATGATGCACTTGTTGATGAGAGAGCTGATATTGAACAGGCAAAAACTATGCCAAAATGGCTGGTGCAGACTTTGCGTGACAGCAAATTAGATGCACCTTTGTCATATCGTACTCGTTCAGGCTCTCATAGTACCTCCTTTGCATCAGATTGCTATGCTATGGCTGCATCTAGTCTCTGTGATGAGAATGAGCCTGTTTCTTTTGATGAAGCACAAAATTCAGAAAATTGGAAGGCTGCTATGCAATCTGAATATGATGCTATAATGAAGAATGGTACATGGTCTTTATGTGACTTGCCTCCTGGCAAGAAGGCCATTGGCACTAAGTGGGTATACAAGCTGAAGCGTAAACCTGATGGTACAGTTGACAGGTATAAGGCTAGGCTTGTTGCAAAGGGTTATGCACAGGAAAGAGGCATTGATTTTGATGAGACCTTTGCACCTACATGCCGTATGACTACTGTTCGGAGCATTTGTGCACTTGCAGCCCATCATGGTTGGAATGTACATCAGTTGGACATTAAAACAGCATTTCTGAATGGTGACTTGCATGAAGAAGTGTATGTTTTTCAGCCCCGTGGCTTTGTGCAGAAAGGGCATGAAAACCAGGTGTGCAGGTTAAAGAAGGCGTTATATGGTTTAAAGCAAGCACCACGTGCTTGGTATGAGAAAATACATGCCTATCTGATTGCACATGGTTTTGAGAACAGTCCAACTGAAAGCACCTTATATGTTAAGCGTGCTAATGATGTGCTTCTGATCATTGTTGTCTATGTAGACGACATGCTGCTCACTGGTCCTCTTGAGAAGCATATTGCTGATTTCAAGGCTGATTTGCATGCCTCATTTGAGATGTCTGATTTGGGGCATTTGCATCACTATTTGGGCATTCAGTTTATGCAAGTTGATGGTGGAATGGCTTTGTGTCAAACGAAATATATTGACACATTATTGCAGCGTTTTGGCCTTGAAGACTGTAAGCCTATTGCCACTCCTATGGAGACAGGTTTACGATTGAGTCTTCATGATGCTGGAGATGCATTTGATGCTGTTCTCTATCAGCAGGCTGTTGGATGCTTGATTTACTTATGCATTACTCGGCCAGATATTCAGTTTGCTGTCTCACAGATGAGCAGGTTTATGCATTGCCCAGGAGTCACGCATTGGAAAGCGGTTAAGCGCATCTTTCGCTACTTGAGTGGTACTCGGCTACTTGGGTTGTTTTATCCCAAGGGGGGATCACTACCTCCAGATTTGCATGCTTTTTCTGACTCAGATTGGGCTGGTTGCTATGACACTCGTGTGTCCACCAGTGGTTTTTGCTTCATGCTTGGTAGCTCATGTATATCTTGGTTGAGCAAGAAGCAGCCTACTGTGGCCACTTCCAGTTGTGAGGCTGAGTATAGGGCAGCTTTCACAGCGACTGTTGAGTGTGTGTGGCTCAGACGCCTTATGGCTGATTTGGGTGTTGGCCAGTCTTCTGCCACCACCATCTTCACTGACAGTCAGAGCGCATTGGCAGTTGCGAGGAACCCTGTGTTCCATGCTCGCACTAAGCACATTGAGGTGCATTATCACTATGTCAGGGAGAGGTTCTCTGCTGGGGAGATCAGCTTGGCATATGTGCCCACGCAGGAGAACATTGCAGACCTTTTCACGAAGGCTCTGCCTAGGGAGAAGTTTGAAGCTTTCCGCAAAGCTTTGGGCTTACTTCCTTTTGTGGAGTGATTTCCACATAGCTCGGCACTTCCTTATACATGAGTGCCAGCTCCTTGTTCACCGCATCACTCCCAGGGGGGATTTGTTGATATATTTAGGTAGTGATGTGTGTGAACACTCTAGGACCGTCGGGGCACTTTTTTCCCTCTTTAGGAGGTTTTTTTCCCCCGGCTTGTATATACGCCTATTGCCCTAATGGGCTACTTATCTTTGTACATTCTCTAGTAATACATTCAGTCTTGTGTGTTGTGCTCCAAGCTTCTTCTTCTTCCTTGTGCTGTTCGCGTGCTTCCACAGACGTCTAACTCCAACAAGTGTCGATGTGAAAGGCCAAATGCCTACTGGACACTTTTGTATTTGTTCTTTAATAAAACATATAGTGGCCTTGTCAACCATAGACTCTAAGTTTGATCGCATTTGTATGACCTAAGAAATCTATGTTTGTGGTCTGTGTATTGTGTGTTTTCTGTGTATTCTACAACCCCCTATGTAATTACTATGTGTGGTGCTAGAGTTCGGGTTTCTACAACAAGGGTATCACTACGGAGCTCTCGAGAAGACTAGATATGGGAACTATGAAATTTTGGTGATGGATTTTGGTATTACCAATGCTCTTTTTACTTTAATGAAACTCATGAACAATGTAATACGTCCATATGTACTTTTAGAACTAGATATGGGAATAACTAGAAAGATAGATTAAATGATAAACAAATGGATAGATAGATAGATAGATAGATAGATAGATAGATAGATAGATAGATACATACATACATACATACATACATACATACATACATACATACATACATACATACATAGATATATAGATAGATAGATAGACATATAGATAGATAGATATGTAGATAGATAGATAGATAGATAGATAGATAGATAGATAGATAGATAGATAGATAGATAGATAGATAGATAGATAGATAGATAGATAGATAGATAGATAGATAGGTAGGTAGGTAGATAGATAGATAGATAGATAGGTAGGTAGATAGATCGATAGATAGATAGATAGATAGATAGATAGATAGGTAGATAGATAGATAGATAGATAGATAGATATATAGATAGATAGATAGATAGATAGATAGATAGATAGATAGATAGATAGATAGATAGATAGATTGATAGATAGATAGATAGATAGATAGATAGATAGATAGATAGATAGATAGATAGATAGATAGATAGATAGATAGATAGATAGATAGATAGATAGATAGATAGATAGATAGATAGATAGATAGATAGATAGATAGATAGATAGAAAACTTTCCATTTCAAGTGAATACAATGCACATATTGATACAAATTTAAAGTAGGATTACCTCGAATTTGATTTGAAAAAGAGCTTCACATATCTAGTGAAAAAATATTTACATTAATGAACAAATCAAACCCTAATTACAAAGGAAAACTAAATGTGCATTGTGTTTTTCTCTATATCACTTGATCTAGGGGTAGATGCAAAGAGAAAAAGATTCTTGTAAGCTTCGGTGGAGGTGCTCAAGTCATAAAGACCAGCCCTTGACACCCTCAAAGGCTCACAAAGCCTCGCTTAGGGACTCCTTCCATGGAGGACTAGCTACTTTTGCATAGTTGCAAAACAAATGAAATGCTCATACATTAAATAAAAAATTCAAAGCACATTACCTAATGATCATCAAGTCGTGGATCTTTCATGTCAGGTTCAAACTCTCCAAAAGGTTTATGGCTTGATGAATCAATTCCAACCATAGGTCCTAGCCATGTCATTACACGTTGGGTGCTTTAGGCATAATCAAGTGAGTCATGCTTATATTGAGTGGCCAGAGTGTCACTTATGGAAGCAAGAACTCAAAAATAAAGTTTGTGTGTGCATAATGTTCTGGTCAACATGTCACATAATGGAAATGGTTTGCATTGACATGGTGGAATGTTTTTGTGGTGGTTTATTGCTACTTGAACTTTCATTCATATCCATCAAAGCTCTAGTGAAATGTAAATGTCAACAATTACTATCTTTAGTTGCTTGACTAATGTCGAATATAAAGTAAGAGGATATGTAAATGCTACTAGCATTTACAATGATACAATATAATGGATAAATGAATCAAATATATCAAAGTGACTTACGAAATTTGCTCCAATGAGCATAATAAAGCTCCCAAAAGAAGCCCTAATCAGTAGCTCAAGAGAAGCATCCAACGCTCTTGTCACAATGCACAAGCTCACCTTCTACAAATCAAGATCACTTCCAAAATTCAAGCTTCATCCAAGCAACTCTAGCATAAGCTATTTGCAATCTCTCAAAAAGATCTCCAAAGTCAGATGAAAACTTCAAAAGAATAAACACACTGATTTTTATATTTTCTTTTATTTAATTTATACAAGTTTTATTTTAATTTAGTATTTATTTTCTTTTCTATTTATTTTAATTATTTTTCATCTTTTGATTATTTTGTTTCTTTTATTCAATTATTCATCTAATTTCTTTTTATTTGATTATTAATCTAATTATTTTCTACTTCTATTATTTGCTAATTCTTTTTTTGTTGAATTTTCTTTTTCTATTTTATTTAACTAATTTCTAATGAGCTTCAACACACAATATTAAACAAAAAAAAAAAAAACTTATTCCGTATAACTAAATACATAATACGTTATCTATCTATCTATCTATCTATATCTATCTATCTACCTACCTACACACACACACATAGATATATATATATATATATATATATATATATATATATATATATATATATATATATATATATATATATATATATATATATATATATATATATATATATATATATATATATATATATATATATATATATATATATATATATATATATACATATCCAACAAATAAAAAAAAGACCTCTTGCTACTCTTTTTTTCTCCCTCCCCCCCCTCTCTCTCTCTCTCTCTCTCTCTTTCTCCCCTCATCCCCCTCTATTTTCTATCTCTTCTTCAAATGCTCTACCATCACTATCGTTTTTATCTACATCCACAGTTCTTGGCATCTCTAGAGTAGCATAGATCTCACACCCTTTCTCTCTCTCTCTCTATATGTATACATACACACACACATATATATATATATATATATATATATATATATATATATATATATATATATATATATATATATATATATATATATATATATATATATATATATATATATATATATATATATATATATATATATATATATATATATATATATATATATATATATATATATATATATATATATATATATATATATATATATATATATATATATATATATATATATATATATATATATATATATATATATATATATATAACCATCACCATGAGTTGCCCTCTCTCGTGCTCTCTCTTTCTCTCTCTCTCTCTCTATCTATCTATCTATCTATCTCTCCCCTCCATGTCATTGCCCATCTCTCTTCATGCACACCATCAACCAACACGATCACCTACACCAACCTCCTCTACATCCTTCTACATGCTTATAAAATCACTTGGGCACTGAAGTATTTCAATGTGGATGCACCAAAGTGGACTCTCCCTTTTGAGAGCTCCATGAAGATACCCGTAAGGTAGAAAACTGAGCTCCAGATGCCACACACAGTTCTCTGCACCGAGGCTATAGAATACACAATAAAAAAAACCACAAACATAGATTTCTTAGGTCACACAAATACGGCCAAACTTATAGTTTGTGGTTGACTAGGCCACTATATGTTTTATTAAAGAGCATATACAAAAGTGTTTGAAGGACATTCGGCCTTTCACATGGAACTAATAGTATCAATCTCCCAATAAGGTCAATATGACCACAGTTTCTATGGGAGAAAAATAAAGAATGATAAAGAATACTTGAGTGTAAGTATACAAACTATACCTCCAACTTGATGGGCATGTTACACAAATACAAGTAATTGTGTAAGATCAGGGATCAAGTAACCCCCATCAAGTGACAATAGTGTCGAAAGCTATCCAATGGTAGATATTTATTCAAAGCATCTACAACATTATCTTGAGTATGAACCTTCTCAATAATAATGCACTCAGTGGCTAAGCAGTCTCTAATGAAGTGATACTGCAACTCAATGTGCTTGGCCTTTGCATGATAGACCGGATTCGTAGCCAATGCAATGGCACTCTGACTATCACTAAGCAAATGAGGTACATGCTGAGGTAGACTTATATCACAGGCAAGATGGGAAAGCCACAATTCTTCCTTACATGCCTCACTTGCTGCACCATACTCTACTTCTGTAGTGGAACCAACTGTACATTCTTGAAGATGAGATCTCCAAGAGATAGCACCTCCAACAAAATGAAAAATGTACCCTCATGTAGACTTAAGATTTTCTACACAACTAGCATAATTAGAATCTGTGTAACAAATAATGGATGCTTTCGCTCTACCCAAGCATACACAATTGTCCTTAATGCCTCGTAGAACCATATCATACATGAGACTACCAACACCAAAATGATAAGGAATTTTGGTCATGAATTCCTTTTCCTCATCTGATTTGGGGAAATCATCCTCACTCAATTTGACATATGTGGGTAAGGGTGTACTCAATGCCTTTCCACTCTGCATATTGAACATACAAAGTACTTTGGATATGTACTCGCTTTGAGACAAGTATATGCATATTTTACTCCTATCACCAGTAATGGGCATGCCAAGAATATGTTTGGCATCCCCGAAATCCTTCTTATGAAATTTATGACTCAACTTCTTTTAGAGAATCGACAAGTCATAAGAAGACTTCCCAACAATTAACATATCATTAGCATAAAGTGTCAAGCATATCAAGCTACCATCTGAGCATCTCTTTGTGTAGAGATAATGACCCTCATTACTTTGTGAATAGCCTTGAAACTTTATAAAAGCATCAAACTTTTGGTACCATTGTCTAGGGGACTATTTAAGTCCACATAAGCTCTTCTTCAACTTACAAACTAGACTTTATTTGCCACAAACTACATAACCCTTTGGTTGTTCCATATTAAAGAAAGAATTTTCACATCCATTGGACTAGCTCTAAGTCCTCCATTGCAACGAATACAACCAACATTCAAAGGGTATTCATCTTGACCACTAGAGAGAAGATTTCCTCGAAATCAACAGTATGTTGTTGCTTAAAACCCTTTGCAACAAGTTATGCTTTATGCTTTGGAGAAGCACTATCTAATGTGAATTTCAGTTTATATACCCATTTACATTGTAAAACTTTCTTGCCCTTTGGCAAAAGTACTAAATCCCAAGTACCATTCTTATGAATAGAATCCAACTCACTCTCCATGTCACACTCCCACTTGACATGATCCTTTGTTTGCATGGCCTCTTTGTAGCAAGAAGGCTCACAAACATCTATTAGCATAACAAAATCCAAACCTAGAACATATCTATCAGGTGGATATGAGACACGTGTAGAGGGTATAAATGGTCGCTGAAGAGTTAAATTTCCAAACCGATCTGATTAGACATTCTCTTGAACATCCACATGTGCAGCATTTGTATGCATGCTAATTGGAGGACAAGTATCCTCAAACACCACTCTTCTCACTTCAATCTCCTTAATGGGTTGTTTGTGCATCTTAGAGTCATTGAAAATGACATCACTACTTTTGATCACTGAACTTGTTTTAGGATCCCATAAGCGATATCCAAATTGTCCTTTTTGACCATATCCAAGAAAAGTGCATTTCTTTGAGTTATGGTCCAACTTTTGTCTAAAATTATTGGGTATATGAACATATGCTTCACACCCAAAAACTCAAAGATGATCATAATATGCATGATTTAGCAATGAAACTACTCTATCCTGAATAGTTCTATTCATTATTTTAGATACACCATTTTGTACTGGGGTATAAGGAGCTCTAAACTCTCTACAAATTCCTCTAAACTGACAAAAAAGGTTGAATCCATCTGAGGTATAATCACCCCCATTATTTGAGCATAAAGCTTTGAAAATATTTCCTTTTTTAGTCTCAACTGAAGCAAGCCATTTTTTGCTTTATAAGGTGTAAATCCACGTACTCCTAAGGTTGGACACCTATTCAAAATTTATATGGCTATATTTGTTGCATCAGGCGAACAAGAGTTAGGAACATTCATTCCATTTAACAAAGCTCTAGCCACTTCTCCTATGTATCTATTGTTCCTCTCTGCTACCCATTTTGTTGAGGTGTATACATGCATGTGAATTTCCTTTTGATGCCATGGTCATGTAGAAAATCTAAAAATTCATTTGAAAAATACTCTCCCCCTCCATCCGATCTGAGAGTCTTTATATACTTCCCTTTTTCCTTCTCCACTAGGTTTTTGAACCTCTTGAAGTGGTAAAACACCTCTGACTTTGACTTCATGCAATACATACAAAAAAAACCTTGAATGAACATATATAAATGTGACAAAATACCTATTACCTCCAATGGATGGCTCCCTTGTAGGCCCCCCTACATCTGTGCGTATGAGATTCAACTCCATTGCTCACATGTGCTCCCTTCTTGAATGGCAATTTGCTTTATTCCCCTAATTGACAAGCATGGCATAAATGTTGCATATTTTGAGATGTAATATTAGGTAGAACACTCAACAAGCCCTTTCTTTGCATGTCCTTCATCCTTTGTAAGTTTATGTGCTCAATTCTTTTATGCCATAAGTCAATTATTGCGATCTGTTTATTTCCAATCGACAAGTAGACAGTGTGAGGGGTTGATGGGTTTACCTCCATGGTGAATAGTCTTCCTTGCTTCTTTCTTTTTTTTTATGAGCTTGTAGTCCTACATGGGGTCTTCAAAAAAACATCCTTGATCATTGAACCTCACCTCATAACCTCTTTCAACCATTTGAGCTACTGAAACCAAATTCTTGGTCATGGTTGGCATATGCAATACATCCTTCAACACCTTAGAGCTTTGAGATTCATTCAATGCAACATCTCCCACATGTGTAATCTTGTCCTCACTATCATCCCATGTCTCTACATGTCCTTAAGTGATGGGTGAGTTTAAATTAATGAAAACATCTTTATTGCAACTCATATGATTGCTACAACCACTACCGATGTACCATGTAAAATCTGAATTGACTCTTTCACTTGACCCATACATCATAAGCAAGTTCTCATTTTTTGAATTTGTTGAAGTAATAGCATAGTTACCTTGGTTTCTTTTGTTTCCTTGATTGCGTCCTCTTTTGGACCAATAATCTCTTGTATAATGACCCGATTTTGCACAATCATAGCATTGTCCATTGGATGCTTCTCTTCCATGCGATCTTCCTCCTCTCTCTCTACTCCTTACTCTTCATCTTGATCCATAGCTTTGTTTGGAGCCTTCTTGGTTGCTTGAGCTTGATTTTGACCTTCCTCTCCCTTTGCCTTGGGAGTTTTGTCCACCTCTTTTTCCTTTGCCTCTACTTGCATAAAAAACTTGGGCTTGGCTGCCCTTTGATTGTGAACCTCCTTGGTTCATCTCCTCGATCACCATCAATGTGACCAACTGATCAAATTCTGGTAGGGAATCCCTCACATAAATTGATGTGGTGAATGCTCTCCACCTTTCATCCTCTCTCATGCCATTAAGGGTGTGCGTGACAAGATCATCATCTTCGATTGCACACCCAATTGAGCCTCGGGCATCTGCAATCTCCTTAACCTTCAAAGTTTACTCATTTATGTTAGTACTTGGTGCTTTCTTAATATTATTTAGCTGATTCTTGAGTTGAATCTTCCTTGCCTTGGCTGATGAAGAGTACAATCTCTCCAATGTCTCCCAAACCTTCTTGGATGTGTCCAAGTCTTGTATATGCCCTATCATGTCCTTGCCTATGTGTTGGGATAGAATGAATATGACTCTGCTATCCCTTTCTATCCATTCATTAAGTGCCTAAACCTACCCTTGAAGTGATGGATCATGTACATGAGGCATTGGCCCTGTGCCCCTCACTAATCCACACAATCCTTTGCCCATAAGGTAGTTGCTAACTCTAAATTTCCATGGTTGATAATTGCCTTTCTCTAAATTCTCTATTCGTGCATTGTACTCAGCCATACTAAGCTCTAAGATGCTCCTCTAGCTTCTCCTCAAGTTTTTCTATGCTTTAGAAGGTGAGGATATTAGCTTTTGATAGCTTTTCCCTTGCTAATCTTTGATTAGTTCAGATTTCAATCGATGTAGACCCCTTTTGATGTCATCTTGCTTTGATAAGTCCTCCTTGTGATTCCACGAGCTGTCTTGATCCCTTCAAGTCTTCAATATGATGACCATTGATGTCTCCAAGCCTCCAAAATGGCTCTGATACCACTGATGGGGGATGATTCTAATAGCCCAATGCAACAATGGAAGATTGATGCCCTCCACTAGGTCCACAAGCAATGGTATATGCTCACTATTCTGAACTTTTCTCTGCACCTCTATAGAGACTTAAAACAAAACTTTGTACAATTATAGGAAACTTTAAGAGCTACCCAAAAAGAGTTAAATCCTCCAAAATAGATATTCCTACTGGGAGAACTATCCTCTACAAAACATGTGAGAACAGATGGTGATACCTGCCAAGTTTCACTCTAGGAATGCTTAATAGACACTTTGAGCTTTCTAATGATGCAATAAAACCTCCTTAGTGCTTTGGAAGATCATTCTCCAGTTGATTCATCAAAACAGATAACCCAACATAAAATAGATGATCAAAAGCTTGCTTTTTTGGGATAAAGAGCACTCTCATATTTTACTTAGAGCTCATAGTCTGCTAAAAATTAACCAAATAAACTTTTCACACATTCAATTGAATGTATGATGAATCTAAAGCAACAAAGTTGATGAATTTTAATGGACTATACTAAGAGAAATCAATTTAGCAACATTGTGGTGTCATCCCGACTACCTATAGCAATTCAAATCACTTCAAAAGAGTAAGTATATTGAGAGAAATCACTAATCAAAGTTGACTAAAAAACATAGAGTAAACTTGAGACAACAGTTGTAGAGAACTCCAAGTATGATCAAGGAAATCAATCTGTATTGCACATATGATACATGAAATTGATGGGAATGAAGCATGGCAAGGAGGAGCACAATGTGTGCTTCAATGATGATCTAAATCTTGATTCTAACTCCTCTAAAGGACTGCTCTACCCCGAAACTTTCCTCATGAACTTTTATAGAGCAGTCTCTAAGAAAAAAGTTCCAGAGATACCTCTCGATAAAATAGGAGACACGAGCGAGGGTGAAGAAGGTAATACTTATCTTCCGATCACCTACCAGGGTTACACAACCAAAGCAATTGTAGATTCAGGTGCTGGTGTTGCTATTGTGATCACCTCCTTGTGGAAGCGATGGGGCAAACCCACATTAAGGCCAACTAGAATGAAGCTTCAAATGGTAGACGCTCATTTTGAACAACCTCTAGGATTGCGTGAAGGGATAACTCTAACCACTTGTGGTGTAGAGTACATACATTTGCTATATGTGACTTTGAGAAAAATAATGTCTATGAGATGATCCTAGGAAGACCCTTCCTATGACAACTGCAAATATTATAGGATTGGGGAACCAACTCCTTGTACTTACAGCACTTAGGGGTCACCACCAAGGTCAATCTAAAGGATTATAATGTCAGAGATGTACCACTGCTACAGTGGAATCCTATCCACATAGCAAAAGAAGATTCTATCTCTGTGCATTCTGGAGGTTCACTTGATCCATCTTGGCTGCATGAAGATACTCACTCATGGATGTGCAAGGTCATAGAGGAAGAGAAAAAATCCCTAAAAAACAAGAGAATAAGGAACTCCTCCAGGAGATAGAACAATTAAAGACCCAGCCTATACACCAATGATATTTCCAGATGAGGAATTGGAGCCTCATGGCTGGGCAAAAATCTTAGCTACCATGGACATTGCAGTCAATGAAGAACAATGGACACCTCATTGTGATGAGGAGGGTTATGATATTTCAGTGTTGATGTGTCAGCCCTTGCTAGAAGAATGTGACCCTAGTGACTTCATAGAAGAAGAAGAGAACGACGATGATCTAGAGTCCATTGTGATGGATAGTTGCTTTAATTCAGAGGAGCACTATCTAGCAGACATAACTGTATTTACCCAAAAGGAAGAAGAACCTCTCACAAGTATCAAAATAGTAAATTCAAAGGATGGAAGTGAAGGAGGTCAAAAGAAAAAGAAGAGAAAACCTATGAAACAAGAAAAGGAGGAATCATTGTTTGAGGTACCAGAAAATTTCGAAAAACATGAAGTTGAGGATCAGAAAATTTTGGTACGAATGCCAAAGAGAGAGGCCATTATAGGAGAAGCATATGACAATAAAGAAAAGACCAAAAAGTTTGTAGTGACCATTGAAGAGAACGAAGAGAGATGCACGTACATAGGAGATGACCTAAGTGCAAAAGAAGAAGCAGAGCTTGTAGCTCTATTAAGGGAATATGGGGACTTGCTTGCATGGCATTATAGAGATTTGAAGGGAGTAGATCCAAAAATTTTCTCCCATACTATCCCAATGACTATTGATGCCAAACCCACCAAACAAAAGCCCTACACATATAATGACACTTATGTAGCTAAAATAAAAGAAGAAATCAACAGGCTGATTGAAGTTGGATTTATTTATGAGATTGAGCATACTGAATGGGTGTCCCCCATTGTAGTGGTGCCCAAGAAGAATGGAAAGTTGTGAGTGTGTATTAACCTGAAGAAAGTTAATGCCGCTACAATAAGAGATAGCCATCCACTTCCAATCACATAAAATTTATTTGAGTGTGTTGCAGGCAAGGAAGTTTATAGCTTCCTTGATGGATTTTCAGGTTACAACCAAGTATCCATTGCCCCAGAAGATCAACACAAAATAGCTTTTGCCACAGAGTGGGGAATCTTTGCATTCCATGTGATGCCATTTGGTCTCACCAATGCACCTGCAACATTCCAGAGGCTGATGTGTCATGTCTTCAAAGAGTTCTTGTGAAAGAGCTTAGAAGTATATGTGGATGATTTATGCGCTCATTCCCAAGAGAGAAAATACCACATCCTTGAGCTCAAATAGATCTTCAACAAGTGTAGAGAATATCGAGTGTGTCTGAACCCAGAGAAGTGTGTGTTCATGGTACGACAAGGTGAAATCTTAGGTCACATTGTTTCTAAGAACGGAATATCAACAGATGAGGACAAAGTAAGAGCCATAGTAGAGCTGCCAAGGCCAAGGAACATTAAAGAGGTACAAGCCTTTATGGGCCATTGTGGATATTACCGCACATTTATCCACATGTATGCTATCATAGCCAAACCTCTTTATGCCTTGCTTACAAATTTTGAGTGGAACAATGAATGTGAAAAATCCTTCAAGGAGCTAAAAAGAGGTTTGTGCTCAACACCAATACTGACCACTCCTGATTGGAATAAACCCTTACATGTCCATGTAGATGCTTCCAATCATGCAATAAGATGTGTGCTAGCACAACCCACAGATGAAGGAAATCTAGGTTTACCCATCGCATATGCTATCAGACAGTTGAACGCAGCTGAACGAAATTATACCACAACAGAAAGAGAAGGCTTAGGCATGGTACATGTCGTGAAGAAGTTTAGACACTATCTATTGGCCAATAAGTTCAAGTTTTTCATTGATCATCAAGCTTTACTATATTTGGTCAATAAACCTTGCAATACATGCCGCTTAGTAAGATGGTTCCGCTTACTAATGGAGTATGATTTTGAAGTGGTAGTTAGGAAAGGTAGGACCCACCTTAGGGCGGACCATCTTTCTCGCATCACTTCAAGAGAGCCACCGCAAGGAGTGTCTAATGAACTATCGGACGCTTATTTGTTCAATTTAGAAGTTGTTCCTAAATGGGCAAATAAGTTAGTACCTATCCTAACCTTCGGACCTGCAAACAAGAATGTGAAAACGAACAAAAAAGAAACTATAAGAGCACAAAAATATCAAATATTTGCAGGAAGCATGTACAAACAAGATACAGAGGGTGTATTAGCTTGTTGTGTTGAGGACGATGAACATAGCAGTTGGTTGCAACAAGCCCATGAAGGATTTCTAGGAAATCACTACTCTAAACAATGAACATTGTAGAATCTAAAACGTTTAGGAGTGTATTGGCCTAGCATGGACAAAGAAATTCATGAGTGGATTAAGAATTGTCCAACGTGCAAAGAGAGACCCCCAGTGGAGCATGCCACCCTTTATCACGTGTTGTTAATTCCAGATTGGAGTGCTCCATTAGTAGAAATCATGAGATTTGGAACATTACCCAATGAGGTTAGTCTAGCAAGAAAACGGAGCATGGAGCAAGAGGCTCAAGACTACGCCTTAGTAGGAGACAACCTATACCGAAGAGGCAAAGATGGATACTTAAGATTGTGCGTTCATGAATCAGACTACTTGAAAGTCTTAGAAACTGCACACATCGATGTTGCAAGTGGACACTTTGGGCCTGGCAGAGTAATCAAGACCATTCTATTCTCAGGACTTTGGTGGCCCACTCTTCATATGGATGCACATACCTTTGAGGCCTATGATGGCAGGACGTGCATTCTCAAAGTGGGGTATCGACTTTGCCTATCAACCCGCCAACATGAAACTCCCATGCCAAATACATTATTGTAGCCTCAGATTACCTTACAAAGTGGGTAGAAGTAAAAGCCACGACAAAGAATGATGCTCAAACTATGGCTAAGTTCTTATTTGAGAATGTGTTCACTAGATACATGTTACCAATAGAGTTAGTCAGTGATAGAGGCACGCACTTCTTGAATGAAGTCATTGAAAACCTTCTCCAAGAATTCTTGGTGATACATAAGAAGTCGGCCCCCTATCATCGACAAGCTAACGGACAAGCCAAGAGCACAAATAAGATCCTATGTAATGTATTAACCAAATTGGTAAATAATAAATGCTCTGATTGGGACAAAAAACTTCATCATGCTGTTTGGGCTTATCGAGTTGCTAACAAAACAGTACTCAATGCTACCCTATTTCAGATGGTCTTCCGACAAAATGCGGTGCTACCATTGGACTTTCTAATCCCATCCTTAAAAGTAGCACAAGAGCACGAGTGGAATGGACACGAGTTGTCCTCCCGGATCTTTGATCTAGAACGCTTAGGTGAGACGAGGCTACGAGCGGCAGCAGGCATTTATGCTGCAAAGAAAAGGCAAAAGGCATACTTTGATGCCCATGTAAAGGATAAAGGATTGAAAGAAGGAGATCTAGTGTTGGTTTATACACTAAAGCAGCATGCCTGCAAGTTGGAGAAATGAGGATATGGACCCATGATCATCAATAGAATTTCCACTAGTGGTGCGGTTCAATTGGCCACTCTAGAAGGTGACATCTTGCCTAACTATATTAGTGGATGTCGAGTCAATCTGTATCAAGAACCTCTTACAGAGGATATGCTAATGAGACTCAACACTGCTAAGAAGCAAAAAGAAGAGGACTTAAGGGGTAGAGAAGAAGCACAGGCAGAGGCTAGAGAGCGCATAAGGCAAAATAAGTTAAGGCAACTAGGCCTAGATGTCAACACAAAAGCCCCAAAATATCACATGGACATGTGCCAAAAATCGGGCATAATTACTTCTCAAATAATCGACTGACGCCCCTTTGTGACCGTAGAGGTCGGACAATAAAAGAGTGTAAGGACGGTGAGAGCATTAGTTGATTCAGGAGCAACAACTAGTGCAGTTAGACTTTCATACTCCCAAGACCTGCAATTGAACATCAAGCCCATAGATGCCTATCTCATAGGTTTGGGAGGTGTGGAAACCCCTTGTTTGGGCGAGGTGGTAACTTCCCATCTACCTTCAAGATGTCCCAATGAAAGTCAAAATGCTAGTATGTCACAATGAGGACCTTACACAGCCACTTGTCTTGGGTCAAGATTGGATTTATGACCACTCAATCAACTTGAACCAAGAGTCAATTTCTTCAAGTCTGGGTACATGAACAATGCATTACTTTAGAATTAGAGAATTGCATGCTCAAAAATCCTGATGTCACACATTCTCTTACTTCTTCTAGGACTAATATTAGCTAACAAGATGTTGTATGTGTCAAAAGCTTTGTATTCTAGAAGAACTCAATCATGGAAGAACATGCTTAAAGACAAGTGGTGCCCTCCTCTTGCATAAGGACTAATGCCACCACCACAACTCAACCAAAAAGGCAAGCGAAATAGTACATGACAAGCACTATATCAAATAGACAAAGAGAAGTCAAGAAGAAAGTAGCTCTGGGCATGAAGCAGATCTGGGTACAAAAAGGAGAGCAACCACCAGCCGTGCCAACACAATTCCCACCCAAGCAAGCCAACCATGCAAAAACAAGAACCAAGCAACTAGCTCACCTAGAATGCCTCCGAAAAATTTGGGTGCCTAAGAAATTAGCTGTAGCTCAACAAGGACGATTACAGAGGTGGGTACCTAAGATGCTCTTACATACACCACAACCTATGCTTTCCCACATGCAAAAGGTCTCAACAAAGAAGCCAAGGAGAGAAAAGGGTAAGAACCGAGCATAGAGACCAGAAAAAGATAACCTCACCTCTTCAACAAAAATAACCAGGCACTCATCAAGGATATGGCTTTGGAAGCCAAAAGTGCTAGTAGCATCCACAGAACCAAAGAGGGAACCATGCCGGATACAAAATTTCAAAAACCATCTCAAGATGAAGAGACCAGAGGTGATCTCTATAGGGCCAAATACTATTCTGAAATGGATCCCTATAAGGAGGATTACATCATTGCAAGATTCAATCGACACCTCCAAACAAAGATTGCATCAAGTCTACAAGTAACATCAAAAGCCTTGACCAACAACAACCATGTGCCTTTGGCATAACCTTGTCTTTTGCACCATTGAGGTCATGCATTTCCAAAGTATGCATTAGTATAGGGCCACATTACACGGCCGTGCATAGACACAATTGAGAAATCCCAAGCACATGAGACACATTCGGCATATGTAATATATTTTATTGATACTAACCACCTTCTTCTTGTTTTGTAATTGTTCCAAAAAAAAAAGATAAAGAAAGAGAGACGAAGAAATAGGACCAGGCCCTCGAAGAGTTGCATCAATGAATGATAAAAAAGGACATCTGTCAACACCGAAAGAGAAGCCAATGGTCAACAACCATGAGGGGAGTACAACACAAAGAGGTGAATATCGACGGATAATTCACCATGGTAAAAATAGTCTACTTTGGCAACATCATAACCATGCTAGATTAGGACACCTCTTCGTCAGCATACCCTTGAGCGCTTTGCTCAAGACCCAATTCCTTGCACCATAATTCTTCCAATGCATTCCCTAAGTATGCATGCATAGGACCACATTATAAGGCCGTGCATAAGGCACATCTTTTTTCATTCCATGCACTCACACTCTTACCCATCACTCATTATGGGTCACAAGTACTTGGCATCATAAATATGACACCAATGTCTGAAATCTCCAAAGGACACGAAGATTACAACAACAATAGCAAAGAAGCCATCCGCCACTGACAGCTACTCAAGATCAACCTTGACAACCTCTTTTGAGGAACTAGCAGTTTTTTGAAGCTCACAATGACACATTCTTGCTGGAATCCAAGGAAGAAGCACATATAACGGATAGACACTACCTCTCAAAGCACTACATGGAACAACCCTTACAACAAGGGTCTGTCAAGGACGACAGACTCTAGAGGGGGGGAGTGTTGAAGCTCAAGGTCAAGGACAAGCATGGAAGCACATCAAGGAAGTGGACACACAAGAAGGAGCATTTAGGAAGCTCCAAGAAGCACATGTCAATTTTTTAGAAGAAATCCCTATAAAAATAGTGATTTTTATCACTAAAAACCATTGTAAATACCATTTTTCATTTTTTCAACTCCATTTTGTTCAAGCCCAGGAGTCCTTGAGCTTGAGGAGTATTGGAACTACCATCCTACCAATTTTCATAATTTTTAGACTCTGTTTGAGCCCCCAAATAAGCCGTAGAACCTAATTTTTAACTAAGCCGGACACTAGGTCTGGAAAGGGCCAAAACCACTCAAAAAACTATAAAAAGGGTTGGAAAGCTCATTTTTGAGGTTAGCTTGTTGTACATTTGAGCTTTCTAAGAGAATTCTTTTGTAATTGAAGATCTTCCATTGTTTCACTCTTTGCTCTTACATTGTGCGCGTGTGTGTGTATGTGTGTGCATGCTTGTGTGCTTTCACTCATGCACTTGTGCCATCACTTGCTCATAGTCTTCAAACTAGTCCTCATGTCTCCCCGGATTGACATTTATGAGGTGAATCTCCTCACATTGGTACTCATCATTGTGCTAGAGTGACAGTGTGTGATCCACCAAATTTAGAAAAAGTCGAGTTTCTCGAGAACTGTCGCAAAAAGCCATGTGATCGTAGTGTGATTTCTTTCTTTAGAGTACCTATCAAAAATAGGAGAAAAACACCAAAACGACATATCCGAAAATATCCATAATTAGACAAGGTGACATGTAAGCATCAGAATCACGGATTCAAATAAAATTAGATAAGCCCTCGTTTTTTTTTAAGTGTTGGAAAACGGCACTTTTCAAAGCCTTGTAACTCAAAAAATGGTGAGGAATTAGCTTAAGCTTGTGAGAGACACTTTTATTCAATTTTACGATCTGCACGATAGTGTTAGAGACGTCCGAGATCCAAATCCACCTCCAAATGCCACTTCTGAGCCCCACAAGTTTCAAAATTCTAGATAAAGTAAAATTAAAACATTATCTTACAATGAACTAAATGTAGGACCCTCCACGAGGTAATTAGAACATGATTCACAAAAATTTCACAGAGGCACTTTTATTCTCTTATACTTGCTCTACCTTTCTCTCACATAGAGTTTTCCCTAATTCTTTCATCTTCACCTTCAAAATTCCACTAGAAAACATGATGCGAATAGGTCTAGAGAGAGAATATGAAACGTGTCAACCCAAAATTTTTCCTACATGCATAAAATGACCTAATTATTCATTCTAAACATTATCCCCACAATGAAATTCAAAACGTTCAAAATGAATTATTTCACTAGAAAAGAGGCCTATTACAATTCTTCCCCCCTTTAAGAACTTTGTCCTATGAGTTGGAAACAAGGATAATGTTTTAGAAAATCATCCAAGTTCACCCAACTCAAATCTTCTACTGGGTATGAGTGCCATCTCACTAAAATATCTACTATAGATCTATTTCTAAGAAATCTTTCCTTTCTATCTAATATTGTTTCAGGTTGGCACTCAAAAGAGCCATCATCTTTCAGCTTATAATTGTCCTGCAAAACATGAGAAACATTAGATACATATCTTTTCAGTAAACTAACATGAAATACAGGATTCACATTTAAATGTTTAGGTAATTCCAGCAAATAAGCAAGAGATCCAATCTTTTTCAAAACTTTAAAAGGACTTGCATATCAAGGAGAAAGTCTATGATCCTTCCCTAGCAACAAGTTAGGTCGGTGAGGATTAACTTTAAGAAATAGAATATCATCAACTTGAGATTCAAGCGGTCTTCTCTTTAAATCATAGAATTTCTTTTGTCTTTTCTGAGCTTCTTTTATGTGTTTCTTAATTTTCCAAGTTCTTCATCCATTTTATCAAGCATTTCTTTGGATACTTCTACTTTATTTAGAAAACCCAAAAACGAAGGTGGAGTCAAACAATTATAACCGTACATAGCTTCAAACGGAGTCATTTTTATAGATGCATGCCATGCACTATTGTATGCAATCTCAACCAAGGGTAAATATTCACTCCAATTATCTTGCTTTTCATTCACATAAATACGCAACATATCTTCAGCTACCCTGTTAACCCTCTCGGTTTCCCCATCAGTTTGTGGATGGAAAGCTGTTCTCATAAGAAGTTGAGTTCCAATCGATTGAAATGTTGCTCTCCACAAGTTTGATGTAAATCTAGAATCTCTATCAGAAATCATGCTTTTAGGCATTCCATGCAATCGAAAAATTTCTTTTACAAAGATTCTTACAACATTCAATGCAATATGAGTCTTTTTCATAGGAAAGAAATGTGCCATCTTGGTAAGCCGATCGACTACAACAAATATGGTATCATGCTTACTTCTGGTCATAGGTAGCTTAGTGATAAAGTCCATAGAAATAGACTCCCACTTCTGATTTGGAACATCCAAAGGTTGAAGCATTCTAGGCATCCTCTCAAACTCAGATTTCACCTGTTGGCACTTCAAACATTCAGTTACATATTTTCTAATATCCCGCTTCATACATGGCCAAACATAAGAATACTTTGTTTTAACATACGTCCTTGAATAACCTAGATGTGCAGAAAAAGGTGCATCATGACAATCTTGCAATAATTTAACTTTTAATGGAGATTCAAAGGATATGCATAGCCAATCGTTAGAATACAATGTTCCATTCTACAAATGACATTTTTCCTCATACATCAATCTCATGATTGCATTCAAAGAATTCAAAATAGGTGCATAAAAAGGATCCTGTTTTATCTCTTCTTGAATTTGATTGAGAGAATCAGAATTTATTACAGAAACAAGATTACACAAAGGTCTCCGACTCAATGCATTAGCAACCTTATTTTCCTTACCAGCCAGATACTTAATGTCAAAATCATACTCACTTAATAATTGAATCCAACGCTTCTCACTATTGTTAAGCAATGCTTGTAAGATGTATTTTAGACTTTAATGATCTATTTTCAATTCAAACTTAACCGTTAAAAATAGATGTCTCCAATGCTTAAGTGCATGCACAACATCAAGCATTTCTAAATCATGAGTAGGATAGTTAAGTTCATGTTTTCTTAGTTTTTGGAACTCATATGCGACTACCCTCCCATCCTGTGAAAGAACACATCCTATCTAACTACCACTTGCATCACATGCAACCACAAAAGGCTTTTCCATTTTTTGTATTTTCAAAACACAATTCTCAACGACATTTTGTTTCAATGTTTCAAATGATTTTTGAGAAGCATCACTCCACACAAATCCTACATTCTTTTTAGTCAATTCTATGAGGGGAGTAGCTATTTTAGAGAAATCCTTAATATGTGCTCTTTCACATTGTGCCAACCCAAGAAAACTTCTAACATCTCTTATAGTCTTAGGAACTAGCCAATCAACTATTTTTTTTACTTTATCTTCATCTATAAGGATTCCTTCTTTTGATATTACTCTTCCTAGATACACAAGTTTATCCTTAGCAAAGAAACACTTACTCTTTTTTCCATACAATTTGTGTTCCCTAAGAGTTTGCAAAGTCTTCTTGAGATGTACCGCATGCTCAGAATCATCTTTAGAGTATATAAATATATAATCAAGAAATACTAAGATGAATTCATCTAGGTAATTGTGAAAAATATTATTGATCAAGCACATAAATGTGGCAGGAGAATTTGTTAATCCAAAAGGTAGAATTGTAAACTCATAGTGACCATATCCTGTTCGAAAAGCTATTTAAGGAATATCGTCTATTTTGATCCCAATTTGGTGACATCCAGATCTTAAGTCAATCTTAGTGAATACAGGCACTCCACTTAATTGACCTAATAATTCATCTATGTGAGGGAGTGGATACTTATTCTTAATTGTTCTTTTATTCAACCCTCTATAGTCAATGCATAATCTATAAGAGCCGTCTTTCTTGTTCTAAAATAAAACAGGTGCACCCCAAGGTGAGACACTCGGTCTTATCAACCCTTTCTTCAGAAGATCATCTAATTGAATCTTAAGCTCCTTTAATTCATCGATGTTAAATCTATAGGGTGCTCTAGAATGTGGTTCACTCCCTGGATATAGGTCAATGGCATGGTCAATCTGCCTAGGTGGAGGTATACCAAGCAACTATTCTGGAAATACATCTGCCTATTCTTTCAAAAGATTTTCTATAGAATTCGGAACACTTTCCTCCTTATCTTCCTCATGCATGTTTTTTACACACTATAAATGTTCTACAACCATCATGTATACCTTTAATTATTTGCATAGTAGAAATAAGGATAGGTTTAGGCCTATAGATTCATCATCTAGCTTTAAAGTGATCGTTCTTTGTTCACAATTAATCATCATAGAATTTTTAACTAACCATGCCTATGATTGCATCACTTTGTTTCATCTCAATTACATGGAAACTTCCAGAAAAGCACCTATCAGAAAGAGTAAATTCAAGGTTTTCAATAGATCCTTTCATGTAGTGTAATCGTCCATTGGCCATGTCTAGAGGTTTGGTTATCTACATATTTAGGGCTATCCCTATATTCTATACCAATTTGAAAGATAGAAAACAACGAGTACTACCTGAATCGATCAAAAATCTGATTTTATTCGCATAAATCATACCCAGAATCGTGATTACAGAAGCCTTTGGGAAATAAATAACCACCATGCAACCTAAAGTAGAGTCAGACCACTTACCTCCATCATTTGCATCCTCAATAATTGTACCCTTCTCGATGATGTTTATCGCTTTTGATTGTGTGGGTCGAAAGACTACCTTATTCGAGCACTCATATGTCTGATGTCATTGCTCCCCGCAATGAAAACATAGACCAAGTGTTTTTGCCCTCTCAATAAAATTAGGGTCTTGTTTCCCCTCGATTGGTTGATGCCTCCTTTGATTTTCCACCTGAGCAGGATTCTTGCCTTGGTTATTTGAAGATGGAGTCTTCTTTGAATTGTTCATGTTCATTGCAACACGTCTTTGTGGCCTATGTCTCGTTGCAATGAATCTGCTTCTATTTGCCTTCTGCAAATTGAACTTCTCCATCTTCTCAAAGTTCTCGGCCATCGCAACAACATCAAGAAAATAAGTGCATCTAGATCCCTTGACTTGATAGCGAAGTTCCTCACGAAGCCCTTCAATAAATTTACTCTTTAGAGTGTTACCACTAACATCTAATGCATATTTATGAATACGTAGGGACTTCTCTTTGTACTCATCAATAGATAAGCTATGCTTATCACTTTCATGATGTTGGAAATTGTAGAAGCCCATCTTCTTCTGCATATGGTAGTGTGGAGAACAATAACGTTCTTTAGCTTGTTCTCTAAATTTCTTCCATAGAACTAGACCAAAACGTGTTCGAGTCTGCATATACAACTTCCACCATAGCTTCGTGATCCCACGCATGTGTAGGATCCCAACTTTTGCCTTGGACTCTTCACTAAATTGTCAAAGATCAAAGAAATCCTCCAATTCTTCAATCCATGCCTCAAGATCTTCGCCACTCATCTTCTCACCATCAAAATCATTTAACTTCGCCTTCTTGAACACTTGGTTAAGGGCAAACTCACCTGGTTCCATATCTTCATAGCATTTTTGTTTTCCGCGAGGTACACTAGATGTTCTTGCACCTTCATCTACTTCATTGTTCAGCTCCACAAACAAATTTGTTGCTCCTTTTGGTTGCTTTCCGCCTCATTCTTTGCACAATTCTCCAAGAAGCTTCTGAATAAGCTCCTCTTGTTCACGAATCTTTTGTGTTAGACCTTCCATCATTCTCGAGGATTGATTCTGCTCTGATACCACTTGTAGCGTTTCCTCAATCACAATCTATCCCCAATCACAATCTTTGGATCACTCAAAAAAGACTGAGGAGAGAAGAACCCAGAGATTGCACAAGGTAAGAGAAAATTTGATTCGAAAGAGTAGAAACAAATATGACGTAGAGAAGGAAGAATTCTGATATTATAGATGTGAATCAATGGTTACAATAGCTTTGGACAATAGCTTCTTGAAGAAGTTTCTACCTCCCAACCATTCCCGAGCTATCACAATCACATTCACACTTGCACTCTCAATCACACTCTCACTCTCACTCTCACTCTCACTCTCACTCTCAATCACAAGGTAATTCTTAGATTTCTGTGCGTCCCTTGTGTTGATGCGCAGGTCTCCCTATATCAGAGCTTGATCACGGCCCTCCCAAACAAATGTGTGAGATCCACCAAATTTAGAAAAAGTCGAGTTTCTTTGGAACTTTCGCAAAAGGCCATGTGATCGTACCTGTCAAAAATAAGAGAAAAACACCAAAAAGACATATCCAAAAGAATCCATAATTAGAGATGGTGACACATGTAGCTCAAGCGTAAGCACCACCTCCTTTACTTGTCAATCCGCGGAGAGGTGAGGACCGGTATGAAGACCATGAGCAAGTGAAGGCACAAGTGCGTGAGTGAAAACACACAAACATGCACACACATACACACACACGCGCACACGGTAAGATCAAAGAGAGGAATAATGGAAGGATTTTGATTACAAAAAGAAATCTATTACAAAACTGAAATCTACAAGAAGCCAACCCCTAAAATGAGCTCTCTAGCTCTTTTTATAGGTTTTTAACTAGTTTTGGCCCTGTCCAGACCTAGTGTCCGGCCTAGTTAAAAATTAGGTTCCAGGGCTTATTTGAGGGCTCAAACGGAGTCTAAAAATTATGAAAATTGGTACGATGGTACTTCTAATGCTCCTCAAGCTCGAGGACTCCTCGGCTTGCACAAAATGGAGCTACCAAAATAGAAAATGGTATTTACAATGATTTTAGTGATGGAAATCACTATTTTTGTAGGGGATTCTTATGAAAAGTTGACAGTTACTTCATGGAGCTCCCTACGTGCTCCTTCTTCTTGTGTGTTTCCACCTTTCTGATGTGCTTCCATGCTTGTGCTTGACTTTGAGTTCCAACACTCCCCCCCCTCTCGAGTCTGTCGTCCCTGAGAGACCCTTGTTGTAGTGGTTGTTCCATGTAGTGCTTCGAGAGGTAGTATCCATTCTGTATAAACGAGAGCCGTCTATCTTCCAAATTTGGTAGTGTTGGTTGTCCGGTTCTTCATGTGTCACTGCAAGCCTTTACAAGTCGTAGTCCCTTGGTATGTGCTTCTTTCATGAATTGCAGCATGAATGCGTCGTTGTGAGCTCTCAAAAATCGCGAGTTGCTCAAAAGAGGTTGTCAAGATCGAGTTAGAGCAACTACTAGCTTCGAATTGCTTCCTAGGTATGGATGTTGTTCCCATGACGTCCGCTAGCTCTTCCAAAGATGATGTTGAGAGCAGTCATGCCAACTACTCATAACCCATAATGAATGATGGGTAAGTGTGTTCGTGCCTGGGTTGAAAAAAGTATGTGCCTTGTGCACGGCCTTGTAATGTAGCCCTACGCATGCTTACTTGGAAAATGCATTGGAAGAAGTATGGTGCAAAAATTGCAGTTCTTGAGCTAAGTGCTCAAGGGTATGCTGACGAAGAGGTTTCCTAAACTATCATGGTTATGGTGTTTCCAGAGTAAAGATACTTACCATGGAGAAGGTTGATGGATGTTTTGTCTCTTCGTGTTGTACGCTCGGCCTTTGGGATGGAACCTTGTTGATGAATGTCCATGTTGATTGTCCACTGATGAGATCTTTTGAGTGGTGAATCCCCTTTCCTCTTTTCAAAGCAACATTTGTCACTAACAATGTGCATTTCTGAGCTTGGGCTCATGCACGTTCACTTCCCTATATTGACACTCAGAGGAATATTGGACACGTGCCGGTTTCTAAGAGATTACCATGCTGATTGACATAGACCATTCACCAGTGCTACTGTTCCATACTGGTTCAGGAAATATTGAGAATTGAATTGCTTTATATTCTTTGGCAAGCAACATCGGGTAACTACACCAAGCTGAGTTTCACATATTCTCTTTAGCTCACCATATACAGGAGTCTTCTCCTCCAGAACTACCTTTTGCAGATATCTCCTTGGCTGCTCTGGTACATACAGTAGTTAAGCATCACTCAAGTTGTGGACCTTCAAGCTCTTCACTCCTACCATAGTAAGAGGAAACCATAGTTGTGGATGCCCTGCTCATGCTAAGTTCTTGACATTTATGAGATAAGGCAGCAATTAAATCATCTGCTAGCCAAGACACACTTCTATCCAAACTGATAAATGCCCAGTAATCGATGGTTCAATCTTCAACTAAGCATGACTCATTCATGTTCCATGAGCGAAACCTGGGAACAAGTTCTTCCTCGTTTTTTTTTTTTTTTTTTTTTTTTTTTGTGGGAAAAATTATCACAAAACAAGAACACAAAAGTTAGTATCAGTAGAAAAAATTTGACATATGTCAATGTGCTCTTGTGCTTGGGATTCTCAAGTGTGTCTATGCACGACCGTGTAATGTGGCCCTATAATGATGCATACTTGGGAAATGCATGACCTGAATGGTGCATAAGACAGGGTTGTGCAAAGGGCACATGGTTGTCGCTCGTCGAGGTTTTCAATGTTATTTGCAGATATTGATGCCATCTTTGTTCGAGGTATCCATTGTATCTCGAGAGGACAACTGATCATTCCTCCTTATAGGGATCCATTTGAGAACGGTCTGCGATTGGGTAGAGATCACCTTTGGCCACTTCATGTTTGAATGATTTCCTAAGGGTTTGATCCATTGTGGCTGGCTCTTTATTTTGGTGGATGCTATCGGTGCTTTCGTCTTCCAAACCCATATCCTTGCAGAAGAGGTTCTTTGATCTTTATTGGAGCTCTGTGCTTGATTCAGTTCTTTACCTCGCCTTGGTGTCTTTGTTGTGCAGGTTGTTGCCTTGAAGTCCCCCCTTGGATTTTGTCTGAGCTTAGGCTTGATTGCTTGGGGTCCTTGGATTGGAAGTGGTCTTTCTTGAGGATAAGTCATGGTAGGCCTAGACCATAGATTTTGAAGTCTAGTGTGAGGGGACTGATTTTGTGCCAGGGCTTTCTTTGGTACCCATATCATAGTGCGATTTGGTTGGGCTCTAAGTAATTTCTTGGCCACCCAAATTTGCTTGACATAATCAAGAAAATGTGGTTTCTGTTTCTTGATGTAAGGGACTTTTG
The DNA here is from genome assembly GCA_020310875.1 of Ceratopteris richardii. Taxonomy (NCBI): domain Eukaryota; kingdom Viridiplantae; phylum Streptophyta; class Polypodiopsida; order Polypodiales; family Pteridaceae; genus Ceratopteris; species Ceratopteris richardii. The sequence continues at coordinate 14,719,160 of CM035430.1, forward strand.
GGCCTTCTATGTGAGTTTTTTGAGAAAACTCATCTTTACATAGGGAATGCAACAAGGGTTGATCTTCTATACCTACATCAGACTTATGCAAGGGATCAATGGGTTGTGTGGTTTGAGATTGATCTAGAGATTCATCGAGACCTTTATCCTTATTACACATAGAATCCCTAGGTGTACAAATGGGTGATGGATTGTCCTGATTCACCCTAGAGTCGACATCATTTTCCAGATCAGTGATATAAGGCATTGGTTGATCATCTCCTTCTTGATCATATGAGTGTAGATCATCCCTGCTTATGGTTTCATGAGGGAAATCCAAATTTACAGGAAGAGAGGGTCCTTCCACATCCCCCAAACACTTGGAGTCCTCCATTTCTCCATTCTCTAAGGTTTCCTGTGATTTACTCAAAGAAGGATTATATTCAAAAACATGAGTAGAAAGAAAATTTTTTTCATGAAAAGCACACTCTTTGGAAAGATGATTTTGCCCCCAATTATCATAAGGCAGATAGTCATTAGGATTTTCCATTGACAAATATGTAGAAGCACGGGTAATAGGTGGAGAGGACACCTCAAATTCTTGATGATTTTGTGTAATGAACCTTTGGGTGCCAATGATCAAGTCTTCATCTATGCAATCCATGACAAAGAATGTTTCCGAAAATTGCATATCATCCACCATAACAGGCAACACAACTTTACCCATGCATTCATAATGTTCCCCATCCATGAGGATAGAAGGATGAGTTGTTGGTTGAATGTTCTCAAAGATAAAGGTCAATAGCTCAATATGAATTAAATTCCACTCACAATTAGGATTGATATAAACACCCAACTTTCTAAGGTCATATCCTATTCTGATATGCACAAAGGTATTATCATATTCTCTTGTTGCAAATAAGGATCCAACCCCCATAGACATTTCCCCCGTTTCCTCGATTCCTTGCAATTTTTCTCTAAATGTTTCACCTTGATGTGATATTATCTCATGTATTTCATGTTTATCGCCCTCCGTTTTTTCGATCTTAGCCCCTTTTCTTCTATCTTTTGCTTTTTTCTTTCCCATGACACAATTTTCTCCCCCTTTGTATTGCTCAAAAATCCTTGGGAGCCCCCCTGGTTTCCTAGTCCCACTTGAGGGTCAACTTCAAATTATCCTATCTCAAAATCAATGCATTATTCTTGAAAAAAAACAGTTGAGATCGTGTAGGATTCGAAACGAGCTTTCCAACGAGCTATAGAGCTCAAAAAATGGACTTTGGATGAAAAAGTTATGCCAATTCAGGCTCCTGGGGGTCAAAACAGGCAAACAGGACCTTTTCAAGAAAATCGCGATGTTGATCACAAAATCGTGTTTCTGAAAATCGCGATGTTGATCACAAAATCGTGTTTCTGAAAATCGCGATGTTGATCACAAAATCGTGTTTCAGAAAATCGCGATTTTGATCACAAAATCGTGTTTCTGAAAATCGCGATTTTGATCACAAAATCGTGTTTTTGAGAATCGTGTTTTTTGACATGAAAATCGCGATTTTGAGCACAGAATCGTGTTTTAGAGAATCGTGTTTTTTTGCATGAAAATCGCGATGTTGATCACAAAATCGTATTTTTGAAAATCGCGATTTTGACTCAGAGAATCGTGATTCACAAAATCGTGTTTTTGACTGAAAATCGTGTTTTCTCAGAATCGTATTTTTCACATGAAAATCGCGATGTTGAGCACAAAATCGTGTTTCTGAAAATCGCGATTTTGAGCAAAAAATCGTGTTTTCACAGAATCGCCTTTTTCACAAAATCGTGTTTTTGGCATGAAAATCGCGATTTTGTCATAGAGAATCGTGTTTTTCTCAAAATCGTATTTTTCGCTGAAAATCGTGATTTGTGAAAATCGCGATTTTGAGCAGAAAGTCGTGTTTTTCACAAAATCGTGTTTTTGCTGAAAATCGTGATTGGTGAGAATCGCGATTTTGAGCAGAGAATCGTGTTTTTTGAAAATCGCGATTTTGAGCAGAGAATCGTGTTTTTTTGAGAAAAAACACAGAATCGCGATTCTTTTCAACCAACTTTTAGGCGGGAAAACTGAAAATCGTGATTTTTCAAAAAATTTTGAATTTTCACAGAATCGCGATTTTCATCACAGAATCGCGTTTTTTGGCGGGAAATTCAAATTTCTGAGCGCCGGCTATGGCGAGCTCCGTATGAGCAGAAAATCATGAAAAAAACACAGCGCTTGCTCTCCCTTGCTTCTCCTAACTCCTTCCCACACAATAATGCATGAAAAATGGTATGAAGATGGTGAAAATGCACTAAAAAACAAGAAATTTCTATGAAGAAGAAGATGGAAGAAGGTGGAGATGATGATGATGATGAAGATGAAGAGGAAAAAACAGAAAATGAACTGAAATGACAGTTTTTTTTACCTTCCAACGTCGCAAATCTACGATCTTACCATCACAACGCTCGTCCTCGAAGCACTCTCCCCGGCAACGGCGCCAAAATTTGGTGTAGCTCAAGCGTAAGCAGCACCTCCTTTACTTGTCAATCCGCGGAGACGTGAGGACCGGTATGAAGACCATGAGCAAGTGAAGGCACAAGTGCGTGAGTGAAAACACACAAACATGCACACACATACACACACGCGCACACGGTAAGATCAAAGAGAGGAACAATGGAAGGATTTTGATTACAAAAAGAAATCTATTACAAAACTGAAATCTACAAGAAGCCAACCCCTAAAATGAGCTCTCTAGCTCTTTTTATAGGTTTTTAACTAGTTTTGGCCCTGTCCAGACCTAGTGTCCGGCCTAGTTAAAAATTAGGTTCCAGGGCTTATTTGAGGGCTCAAACGGAGTCTAAAAATTATGAAAATTGGTACGATGGTACTTCTAATGCTCCTCAAGCTCGAGGACTCCTCGGCTTGCACAAAATGGAGCTACCAAAATAGAAAATGGTATTTACAATGATTTTAGTGATGGAAATCACTATTTTTGTAGGGGATTCTTATGAAAAGTTGACAGTTACTTCATGGAGCTCCCTACGTGCTCCTTCTTCTTGTGTGTTTCCACCTTTCTGATGTGCTTCCATGCTTGTGCTTGACTTTGAGTTCCAACAACACATAAGCATCAGAATCATGGGTTCAAATAGAATTAGATAAGCCCTCGATTTTTTTTAAGTTTTGGAAAACGGCACTTCTCAAAGCCGTGTAACTAAAAAACAATGAGGAATTAGCTTAAGCTTGTGAGAGATACTGCTATTCAATTTTGTGATCTGCATGATAGTGTTAGAGGCGTCCGAGGTCCAAATCCACTCCAAATGCCACTTTTGAGCCTTGCAAGTTTCAAAATTCTAGAGAGAGTAAAATCAAGGCATTTTCTTACAATGAACTAAATGTAGGACCCTGAACGAGGTACTTAAAACATGAGTCACATAAATTTCACACAGACACTCTTGTTCTCTTATACTTGCTCTACCTTTCTCTCATATAGAGTTTTCCTTAATTCTTTCATCTTCACCTTCAAAATTCCACTACAAAACATGATGCGAATAAGGTCTAGAGAGAGAATATGAAACTTGTCAACCCAAAAGTTTTCCTACATGCATAAAATGACCTAGTTATTCATTATAAGCATTATCCCCACAATGAAATTCAGAACGTTCAAAATGAATTATTTCACTAGAAAAGAGGCATATTATAATTCTTCCCCCCTTTAAGAACTCTGGGATAATGTTTTAGAAAATCATCCAAGTTCACCCAACTCGAATCTTCTACTGGGTATAAGTGCCATTTCAATAGAATATCTACTACCTAAATCGATCAAAAATATGATTTTATGCGCATAAATCATACCCGAAATCGTGATTACAAAAGCCTTTGGGAAAGAACTAACCACCATGCAATGTAAAGTAGAGTCAGGGAACTTACCTCCATCATCTGCTTTCTCAATAATTGTACCCTCCTCGATGATGTTTATCGCTTTTGATTATGCGGGTCGAAAGACTGCCTTATTCGGGAAATCAATAAAATTAGGGTCTTTTTGCCACTCGATTGGTTGATGCCTCCTTTGATTTTCCCCCTGAGCAGGATTCTTGCCTTGGTTATTTGAAGATGGAGTCTTCTTTGAATTGTTCATCTTCATTGCAGCAGGTCTTTGTGGCCTATGTCTCATTGCAATGAATCTGCTTCTATTTGCCTTTAGCAAATTGAACTTCTCCATCTTCTCAAAGTTCTCGTCCATCACAACAGCATCAAGAAAATCAGTGCATCCAGATCCCTTGATTTGATAGTGAAGTTTCTCACGAAGCCCTTCCATAAATTTACTCTTTAGAGCGTTACCACTAACCTCTAATGCATATTTATGAAGACGTAGGAACTTCTCTTTGTACTCATCAACAGATAAGCTATGCTTATCACTTTCATGTTGTCAGAAATTGTAGAACTTCATCTTCTTCTCCATATGGTGGTGTGGAGAACAATAGCATTTTTCAGCTTGTTCTCTAAATTCCTTCCATAGGACTGGACCAAAATGCATTTGAGTCTGCATATACGACTTCCACCATAGCTTCAGGATCCCACGCAGGTGTAGGATCCCAACTTTTGCCTTGGATGCTTCACTAAATTTGTGAAGATCAAAGAAATCCTCCAATTCTTCAATCCATGCCTCACGATCTTCGCCACTCCTCTTCTCACCATCAAAATCATTCAACTTTGCCTTCTTGAAGACTTGGTTAAGGGCAAACTCACCTGGCTCCATATCTTCATAATTGCGTTTTTGTTTTCCGTGAAGTACACTAGATGTTCCTGCACCTTCATCTACTTCATCGTTCAGCTCCACAAAAAAATTTGATGCTCCTTCTTGTTGCTTTCCGCCTCGTTCTTTGTGCAATTCTCCAAGAAGCTTCTAAATAAGCTCCTCTTGTTCACGAATCTTTTGTGTTATACCTTCCATCATTTCACTTGTAGCGTTTCCTCAATCACAATCTATCCCCAGTCACAATCTTTTGATCACTCAAAGAAAACAGAGGAGAGAAGAACATAGAGAATGCAGAGGGTAAGAGAAAATCTGATTCGGAAGAGTAGAAACAAATATGACGTAGAGAAGGAAGAATTCTGATATTATAGATGTGAACCAATGGTTACAATAGCTTTGGACAATAGCTTCTTGATGAAGCCTCTACCTCCCGACCACCCCTGAGCTATCACAATCGCATTCACACTCGCACTCTCAATCACACTCTCACTCTCACTCTCGCTAACACTCTCAATCACAAGGTAATTCTCAGATTTCTGTGTGTCCCCTATGTTGATGCACAGGTCTCCCTATATCAGAGTTTGATCACGGCCCTTCCAAAGAAGTGTGTGATCCACCAAATTTAGAAAAAGTCGAGTTTCTCCAGAACTTCCGCAAAAAGCCATGCGATCGTAGTGTGCTTTCTTTCTTTAGCGTACTTGTCAAAAATATGAGAAAAACACCAAGAAGACATATCCAAAAATATCCATAATTAGACATGGCAACACATAAGCATCAGAATCACAGATTCGAATAGAATTAGATAAGCCCTCACTTTTTTTTTAAATGTTGGAAAATGGCACTTTTCAAAGCCTCGTAACTCAAAAATGGTGAGGAATTAGCTTAAGCTTGTAAGAGAAACTTTTATTCAATTTTGCGATCTGCACGATAGTGTTAGAGAATTAGCACTTTTCAAAGCCTCGTAACTCAAAAATGGTGAGGAATTAGCTTAAGCTTGTAGAGAAACTTTTATTCAATTTTGCGATCTACACGATAGTGTTAGAGACGTCCGAGGTCCAAATCCAGCTCAAAATGCCACTTTTGAGCCCTGCAAGTTTCAAAATTCTACAAAGTAAAATCAAGGCATTTTCTTACAATGAACTAAATGTAGGACCCTGAACGAGGTACTTAGAACATGATTCACAAAAATTTCACATAGGTACTTTTATTCTTTTATACTTGCTCTACCTTTCTCTCATACAGAGTTTTCCTTAATTCTTTCATCTTCACCTTCAAAATTCCACTATAAAACATGATGCGAATAAGGTCTAGAGAGAGAATATGAAACTTGTCAACCCAAAATTATTCCCACATGCATAAAATGACCTAATTGTTCATTCTAAGCATTATCCCCACAATGAAATTCATAACTTTCAAAATGAATTATTTCACTAGAAAAGAGGCCTATTATAATTCTTCCCACCTTTAAGAACTCTTTCATCAGAGTTGGAAAGAAGGATAATGTGTTAGAAGATCGTCCAAGTTCACCCAACTCGAATCTTCTACTAGGTATAGTGCCATTTCTTTAAAATATCCACTATAGATCTATTTCTAAAAAATCTTTCCCTTCTCTCTAATATTATTTCAGGTTGAAGCTCAAAAGAGCCATCATCTTTCAGCTTATAATTGTCTCGAAAAACATGAGAAACATTAGATACATATCTTTTAATTAAGCTAACATGAAATAGAGGATGCACATTTAAATGTTTAGGTAATTCTAACAAATAAGCAAGAGATCCAATCTTTTTCAAAACTTTAAAAGGACCTGCATATCTAGGAGAAAGTCTATGATCCTTCCCTAGCAACAATTTAACAATACATAGCTTCAAATAGAGTCATTTTTATAGATGCATGCCATGCACTATTATATGCAAACTCAACGAAGGGTAAATATTCACTCCAATTATCTTGCTTTTCATTCACATACATACTCAACATATCTTCAACTACCCTATTAACCCTCTTAGTTTCCCCATCACTTTGTGGATGGAAAGCTATACTCATACAAAGTTGAGTTCCAATAAATTCAAATGTTGCTCTCCAAAAGTTTGACGTAAATCTAGAATCTCTATCAGAAATTATGCTTTTAGGCATTCCATGCAATCGAAAAGTTTCTTTTGCAAAGATTCTTGCAACATTCAATGCAGTATCAGTCTTTTTCATAGGAAAGATATGTGCCATCTTGGTAAGCCGATCGACTACAAAAAATATGGTATCATGCTTACTTCTTGTCATAGGTAGCTTAGTGATAAAGTCCATAGAAATAGACTCCCACTTCTGATTTGGAACATCCAAAGGTTGAAGCATTACAGGCATCCTCTTAAACTCAAATTTCACGTGGTTGCACTTCAAACATTCACTTACATATTTTCTAATATCCCGCTTCATACATGGACAAAAGTAAGAATAATTTGTTTTAACATATGTCCTTGAATAACCTGGATGTGCAAAAAAAGGTGCATCATGACAATCTTGCAATATTTTAACTTTTAATGGAGATTCAGAAGATATGCATAGCCGATTGTTAGAATTCAATGTTCCATTCTACAAGTGAAATTTTTCCTCATACATCGATTGCCTGTTCGCATTCAAAGAATTAAAAATAGGTGCATAAAAAGGATCCTGTTTTATCTCTTCTTGAATTTGACTGAGAAAATCAGAATTTATTACAGAAACAAGATTACACAAAGGTCTCCGACTCAATGCATCAGCAACCTTATTTTCCTTACTAGCCAGATACATAATGTCAAAATCACACTCACATAATAATTCAATCCAATGCTTTTGCCTGTTGTTAAGCAATGGTTGTATGAAGATGTATTTTAGACTCTAATGATCTGTTTTGAATTCAAACTTAACCGCTAACAATAGATGTCTCCAATGCTTAAGTGCATGCACAACAGCAAGCATTTCTAAATCATGATTAGGATAGTTAAGTTCATGTTTTCTTAGTTTTCTGGACTCATATGTGACCACCCTCCCATCCTATGAAAGAACACATTCTATTTGACTACCACTTGCATCACATGCAACCAAAAAAGGCTTTTCCCATTTCTGGTATTTTCAAAACACAATTCTCAACGACTTTTTGATTCAATGTTTCAAATGATTTTTGAGAGGAATCACTCCAGGCAAATCCTACATTCTTTTTAGTCAATTCTATGAGGGGAGTAGCTATCTTAGAGAAATCCTTAATATGTGCTCTTTCATATTGTGCCAACCCAAGAAAACTTCTAACATCCCTTACAGTATTAGGAATCGACCAATCAACTATTGTTTTTACTTTATCTTCATCTATAAGGATTCCTTCTTTTGATATTACTCTTCCTAGATACACAAGTTTATCCTTAGCAAAGAAACACTTACTCTTTCTTCCATACAATTTGTGTTCCCTAAGAGTTTGCAAAGTCTTCTTGAGATGTACCGCATGCTCAAAATCATCTTTAGAGTATATAAATATATCATCAAGAAATACTAAGATGAATTCATCTATGTAATCATGAAAAATATTATTCATCAAGCACATAAATGTGGTAAGAGAATTTGTTAATCCAAAAGGTAGAACTCTAAACTCATAGTGACCATATCGTTTTTGAAAAGCTATTTTAGGAATATCCTCTATTTTGATCCTAATTTGGTGATATCCAGATCTTAAGTCAATCTTAGTGAATACACTCGCTCCACTTAATTGACCTAATAAGTCATCTATGTGAGGGAGTGGATACTTATTCTTAATTGTTCTTTTATTCAGCCCCCTAAAGTCAATGCATAATCTATAAGAGCCGTCTTTCTTCTTCTTAAATAAAACAAGTGCACCCCAAGGTGAGACACTCGGTCTTATCAAGCCTTTCTTCAAAAGATCATCTAATTGAATCTTAAGCTCCTTTAATTCATCGATGTTTAAATCTATAGGGTGCTCTAGAATATGGTTCACTCTCTGGATATAGGTCAATGGCATGGTCAATCTTCCTAGGTGGAGCTATACCAGGAAACGTTTCTGGAAATACATCTACGTATTCTTTCAAAAGATTTTCTACATAATTTGGAATGTTTTCCTACTTATCTTCCTCATGCACGTTGTTTACGTACACTATAAATGTTCTACAACCGTCATGTATACCTTTAATTATCTGCATAGCAGAAATAAGGATAGTTTAGAGCTATAGGCATCACCTAGAATATGAATAGATTCATCGTCTAGCTTTAAAGTGATCCTTCTTTGTTCACAATTAATCATCACAAAATTTTTCATTAGCCAATCCACGCCTATGATTGCATCACTCTGTTTCATCTCAATTACATAAAATTCTAGGAAAACACGTATCAAAAAGAGTAAATTCAAGGTTTTCAATATATCCTTTCGTGTAGTGTAATCATCCATTGGCCATCTCTACAGGTTTGGTTATTTGCATATTTAGGGCTATCCCTAATTCTGTACCAATTTGAGAGATAGACAACAATGGATACTACTTGAATTGATAAAAAATAACACAATTCTCAACGACTTTTTGTTTCAATGTTTCAAATTATTTTTTAGAGGCATCACTCCATTCAAATCCTACACTCTTTTTAGTCAATTCTGTGAGGGGAGTAGCTATCTTCGAGAAATCCTTACTATGTGCTCTTTCATATTGTGCGAACCCAAGAGAACTTCTAACATCACTTACAGTCTTAGGAATCGACCAATCAACTATTGTTTTTACTTTATCTTCATCTATAAGGATTCCTTCTTTTGATATTACTCTTGCTAGATACACAAGTTTATCCTTAGCAAAGAAACACTTGCTCTTTTTTCCATACAATTTGTGTTCCCTAAGAGTTTGCAAAGTCTTCTTGAGATGTACCGCATGCTTAGAATCATCTTTAGAGTATATAAATATATCATCAAGAAATACTTAGATGAATTCATCTAGGTAATCATGAAAAATATTATTCATCGAGCACATAAATGTGGCAGGAGAATTTGTTAATCCAAAAGGTAGAACAGTAAGTTCATGGTGACCATATCATGTTTGAAAAGCTATTTTAGGAATATCCTCTGCTTTGATCCTAATTTGGTGATATCCAGATCTTAAGTCAATCTTAATGAATACAGCCGCTCCACTTGATTGACCTAATAAGTCATCTATGTGAGGGAGTGGATACTTATTCTTAATTGTTATTTTATTCAACCCCCTATAGTCAATGCATAATCTATAAGAGCCATCTTTCTTCTTCTTAAATAAAACAGGGGCGCCCCAAGGTGAGACACTCGGTCTTATCAACCCTTTCTTCAGAAGATCATCTAATTGAATCTTAAGCTCCTTTAATTCATCGATGTTAAATCTATAGCATGCTCTAGAATATGGTTCACTCCCTGGATATAGGTCAATGGCATGGTCAATCTGCCTAAGTGGAGGTATACCAGGCAACTATTCTGGAAATACATCTCCCTATTCTTTCAAAATATTTTCTACAGAATTCGGAACACTTTCCTCCTTATCTTCCTCATGCATGTTTTTTACACACTATAAATGTTCTACAACCATCATGTATACCTTTAATTATCTGCATAGCAGAAATAAGGATAGGTTTAGGCCTATAGGCATCACCTAGAATATGAATAGATTCATCATCTAGCTTTAAAGTGATCGTTCTTTGTTCACAATTAATCATCACAGAATTTTTAACTAACCAATCCATGCCTATGATTGCATCACTCTGTTTCATCTCAATTACATGGAAACTTCCAGAAAAGCACCTATCAGAAAGAGTAAATTCAAGGTTTTCAATAGATCCTTTCATGTAGTGTAATCGTCCATTGGCCATCTCTAGAGGTTTGATTATCTACATATTTAGGGCTATCCCTAATTCTGTACTAATTTGAGAGATAGAAAACAATGGATACTACCTGAATTGATAAAAATATAACACAATTATCAACGACTTTTTGTTTCAATGTTTCAAATTATTTTTTAGAGGCATCACTCCATGCAAATCCTACACTCTTTTTAGTCAATTCTGTGAGGGGAGTAGCTATCTTCGAGAAATCCTTACTATGTGCTCTTTCATATTGTGCGAACCCAAGAAAATTTCTAACATCACTTACAGTCTTAGGAATCGTCCAATCAACTATTGTTTTTACTTTATCTTCATCTATAAGGATTCCTTCTTTTGGTATTACTCTTCCTAGATACACAAGTTTATCCTTAGCAAAGAAACACTTACTCTTTTTTCCATACAATTTGTGTTCCCTAAGAGTTTGCAAAGTCTTCTTGAGATGTACCGCATGCTTAGAATCATCTTTAGAGTATATAAATATATCATCAAGAAATACTTAGATGAATTCATCTAGGTAATCATGAAAAATATTATTCATCAAGCACATAAATGTGGCAGGAGAATTTGTTAATCCAAAAGGTAGAACTGTAAGCTCATGGTGACCATATCATGTTCGAAAAGCTGTTTTAGGAATATCCTCTGCTTTGTGCAGGTCAAAAGACCGCCTTATTTGGGCAGTCATATGTCCGATGCCCTTGCTCCTCGCAACAAAAACATAGACCAATCTTTTTTCCCTCTCAATAAAATTAGGGTCCTGTTGCCACTCGATTGGTTGATGTCTTCTTTGATTTTCCACCTGAGCAGGATTCTTGCCTTGGTTATTTGAAGATGGAGTCTTCTTTGAATTGTTCATGTTCATTGCAATAGGTCTTTGTGGCCTATGTCTCCTTGCAATGAATCTACTTCTATTTTCCATCTTCTCAAAGTTCTCGGCCATCGCAACAACATCAAGAAAATCAGTGCATCCAGATCCCTTCACTTGATAGCGAAGTTTCTCACAAAGCCCTTCAATAAATTTACTCTTTAGAGCATTACCACTAGCCTCTAATGCATATTTATGAAGAGTACGATCTTCTCTTTGTACTCATCAACAGATAAGCTATGCATTAGAAAAAAAGGTGAACCCTGCATGGGCCTTGTAAGGATCCCTAATTTTTAGGGATTAAGCCTAATTTTGTTGTTGTTTAAGGGGACAAAGTGCATTTAATAGGGCACTTTTTAGTAGGCTAGAGTAGGCTTTTTTTAAGGCTTACTAGGCTCCTCTCTCTCTTCTATTAGAGAGAGAGAAAGGGAATCTACTTTCCACATCATCAAACTCGAGCATGTATGGGAATAAAAAAATTGATTTTTTTTTCAAAGTCTCAATTTTAGTGTTTATTTACTTGAAAGGGCTCATTTTTTAATATATATGTCAGAAGTGACTTTTTTTTAGTTTAGTTTTTAATTTTCCTTTTGAAAAAGTAATATTTTTAAAATCCCTCCAAAAGTAGAGTGCCGCATCATCAAATCCGTAACTACTCTTCACCCAAAAATGACTTTTTCAAAATTTCATCATTTTTGGCTATTCTCAGTGGAAAAACACACTGTGACGCATCCACATCCAAGAAAACAAAATTTTCCTGAGAAAATCATGCTCTAGCATCTCTTCCAAACAAATTTCTGGTCTCTTTCTCAGTATTGTTTAATTGTTGGAAAAGATTGTGTTGACACCTATTACAAACCTCACATTAGGATGTCCTTATGCCCCAGCATCAACAAGTATCCATGTTTGTGTGCCCAGAGAGTTTGCTCCAAATACACAGTGCAACAATGATGTGAACTCTCAAAATGAGCATCGTGAAGCTGGAGAAAAGAATATTGATCTTTGGACTCATGGTTCACCCTTCTGATCCAATGTCTTCTTACCATCCAACATTCCATAACCTCTCAACTTTACTTCAGTTCATCGGTGTCGGTAAAGCTTGGCTCTTAGGTTATTGTCAATGATTATTTACACATTCAACTGTCATTACTAAGTATTGGATTCAACAATATCAAGCAAATCATACAAGGTTGGTCACTTTAGAAAGCACAATCATATCTTTACAAGAAAAGCTTGCAGAGCTTGAAAAGCACATGGAAGAAAAGGAGAGAACAATTGAGAAATTAAAAAACACTGTCCAACACTTGAGAGAGAGACTCCACTTGGGATGCGATGTAGGAGACGATCATTAACATCCTTTGACTCTCTTTCAATTGGTGGTGGAGCATGCAAACGATGAGTTTTTGCGATAAGGTTTGGCTTGTATTTGTTTCTCTTTTTGGAAGACTTATATATATATATATATATATATATATATATATATATATATATATATATATATATATATATATATATATATATATATATATATATATATATATATATATATATATATATATATATATTTGTTATGTAGGTCATTCGTTGAAGATGTTGTTGCTTCATCAACAACAGAGGATCAATTCAAGTTATTAAATTCTTGTTTGGCCAACAAGCAGGTGGTTAGTATTTTGGAGTCACAAATAGGAAACCTTATCAAGAAGCAAGTGATTAAAGATTTCACAAAAAAGTTACAAGATATTATCACTCCTAGAGATGTGCAGATGGTATGTGATGAAGCAGGAATTAGTACTAAAGGATACAATGCATTGTAAAAACCTTTTGAAGCATTCATTACAAAGAGAAGGTATTTTGCAGAATATGTTTCCATCTCCTTACAAGGTATCTCTTAAGAAGTCAATGTCCAATGAAGATATAGCTAGTATTCTTGGAAACTACTTATATATAGAGGATATTACTTCTATGTCTATTTATCATTTATCTACATCCAAAAAAGAGTTGAAAAGTGCAGCTAGAAATGGATTTCCTTACACAAAGTACAACAACATATTCGTGGATTCGGAGAGGCTTCAACAAGCAATGGTTCGATTTTACAAATCTACTATACCAGGTATGTCCACTATTGTTACCTTGATATACATTGTATTTTGATGTTATAAAAATTTTGGTAATTTATGCAGATTGTAATACCATATTGAAGCTAGATGAATGCCATATGATAAAGGGATGACGAATGGAGAGATTGAATTTGACACTCATGAATGAAGCTATGACAAATGCCATATGTGATGAAAGTAGTAACTCTAGCTCTAACTCTACATATAGTGTTCAATCCGAGAAAGAAATATGGTGGTTAGGTGCTATTGAAGTACCTAAAGAATCCAATGATGTTCTTTCATGGATTTTTAGTAGGACCCCATGGATCACTAAGGTATCAGTTTCTCAAATTCATGGTGCAAAGCTCCACATAGAAAACTTTGGTGATTTTGAGATAGATTGGCACTTGGGTGGGGATTTAAAAACTATCAAATGCATGTTAGGTTGCAAGCAAGGTGCATCTGCTCGTATCCATGTCCATTTTGTACACGAGGCTATACAGTAACAAAGGGACAACAAAAAATACTATCTAGCTTAGACGAATACATAGATGCACCTACTTCCACGGAATGGGATAGACCTTTGTTAAGGTGTCCAATGTTAGAAATACATAACCGTGACACATTAGATAAAGATTGGAATCCCATTATTCCATTTCCATTAGTTAATGTTCACTTTTGCACATTGCATGCTTTCATGAGAATATTTGATAGATTATTGAAGCTCCACATAGAATATGCATTTTCCATGAAGCCAATTGATAAATCTGTACAAGCAATCAAAAAATTGAAAGGGTTGATTAATTCGATTGGTTGTCATGGTGGTAATGTAACTCTAGTTGTCAAAAAACATGGTGAATCACAAAATAGTTTGTAACAAGTGTCAATGACAGGGAAGAAGGCAAGAAATTTTTTGAGTAGAGGTATGAGCCTTAAGAAAAATGAATGCGGGGAGCTATGGAAAGACTTGTGCATGATCACCACTGATAATGATTCTCAAATTGACCTTAGTAATAGGCAAAAGAAGGTTTGGTCATTCTTAGATAAGTTGGTAGGTTTAATGAGTCTTAATAGCTCCAACAAAAATGACCATCAATTGTTTCAAGATACGTTAATGGAGTTTGCAAAGTGTTTCATCCTATCTTGGGGAGAGAGCAATATTACACATTACATTGTAAGTTTTCTTATTTTTTCAATTTTCTTGTTGATAAGAGTGTGTTATATGTAGTTATATCATTTCAACATATTTTATTTGCACATGGAGCATTTTTTATGCATCGATATGGTTCGTTGGAGATTTTTAGTACACAAGGAATGGAGAAGTCACATTACAAGGCTAGAGGTGTTTACTTCAAGAACACACGACATGGTGGTGGTGCAATGCAATCAAACTATATGGAAGAGATGTTTAATTGGTTTTATTGTACTGAGTTTTCAAGGACATATGCAATGGAACGAGCCAAGGAGTCGAAAGTTGCAAAACTTACAAGAATTAATCAACACAACTTAGCTAGTGAAAAATGGAAGTCATCATTGGGACCTTTACATCATGCTCAATGGCGAGCTATAAGAACATGACAGGGTTCATCATGAAAGTGAAGTCATTTAATACATTCATGGCATTTTCTGAATAATTCAAAAGGTTTGCTACACACTAATCTCTTGTTTGCAATTTTTTAAGGTAATTTTTTATTTTTTAACTATCTTTTGTCCATTCAGATGTGAACAGAACCTTTTTAAGTGAAACATTATAAAAGGAGACTCATGGTCTCATTTCAACATTCTAGCACTATAGAGGATGGCACGAACAAAGCAAACTACAAGGAAGGATCCCATTAAATTTCCTACCTATGTGCAAGGCACTCAGAAGCCACCATGGATGAATCACCACAAAAGGCCACGTAGTGTCTCACACTCTGCATCCCATCACGAAATAGGTGGTGGTCATACCTCTAGGAGTGAACAATTGCATGAACAAGTGGAACATGGGCAATCCAGGGAAGAGGCCATAAATCAACCCCAATCACCACCATCATCATATGATGAGCCTCCATCACCAAAGAGACAAACAAAGACAAGGGTGAAGGAGCGTGATCACAGACAGGTAGTTTCTGATGACGATTCTGATGAATCGCATGAGGATGTGTCTCAAGAACGTTCAGAATCAAGTGAGGAGAGTCAAACAATGCCACCGTGGGTTAACCAAGAAATACCTACAAATCATAGGGTTACTGTAGCGGGAAACACTCAACCAACAAATCAAGGGGCCATACCAAATGATCAAGAGAGGGAGCAAAGCCAGCAACAACATCCTGAACAAGGAGAAAGCTCAAGACATGTGCAACATAAGAAGAAAGTCTTTCAACCCCGTCGTAGACCACCCCAACCAAGACCACAGGAAAATGTCCAACAAAGACCACCACCACAACAAGCTAGAGCACCACAACGAAGAAGAAGATATACGAAGGCATTTGCAGAGATAAGGCACTATCAAAAGACAGCTGAGCTTATGATACCTAGAAGACCCTTTGCAAGGGTGGTTAAAGAAGAGTTACAAAGGTATTGTGCAGGGTTAAGGATCCAAGCTCTAGCTTTAGAAGCTTTACAAGAGGCAACTGAAGCATATTTGATATCAATGCTCGAGCATTCCAACCTGTGTGCCATCCATGCTAAGCGAGTCACTATACAACTGAAGGACATACAGTTAGCTAGGAGAATTAGGGGTGATCATAGCTAAGTTTTGTAACTGATCTCTACAGACAAGAGATATTGCCATTTTCAATGAAACATGAGCACTTCTCCTCCATTATCTTTATAATCTCATTATTTAGAATGAAACATGAGCAGTCATTATACATTTCCATGTGTTTTCTTGTGATAATATCTCATATATCAGCGATTGTTTTCTTATCTTGTCATTTTGATCATTGTATATTGATTTAATGCTAAAACCAAGACCTGCCACAGAAATGGGGGAGAAGGCCCTGCAAACGTTTTGCAGGGCCTTCTCCCGCGTTTCTGTGGCAAGGCTTATTTCTTTGTTAAAATGCCATATTTTCACATCAAGGGTCATGAAGAGTAAAACTAGTTCATGAGGAGTGAAGATGGACAACTTTTGACCTCCCTATACCTTGCACTATGAATTTCCAAATACATACATGAAAAACATATCTTTGAAACATATGAGCACACCATTTTGAAACTTAGAAAATTTTCATCTTTGAAAACATCCATTTAGTGTAGTTTTACTCTCATGTAAGTGTTACACTTATGTGTTCCTCGAGTAGCTTTGATGTGAACCTTTTCCCTATACATGGGCACTTTTTACTCTAGTGCTGGCTAGAGGTTTTTTCCCCATGTTACCACATACTTGATACTCTCATATGTGGTGGTACTTTGTACTTAAGGATATTATTCAGCTCTTACTTCAGTTCAGTTCATCGATCAATAGAGAGAGCTATTCCAGCCATTGTCTTCTCCGTGTGTATTGCTGCGTTTGTGCTCCTTGTGTGTGCTTCTTGTGTGTCTCTCGCACTTCTACACACACCCAACAGTGGTATCAGAGCAGGTTCAGCTTCTTCTCAAGTTTCGGTTTTTCGCGTCGCAACGCGTGCGCACTTTAACAGTGCAAATCGACTTCAGAGCATACAAGTGTGAATTTCAGCAGCCCGGAAACATTTCCACCAGGTGCGCTGGGGTTTTACCCCCATTTCAAAGCCATTCGTGCAGTCAGAATCACCATCAGAGTGACGGTTTGTGAGCTGAAATTTCAGCACTCATTTCAGTTTTCGTCGAAGTGAAGATTTTGTCACATTCTTGTTCCTTAGTGAAATGGCGGGCAGCAATGACTTGTTTGGCATGCTTCAAGCTGAAGATAAGCTTGATGGGACCAACTATCGGATGTGGTCTTACATGATGAAGCACGTTCTTGTTGCAAAACAACTTTGGAACATAGTGGCAGATGTAGATCGAAGACCGGCAGGTGCTTCTACTTCACAGTCTACTGTCATAGATGGAGCTTCTTCTTCGAGTACAGTGGTTTCTCCTTCTCCACCTACACAGGAGCAGCTTAGATGGGATGGAAAAGATACTCAAGCTCATGCTTTGATTGCGCTTTCAGTGAAGCGTCATATAGTTCCACACATTCGGTCATGTTCTACATCACGACAGACATGGGACACTCTTGCTTCTTTGTATGCCGTGCGTAATGAAGCACGTGTTGCATACTTGAGGAAGCAAATTGAGGATGTATGTATGGCTGAAAATGAGTCAGTGGATGTGTATGTGACACACATCAAGGACTTGAAAGAGCAATTGGCAAACATAGATGAGATCATTCCGGATGCATCACTCATTTCTACATTGTTGAAAGGATTACCAGAATCCTTTCAAAGCTTTGCTACTACACTCCGTTTGGTTGCAAAAGGAAATCCTAATATGTATGCATTTGATGAGGTTGTGTCTCTTCTTTTGCAAGAAGAGCAATCTAGAGTGAATAGGAGTGGTTTGATTGAGGGAACGCAAGCACTGGCTATCTCACAAAAGGGGAAAAGCAAGTATGGTTCAGCTTTTGGTTCATCAAAACCAAAGCCTCAAGCTTCCTTTTCCACTCATTCCTCTAATGATGGTGATTTGCAAAAGAAGAAGAGATGCAAATATTGCCGGAAGGCTGGTCATAGTATTGATGAGTGTAGAAAGCTTGCTAAATGCAATGAAAAGAAGAAGGAATCCGGCATGTCTATTGCTGAAAATTCAGCAAATGCAAAGAATGATGAAGCTAACATGGCTCAAGATTTTTGGGCATGTGTTGTTACATGTCATTATGATGCTTCTTTACATTCTAAATGCATGGTTGTGAGTGAGGCTGATTCGGATTGGTTCTTTGATAGTGGTGCTTCAAAGCACATAACATCATGCAAAAGATTTTTTTCCTCTTTGAAAGATGCACCTAAAGGAGGACATGTGGTGTGTGCAAACAATGCCTCTTATCCTATCATTGGAGTAGGAGAAACTGAGCTTACGGCTGCAAATGGAGGTGTGATTCTCTTGAAAAATGCATTGTATGTGCCCGGTATCAAGAAGAACTTAATGTCAGTTCCGTTGATTGCCAAAGCAGGACTTCATGTACACTTTGTTGATGATAAGTGTATGGTTCATGATTTCAGCAATGGCGATGTTATCGTGATGTCCGGTACATTATGTGATGGTTTGTATCGCATGGATACATACAAGAGGGCTGCCTCAAATGCCTTGGTTGCTCATACTTCTTCCATGGCTGAAATGGAGCTTTGGCATGCTCGTTTTGGTCATTTAAACTTCAATAGTTTGCTCTACTTGCAAAAGAAGGACATGGTTATTGGCTTGCCTACACTTGAGTCCATTGAAAAGCATGCATGTGAAGGTTGCATTCTTGGAAAAATGCATCGTGCTTCTTTTCCAAAAGATAGTCACACACACACTACAAGAAAATTGCAACTTGTTCATAGTGATGTATGTGGTCCGGTCAAGACTCCATCTTTTGGGAAGCATGTATATTTTGTTACCTTCATTGATGATGCTACTCGCCATACATAGGTGTATCCTATGAAAGCAAAGAATGAGGTATTTTCTTGCTTCAAAGCAGTTTTAGCTATGGCTGAAAATTTTTCTTCACAAAAGCTTTTGACTCTACGCACGGATCG
This sequence comes from Ceratopteris richardii, assembly GCA_020310875.1. Classification (NCBI taxonomy): domain Eukaryota; kingdom Viridiplantae; phylum Streptophyta; class Polypodiopsida; order Polypodiales; family Pteridaceae; genus Ceratopteris; species Ceratopteris richardii. The sequence continues at coordinate 14,738,406 of CM035430.1, forward strand.
TGGTGGTGAGTACATGTCACATGAGTTTAATGCTTTTCTTCGTGAAAGAGGTATTTCACACCAATGTATGGTGCCATATACACCTCAACAAAATGGTGTTCCCGAGCGTAAAAATAGAACTCTACTTGAAATGGCACGATGTATGGTTAAAGGAAAGCATCTTCCTCATAAGTTTTGGTTGGAAGTGGTCATGTGTGCAAATTATGTGTTGAATCGCTACCCTACAAAAGCATTGAGAGTCATCACTCCTTATGAAGCTTGGAATGGTCATAAGCCTATGGTTAGTCATATGCGTGTGTTTGGTTGTTTGGCATATGCTCTTGTGCCATCACAACAACGTCACAAACTTGATGACAAGGCAAAGAAATGTATATTTGTTGGTTATAGTGTTGAAAGTAAGGGATATCGGTTGTACCATCCATTGACAAACACAATTATTGTGAGTCGAGATGTGGTATTTGCTAAAAATTCAGTTTTCCCTCTACTTGAATGCAAAAAACTGCCAACCGTTAGCTCACAAGATGTGTTCGATACACTCATGGCTTTGTTCCAAAATGGTGCGCTTGACTATGGCCATGTAGAACAGCCAACTGAGGTTCAAAGGGCTGAAAAATTCCAGCCAAATAGGGCTGAAAATGCAGAGAATTTCCAGCCAAACATGGCTGAAAAAATTCAGCCAAAAATTGCCAAAATTGTTGGAAATTTTCAGCCACATATGGCTGAACATTTGCGTCCAAATATGGCTGAAACTGAGCACGAAATTCAGCCCACGCATGATGTACATATTGAAGATGTTTTACATAATGAACGCATGTCTATCAAGAGTGCACAATCTATGCCAAAGTGGCTGAAAAAAACTTTGCAGGACAGCAAATTGAGTGCACCTTTACTTGGTAGAACAAGATCAAGCTCTCACCATGCATCAAGTAATTTTGTGGATTACTCTCTTATTGCTACAGCATGTAATGAAGAGCCACTTTCTTTTGAAGATGCATGTGATGATCCACAATGGATGAGTGCTATGCAATCAGAAATGGATTCCATACATAGGAATGGTACTTGGGAGTTATGGGAATTGCCAAAAGGAAAGAATGCCATTGGTACAAAGTGGGTTTATAAGATTAAGAGAAAATCTGATGGTAGCATTGATCGCTACAAAGCTAGATTGGTTGCCAAAGGATATGCGCAACAATATGGCATTGACTATGAGGAAACTTTTGCACCTACTTCACGCATGACTACCATTCGTACTGTGGTTGCATTGGCTGCCCATCGAGGTTGGAAAGTGCATCAGTTGGACATAAAAAAAGCCTTCTTGAATGGAGATTTGCAAGAAGAGGTTTATGTGAAGCAACCTCCTGGATTTTCTATGAAAGGGAAAGAGCATATGGTTTGTCGCTTGCATAAAGCCTTGTATGGTCTCAAGCAAGCTCCACGTGCATGGTATGACAAAATACATAAGCACTTGATTGCTCTTGGCTTCACATGTTGTCTGATTGAAAGCACACTCTATGTACGCAAAAATGGGGCTGATCTTATAGTGCTTGTTCTTTATGTCGATGACATACTCTTGACTGGGTCATGTAATGCAAAACTTGACATTCTTATGGCTGATTTGCAGCATACTTTTGATATCACTTATCTTGGTCTTTTGAGCTACTATCTTGGCATCCAGTTTGTATCCGTTGAGGGGGGAATTGTTATGCATCAAGGAAAGTATGTTGAAAAACTACTTCAACATTTTGACTTTGAGGATTGCAAGCTAGTTTCCACACCAGTTGAGACAGGATTTAGATTCTCAGTTGAGGATTCCAGTGATGCATTTGACACTTCTCTTTATCAGCAGGCTGTGGGATGTCTTATATATGCATGCAACACAAGGCCGGATATACAGTATGCAGTTTCCCAGTTGAGTGGATTCATGCGTAGCCCTGGCACTAAGCATTGGCAAGCGGTGAAACGTGTGTTTAGATATCTTTGAGGCACTTTGAGCTTAGGTCTCTTTTATGGCAGAGATGTCCAGCCATGCTTGCATGCTTTTATAGATAGTGATTGGGCTGGTTGTTATGATACTCGCGTGTCCACTAGTGGTAATTGCTTTTTCCTTGGAGACTCATGCATATCTTGGTTGAGTAAGAAGCAACCTACAGTGGCGACATCGAGTTGTGAAGCTGAGTACAGGGCAGTTTTCACAGCTATAGTGGAGTGTATATGGCTGAGACGCCTATTGATGGATCTTTGCATGGAGATTGATGCTGCTACGCATATTCTCACAGATAGTCAGAGTGCTTTGGCTGTTGCACGAAACCCAGTGTTTCATGCACGGACCAAACATATTGAGGTGCATTATCACTATGTGAGAGAGCGCCTTCATGTAGGAGATATTGATTTGGTATATGTGCCTACACAAGATAATGTGGCAGACATATTCACCAAAGCTCTTCCACGGGAAAAGTTTGAAGCTTTTCGCAAAGCTTTAGGCTTGTTACCTTGTGGGGGCTGATCTGTCACTCTCTGTATGTGTTCACTTCATTCGCTCCAGGGGGGTTTGTTACACTTATGTGTTCCTTGAGTAGCTTTGATGTGAACCTTTTCCCTATACATGGGCACTTTTTACTCTAGTGCTGGCTAGAGGTTTTTTCCCCATGTTACCACATACTTGATACTCTCATATGTGGTGGTACTTTGTACTTAGGGATATTATTCAGCTCTTACTTCAGTTCAATTCATCGATCAATAGAGAGAGCTATTCCAGCCATCGTCTTCTCCGTGTGTATTGCTGCGTTTGTGCTCCTTGTGTGTGCTTCTTGTGTGTCTCTCGCACTTCTACACACACCCAACAGTAAGGTCATCTAGGGCATTGGCAAGCCAAATAAAGCCCTGGCACAAAAACGCGGGAGAAGGCCCTACAAACATTTTGCAAGGCCTTCTCCCATGTTTCTATGGCAAGGCTTTATTTGGCCTCCCAATGCCCTAGATGACCTTACATGAGAGTAAAGAAGTCATGCTCAATACATTACATGCAGGTCCAAAAGAATTTCAGATAATATACTAAAAAAGAAAGACTTGAGAGAATTGTAAATAAAGCAAAGTGAAAATTTGAGATTAATTCAATTGTTTACATCAATTGGCTTTGAGTTTCTCAATGACTCCCTTTCGACGCTCCAAAGCCATGGGTAGGGTGTAAGTCAAAATTGAGGTTGCTATTTCATCAACATTTCTGACTCCTAGACCTAGAGATATACCTCCATGGAAGTTGGAACCTAAGGTTGTAGTTACAAGGGATTTCTTAACTAAAAAGATACAATTACTCCCCTGCGTAATGGTTGATAAACAAAGCAATTTACTTAAGGCCTTTAGACACCAGGTCATGAAGTGGCCCTGAGGACTGAACTCTTTATGGATAATTAAAAAATGTTCTTTGGGAAGTTTCCCAATGTAGTTTGCAAGGGATGAGCCACCTCCACGAGCCACTCGATCACCTCCACTCCTTGCTGCAAACTTGTCGACTTCAATCACCTCCTACACAAAGTTTTATGATTAGTAGCTGCATGTGGTTGTAAGAATGAATGACATGAATTGAAGATACTTACATCTTGAACTCTATCTTCTTCTTCTCCTCTCTCTTGAAGATGTAAATTAATGCTGGAGTGGGACATCCCACTCTGCTCGATTACTGGTGAGGCGGGAACCTCTGATTCCAATATCCTTTCTTGTGCATTACTAAATTGTTCTTCTATGATTTATTGATGTTCACTTGTAATTATGTCATTGCAAACCAATTTTATCGTGTCGGCCACTGAGTCACCAAATGGCAAACACTTTTTCTCCAACAAGTCAGAGGTACCATCCAAAGGACACTCTGACAAAGTACAAAACAAACTTAAGCATTCATCGAGTCGTAGCCCGAATGCCTTCTCTACATCATGTAAAAGCAAATATTATTGTCCCTCGACAAGAACCACTGAAAAAGTTCAATCTCCACCTTTGGAATAGTTGCTTCTGGCTCTGAAGAGGTGGATGGCTTAGGCACTTCTTTCAACTTATCATCCACACCAAGAAGATAAGTTTTCTCAATAGCTTCTCTCTCTAATAGGAGATTCAAGGGTTCTTGAGGTGGTTCCTTTTTATCATCGACAAAACCACCTGTAAGAAGATGAGGGATCTCATGAGGAATTGGTTCTAGTTCCTCATTCACAAAGAAAATTGTGGCAGCAATGAATGATAGATATTTTGCACCCATCTTGTGTTTCCTATTCAATCTCCTTATAAGTGGCACAATTTCATCAAGAAGGTGCCCTACTTCCTCTGCAATTACCTGGAACCGTTTCAATCATTTTGCAAATGCCTCATCACCTTTGTGAATGTAGGTGAGAAGGTCACATGGAACCCAAAATCCATCATATGGTGATTTTTTTATGGAGAAACGCAATATATGAACTTGCATATATTGAAGTAGCTCCTCCAAAGCATCGGCATTCATTTGCACGGTTCCATGGAGGTCAGGAACCTTGGAGAGAAGATCATATAGGTCATGTTGACCTTTATAATCTGAATCCTCCAAAAATTCTAGAAACTTGTGGTGTGCGCTCTTAGTAGGTACAGAGGTGGAAGCCATAGCTTGCAAATGCGGACTGCTCTATCACTCAATGTAGTTGCAAAAGTGAGAAATGAGGAGAGAGGACTCCTATTTATAACTTTTCTAGAATTTTTAAGTGATGGGTCCCACTTTCTCATAGAAGTGACTTTTCCTTAAATTAAAACATAAGAGTCTTGGAAAGGAAAACTTTCACATTTGAGATCAGATCAAAGAAAATAAACAATAAGAATGCTCTTTCAAGAAAAACCTTGAGAATGTACAGATACAAGTAGAATGTGGCCAACATATCCTTGAAGCAAATGTGAAAATATTTTCATTGCGAAAATAGGTTTGCTTATAGGTTTCACACTATCTTTACAAAAAAGAGCTATGACAATGAAATTTCAGTTCCATCCATGCTCCAATCTGCAAGAACCTTGAATTTGTCTTCCAATCTCTTTCCAATCTGTGGACAATTCATAAAAGAGTAAAACATTTTGAAATCATGAACAATAGTGATAGAATAAGATATATATATATATATATCCATATGTATATATGGAGTACAACTCTTACCTTGTTCCCTCGTATTCGAAATTTGAAATCATGAAGATCATCATATCCCATGATAAGTAAGTGCTCTCTCAAGTTGGCCAAGTTCCAGTGTTGATTAACTAAAACCACCTCCATATCATTGTTTGGTAGCTTCACATTAATTTCAAATGAAGCTAAAGATCCCTCTGAGCTTTGCAAAGGTATCCACTCTCCTAGTTTACACATCCAACGATCATAATAAAATCTAATGTACAAAGAGGTGTGATGTTTTAAATAGCGAAACCCTATACATGTGTCACTAATTCTACAACGATATCTATCCCCTTTTGACAATCCTTCTCCAATTTTCCCCTAACAAACCTTCTACTACTTCGTATGTAATATCTTTACATAGGAACATTGTAGGAGTTTCTACAAAAGGAATGCCTTGAAATATGAAAACAAAGCAATGGATTGGTAGAGTCCAAATAAGACCTTTTGATCTAGACACTAACGTGAATTTCAAAGATTTATGTATGTCCATCACCATCTTACGCTTGAAAGATGATATGGACCAAATCAGGTTTTGGCCACTCTAAACTAAGAAGAGAATCAACTTTGATAATCTTCAACCTTCCATATTCACCATTTGTGGAAGGAACAATGTACTTGTGAGTGTAAAAGAAGATCCTTTCATGAATAAGTTTAGCAGGAGGTACATCTGGAAACACTAATGCCCCAATGTCTGCATGTAATGCTTTGAAAGTTCATGTAAGACTATGAAGTGGTTTCTCTTCCACTAAACTAGAAGGAAATATGACTGTAGCAAAGAAAAACATATGAGATGAGTAATTAAGACATTTAACACCACGAAGCATTGAAAAAATATAAATACTCACAATGGATTGGATATCTAATTCTATTAGAGTTTTCTAACTTCATGGTTGAAACTCTGAAGACATGTTGTGAAATAGCAACCATCCCACCATGTGTTTGCATCTTGAAGTCTAAGAGCTTACCTTTCCAATGAAGATCCAAATTTCCATGATCTCAAACATGATGAGGACCAAGTCGAGATGGCTGCATGTACACCCATGCACCTTTGCAAAACTCTTGTGGTAGCCAACTTCCTTCCATTGTTTTGATGTTGTGGCACATCATTGTGTGAACTTCATCTTTTGGTCTCCTACGAGCTCTAGATGTTTCCATGGGAGTAAGAGTTGTTGTCATTGCTACGAAAGTTGGGAGAATGGTAGGAGGAGAAACAATGCTTCTGTTGTATGGTATGGAGGGAATAGAGGTGAAAAATATCACTTTTTGGGTTTTGGGTATGAAAATGGGAGTTTGAAGAGGAAAGTAGAGTTTTTTGAGTTATTTTGAAAAAAGTCACTTTTTTAGCTCAAAAACATGCACGGATTTTGAATTAGAAGTTAAAAATAGCACTTTTGACCCTAAAAAGTGATATGGAGGTCATTGAATAGTATTATGATGAGTTTTACAACTTTTTAAAAATTTTGAATTTTTGGGCCCAATCTGATTAGAAGATTTCTTCTCTCTCTAGAAGACAACCTTGAACATAGAGGAATCTTGTCCCCTCTTCCCCCTTCAGCATAGTATTTTATAGGGTATAGATTGTGGCCACCACCCTCTTCTGATTGGTCCATCACTAATCACTCCTTAAGCTAAAAGGCCCATGAAGGGTTCACCTTTTTTCCTAATGGCTTATCACTTTAATGTTGTCGGAAATTGTAGAACGGCATCTTCTTCTCCATATGGTAGTGTGGAGAACAATAGCGTTTTTCAGCTTGTTCTCTAAATTCCTTCCATAGAACTGGACCAGAATGCGTTCGAGTCTATATATACGACTTCCACCATAGCTTCGCGATCCCACGCAGGTGTAGGATCTCAACTTTTGCCTTGGACTCTTCAGTAAATTGTCGAAGATCAAAGAAATCCTCCAATTCTTCAATCCATGCCTCAAGATCTTCGCCACTCTTCTTCTCACCATAAAAATCATTCAACTTCACCTTCTTGAAGACTTGGTTAAGGGCAAACTCACCTGGTTCCATATCTTCATAATTGCATTTTTTTTTCCGCGAGGTACACTAGATGTTCCCACACCTTCATCTACTTCATCGTTCAGCTCCACAAACAAATTTATTGCTCCTTCTTGTTGCTTTCCACCTCATTCTTTGCGCAATTCTCCAAGAAGCTTCTGAATAAGCTCCTCTTGTTCACGAATCTTTTGTGTTAGACCTTCCATCGTTCTCGAGGATTGATTCTTCTCTGATACCACTTGTAGCGTTTCCTCAGTCATAATCTATCCCCAATCACAATCATTCGATCACTCAAAAAAAATAGAGGAGAGAAGAATGTAGAGATTGCACAAGGTAAGAGAAAATATGATTCAGAAGAGTAGAAACAAATATGACGCAGAGAAGGACGAATTATGATATTATAGATGTGAATCAATGGTTACAGTAGCTTTGGACAATAGCTTCTTGACAAAGCCTCTACCTCCCGACCACCCCCGAGCTATCACAATCGCATTCACACTCGCACTCTCAATCACACTCTCACTCTCACTCTAACTCTCACTCTCAATCACAAGGTAGTTCTCAGATTTCTGTGTGTCCCTGTGTTGATGCGCAGGTCTCTCTATATCACAGTTTGATCGTGGCCCTCTCAAAGAAGTGTGCGATCCACCAAATTTAGAAAAAGTCGAGTTTCTCTAGAACTTTCGCAAAAAGCCATGCAATCGTAGTGTGCTTTCTTTTTTTAGCGTACCTATCAAGAATAGGAGAAAAACACCAAAAAGACATATCCAAAATTATCCATAATTAGACATGGTGACACGTAAGCATTAGAATCACGGATTTGAATAGAATTAGATAAGCCCTCGTTTTTTTTTGAAGTGTTGGAAAACGGCACTCTTCAAAGACCTATAACTCAAAATCGGTGAGGAATTAGCTTAAGCTTGTGAGAGACACTTTTATTCAATTTTGCAATCTGCACAATAGTGTTAGAAATGTCCGAGGTCCAAATCCACCTCAAAATGCCACTTTTGAGCCCTACAAGTTTCAAAATTCTAGAGAGAGAGAGTAAAATCAAGGCATTTTCTTACAATGAACTAAATGTAAGACCCTAAATAAGGTACTTAAAAAATGATTCACAAAAATTTGACTGAGGCACTTTTATTCTCTTATACTTTCTCTACCTTTCTCTCATACAGAGTTTTCCTTAATTCTTTCATCTTCACCTTCAAAATTCCACTAGAAAACATGATGCGAATAAGGTCTAGAGAGAGAATATGAAACTTGTCAACCCAAAATTTTTCCTGCATGCATAGACTGACCTAATTATTCAATCTAAGCATTATCCCTACAATGAAATTCAGAACGTTCAAAATGACTTATTTCACTAGAAAAGAGGGCTATTACAATTCTTCCCCCCTTTAACAACTCTGTCCTCATAGTTGGAAAGAAGGATAATGTTTTAGAAAATCATTCAAGTTCACCCAACTCGAATCTTCTATTGAGTATGAGTGCCATTTCATTAAAATATCTACTATAGATCTATTTCTAAGAAATCTTTCCTTTCTGTCTAATATTATTTCAGGTTGAAGCTCAAAAGAGCCATCATTTTTCAGCTTATAATTGTCCTGCAAAACATGAGAAACATCAAATACATATCTTTTAAGTAAGCTAACATGAAATACAGGATGCACATTTAAATGTTTAGGTAACAAGTCTATGATCCCTCCCTGGCAACAAGTTAGATCGGTGAGGATTAACTTTAAGAAATACCATATCATTAACTTGAAATTCAAGTGGTCTTCTCTTTAAATCATAGAATTTCTTTTGTCTTTTCTGAGCTTCTTTTATGTGTTTCTTAATTTTTTGAAGTTCTTCATCCATTTTATCAAGCATTTCTTTGAACACTTCTACTTTATTTGGAAAAACCCAAAAACGAAGGTGGAGTCAAACAATTATAACCATACATAGCTTCAAATGGAGTCATTCTTATAGATGCATGCCATGCACTATTGTATGCAAACTCAACCAAGGGTAAATATTCACTCGAATTATGTTGCTTTTCATTCACATACATATGCAACATAGCTTCAACTACCCTGTTAATCATCTCGGTTTCCCCATCAGTTTGTGGATGGAAAGCTGTACTCATATGAAGTTGAGTTTGAATCGATTCAAATGTTGCTCTCCAAAAGTTTGACGTAAATCTAGGATCTCTATCAGAAATTATGCTTTTAGGCATTCCATGCAATTGAAAAATTTCTTTTACAAAGATTCTTGCAATATTCAATGCAGTATCAGTCTTTTTCATAGGAAAGAAATGTGCCATCTTGGTAAGCTGATTGACTACAACAAATATGTTATCATGCTTACTTCTGGTCATAAGTAGCTTAGTGATAAAGTCCATAGAAATAGACTCCCACTTCTGATTTGGAACATCCAAAGTTTGAAGCATTCGAGGCATCCTCTTAAACTCAGATTTCACCTGTTGGCAGTTCAAACATTTACTTACATATTTTCTAATATCGCACTTCATACATGGCCAAAAGTAAGAATACTTTTTTTTAACATAGATTGTGCGCTTCATACATGACCAAAAGTAAGAATACTTTGTTTTAACATAGGTCCTTGAATAACTTGGATGTGCAGAAAAAGGTGCATCATGACAGTCTCGCAATATTTTAACTTCTAATGGAGATTTAGAAGATATGCATAGCCGATTGTTACAATACAATGTTCCATTTTTGCAAATGAAATTTTTCCTCATACATCGATTGCCTGTTCGCATTCAAAGAGTTAAAAATAGGTGCATAAAAAGGATCCTGTTTTATCTCTTCTTGAATTTGATTGAGAAAATCAGAATTTATTACAGAAAAAAGATTACACAAAGGTCTCCTACTCAATGCATCAGCAACCTTATTTTCCTTACCAGCCAGATACTTAATGTCAAAATCATACTCATTGAATAATTCAATCCAATGCTTCTGCATGTTGTTAAGAATTTGGTTGTGTGAAGATGTATTTTAGGCTCTAATGATCTGTTTTCAATTCAAACTTAACCCCTAACAATAGATTTCTCCAATGCTTAAGTGCATGCACAACACCAAGCATTTCTAAATCATGAGTAGGATAGTTGTATTCATGTTTTCTTAGTTTTTTGGACTCATATCCGACCACCCTCCCATCCTGTGAAAGAACACATCCTATTTGACTACCACGTGCATCACATGCAACCACAAAAGGCTTTCCCATTTCTGGTATTTTCAAAACACAACTCTCAACGACTTTTTGTTTCAATGTCTCAAATTATTTTTGAAAGGCATCACTACGTGCAAATTCTACATTCTTTTTAGTAAATTATATGAGGGGAGTAGCTATCTTAGGGAAATCCTTAATATGTGCTCTCTCATATTGTGCCAACCCAAGAAAACTTCTAACATCCCTTACAGTGTTAGGAATCAACCAATCAGCTATTGTTTTTACTTTATCTTCATCTATAAGGATTCCTTGTTTTGATATTACTCTTCCTAGATACACAAGTTTATCCTTAGCAAAGAAACACTTACTCTTTTTTCCATACAATTTGTGTTCCCTAGGAGTTTGCAAAGTCTTCTTGAGATGTATTGCATGCTTAGAATCATCTTTAGAGTATATAGATATATCATCTAGAAATACTAAGATGTATTCATCTAGGTAATCGTGAAAAATATTATTCATCAAGCACATAAATGTGGCAAGAGAATTTGTTAATCCAAAAGGTAGAACTGTAAACTCATAGTGACCATATCGTGTTCAAAAAGCTGTTTTACGAATATCCTCTATTTTGATCGTAATTTGGTGATATCCAGATCTTACGTCAATCTTAGTGAATACAGTCGCTTCACTTAATTGACCTAGTAAGTCACCTATGTGAGGGAGTGGATACTTATTCTTAATTGTTCTTTTATTCAACCTCCTATAGTCAATGCATAATCTATAAGAGCCATCTTTCTTCTTCTGAAATAAAATAGGCACACCCCAAGGTGAGACACTCGATCTTATCAAGCCTTTCTTCAGAAGACCATGTAATTGAATCTTAAGCTCCTTTAATTCGTCGATGTTATATCTATAGGGTGCTCTAGAAAATGGTTCACTCTTTGGATATAGGTCAATGGCATGGTCAATCTGCCTAGGTTGAGGTATACCAGGCAACTCTTCTAGAAATACATCTGCGTATTCTTTCAAAAGATTTTGTACATATTTCGAAACACTTTCCTCCTTATCTTCCTCATGAACATTGTTTACATACACTATAAATGTTTTACAACCATCATGTATACATTTAATTATCTGCATAGCAGAAATAAGGATAGGTTTAGGGCTATATGCATCACCTAGAATATGAATAGATTCATCATCTAGCTTTAAAGTGATCGTTCTTTGTTCACAATTAATCATTACATAATTTTTAACTAACCAATCCATGCTTAAGATTGCATCAGTCTGTTTCATCTCAATTACATGGAAACTTCTAGAAAAGCACCTATTAGAAAGAGTAAATTCAAGGTTTTCAATATATCCTTCGTGTAGTGTAATCGTCCATTAGCCATCTCTACAGGTTTGGTTATCTACATATTTAGGGCTATCCCTAGATTTTGTACCAATTTGAAAGATAGAAAACAATGGGTACTACCTGAATCGATCAAAAATCTAATTTTACACACATAAATCATACCCAAAATCGTGATTACAGAAGCCTTTGGGAAAGAACTAGCCACCATGCAACGTAAAGTAGAGTCAGGGCACTTACCTCCATCATCTACTTCCTCAATAATTATACCCTCCTCGATGGTGTTTATCTCTTTTGATTGTGCGGGTCAAAAGATTGCCTTATTCGGGCACTCATATGTCCGATGCCCTTGCTCCCCGCAACAAAAACATAGACCAAGTCTTTTTGCCCTCTCAATAAAATTAGGGTCTTGTTGCCACTGGATTTGTTGACGTCTCCTTTGATTTTCCACTTGAGCACGATTCTTGCCTTGGTTATTTGAAGATGGAGTCTACTTTGAATTGTTCATGTTCATTGCAACATGTCGTTGTGGCCTATGTCCCATTGCAATGAATCTGCTTGTATTTGCCTTCTGCAAATAGAACTTCTCCATCTTCTCAAAGTTCTCGGCCATCGCAACAGCATCAAGAAAATCAAGACATCCAGATTCCTTGACTTGATAGCGAAGTTCCTCACAAAGCCCTTCAATAAATTTACTCCTTAGAGCGTTACCTTGAACCTCTTATGCATATTTATGAAGACATAGAAACTTCTCTTTATACTCATCAAGAGATAAGCTATGTTTATCACTTTCATGTTGTCAAAAATTGTAGAAATCCATCTTCTTCTCCATATGATAGTGTGGAGAACAATAGCATTTTTCAGCTTGTTCTCTAAATTCGTTCCATAGAACGGGACCAGAATGTGTTCGAGTCTACATATACGACTTCCACCATAGCTTCATGATCCCACGCAGGTGTAGGATCCTAACTTTTGCCTTGGAATCTTCACTAAATTGTCGAAGATCAAAGAAATCCTCCAATTCTTCAATTCATGCCTCAAGATCTTCGCCACTACTCTTCTCAACATCAAAATCATTCAACTTCGCCTTCTTGAAGACTTGGTTAAGGGCAAACTCACTTGGTTCCATATCTTCATAATGCATTTTTGTTTTTTGCGAGTACACTAGATGTTCCCACACCTTCATCTACTTCATCATTCAGCTCCACAAACAAATTTCTTGCTCCTTCTGGTTGCTTTCTACCTTGTTGTTTGCGCAATTCTCCAAGAAGCTTCTGAATAAGCTCCTCTTGTTCACGAATCTTTTGTGTTAGAACTTCCATCGTTCTCAAGGATTGATTCTACTCTAATACCACTTGTGGCATTTCCTGAATCACAATCTATCCCCAATCACAATCTTTCGATCACTCAAAAAAATAGAGGAGAGAGGAATGCAGAGATTGCACAAGGTAAGAGAAAATCTGATTCGAAAGAGTAGAAACAAATATGACGTAGAGAAGGACGAATTCTGATATTATAGATGTGAATCAATGGTTACAATAGCTTTCAGCAATAGCTTCTTGACAAAGCCTCTACCTCTCGACGACCCCGGGCTATCACAATCGCATTCACACTCCCACTCTCAATCACACTCTCACTCTCACTCTAACTCTCACTCTCAATCACAAGGTAATTCTCAGATTTTTGTGCATCCCCTGTGTTGATGCGCAGGTCTCCCTATATGAGAGTTTGATTGTGGCCCTCCCAAAGAAGTGTGCGATCCACCAAATTTAGAAAAAGTCGAGTTTCTCCAAAACTTTCGATGAAAGCCATGCAATCATAGTGTGCTTTCTTTTTTTAGCTTACCTATCAAGAATAGGAGAAGAACACCAAAAAGACGTATCAAAAAATATCCATAATTAGACATGGTGGGACGTAAGCATCAGAGTCACGAATTTAAAATTAGATAAGCCCTCGTTTTTTTTAAAAGTGTTGGAAAACGGCACTTTTGAAAACCCTGTAGCTCAAAAATGGTGAGGAATTAGCTTAAGCTTGTAAGAGACACTTTTATTCAATTTTGCAATCTGCACGATAGTGTTAGAGACATCCGAGGTCCAAATCCACCTCGAAATGCCACTTTTGAGTCCTACAAGTTTCAAAATTCTAGAGAGAGTAAAATCAAGGCATTTTCTTACAATGAACTAAATGTAGGACCCTAAATAAGGTACTTAAAACATGATTCACAAAACTTTGACACAGGCACTTTTATTCTCTTATACTTCCTCTACCTTTCTCTCATACAAAGTTTTCACCTTCAAAATTCAACTAGAAAACATGATGTGAATGTCTAGAGAGAGAATATGAAACTTGTCAACCCAAAATTTTTCCTGCATGCATAGAATGACCTAATTATTCATTCTAAGCATTATCCCCACAATGAAATTCAAAACGTTCAAAATGAATTATTTCACTAGAAAAGAGACCTATTACAATTCTTCCCCCCTTTAAGAACTCTGTCCTCATAGTTGCAAAAAAGGATAATGTTTTAGAAAATCATCCAAGTTCACCCAACTCAAATCTTCTATTGAGTATGAGTGCCATTTCACTAAAAGATCTACTATAGATCTCTTTCTAAGAAATCTTTCCTTTCTCTCTAATTCTTTTCAGGTTGAAGCTCAAAAGAGCCATCATCTTTCAGCTTATAATTGTCCTGCAAAAAATGAGAAAGATTAGATACATATCTATTAAGTAAGCTAACATGAAATACAGGATGCACATTTAAATGTTTAGATAATTCTAGCAAATAAGCAAGAGATCCAATCTTTTTCAAAACTTTAAAAGAACCTGCATATCGAGGAGAAAGTCTATGATCCTTCCCTAGCAACAAGTTAGATCAATGAGGATTAACTTTAAGAAATACCATATTATCAACTTGAAATTCAAGTGGTCTTCTCTTTAAATCATAGAATTTCTTTTGTCTTTTCTGAGCTTTTTTTATGTGTTTCTTAATTTTCCCAAGATCTTTTTCCATTTTATCAAGCATTTCTTTGGACACTTCTACTTTATTTGGAAAACCCAAAAACGAAGGTGGAGTCAAACAATTATAACCGTACATAGCTTCAAATGGAGTCATTTTTATAGATGCATGCCATGCGCTATTGTATGCAAACTCAACCAAGGGTAAATATTCACTCCAATTATGTTGCTTTTCGTTCACATAAATACGCAACATAGCTTCAACTACCTTGTTAATCCTCTTGGTTTCACCATTAGTTTGTGGACGGAAAGATGTACTCATATGAAGTTGAGTTTGAATCGATTCAAATGTTGCTCTCCAAAATTTTGACGTAAATCTAGAATCTCTATCAGAAATTATGCTTTTAGGCATTCCATGCAATCGAAAAATTTCTTTTACAAAGATCCTTGCAATATTCAATGCAGTATCAGTCTTTTTCATAGGAAAGAAATGTGCCATGTAAACTGATTAACTACAAAAAATATGGTATCATGCTTACTTCTGGTCATAGGTAGCTTAGTGACAAAGTCCATAGAAATAGACTCCCACTTCTGATTTGGAACATCCAAAGGTTGAAGCATTCGAGGCATCCTTTTAAACTTAGATTTCACCTCTTGGCACTTCAAACATTTACTTACATATTTTCTAATATCGCGCTTCATACATGGCCAAAGTAAGAATACTTTGTTTTAACATAGATCGTGTGCTTCATACATGGTCAAAAGTAAGAATACTTTGTTTTAAATTAGGTCCTTGAATAACTTGGATGTGGAGAAAAAGGTGCATCATGACAATCTTGCAATATTTTTAATTTTTAATGGAGATTCATAAGATATGAATAGCCGATTGTTACAATACAATGTTCCATTTTGCAAATGAAATTTTTCCTCATATATCGATTGCCTATTCACATTCAAAGAATTAAAAATAGGTGCATAAAAGGATCCTGTTTTATCTCTTCTTGAATTTGATTGAGAAAATCATAATTTATTACAGAAACAAGATTACACAAAGGTCTCCGACTCAATGCAGCACCAATCTTATTTTCCTTACCAACCACATACTTAGTCAAAATCATACTCACTTAATAATTCAATCCAACACTTCTGCGTGTTGTTAAGCAATGGTTGTGTGAAGATGTATTTTAGATTCTGATTATCTGTTTTCAATTCAAGCTTAACCCCTAACAATAGATGTCTCCAATGCTTAAGTGCATGCACAACAACAAGCATTTCTTAGTTTTTTGGACTCATATGCGACCATCCTCCCATCCTGTGAAAGACCACATCCTATCTGACTACCACTTGCATAACATGCAACAACAAAAGGCTCTACAATTTTTGGTATTTTCAAAACACGATTCTCAACGGCTTTTTGTTTCATTGTTTCAAATGATTTTTGAGAGGCATCACATCCTATCTGACTACCACTTGCATAACATGCAACAACAAAAAGCTTTCCCATTTTTGGTATTTTCAAAACACAATTCTCAATGACTATTTATTTCATTGTTTCAAATGATTTTTGCAAGGCATCACTCCACGCAAATCGTACATTCTTTTTAGTCAATTTTGTGAGGGGAGTAGCTATCTTAGAGAAATCCTTAATATGTGCTCTTTCATATTATGCCAATCCAAGAAAACTTCTAACATCCCTTACAATCTTAGGAATCGGCCAATCAACTATTGTTTTTACTTTATCTTCATCTATAAGGATTCCTTCTTTTGATATTTCTCTTCCTAGATACACAAGTTTATCCTTAGCAAAGGAACACTTACTTTTTTTTCCATACAATTTGTGTTCCCTAAGAGTTGGCAAAGTTTTCTTGAGATGTACCGCATGCTCAGAATCATCTTTAGAGTATATAAATGAATCATCAAGAAATACTAAGATGAATTCATTTAGGTAATCCTGAAAAATATTATTCATCAAGCACATAAATATGGCACGAGAATTTCTTAATCCAAAAGGTAGAACTGTAAACTCATATTGACCATATCGTGTTCGAAAAGTTGTTTTAGGAATATCCTCTGTTTTGATCCTAATTTGGTGATATCCAGATCTTAAGTCAATCTTAGTGAATATAGTCACTCCACTTAATTGACCTAATAAGTCATCTATGTGAGGGAGTGGATACTTATTCTTAATTGTTCTTTTATTCAACCCCGTATAGTCAATGCATAATCTATAAAAGGCGTCTTTCTTCTTCTGAAATAAAATAGGTTCACCCCAAGGTGAGACACGCCGTCTTATCAAGCCTTTCTTCAGAAGATCATCTAATTGAATCTTAAGCTCATTTAGTTCATCGATGTTAAATCTATAGGGTGCTCTAGAATATGGTTCATTCCCTGGATATAGGTCAATGGCATGGTCAATCTGCCTAGGTGGAGGTATACAAGGCAACTCTTCTGGAAATACATCTGCGTATTCTTTCAAAAGATTTTCTACATAATTCGGAACACTTTCCTCCTTATGTTCCTCATGCATGTTGTTTAAGTACACTATAAATGTTCTACAACCATCATGTATGCCTTTAATTATCTGCATAGTAGAAATAAGGATAGGTTTAGGGCTATAGGCATCACCTAGAATATGAAGAGATTCATCATCTAGCTTTAAAGTGATCCTTCTTTGTTCACAATTAATCATCACATAATTTTTAACTAACCAGTTCATGCCTAAGATTGCATCACTCTGTTTCATCTCAATTACATGGAAACTTCCAGAAAAGCACCTATCAGAAAGAGTAAATTCAAAGTTTTCAATGTATCCTTTCGTGTAGTGTAATCGTCCATTGGCCATCTCTACAGGTTTGGTTATCTGCATATTTAGGGCTATCCCTAAATTTTGTACCAATTTGAAAGATAGAAAACAATGGGTACTACTTGAATCGATCAAAAATCTGATTTTATGCGCATAAATCATACCCAGAATCGTGATTACAGAAGCCTTTCGGAAAGAACTAACCACCATGCAACATAAAGTAGAGTCATGGTACTTTTTTTTATTAAATAAAGGAAGTTTGGCATTAGCCTACTCTCCCGGACTTGAATTAATTAAAGAAAAGTTCAAGAGAAGGGGACTAGTTCCCACGGGACCCCCCAAATCCCACAAAGCAGGGGAAGCTTTTATAGAGTTTAGATGGCATTACAAAGAAGGTTAATCACCCTCTCATCACCATCATGTGGGGCCCACTTGGGTTTAAGCTTGTTATTGATCAAAAGAAGCACTTGATGATGCGTGAAGGGGGGGTTTCTTATAGTTAACAATCCTTTTGCTAAGGAGGAATAACAATTTCTCAATTGACCACTCTTTGGGGGAGTTGCCAAAGTTAAAAGCACATCTTTCCCACCAGATTTTCCATAGGACCTCCCCTCTGATGGCGTTCCAAAGAGTCACGGAGAAGCCGATCGCTTCTCCCAGCAGGGCTTGCTTCCAACTGAGATGTTTCTGAAGACTAATTTTCTTTCCAACTGTCCGCCAAAGTCTGTTGGAATTGGGGCAGGAAAAGAACATGTGTGAAACATCTTCGATACACCGGTAGCAGTGTTTGCACCAGAGCACTTACCTCCATCATCTGCTTCCTCAATAACTAGACCCTCATTGATGATGTTTATCGCTATTGATTGTGTGGGTTGAAAGACTGCCTTATTCAGGCACTCATATGTCCGATGCCCTTGCTCCCCACAAAGAAAACATAGACCAAAGCTTTTTTCCCTCTCAATAAAATTAGGATCTTGTTGCCACTCGATTGGTTGATGCCTCCTTTGATTTTCCACCTGAGCAGGATTCTTGCCTTGGTTATTTGAAGATGGAGTATTCTTCGAATTGTTCATGTTCATTGCAACAGGTCTTTGTGGTCTATGTCCCGTTGCAATGAATCTGCTTCTTTTTACCTTCTGCAAATTGAACTTCTCCATCTTCTCAAAGTTCTCGGCCATCGCAACAACATCAAGAAAATCAGTGCATCCAGATCCCTTCACTTGATAGCGAAGTTCCTCATGAAGCCCTTCAATAAATTTACTCTTTAGAGCGTTACTACTAACCTCTAATGCATATTTATGAAGACATAGGAACTTCTCTTTGTAATCATCAAGAGATAAGCTATGCTTATCACTTTTATCTTGTCAAAAATTGTAGAACTCCATCTTCTTCTCCATATGGTAGTGTGGAGAACAATAGCATTTTTCAACTTGTTCTCTAAATTCGTTCCATAGAACTGGACTAGAACGCGTTCGAGTCTTCATATATGACTTCCACAATAGGTTCACAATCCTCGAAAGGTGTAGGATCCCAACTTTTGCCTTGGACTCTTCACTAAATTGTGGAAGATCAAAGAAGTCCTCCAATCCTTCAATCCATGCCTCTAGACCTTCGCCACTCCTCTTCTCACCATCAAAATCATTCAACTTTGCCTTCTTGAAGACTTGGTTAAGGGCAAATTCATCTGGTTCCATATCTTCATAGTTGCATTTTTTATTTCTGTGAGGTACACTAGATGTTCCCGCACCTTCATCTACTTCATCGTTCAGCTCCACAAACAAATTTGATGCTCCTTTTGGTTGATTTTCGCCTCGTTATTTGCGCAATTCTCTAAGAAACTTTTGAATATTAACCTCCTCTTGTTCATGAATCTTTTGTGTTAGACCTTCCATCTTTTTCGAGGATTGATTATGCTCTAATACCACTTGTAGTGTTTCCTCAATCACAATCTATCCCTAACCACAATCTTTCGATCACTCAAAAAAAACAGAGGATAGAAGAATGCAGAGATTGCACAAGGTAAGAGAAAATCTGATTCGGAAGAGTAGAAACAAATATGACACAGAGAAGGAAGAATTCTGATATTATAGATGTGAATCAATGGTTACAATAGCTTTGCACAATAGCTTCTTGATGAAGCCTCTTCCTCCCGACCACCCCCGAGCTATCACAATTGCATTCACACTCGCACTCTCAATCAAACTCTCACTCTCACTCTCACTCTCACTCTCACTCTCACTCTCACTCTCACTCTCACTCTCACTCTCACTCTCACTCTGAATCACAAGGTAATTCTTAAATTTCTGTGCATCCCTTGTGTTGATGTGCAGGTCTCCCTATATCAAAGTTTGATCGCAGCCCTCCGAAAGAAGTGTGTGATCCACCAAATTTAGAAAAAGTCAAGTTTCTCCAGAACTTTCGCAAAAAGCCATGCAATCATATTGTGCTTTCTTTCTTTAGAGTACCTGTCAAAAACATATCCAAAAGTATCCATAATTAGACATGGTGACGTGTAAGCATTAGAATCACGGATTCGAATAGAATTAGATAAGCCCTCGGTTTCTTTTCTTTTTAAGTGTTGGAAAACGGCACTTTTCAAAGCCCTATAACTCAAAAATGGTGAGAAATTAGCTTAAGCTTCTGAGAGACACTTTTATTCAATTTTGCGATCTGCACGATAGTGTTAGATACGTCCAAGGTCCAAATCCACCTCCAAATGCCACTTTTGAGCCCTACAAGTTTCAAATTCTAGAGAGAGTAAAATCAAGGGATTATCTTACAATGAACTAAATGTTGGACCCTGAACGAGGTACTTAAAACATGATTCACAAAAAATTCACACAGGCACTTTTATTCTGTTATACTTGCTCTACCTTTCTCTCATACAGAGTTTTCCTTAATTTTTTCATCTTCACCTTCAAAATTCCACTAGAGAACATGATGCGAATAAGGTCTAGAGAGAGAATATGAAACTTGTCAACCCAAAATTTTTCCTACATGCATAAAATGACCTAATTATTCATTCTAAGCATTATCCCCACAATGAAATTCAGAACATTCAAAATTAATTATTTCACTAGAAAAGAGGCCTATTACAATTCTTCCCCCCCTTTAAGAACTTTGTCCTCAGAGTTGGAAAGAAGGATAATGTTTTATAAAATCATCCAAGTTCACCCAACTCCAATCTTCTACTGGATATGAGTGCCATTTCACTAAAATATCCACTATAGATCTATTTCTAAGAAATCTTTCCTTTCTGTCTATTATTATTTCTGGTTGAAGCTCAAAAGAGCCATCATCTTTCAGCTTATAATTGTCCTTCAAAACATGAGAAACATTAGATACATATCTTTTAAGTAAGCTAACATGAAATACAGGATGCACATTTAAATTTTAGGCAATTCTAGCAAATAAGCAAGAGATCCAATCTTTTTCAAATTTTTAAAAGGACCTGCATATCGAGGAGAAAGTCTATGATCCTTCCCTAGCAACAAGTTAGATAGGTGAGGATTAACTTTAAGAAATACCATATCATCAACTTGAAATTCAAGTGGTCTTCTCTTTAAATCATAGAATTTCTTTTGTCTTTTCTGAGCTTCTTTTATGTGTTTCTTAATTTTCACAAGTTCTTCATCCATTTTATCAAGCATTTCTTTGGACACTTCTACTTTATTTGGAAAACCCAGAAATGAAGGTGGAGTCAAACAATTATAACCGTACATAGCTTAAAATGGAGTCATTTTTATAGATGCATGCCATGCACTATTTTATGCAAACTCAACCAATGGTAAATATTCACTCCAATTATGTTGCTTTTCATTCACATACATATGCAACATATCTTCAACTACTCTGTCAACCCTCTCGGTTTCCCCATCAGTTTGTGGATGGAAAGTTGTACTCATATGAAGTTGAGTTCCGATCGATTTAAATGTTGCTCTCCAAAAGTTTGACGTAAATCTAGAATCTCTATTAGAAATTATGCTTCTAGGCATTCCATGAAATCGAAAAATTTCTTCTACAAAGATTCTTGCAACATTCAATGCAGTATCAGTTTTTTTCATAGGAAAGAAATGTGCCCTCTCAGTAAGGCGATTGACTACAACAAATATGGTATCATGCTTACTCTTGGTCGTAGGTAGCTTAGTGATAAAGTCCATAGAAATAGACTCCCACTTCTGATTTGGAACATCCAAAGGTTGAAGCATTCCGGGCATCCTCTTAAACTCAGATTTCACCTATTGGCCCTTCAAACATTCACTTACATATTTTCTAATATCCCGCTTCATAAATGGCCAAAAGTAAGAATACTTTGTTTTAACATAGGTCCTTCAATAACCTGGATGTGGAGAAAAAGGTGCACCATGACAATCTTGCAATATTTTAAATTTTAATGGAGATTCAGAAGATATGCATAGCCGATTGTTACAATACAATGTTCCATTCTGCAAATGAAATTTTCCTCATACATCGATCCCCTGTTCGCATTCAAAGAATTCAAAGTAGGTGCATAAAAAGGATCCTATTTTATCTCTTCTTGAATTTGATTGAGAAAATCAGAATTTATTATAGAAAAAAGATTACACAAAGTTCTTCGACTCAATGCATCAGCAACCTTATTTTCCTTACCAGCGAGATACTTAATGTCAAAATCATACTCACTTAATAATTCAATCCAACGGTTATGCCTGTTGTTAAGCAATAGTTGTGTGAAGATGTATTTTAGGCTCTGATTATTTGTTTTCAATTCAAACTAAACCCCTAACAATAGATGTCTCCAATGCTTAAGTGCATGCACAACACCAAGCATTTCTAAATCATAAGTTGGATAGTTATCTTCATGTTTTCTTAGTTTTCTGGACTCATATGCGACCACCCTCCCATCCTATGAAAGAACACATCCTATCTGACTACCACATGCATTACATGCAACCACAAAAGGATTTCCCATTTCTAGTATTTTCAAAACACAATTCTCAACGACCTTTTGTTTCAATGTTTCAAATTATTTTCGAAAGGCATTACTCCATGCAAATCCTACATTCTTTTTAGTCAATTATACGAGGGAGTAGCTATCTTAGGGAAATCCTTAATATGTGCTCTCTCATATTGTGCCAACCCAAGAAAACTTCTAACATCCCTTAAAGTGCTAGGAATCAGCCAATCAACTATTGTTTTTACTTTATCTTCATCTATAAGGATTCCTCATTTTGATATTACTCCTCCTAGATACACAAGTTTATCCTTTGCAAAGAAACACTTACTCTTTTTTCCATACAATTTGTGTTCCTTAAGAGTTTGCAAAGTCTTCTTGAGATGTACTGCATGCTCAGAATCATCTTTAGAGTATATACATATATCATCAAGAAATACTAAGATGTATTCATCTAGGTAGTCGTATATCAAGAAATACTAAGATGTATTCATCTTCTTGACATGTACTACATGCTCAGAATCATCTTTAGAGTATATACATATATCATCAAGAAATACTAAGATGTATTCATCAAGCACATAAATGTGGCAGGAGAATTTGTTAATCCAAAAGGTAGAACTGTAAACTCATAGTGACCATATCATGTTCGAAAAACTGTTTTAGGAATATCCTCTGTTTTGATCCTAATTTGGTGATATCCAGATCTTAAGTCAATCTTAGTGAATACAATTGCTCCACCTAATTGACCTAGTAAGTCACCTATGTGAGGGAGTGGATACTTATTCTTAATTGTTCTTTTATTCAACCCCCTATAATCAATGCATAATCTATAAGAGCCATCTTTCTTCTTCTGAAATAAAACAAGTGCACCCCAAGGTGAGACACTTAGTCTTATCAAGCCTTTCTTTAGAAGATCATCTAGTTGAATCTTAAGCTCCTTCAATTCGTCCATGTTATATCTATAGGTTGCTCTAAAATATGGTTCACTCCTTGGATATAGGTCAATGGCATGGTCAATCTCCCTAGGTGGAGGTATACCAGGCAACTCTTCTAGAAATTCGGAACACTTTGCTCCTTATCTTCCTCATGAATGTTGTTTACATACACTATAAATGCTCTACAACCATCATGTATACATTTAATTATCTGCATAGCAGAAATAAGGATAGGTTTAGAGCTATAGGCATCACCTAGAATATGAATAGATTCATCATCTAGCTTTAAAGTGATCGTTCTTTGTTCACAATTAATCGTTACATAATTTTTAACTAACCAATCCATGCTTAAGATTGCATCAGTCTGTTTCATCTCAATTACATGGAAACTTCCAGAAAAGCACCTATTAGAAAGAGTAAATTCAAGGTTTTCAATATATCCTTTCGTGTGGTGTAATTGTTCATTGGCCATCTCTATAGGTTTGGTTATCTACATATTTAGGGCTATCCCTAGATTCTGTACCAATTTGAAAGATAGAAAACAATGGGTACTACCTGAATCGATCAAAAATCTGATTTTACGCACGTAAATCATACCCAAAATCATGATTACAGAAGCCTTTGGGAAAGAACTAACCACCATGCAACGTAAAGTAGAGTGAGGGCACTTACCTCCATCATCTTCTTCCTCAATAATTATACCCTCCTCGATGGTGTTTATCGCTTTTGATTGTGCCGGTCGAAAGACTCCCTTATTCGGGCACTCATATGTCCCATGCCCAAGTCTTTTTGCCCTCTCAATAAAATCAAGGTCTTGTTGCCACTCGATTGGTTGATGCCTCCTTTGATTTTCCACTTGAGCAGGATTCTTGCCTTGGTTATTTGAAGATGGAGTCTACTTTGAATTGTTCATGTTCATTGCAACATGTCTTTGTGGCCTATGTCCCATTGCAATGAATCTGCTTGTATTTGCCTTCTGCAAATTGAACTTCTCCATCTTCTCAAAGTTCTCGCCCATCGAAACAGCATCAAGAAAATTAGTGGATCCAGATCCCTTGACTTGATAGCAAAGATCCTCACAAAGCCCTTCAATAATTTTACTCTTTAGAGCGTTACCACTAACCTCTAATGCATATTTATGAAGACGTAGAAACTTCTCTTTATCCTCATCGAGATAAGCTATGTTTATCACTTTCATGTTATCGAAAATTGTAGAAATCCATCTTCTTCTCCATATGGTAGTGTGGAGAACAATAGCATTTTTCTTTGAGCCTGCATATACGACCTCCACCATAGCTTTGCGATCCCACGCAATTGTAGGATCCCAACTTTTGGCTTGGACTCTTCACTAAATTGTTGAAGATAAAAGAAATCCTCCAATTCTTCAATCCATGCCTCAAGATCTTTGCCACTGCTCTTCTCACCATAAAAATCATTCAACTTCACCTTCTTGAAGACTTGGTTAAGGGAAAACTCACTTGGTTCCATATCTTCATAATTGCGTTTTTGTTTTCCGCGAGTACACTAGATGTTCCCGCACCTTCATCTACTTCATCGTTCAGCTCCACAAACAAATTTCTTGCTCCTTCACGTTGCTTTCTGCCTCGTGGTTTGCGTAGATCTCCAAGAAGCTTCTGAATAAGCTCCTCTTATTCACGAATCTTTTGTGTTAGACCTTCCATCGTTCTCGAGGATTGATTCTGCTCAAATACCACTTGTAGCATTCCCTCAATCACAATCTATCCCCAATCACGATCTTTCGATCACTAAAAAAAAAACAGAGGAGAGAAGAATGCAGAGATTGCACAGGGTGAGAGAAAATCTATTTTGGAAGAGCAGAAACAAATATGACATAGAGAAGGAAGAATTATGATATTATAGATGTGAATCAATCGTTACAATAGCTTTGGAAAATAGCTTCTTGATGAAGCCTCTACCTCTCGACCACCCCTGAGCTATCACAATTGCATTCACACTCGCACTCTCAATCACACTCTCACTTTCACTCTCACTCTTACTCTCAATCAAAAGGTAATTATCAAATTTTTGTGCATCCCCTGTGTTGATGCGCAAATCTCCCTATAAGAAAGTTTTGATCGCGGCCCTCCCAAAGAAGTGTGCGATCCACCAAATTTAGAAAAAGTCAAGTTTCTCTAGAACTTTCACAAAAAGCCATGCGATCGTAGTGTGCATTCTTTCTTTATGGTATCTGTCAAAAATAGGAGAAAAACACCAAAAAGACATATCCTTTCTTTTTGGTGTTGGAAAATGGCACTTTTCAAAGCCTGTAACTCAAAAACAGTGAGGAATAAGCTTAAGCTTGTGAGAGACACTTTTATTCAATTTTGCAATCTGCACGATAGTGTTAGAGACGTCCGAGGTCCAAATCCACCTCCAAATGCCACTTTTGAACCTTGCAAGTTTCAAAATTCTAAAGAGAGTAAAATCAAGGCATTTTCTTACAATGAATTAAATGTAGGACCGTGAACGAGATACTTAAAACATGATTCACAAAAATTTCACTCAGCCACTTTTATTCTCTTATACTTGCTCTACCTTTCTCTCATACAGAGTTTTCCTTAATTCTTTCATCTTCACCTTCAAAATTCCACTAGAAAACATGATGCCAATAAGGTCTAGAGAGAATATGAAACTTGCCAACCCAAATTTTTTCCTACATGCATACAATGACCTAATTATTCATTCTAAGCATTATCCCCACAATGAAATTGAGAACATCCAAAAAGAATTATTTCACTAGAAAAGAGGCCTATTACAATTCTTCCCCCCCCTTTAAGGACTTAATCATCAGAGTTGGAAAGAAGGATAATGTTTTAGAAAATCATCCAAGTTCAGCCAACTTGAATCTTCTACTAGGTATGAGTGTCATTTCACTAAAATATCTAGTATAGATCTATTTCTAAGCAATCTTTCCTTTTTGTCTAATATTATTTCAGGTTGAAGCTCAAAAGAGCCATCATCTTTCAGCTTATAATTGTCCTACAAAACATGAGAAACATTAGATACATATCTTTTGAGTTAGCTAACGTGAAATATAGGATGCACATTTAAATGTTTAGGTAATTCCAGCAAATAAGCAAGAGATCCAATCTTTTTCAAAACTTTAAAAGGACCTGCATATCGAGGAGAAAGTCTATGATCCTTCCTTGCACTTTTATTGTCTTATACTTGCTCTACCTTTCTGTGATACAAAGTTTTCCTTAATTCTTTCATCTTCACCTTCAAAATTCCACTAGAAAACATGATGCGAATAAGGTCTAGAGACAGAATATCAAACTTGTCAACTCAAAAGCATTATCCCCACAATGAAATTAAGAACATTCAAAATGAATAATTCACTAGAAAAGAGGCCTATTACAATTCTTCCCCCCTTTAAGAACTCTGTCCTCAGAGTTGGAAAGAAGGATAATGTTTTAGAAAATCGTCCAAGTTCACCCAACTCGAATCTTCTACTGGGTATGAGTGCCATTTCACTAAAATATCTACTATATATCTATTTCTAAGAAATCTCTCCTTTCTATCTAATATTATTTGAGGTTGAAGCTCAAAAGAGCCATCATCTTTCAACTTATAATTGTCCTGCAAAACATGAGAAACATTAGATACATATCTTTTAAGTAAGCTAACATGAAATAGAGGATGCACATTTAAATGTTTAGGTAATTCCAACAAATAAGCAAGAGATCCAATCTTTTTCAAAACTTTAAAAGGACCTGCATATCGAGGAGAAGGTCTATGATCCTTCCCTATCAACAAGTAAGATTGGTGAGGATTAACTTTAAGAAATACCATATCATCAACTTGAAATTCAAGTGGTCTTCTCTTTAAATCATAGAATTTCTTTTGTCTTTTCTGAGCTTCTTTTATGTGTTTCTTAATTATCCCAAGTTCTTCATTCATTTTATCAAGCATTTCTTTGGACATTTCTACTTTATTTGGAAAACCCAAAAAGGAAGGTGGAGTCAAAGAATTATAACCGTACATAGCTTCAAACGTAGTCATTTTTATAGATGCATGCCATGAACTATTGTATGCAAACTCAACCAAAGGTAAATATTCACTCCAATTATCTTGCTTTTCATTCACATACATACGCAACATATCTTCAACTACCCTGTTAACCCTCTCGGTTTCCCCATGAGTTTGTGGATGGAAAGTTGTACTCATACGAAGTTAAGTTCCAATCGATTCAAACGTTGCTCTCCAAAAGTTTGACGTAAATCTAGAATCTCTATCAGAAATTATGATTTTAGGCATTCCATGCAATCGAAAAATTTCTTTTACAAAGATTCATGCAACATTCAATGTAGTATCAGTCTTTTTCATAAGAAAGAAATGTGCCACCTTGGTAAGCCGATCGAGTACAACAAATATGGTATCATGCTTACTTTTGGTCATAGGTAGCTTAGTGATAAATTCCATAGAAATAGACTCCCACTTCTGATTTGGAACACCCAAAGGTTGAAGCATTCCAGGCATCCTCTTAAACTCAAATTTCACCTGTTGGCACTTCAAACATTCACCTACATATTTTCTAATGTCCCACTTCATACATGGCCAAAAATAAGAATACTTTGTTTTAACATAGGTCATTGAATAACCTGGATCTGCAAAAAAAGGTGCATCATGAAAATCTTGCAATATTTTAACTTTAATGGAGATTCAGAAGATATGCATAGCCGATTGTTACAATACAATGTTCCATTTTGCAAATGAAAATTTTCCTCATACATCCATCCCTTCTTTGCATTCAAAGAATACAAAATAGGTGCATAAAAAGGATATTGCTTTATCTCTTCTTGAATTTGGTTGAGAAAATCAGAATTTATTACACAAACAAGATTACACAAAGGTCTCCGACTCAATGCATCAACAACCTTATTTTCCTTACGAGCCAGATACTTAATGTCAAAATCATACTCACTTAATAATTCAATCCAACACTTTGCCTGTTGGTAAGCAATGGTTGTGTGAAGATGTATTTTAGACTCTGACGATCTGGTTTCAATTCAAACTTAACCCCTAACAATAGATCATGTCTCCAATGCTTAAGTGCATGCACAACAGCAAGCATTTCTAAATCATGAGTAGGATAGTTAAGTTCATGTTTTCTTAGTTTTCTAGACTCATATGCGACCACCCTCCCATACTCTAAAAGAACACATCCTATCTCACTACCACTTGCATCACATGCAACCACAAAAGGCTTTCCTGTTGCTGGTATTTTCAAAACACAATTCTCAATGAATTTTTGTTTCAATGTTTCAAATGATTTTTGAGAGGCATCACTTCACACAAATCCTACGTTGTTTTTAGCTGATTCTGTGAGGGGAGTAGCCATCTTTGAGAAATCCTTAATATGTGCTCTTTCATATTGTGCCAACCCAAGAAAACTTCTAACATCCCTTACAATCTTAGGAATCGGCCAATCAACTATTGCTTTTAGTTTATCTTCATCTATAAGGATTCCTTCTTTTGATATTACTCTTCCTAGATAGACAAGTTTATCCTTAGCAAAGAAACACTTACTCTTTTTTCTGTACAATTTGTGTTCCCTAAGAGTTTGCAAAGTCTTCTTGAGATGTACCGCATGCTCAGAATCATCTTTAGAGTATATAAGTATATCATCAAGAAATACTAAGATGAATTCATTTAGGTAATCGTGAAAAATATTATTTATCAAGCACATAAATGTGACAGGAGAATTTTTTAATCCAAAAGTTTGAGCAGAATCATCTTTAGAGTATATAAGTATATCGTCAAGAAATACTAAGATGAATTCATTTAGGTAATCATAAAAAATATTATTTATCAAGCACATAAATGTGACAAGAGAATTTGGTAATCCAAAAGGTTAAGCTATAAACTCATAGTGACCATATCATGGTCGAAAAGTTGTTTTAGGAATATCATCTGTTTTGATCCTAATTTGGTGATATCCAGATCTTAAGTCAATCTTAGTGAATAGAATCGCTCCACTTAATTGACCTAATAAGTCATCTATGTGAGAGAGTGGATACTTATTCTTAATTGTTCTTTTATTCAACCCCCTATAGTCAATGCATAATCTATAAGATCCATCTTTCTTCTTATGAAATAAAATAGGTGCACCCCAAGGTGAGACACTCGGTCTTAACAAGCCTTTCTTTAGAAGATCATCTAATTGAACCTTAAGCTCCTTTAATTCATCGATGTTAGATCCATAGGGTGCTCTAGAATATGGTTTAGATCCTGGATATAGGTCAATGGCATGCAGATCAATATGCCTAGGTGGAGGTATACTAGGCAACTCTTTTGGAAATACATCTGTGTATTCTTTCAAAAGATTTTCTACATAATTCCGAACACTTTCCTCCTTATCTTCCTCATGCACGTTGTTTACATACACTATAAATGTTCTACAACCATCATGTATACCTTTAATTATCTGCATAGCAGAAATAAGGATAGGTTTAGGGCTATGGTCATCACCTAGAATATGAATAGATTCATCATCTAGCTTTAAAGTAATCGTTCTTTGTTCACAAATAATCATCAAAGAATTTTTAACTAATCATTCCATGCCTATGATTGCATCACTCTGTTTCATCTCAATTACATGGAAACTTTCAAAAAAGCACCTATCAAAAATACTAAATTCAAGGTTTCCAATATATCCTTTCGTGTAGTGTAATCGTCCATTGGCCATCTCTACAGGTTTGGTTATCTCTATACTTAGGGCTATCCCTAGATTCTGTACCAATTTGAAAGATAGAAAACAATGGGTACTACTTGAATCGATCAAAAATCTGATTTTGTGCACATAAATCATACCCAAAATCGTGATTATAGAAGCCTTTGGGAAAGAACTAACCACCATGCAACGTAAAGTAGAGTTAGGCCACTTACCTCCATCATCTGCTTCCTCAATAATTGTACCCTCCTCGATGATGTTTATCAGTTTTGATTGTGTGGGTCAAAAGACTGCCTTATTCGGGCACTCATATGTCTGATGCCTTTCCTCCTCACAACGAAAACATAGACAAGTCTTTTTGCCCTCTCAATAAAATTACGATCTTGTTGCCACTCGATTGGTTGACACCGCCTTTGATTTTCCACCTGGGCAGGATTCTTGGCTTGGTTATTTGAAGATGGAGTCTTCTTTGAATTGTTCATGTTCATTGCAATAGGTCTTTGTGGCCTATGTCCTGTTGCAATGAATCTGCTTCTATTTGCCTTCTGCAAATTGAACTTCTCCATCTTCTCAAAGTTCTCGGCCATCGCAACAACATCAAGAAAATCAATGCATCCAGATCCCTTGACTTGATAGCGAAAACCTCTAATGCATATTTATGAAGACGTAGGAACTTCTCTTTGTACTCATCAACAGATGAGCTATGCTTACCACTTTCATGTTGTCGGAAATTGTAGAACTCCATCGTCTTGTCCATTGGGTAGTGTGGAGAACAATAGCATTTTTAGCTTCTTCTCTAAATTCCTTTCATAGAACTCGACCAGAACTCGTTCGAGTTTGCATATACGACTTTCAATATAGCTTCGCGATCCCACACAGGTGTAGGATCCCAACTTTTGCCTTGGACTCTTCACAAAATTTTCGAAGATCTAATAAATCCTCCTATTCTTCAATCCATGCCTCAAGATCTTCGCCACTCCTCTTTTTACCATAAAAATCATTCAACTTGGCCTTCTTGAAGACTTGGTTAAGTGCAACGTCACCTGGTTGCATATCTTCATAATTGCATTTATGTTTTTTGCGAGGTACACTAGATGTTTCCCGCACCTTCATCTACTTCATCATTCAGCTCCACAAACAAATTTGTTGCTCCTTTTGGTTGCTTTCCGCCTCGTTCTTTTGCAATTCTCCAAGAAGCTTCTGAATAACCTCCTCTTGTTCAAAAATCTTTTGTGTTAGACCTTCCATCATTCTCGAGGATTGATTATGCTCTAATACCACTTGTAGCATTTCCTCAATCACAATCTATCCCCAATAACAATCTTTCAATCACTCAAAAAAAACAGAGAAGAGAAGAACACAAAGATTGCACAAGGTAAGAGAAAATCTGATTCGGAAGAGTAGAAACAAATATGACGTAGAGAAGGAAGAGTTCTAATATTATAGATGTGAATCAATGGTTACAATAGCTTTGGACAATAGCTTTTTGAGGAATCCTCTGTTAGTATATGATCAATGTCTACCCCTCATGATTGTATGCACATTTTGTAAGGCCCCCTTTATGAGGAGAAGCCAAGCGTGCATTACCCAATTGATGGGAATCCCAACTTGAATGTTGGATGAAGGTCATATTGGACCATGTAAGGTATTATAAAGAAAGGGAGTTACCAGGGTCCCCAATTGTGGGGTCCGGGGCAGCGGTGAGGAGCCCCGGCTGGGGGGTCCAAGGGGGCCAGCGGGCCCCCTGGTGGGGGAATATTCCATGGAATATTCCCTATTGGAGTCAGAAATCATTTATATTTGTTAGGTCGGTTCAACCAGTCTAAGCCGTGTATGGCAATTACCAGCGGTGGCCGCCCACGCTCTACCGCCCATGTATAGCCGTCCATGGCAGGCCACCCATGATCCTATATATACATGACTTTTGCACTACCTAAGACACTGAGTTGAGCGAGCATACCTCTACCTTGTATCTCCCTATCTAGAGTTGTCTAGATCACCATTTAAGCTCTACCTTGAGAGCGCATGGGTGGACAACGCCATCATCTTTGTACTTGCTGCTAGTAGAAAATTGTTGAGATTCTCCTATATCTGTTATCTTCTCTGCTATTGCTCCTGTGTTATATTGCGTAACTATTGTCTTACATGGTATCAGAGCTGTAAGGTTCGAATAGCTTGAGAAGTATCATTATTTTAGCCTACTAGCAGACTAGAATATCAGTAGATTATTGAGTGATTACATGATGGCTTCATCGTCGAACACTAGTCTTGGTGCTTCAGCTAATGTTAATGCTGCACCTATTCGAATTCGTCCACCTGCATTCACTGAAGGGAAGCTGGATGGAACCAACTATACACTCTGGAAGTTCAAAATTTCTGCAATTTTGGACTCCTATGAATTACTTGACACTGTCATGGGACCGATGGGATTGGATCCAATGCCTATACCAGTTGAAGATCCAACAAATTCAAGATTGATGATTCAGCCAGATCCAGATCTTCTACGAGCTTGGAAGAGGCGGGATGCTGATGCATTATGTGCGATTGTCACTAGTGTAAGTGATTCTGTGCTTACTTTAGTTCAACATACTACTAAAGCACATGAGGCTTGGGGCATATTGGCTCGACAATATGAGACCAAGAACCACAATAGGATACAGAATTTAGAAAATCAGTTGGCAAATGAAAAGCATTCTGATTCTGAAAAGGCTGAAGATTTTATCAAACGGATAAAGCATCTTCAAGATCAATTGGCTACAGTTGGTGTTGTTATAACACCAGAAGAGCTGGCTTGAAGATCTGTACGTGTTCTTCCAGCAAAGTATGATGGATTAGTAACAGCCCTTAATACTCAGGTAAGGCCAACTCCTCTTACATTTGAAGAGTTTTGTGCCATGCTTTTAGAAGAAGAGATGCGGCTGAAGAATCGGCAAAGTACAACTGATGCTGCATTCTCAGCAAATGCAAAAGGTAAAGGCTCTTCAGAGGGATCAAAGAAGAAGCCAAAGAAGAAAAAGTTCACAGGAAGTTGCTTCTATTGTGAAAAGAAAGGCCATGCCATCAAGGATTGCAGAAAGAAGCAAGCTGATGAACGGAATGGGACTGTAAAATCATCATGGAAGAACAAAGAGTCTGCAAACAACACAGAGCTGGAACTTTGGGTAGCTATTGAAGAGGTATGTTCATCTGCTCAAGCTCATGTTGATGAGCCATGGATTTTAGATAGTGGAGCTTCTCGCCATATGACTAGTAAAAAGGATTGGTATAGTTCCCTAGTGCCTCTACGGGAATCCATCAATGTAGTGGTGGGAAATGACTCCAAGTGTCCAGCTGAAGGAACTGGAACCATCTCTTTTATCACTTCTCCAGGTGTTGAGAAAAAGTTATCCGATGTTCTCTATGTACCTACACTCAAAAGAAATTTGTTGTCAGTTTTTGCAATAACAGATCGTGGACTCGAAGTTCACTTCAATAAGAGTGGTGCGGAAATCATGGATTCATCAGGTAATGTTGTAGGTAAAGGCATACGACGGGATAACTTGTATGAGTTAAGTGCTTTAACTGCTACAGAAGATAAAGATGTAAGCAGGTTATGGCACCAACGATTTGGGCATCTCGGATTTGCAGTTTTGAAGGAGATGCAACGAACAGGGATGGTTGCTCATTTGCCTGCATTTTCAGAGTTGCAGGAACCTTGTGAAGCTTGTATGATGGGCAAGCAACAACGAAAGGCGTTTCCAAGGGAGACCAGCAATCGATCTCAAGCTCCTCTAGAGTTGGTACATGCTGATCTCTGCGGTAAAATGTCTACACCTGCTGTAGGAGGATCTTTCTACTTCTTGCTGTTAGTCGACGATTATAGTAGAAAGATGTGGGTTTATTTCATTCGAGAGAAGGCTAATGCTTTTGAAAAATTTAAAACGTGGCATAAGTATGTAGAAAATGAATCAGGAAGGAAACTGAAGAAATTTAGAACAGATAGAGGAGGTGAATTCTTGTCAACAGAATTCAACAATTATTGTAAGGAGCATGGTGTGAAAAGGCAACTTACCACAGCTCATACACCCCAACAAAATGGCGTTGTTGAGCGCAGGAACAGGACAGTAGTTGAAATGGCTCGTTGTACGTTGAAGGCTCAAGACATGCCTGATTCATTCTGGGCAGAAGCAGTCAATACAACAGTCTACATCCTCAATCGAAGCTACACAAAAGCACTGAAGGGGATGACTCCTCAAGAAGCATATTCTGGAAAAAAGCCTTCAGTTTTTGCATTTCAGAATTTTTGGTTGTTTCTGTTATGCACATATTCCTGATTCAACAAGATCAAAGTTGGATTCAAAAAAGAAAAAAGTGTGTCTTCCTAGGATATAGTGAAGAGTCTAAAGCATACAGGTTATGGGATCCTGAGGCAAGGAAGATTTTTGTCAGCCGAGATGTGGTGTTTGATGAACGACCACACTTAGTAGAAGATAAAGGTAAATCTACTATCTCATCAAACGGAGAAATATCTCACCTTGTGCCTATCAAAAGACAGATTAAAGTTGAGGAGGAGGAAACATCTGATGGACAAATTTCCTCAATAAAAAGCCAACCAGTTGTAGCTGCACAGCGTAAGCCACTACCGAAGTGGGCACAACAGCTCTTTGATGATCACAATCCACATGTAGATGTACCAGAATCATCATCGGATGGATTATGAAGATCAAAGAGAATAGAGGAGCAAAGAAGAGCCTCAGAACACATTGTTAACATGGCTCTAATGGCAGATATCATGGGTTCGATAAAGGAACCTACCACCATTGAAGAAGCCATTGATGATCCAGGTTGGAGAGCGGCAATGCAGTCTGAGTATGATAGTATACTCAAAAATGATACATGGAATCTAGTGGACTTGCCTCCAAAGAAGAAGGTAATAGGTACTAAATGGATTTGGAAAGCTAAGTATAAAGCTGATGGAACATTAGAAAAGTATAAGGCACGATTAGTTGCACAGGGTTTTTCACAGATTGAAGGATTTGATGTTCAAGAAAATTTTGCACCAACAGCACGCATGACAACTATTCGGACGGTACTTGCAGTAGCTGCACAAAAGTCCTGACCTATTTTCCAGATGGATGTCAAATCTGCATTTTTGAATGGTCACCTCAAGGAGGAGGTATATGTATCTCAACCACCAGGTTTTGAGGTGCCCAATTCAAAAAATAAAGTTTGCAGGTTGAAGAAAGCTTTGTATGGACTTAAGCAAGCTCCACGAGCTTGGTACCAACGAATAGATCATTTTTTCACAAATATGGGTTTTGAAAGAAGTACTTCTGATGCTAACTTGTATGTAACGAAAAGGGATAGCAAGCTAGTTGTTGTCATTGTATATGTAGATGATTTGATCATTACAGGAGATCATCAAGAACTCATCAATCAAACTCGGATCAGCTTGGGAACTGAGTTTGAAATGACAGACTTAGGTCTACTCCATTTTTGTCTGGGAATTGAAGTATGGCAAAGGAAGGATGGCATTTTCATCTCACAACAAAAATATTCCAAAGAAATTCTCAAGGCATTTGGAATGATGGACTGCAAACCAACTAGCACACCTATGGAGGTAAATCATAAGCTATCTATGGATGATAACATGCCTGATGTAGATGCTAAGAAGTATAGGAAGCTCTTTGGAAGTCTTATTTTTCTGTGCAACACTAGACCAGACATTTGCTATGCTGTTGGAGTGTTAAGCAGGTTTTCCAACAAACCTAAGGAGAGTCACTGGAATGCTAGATTGCGAATTCTAAGGTACATTGCAGGAACCTTGGATTTTGGTATTTTGTATACCACAGGTGATACACTCCAAGGATATTGTGATTCAGATTGGGCTGGAGATTGTGATTCGAGAAAATCAGTTTCTGGATATTGTTTCTCACTTGGTTCAGGAATATTTTCTTGGGTAAGTAGGAAGCAACCAACTCTCGCACTCTCCTCCACTGAAGCAGAGTACAAAGCAGCTTGTTTTGCTTCTTGTGAGGCAGTCTGGTTAAGGAGAATTCTTGCAGATCTAGGCTTTCCATCAAATATGCCAATTGTACTCAAGTGTGATAATCAAAGTTGTATGGCTATTGCAAAGAACCCAGTATTTCATGCTCGCACCAAGCACATAGAAGTACAGTACCATTACATTCGTGAGCTAATTGAAGATGAAATTGTGGAGCTAGAATATTGCCCAACAGAGGCAAATTGTGCTGACATATTCACTAAAGCACTTGGAAGAGAGCAGCTCAACAAGCATCTTCAACAGATGGGCATAGGACCGAGACCTACTTGATTTATCATCGGTAAACATTGAGGGGGGGTGTTAGTATATGATCAATGTCTACCCCTCATGATTGTATGCACATTTTGTAAGGCCCCCTTTATGAGGAGAAGCCAAGCGTGCATTACCCAATTGATGGGAATCCCAAGTTGAATGTTGGATGAAGGTCATATTGGACCATGTAAGGTATTATAAGGAAAGGGAGTTACCAGGGTCCCCAATTGTGGGGTCCGGGGCAGCGGTGAGGAGCGCCGACTGGGGGGTCCAAGGGGGCCAGCGGGCCCCCTGGTGGGGGTCCGGGGGCAGCGCCCCCGGCGCGACGGTAAAGGGAATATTCCATGGAATATTCCCTATCGAAGTCAGAAATCATTTATATTTGTTAGGTCGGTTCAACCAGTCTAAGCCGTGTATGGCAATTACGCGGGTGGTGGCCGCCCACGCTCTACCGCCCATGTATAGCTGTCCATGGCAGGCCACCCATGATCCTATATATACATGACTTCTGCACTACCTAAGACACTGAGTTGAGCCAGCATACCTCTACCTTGTATCTCCCTATCTAGAGTTGTCTAGATCACCATTTAACCTCTACCTTGAGAGCGCACGGGTGGACAACGCCATCATCTTTGTACTTACTGCTAGTAGAAAATTGTTGAGATTCTCCTATATCTGTTATCTTCTCTGCTATTGCTCCTGTGTTATATTGCGTAACTATTGTCTTACATCCTCTACCTCCCAACCACCCCTGAGCTATCACAATCGCATTCACACTCGCACTCTCACTCTCACTCTCAATCACAAGGTAATTCTCAGATTTTTGTGCATCCCCTCTATTGATGCGCAGGTCTCCCTATATTAGAGTTTGATTGAAGCCCTCCCAAAGAAGTGTGCAATCCACCAAATTTAGAAAAAGTCGAGTTTCTCCAGAACTTTCGCAAAAAGCCATGCGATTGTAGTGTGCTTTCTTTCTTTAGCGTACCTGTCAAAAATAGGAGAAAAACACCAAAAAGACATATCCAGAAATATCCATAATTAGACATGATGACACGTAAGCATCAGAATCACATATTCAAAAAGAATTAGATAAGCCCTTGTTTTCTTTAAGTGTTGGAAAACGGCACTTTTCAAAGCCCCGTAACTCAAAAACGGTGAGGAATTAGCTTAAGCTTTTGGGAGAAACTTTTATTCAATTTTGCGATCTACACGATAGTGTTAGAGACGTTCGAGGTCCAAATTCACCTTCAAATGCCACTTTTGAGCCCTGCAAGTTACTAGAAAACATGATTCGAATAAGGTCTAGAGAGAGAATAAGAAACTTGTCAACCCAAAATTTTTCTTACATGCATAAAATGACCTAATTATTCATTCTAAGCATTATCCCCACAATGAAATTCAGAACATTCAAAATGAATTATTTCACTAGAAAAGAGGCCTATTACAATTCTTCCCCCCTTTAAGAACTTTGTCCTCAGAGTTGGAAAGAAGGATAATGTTGTAGAAAATCATCCAAGTTCAGCCAACTTGAATCTTCTACTGGCTATGAGATCCATTTCACTAAAATATCTACTATAGATCTACTTCTAAGAAATTTTTCCTTTCTTTCTAATATTATTTCAGGTTGAAGCTCAAAACAGCCATCATCTTTCAGCTTATAATTGTCGTACAAAACATGAGAAACATTAGATACATATCTTTTAAGTAAGCTAACATGAAATACAAGATGCACATGTAAATGTTTACGTAATTCCAACAAATAAGCAAGAGATCCAATCTTTTTCAAAACTTTGAAAGGACTTACATATTGAGGAGAAAGTTTATGATCCTTCCTTAGCAACAAGTTAGATCGGTCATCAGGATTAACTTTCAGAAATACCATATCATGAACTTGAAATTCAAGTGGTCTTCTCTTTAAATCATAGAATTTCTTTTCTCTTTTATGAGCTTCTTTTATGTGTTTCTTTATTTTTCCCAAGTTCTTCATCCATTTTATCAAGCGGTTCTTTGGACACTTGTACTATATTTGGAAAATCCAAAAAGGAAGGTGGAGTCAAACAATTATAACCGTACATAGCTTCAGATGAAGTCATTTTTATAGATACATGTCATGCACTATTGTATATTGCAAACTCAACCAAGGGTAAATATTCACTCCAATTATCTTGCTTTTCATTCACATACATACACAACATATCTTCAACTATCCTGTTAACCCTCTCGGTTTCCCCATCACTTTGTGGATGGAAAGTTGTACTCATACGAAGTTGAGTTCCAATCGATTCAAATGTTGCTCTCCAGAATTTTGACGTAAATCTAGAATCTCTATATGAAATTATGCTTTTGGGCATTCTATGCAATCAAAAAATTTCTTTTACAAAGATTCTTGCAACATTCAATGCCGTATCAGTCTATTTCATAGGAAAGAAATGTGCCATCTTGGTAAGCCAATCAACTATAAAGAATATGGTATCATGCTTACTTCTGGTCATAGGTAGCTTAGTGATAAAGTACATAGAAATAGACTCCCACTTCTGATTTGGAACATCCAAATGTTGAAGCATTTTAGGCATCCTCTTAAACTCAGATTTCACCTGTTAGCACTTCAAACATTACTTACATATTTTCTAATATCCCGCTTCATACATGGCCAAAAGTAAGAATACTTTGTTTTAACATGGGTTCTTGAATAGCCTAGATGTGCAGAAAAAGGTGCATCATGACAATCTTGCAATATTTTAACTTTGAATGGAGATTCAGAAGATATGCATTGCCGATTGTTACAATCCAATGTTCCATTCTACAAATGAAATTTTTCCTCATACATCAATCCCCTGTTCTCATTCAAAGAATTCAAGGATCCTGTTTTAGCTGTTCTGGAATTTGATTGAGAAAATCAGAATTTGTTACAGAAACAAGATTGCACAAAGGTCTCCGACTCAATGCACCAACAACCTTATTTTCCTTACCAGCTAGATACTTAATGTCAAAATCATACTTACTTAATAATTGAATCCAATACTTCTACCTGTTGTTAAGCAATGGTTGTGTGAAGATGTATTTTAGGCTCTGATGATATGTTTTCAATTCAAAATTAACCCCTAACAATAGATGTCTCCAATGCTTAAGTGCATGCACAACATCAAGCATTTCTAAATCATGAGTAGGATAGTTAAGTTCATGTTTTCTTAGTTTTTTGGACTCATATGTGACCACCCTCCCATCCTGTGAAAGAACACATCCTATCTGACTACCACTTGCATCACATGCAACCATAAAAGGCTTTCCCATTTCTGGTATTTTCAAAACACAATTCTCAACAACTTTCTGTTTCAATGTTTCAAATGATTTTTGAGAGGCATCACTCCACGCAAATCCTACATTCTTTTTAGTCAATTCTATGATGGGAGTAGCTATCTTAGAGAAATCCTTAATATGTGCTCTTTCATATTGTGCCAACCCAAGAAAACACTTACTCTTTTTTCCATACAATGTGTTCCCTAAGAGTTTGCAAAGTCTTGTTGAGATGTACTGCATGCTCAGAATCATCTTTGGAGTATATAAATATATCATCAAGAAATACTAAGATGAGTTCATCTAGGTAATCGTGAAAACTATTATTCATCAAGCACATAAGTGTGGCACGAGAATTTATTAATCCAAAAGGTAGAATTGTAAACTCATAGTGACCATATCATGTTTGAAAAGCTTTTTCAGGAATATCCTCTGTTTTGATCCTAATTTGGTGATATCCAGATCTTAAGTCAATCTTAGTGAATACAGTCGCTCCACTTAATTGACCTAATAAGTCATCTATGTGAGGGAGTGGATACATATTCTTAATTGTTCTTTTATTCAACCCCCTATAGTCAATGCATAATCTATAAGAGCCTTCTTTCTTCTTTTGAAATAAAACAGGTGCACCCCAAGGTGAGACACTCGATCTTATCAAGCCTTTCTTCAGAAGATCATCTAATTGAATCTTAAGCATCGTTAATTCATCAATGTTAAAACTATAGGTTGCTCTAGAATATGGTTCACTCCTTGGATAGAGGTCAATCGCACGGTCAATCTGCCTAGGTGGAGGTATACCAGGCAACTCTTTTGAAAATACATCTGCGCATTCTTTTAAAGGAGTTTCTACATAATTCGAAACACTTTCCTCCTTATCTTCCTCATGCATATTGTTTACACACACTATAAATGTTCTAAAACCATCATGTATACCTTTAATTATCTGCATAGCAGAAATAAGGATAGGTTTAGGGCTATTGGCATCACCTAGAATATGAATAGATTCATCATCTAGCTTTAAAGTGATCGTTCTTTGCTCACAGTTAATCATCATAGACTTTTTAACTAACCAATCCATGTCCATGATTGCATCACTCTGTTTCATCTCAATTACATGGAAACTTCTAGAAAAGCACCTATTAGAAAGAGTAAATTCAAGGTTTTAAATATATCCTTTCGTGTAGTGTAATCGTTCATTGGCCATCTCTATAGGTTTGGTTGTCTGCATATTTAGGGCTATCCCTATATTCTCTACCACTTTGAAAGATAGAAAACAATGGATACTACCTGAATCGATCAAAAATCTGATTTTATGCGCATAAATCATACCCGAAATTGTGATTACATAAGCCTTTGGGAAAGAACTAACCACCATGCAATGTAAAGTAGAGTCAGGGCACTTACCTCCATGATCTAGTTCCTCAATAATTGTACCCTCCTCGATGATGTTGATCACTTTTGATTGTGCGGGTCGAAAGATTGTGCTTTTTGGGCACTCATATGTCCGATGCTCTTGCTCCCCGCAACAAAAACATAGACCAAGTCTTTTTGACCTCTCAATAAAATTAGGGTCTTGTTGCCACTCGATTGGTTGACACCTCCTTTGATTTTCCACCTGAGCAAGATTCTTGCCTTGGTTATTTGAAGATGGAGTCTTCTTTGAATTGTTCATATTCATTACAACAGGTCTTTGTGGCCTATGTCCCGTTGCAATGAATCTGCTTCTATTTGCCTTATGCAAATTGAACTTCTCCATCTTCTCAAAGTTCTCGGCCATCACAACAACATCAAGAAATTCAGTGCATCCAGATCCCTTGCTTGATAGCGAAGTTCCTCAAGAAGCCCTTCAATAATATTACTCTTTAGAGCGTTACCACTAACCTCTAATGCATATTTATGAAGACGTAGGAACTTTGCTTTGTACTCATCAACAGATAAGCTATGCTTATCACTTTTATGTTGTCGGAAATTGTAGAAGTCCATCTTCTTCTCCATATGGTAGTGTGGAGAACAATAGCATTTTTAAGCTTGTTCTCTAAATTCCTTCCATAGAACTGGACGAGAATGCATTTGAGTCTGCATATACGACTTCCACCATAGCTTCGCAATCCCAGGTAGGTGTAGGATCCCAACTTTTGCCTTGGACTCTTCAGTAAATTGTTGAAGATCAAAGAAATCCTCCAATTCTTCAATCCATGCCTCAAGATCTTCACCACTCCTCTTCTCACCATCAAAATCATTCAACTTTGCCTTCTTGAAGACTTGGTTAAGGGCAAACTCACCTGGTTCCATATCTTCATAATTGCGTTTTTGTTTTCCGCAAGGTACACTAGATGTTCTTGCACCTTCATCTACTTCATCGTTCAGCTACACAAACAAATTTGTTGCTCTTTTTGGTTGCTTTCTGCCTCGTTCTTTGCGTAATTTTCTAAGAAGCTTCTGAATAAGCTCCTCTTGTTCAAGAATCTTTTGTGTTAGACCTTCCATTGTTCTCGAGGATTGATTCTGCTCTGATACCACTTGTAGCATTTCCTCAATCACAATCTATCCCCAATCACAATCTTTCGATCACTCAAATAAAAGAAGGAGAGAAGAACGCAGAGATTGCACAGGGTAAGAGAAAATCTGAGTCGGAAGAGTAGAAACAAATATGACACAGAGAAGGAAGAATTCTGATATTATAGATGTGAATCAATGGTTACAATAGCTTCTTGATTAAGAATTTTCCTCCCGACCACCCCCGAGCTATCACAATCACATTCACACTGGCACTCTCAATCACACTCTCACTCTCACTTTCACTCTCACTCTCAATCACAAGGTAATTCTGAGATTTCTGTGCATCCCCTGTGTTGATGTGCAGGTCTCCCTATATCAGAGTTTGATCGCGGCCCTCCCAAAGAAGTGTGCCATCCACCAAATTTAGAAAAAGTCGAGTTTCTCTAGAACTTTTGCAAAAAGCCATGCGATCATAGTGCGCTTTCTTTCTTTAGCGTACCTGTGAAAAATAGGAGGAAAACACCAAAAAGACATATCCGAAAATATCCATAATTAGACATGGTGACACGTAAGCATCAAAATCATAGATTTGAATAGAATTAGATAAGCCCTAGTTTTTTTTTTAGTGTTAGAAAACGGCACTTTTCAATGCCCTGTAACTCAAAAATGGTAGGAATTAGCTAAAGCTTATGAGAGAAACTTTTATTCAATTTTGTGATCTGCATGATAGTGTTAGAGACGTCCGAGGTCCAAATCCACCTCCAAATGCCACTTTTGAGCCCTGCAAGTTTCAAAATTCTAGAGAGAGTAAAATCAAGGCATTTTCTTACAATAAACTAAATATAGGACCCTGAATGAGGTACTCAAAACATGATTCACAAAAATTTCACACAGGCACTTTTATTCTCTTATACTTGCTCTACCTTTCTCTCATACAGAGTTTTCCTTAATTCTTTCATCTTCACCTTCAAAATTCCACTAGAAAACATGATGCGAATAAGGTCTAGAAGAGAATATGAAACTTGTCAACCCAAAATTTTTCCTACATGCATAAATTAATGACCTAATTATTCATTCTAAGCATTATCCCCACAATGAAATTGAGAACGTTTAAAATGAATTATTTCACTAGAAAAGAGGCCTATTACAATGTACAAAAGATAAGTAACCGGTTAAGGCTATAGGCGTATATACAAGCTAGGGGGAAAAAACCTCCTAAAGAGGGAAAAAAGTGCCCCGAGGTTCGTAGTGTGTTCACACACATGACTACCTAAATATATTAACATATGAGAGAGAGAGAGACCTAATTCATTACTTTTATATACATATATACATACATACATACATACATACATACATACATACATACATACATACATACATACATACACACATATATACATACATACATACATTCATACATACACACACATATCAACACATATATTTTTATAGTTGTATGTGGTATGTTCTTTTGTGGGTACATACATACATAGATACATGCATACATATACATACATACATACATACATACATACCTACATACATACCTACATACATAGATACATACATAAATACATACATACATACATACGTACATACAGATAGATGTATGTACATACATACATACATACATGCATACATGCGTACATACATACATACATACATACATACATACATTCACACATACATACATACATACATACACACATACATACATACATACATACATACATAGATACATACATACATACGTACATACATACATACATACATACATAAACACATACACCATCTATTCTTTACTACATACAATAAAGACCCATTTGATGAGACCTCCAGAGACATTATCTTTGACTAGCTAGCTTAATAGATCCATGGAACGTCCCTATGTAAGAGAGTTCTTGAGAACAATAGGCTCAAATTAATGGTCCTCGAGAATAGCACACTCTTCTACTAGTGTCTATGTGCATTTTGGTTGTTCATTCATAAAAATGATTTGAATTCTACACTTGGGCAAAAAGATGAGATACAAAATGTTTTATCGTAACGAATAAACCACACACACACAATTGGATGATTGCCCACACACACACAATTGGATGATTGCCCACGTGTATGTTTAGTCAACTCCAGATTTCAATGCAGCTCTAAAGGTCGACCAACTTTTCTATTTTCAATACTTCAAGGGATTGAATTAAAAAAAAAAACTCTGAGTAGGCTCACTCAGAAGCAAGATGTGACCCTGATAGAAACACAAAATGTAGGTTCCAAAAAGAAACATGTGTCCTTCTGTGTGAGTTCATTTTCTATGCTCTGCCTCTTCTGATGTTCTTCTTGTTACCGTGAAGATGGCA
Source organism: Ceratopteris richardii (assembly GCA_020310875.1). NCBI lineage: Eukaryota > Viridiplantae > Streptophyta > Polypodiopsida > Polypodiales > Pteridaceae > Ceratopteris > Ceratopteris richardii. The sequence continues at coordinate 14,782,869 of CM035430.1, forward strand.
GATATTTTCACAGAAGATAGACCTTCTCTGCTGCCTACATCTTGACATACTCTTAGGGGGGGCTCAAATGATATCGGCTACGAAAAAAAAACAAGAGGATATTTTTCTTTCAGTAAATGAAAGTTCGACAACAGCTTACTCTCCCAAACTTTAATTAATAGAAAAAACAATTATACAAAAGAACGAGGTTAGTATAGTACCCGTGGAACCTTTCGAATCCCACCAAGGAGGGGTTACATCGCTAGAGAGCTTTACAAAAAAGGTTGATCATCTCTCATGAACCTTACGGTTATAGGCCCGAAGTGTACATCTCTATCTCGTAGGTCCCAAGTGGGCATCTCTCTCTCATAGGCCCCAAAAGTGTACATCTCTCTCTCTCTCATATTTCGAATCCATCCATCAGCTGCAAGCAAATCGTTTTGCATAAATGGTCGTACACAATAGGTTTCTCGTATCGAGAATAGAAGGCAGATAAGACGATTGACTGAGCTTGAGCCGGCGAAGATCAGAAAACGGACATTCTGCGGGCAAGAAAAGTGTGATGACTTGTCTCTCCTCGGATGCGTTCTATAAACACCTTGGCAAGGTAAGGTGATACTACGACAGAGAAGCTCCAACAAGGTGATACTACTACAGATAATCTATCCATCGATGATGCATCTGACAAAGGAGGCGGAAGCTGGAAGACGTACGATATCAGGTACACACAGAGATGGGGCACGACATGGAGAGGGTTCACTCCGAAAGGCAAAATCTTCTGCATTATCAAACGTCCATAGCGGGCAACTTGCAGACAATTGCTACAGGTATTACAGCACGTATAGAGGAAAGTATTGGTAGAGTCTGCAGAGAGATACAAATGTGAGCATGTGACTCCGTATGAGGTTATTGCAGTGGTCAAGCAGACCACCGATAGTGATTGCATTGTGATGTCTCTTGTGGCCATATCATGTTTGTCGTATATGCATGCTATTTGCGTACTGTGTGCATTCACAAGGACAAGTTACCGTGGTGAAATACAGACCATAACACACATGAAAGAAGCCGCTCAGAGAATGTATATCTGTTGTATCTGGAACAATATATATCTGTTATTTATCAATTGATTTGGAACAATGAAATCATATATTTATTCACACATATCTATTGTATTTAGAACAATAAAATCATTGTCTATGGATTGATTTGGTCTCAGCATGAATCTTCATCATCTAGAAAATGTGGTTTATACCTGTTTTCAACTGCACATACGATTCACAAAATCTATAAAACTAAAATGAAAAGAATTTTTTCAAGCCTAATACTAAATCATCTTATTAGAAGCACTTCAACCTGATGATGTTCACGTAATCAAACTTATTCTCTAATGATTTTCAGACATCCAAGAAAATAATATCATCTGTGTAAAGCTTTTCATAAAATGGACGCTCCATGTTAGATGAAAACAATGTACCAACCTCCTCCATTATTACAATTAGTTCACTTTCTTTTCCATGCTGAAAATCAAGAGTACTCTGGCGTAAATTAGAGGAACGTATTTATACGTGTTCAGGCCACATTCGAATTCCACATCAATTTTAAAGAAATTTTGGCACAAGGTCTCAGCAATCTGTTGTTCTAGCCCTTGAAATTAAGAAAAAGAAAATTGCATATGTGCATAAGAATCTTCAAATGTGGCCCATCATTTGAAGAAATTCCTGATTGGTACTTTCTACAATCATGGACTAAATAAGATGAAATGGCGTTTTGTGTAAGCTTATGACATTAACTGAGAGCGTAGATGATTGAAACATGTTGTCTTTATTTTTTTTTTTTGTGAGAACTAGATATTCCATTTTCAATAAAGAACACTTCATATATTTAATTCAAATTATCAATAGATTGCAAAATTCAGGTTATCAATAGATTGCAAAATCGAGCTCCCTTATAAATAAACAGACTTCAGATTTCAACGCAGCACTAAAAATCGACCACCTTGTCCACTTACAAAATACTCTTGGAGATTGAGTAAAAAAATCTGAGTAGGTTCACTCAGAAGAAAATGTACATGTGGTTGTGATAAACACATTGTATGTTAAAGAAAAAAAGGCAAACTTCAAGTAAAACATGTGTGTCCTTCTTTGTCAGTTCATTTTATATCCTCCTCTTCTGTTGTTTTTCTTGTTACTGTGAAGATGTTACAGATTTTCACAAAGCTAGAATCTATCTGAACATGTGTCCTTCTTTGGCAGTTCATTTTATATCCTCCTCTTCTGTTGTTTTTCTTGTTACTATGAAGATGTTACAGATTTTCACAAAGATAGATTCTATCTGCTGCCCCAATTATTTTAACATACTCTAAGAGTGGACTCCAATGATGGCTGCTGTACAGCAACAGAAGGAAGATGTTCCTTTCCTTGTTCAAGCTTATGGTTACTATCTTATACGCCCAGGTGTACATGGTCTCTCTGTCTCTCTCTCTCTCTCTATCAAACACATATACACACACAAACATATCCGTCAGCCGCAAGGAAATCCTTTCGCATAGATCACAGTACACGAGGTTTTTGATATCGGAAAGGCAGAAAAGACGACTGACTGGACTTGAGCCAGCAGAAAAGGAGACGGACGGACGTTCTAAGTGGAAGAAAAGTGTGCTCTCCGCTCTTTCCTCGGATTGGTTCTATAAACATCTCGGCGGAGGAGATAAGGTGATACTACAACAGAGAGGTTATCAGTTGATAGTGCATCTGGAAAAAGAAAGTGGAAGATTGAAGAGGTACGACATCAGGTACACACAGAGATGGCGCACGACATGGAGAGAGTTCGGCAAAAGCTTCTGCAGGATTAAACTTTCATAGCCGGAAACTTGCAAAAATGGCAGCAAATGCAGCACGTATGGAAGAAAGTATTGGTGGCATCTGCAGAGATAGGCATGTGGACATCGGATTCCGTATGAGAGTATTGCAGGAGTCGAGCAGAGAGTCGATTGTGATTGCGTTCTGATGTCTCTTGTTGGCGATGACATGTCTGTCGGATATGCATGCCATTTCTGTACTGAAGTCCGTTCACAAGAAGTTACCATGGTGAAATACAGACGGACCACGAAGCAAACAAGCCGTTCAAGGCACTGCGGATTGCAGGGACTATAGGCAGATGGTTAGTTGTCAGAGATCTTATCATTCTCAAATTGTCGTATTATTTCATGGACAGGAGGCGAAAGCGAGAAAGCATTGTTTTTTTTCATTGAGAAATCTAGAGCCCCGTGACTTTGGAAAGTTTAATATGGATTTTTTTTTTTTTTTTAATAAAGGAAGTTCACCCTTGGCCTATTCTCCCGGACTTTAATTAAAATAAAGAAGAAAAGTTACAAGTGAGTGGGACTAGTGCCCATGGGACCCCCCAAATCCCACAATGCAGGGGACAAGTTCGGTAAGCTATAGGGCATTACAAATGAGGCGGACAAATCTATCATCTCCCTCATGCGGGACCCATTTGGGTTTCAGCTTGTTATCTTCGAGGAGATAAATACAGTGATGCAGCCTAAAGAGTGGAGATCTCTTATCTTGGGAGATTCTTTTACCTAGAAGAAACAAGGATTTCTCAATCGACCATTCCTTTGGGGTTTTTTTTTCTTTTTCTATGGAGGTTCAACAGAAGCCTACTCCCTCATCTTTAACTTTGAAATTACAACTGTAGACTCCCACCCAAATATAGAATACCATGTTAGAGGTGGTAATCTTTACAACCTGATTTCAATACCAAGAAATGAAATACCATATTCTCAGTGGTAATCTTTACAAGCTGATTTCAATACCCAAGAAATGAAGGATGTATAACCCAACATCCTATTAATAGAATCTAAGCTTATCCTGCTCAAGTGCAAAGGGATCGTAGACACTCCCTATGGATGAGGGACCCAATCATAAGAGGCATCCAAAACTAATTGGGACATTTGTCCTCCTCTCAAACATGAGGGAGAGATGGGTATTCTTAATGTCGTGTCTCTAATAGACAAGCTCATTGTTAAGTGGATGATCAAGACCTGGCTCAACAAAAATGAATCATGGTTTCATTTTCTCTTCAAGGATAGACCAAACCTCTCCCAGAGGGACACCTCAAGGTGATGAAAACCAGTTCTCTTCATGCTTTTCTTTTTTCTCCTACTTCAGTGATCCCAAAGGGTCGAATTTGGTGGTTTTTCTTTGGACCGTGGAACAAAATGAAAGCACATTGTTATCTTAGCAACAAATAGAAATGGAAAATGGGTCTCAAGCAAAATGATTCCATTTGGTTTCCCATATTTGTTATTACCCATATCGATCAAGGGAAAGTCTTACAACCTAGAAAACCGTTGGCCAATTGCATTTTACACTTGGAAACATCTACAAAATTATACCGAAAAAGATTTAATAAAATAAGAGAAAGTGATAGGATGTTCATATTGGATTACAATGATTGGTGTCTATTGCACAACTGCATCCTAGCTTTGAGCAACAAAGATGTGCAGGTAATGCAATTCATCAATAGCCACCAGTCTAAAGGTCTTAGATGAAAAAATAGCAACAAAATTAAAGATATTCCGAAGCTCAAATAAAATGTGGATTATCACCTTAAACTTATTAATAATTCTTGCATGTTATGGTCTCAGATTATATGGGAAGTTCAATTGCAAGAGTTATTGCACCCATTTATTGAGAGAGAAAGGATCGTTCTCCTATGGCAATTCTTCATGAAGGCATCTTGACCAACACCAAAGTCAAAAAATTATGGGATGCACTTCCATGATGTGGGATATTATCGAAGGCTAAAGAAGAAATTCTCCATCCTTTCTTCTCTCTTTTCTATGACACCATGGTGTTGGAGTGCATTAGGGTGAAAAACGGTCGAAAAGGGGTTGTTTGCTGATGAGAGATTAAGGAAATTGACAAATAGAGTCTTTCCACGTGAACAAGAATATAACATTGTTGTCTCTTTTAACCGTATGAAGATTTAATACAATATTCTCTAAAAGCGCCGCTCAAGTGATGAAGAGTCTCGTATTCAGTGTACAATTTTTTGGTTTCATGCAAAAAAAGATGTTTTGGCACACTACACAAAGCATATTCTCAAATTTCCAAAAAGGAATTGATTTTTGAAGATACGAAATATTTTTGGGTTCACAAAATTTCATTATCATTCAGCGACAGGGTTTACAACAAATCAAAAGTTTCCACGTGTACAAAGCCTTTTTCTCTGTAAATACTACCAAAAAATATGAACGTCGATTTCTCGCTTTGAACATTCTTCTTCTTCTAAGTTCAAATGGCTTCTTGTTCTCGTCGTCCTTCCAATCGTGTAACCTCATGTGAGGTTTACAATAGAAGAGAGGATTCTTTGTGGAAACCTCTTTCTATGAAAGTAAATGAATGGGTAACTATGCTTCCTAGCTACAGAGGTGCCCATAAAGTCAAGCGTGCCAAAAGAAACAACACAAGAAACCACTGGAAGGGACGTATTCTCAATTTCAAATTGAAGAGATGCGGTTGGTTTGCACGAGTACAACATGTGTACACCACTAAGGATCTTGTTGTAGAAAATAATCTTCAATTCCCTTCGTACTGTAAGTGAAGTTTTACAATGCTCTTCTATCATTCCAATTGTTTTTGTATAACAAAACATATGTTTTCGTACTGCAGATATCTTTCCTTCCAATATTGTGGAATGGCAACCTGTTGAATGTTTAACAAGAACATTCAGAGTTCTTCATAAGGAATATGCAAAACTCATGTATGCAGACAAATCTGTTCAATTTTTCAATAGCATAGAGTTATTTGTCCATTATGTAGATTATCAAGTGCCATCAAGGAGGAGTTCTTATGGAAATATTGTACATGTACCTAGTCCTTGCATCTCTTCATTAGATTGGGATGCTCTTGATCATTCAACATTTTCAAGTTTTCTATGCAAAATGAAATTTGACATCCAAAAGGCAATGGCAGTAGGCCGAATTTCGAGAAGGATAAAGATTCAATGGTTTTTGCCTATTCATGTCTTTGTAGCATGCTTTAAAAACATGTTATTATAGAAAACAAAAAAATGTGGTTGAATAGGAGAGTCTCTATTTCAGAGATTGATGATGTTTTAGGTAGGGAATGGGATAGCAAAGAAGTTCAAAAGCTAGGTGACATTATTTTATGTAAAGTTAGTCCCAATTCTCTTTCAATCTCATATCAGATATGTCGACAATCTCTGGTTTTAGGATATGACTATAGAAGGTGGAAAAAAAACCTTGGACTTGTATAGCCTTGGACTCAGAGGAGAGCTGTCCAAAATTTGAGTTAGAAGTATTGATTCATCCGGATTTTCAATCAAGGAAAATAATTGTCACTGCAAATTGGAATCTCAAAAATGTAAGGGAGCTCCTAGAATACCTTGATGAGGTATCATCACAGTGTAGATTCTCAATTGATGATGCAATAGTTAACATTAGATCAGAGAAATCATTATCTTGCATAACTTGCCTGCCACCAAGGGTGATTAAGTTCCAACCCTTAAGATTGTAACAAGTAAACCCTTGACATTCTTACATAATGTATCTCCCTCTTATAGAAGCTTCTATTGATACTTCCATTGAATTTTCTTTGCAGGATGGTGACAAAGAATGTGTGTTAAATTATGAATTTTAAATGTCTATATTCATATTCGCATTTTTTAATTTAATTTCAAGATTTTGATGAGGTTCTTATTGTACAATGATAAGAATATAAACCAAGACATTCTTAGATATTTTTTAGGTCCTTTATTTCATATTTCCATTGATTTTTATTTGCAGGAGTCAATTGATGACTTCAATTATTCCCCTTCATCTAAACTCATATTGGCATTTTTTTTGTTTAATCTTAACATTCTGATGAGGTTCCAACTAAGAAATAATTATACAAGAACTTGTATAAGTAAATTCTAGATGAACAAGAGATCTAGAATTCAATATCTAGTTTCAATTTCATTATTTGAGTCTATCAAAGGTGCACATTAGTTTCAATTAAATTATTTGATTCTATCCATCTTTTCTGTCCTCAAGTAATGCAAGAGAAAGTATCATGGTGCACATAAAAAGTAATATTAGAGAGGGTGGAGAACCTGGTGCAAATTCCAATCCAAGGTTTGATATTTCAAAATATAAAGAGCATGACTTAAGTCATAAAATAGAGGAGACGAGATTAGAGAAGACGATCGATTCAAGCGACTAGTGCAATCTGAACTTGTTGGATCGCCCTTATCACTTAGATCGGTCGTGTTGGCTCATGACTATAAAAACAACTTGCAACAAGGGGATGCTATGTTGAAATGGATTATATGACCGATGCAAGCGATAGGGGCAATCCAAAATTCTCCGATTCCCTGTATCGCTTGTATCGCTCATGTCCTCTTTCTTCTTTATGTTCTTCTCTATGTTCTCCAATTTAAACTTTCCAACAAGAATGAAGTAAGAAACCCACAATGCAGTCATATTTGTGACATGGCCAAATTTGATTGGACCATGCAATGAACTTTTGTTAAACTCTCAAGAGGTTCAATATAACTGTATATTTCTCAAGGCATGTAAATATAGGCAAATAAATATGGTTACAATGACCATCTTCCAGATGAAGATTGGCATAAGTACATACAATTTGTATATAAATAAATCTTCCAACCTATATTGGTTTTACAATAGATTTCAATCTTAAACTCAAAAATGATTCAACCCTTTCTATCCTTTTTGGAGCCCTCTTTTCTCTGTTGCTTGTGGCCCTTTTTGGAGCTTTCACCTTGACTCATTTTCTTGGTCCCATGCTTCAATGGTGAGTGAAGAGGATGCCCTTTCTTTTTTTCTTCAGACTTTTTTTTATCAGGTGGAGGGGGTGGAGGTGAGTCTGGATCATTAGGGTAGATTGCATGTTTCATAATGCCATTTATTGCTCTCTCTTTGATCAAGATGATCCATGCATCTGGATAGTCTGATAAATTTAATTCAGGACTGTAAAACCTTCTTTCCAAGAATCTTACAGCATTTGCAATCACTCTCCAACCACATGATGTTGCGTCTTTCTGCAATGGCACATGAATTTGTATGTATCCAAATTGCTTTTGTTCATTCAATTCAGCAATTCCAGGAAAATTCTAATCAATATGCATCTTGAGAAGCTTTGCAACACTGCATTGTAAAGTGAAAATCAGAATGGATGGCATGGCTCTTAAATAGAAAACAAAATGTATAGCAACTTACACTTTGCAATTCCCATGTTGTGATTTAAGAGAATTGAGGAAAAGAGCTTGATATGCATTGAAGTCAACAATAATAAGACTCCAATGGCCCCTGTCAATGAGTTGCATGTAAATATATACTTTCTTTAATGAAAAAAATATCTTTCCAAAATGAAGATGAATACTTAATTTTCAATATATGGGTAGATAACACATTCTACCTCTTCTGTAAAATTGTGTAGAAAGGACTTGGCATCTCCATGTTTATGCAAAAAACACTGTGTCACCAGAGGATCTATGATATTAAAAGAAAATTAAGCAATACAAGAGCACATTATGGCCTCTAGATAATACCTGAGTGAAATGTTGACCACACTATCTGATATTTCAACATGAAACTCCCTCAACATTTTGTTGTCTTCAGGTCTAATGTCAAGAAACCATTCATTCTGCCATGCCATTGCAACATTAACTATTATCTGCCGATCTCCTTTCTTAAGGAGCTCTTTATTTGCTTTCTGTAACTTTAGAATTTGGTTTAAGATGACACTTTCCTCTGTAAATAATCCCTGCTTTTTCCTCTCCTCCTCACTATTTGTTGCAGTTCTAGTTTCATGATCATGAGTGACCTGAGGGTTGATCTCTTCAATGACAACTGTTGTTTTGGGTGCACGGGCTGGAGGCATATTTAAAATATCGAACAATTTTTTATCACGGTGATCAATAGGAACTAGAGATTTATCACATTTATATCTTATTCTTGAAACAATAACATAATCCTTCGCCATTAGTGTTACCCTATGAGAATGAGCAGCACATAAATAGGCATCATTCATAAAATCAATAGCAAAGTCCTCTACAGCTTCTTGCAGGCATAACAGTGCTTGAGTTTGCCACCTCACATTGATAAAGGATGAGGTCTTCATCAAAGAACAGAGGTTGGTTGTGATTTGCTTGACAACTCTCATAAATGGAAGTCTGGGGATCAACAATCCCATAGACTTTTGAGCTCTTCTAATTTCCCTCAAGGACTTTACATGGTACTTGAACCTTTTCTTTGAAGGCGTCTCTAATACATTGCCTTGAACCTTCTAGGGATTTTGCTCCTGGGCGTTTTGTTCCTGGGCATTTTGGTCCTGACCCTCAGGGTACAACTTCCTTGTTGTCTTTTTGGTCCTAGCCATATTCTGTCACAAAATGAGAGTCTTTAGGCAAGGAAGTGGAAAGGAAAGGCAACTTACTCTCAAAAACTTTGATCAAGGACTCTTTCCACTGTCAGAGACATGACCGATCCAAGCAATAAGAGTCATCCGGAAATGCCCGGATGTCGCTTATCGATTGCATCGTCGTGCTTCTAATCGTGAAGAAATATCAGTGAATACCATTTCCCTTGGAATGCATTATAGCTAATTCTCAACCAAATAAAACATTACTTCAAAGCTTTGATCAAGGATGCCATTTAAGAAGCAGGATCGATCCAAGCAATTAGGAACATCCGAAAATCCTCGGATGTCCCTTATCGCTTGCATCGGTCACCCTTGAATTCATCATGAAATATTAATCAATACTAGTTCAAATATAGCTTACAATGCATAATACTCAAGCATCACTAAGAAAAGCATAATTTGCAAGCTATGATCAAGGACTCGATGCGATTTAAGAAACATGACCGATCCAAGTGACTAGGGTTATCCACAAATCTCAGATGTACCCTGATCGCTTGGATCGATCGTGTCCATATTACCTAACGCACAGAGTGTTCTCTATGGAAATTGTGAAGAAGCAGCTTAAAAACTTCCTAGCGATGGAACTTCGACGCTTGGAAAGTGTTGAGAAAAAAAAATGAGAGAAATGAATACGGAAGCTTATATAGGTCTCAGAACTGAGTTGACCGTTGGTGCCATGTGGCATGCCACGATTGGTCCACGTCATATAGCCGTTGCGAATTCCAACGTTCTTTGCCATGTGGCATGATTTTATTGGGCCACATCATGTATGCATTGGGATTCCCAACATATGTTTGCCATGTGGCACTCACTGATTGGTCCATGTGGCACTCACTAATTGGTCCACGTCATTCGACCGTTATGTCCTCCCTCCTTGCTTATAAATAGCAACTCCCTTCACCAATTCAAATTTTGAACCTTCAAAGAATTTGCCTCATTTTCGTGCGTATTTTCCTTTCATCCCCGACATGACTGATACAAGCAATTTTCCCCGTTTGACCCACATTGACTCGCTTTAGTCGCTTGCATCAGTTGTGTTCTCCTCTAGGACATACAAGAGAAGCTGCAGCTAAGATGGAGGGAATGAATGAGATCCTTAGTGTCTCTCCATCAGAGAAACTACTTGATTTCATGGTTCAAGAGGGTTTAATTCTAGATTACTTTCCTGATGCAATGACGATATTCAACCCCAAGATTGATTTTGAAAAACTCCTAGAGAAATCAAAATTTTTTCTTAAGGATGAGTGGGAGAACTTCTTGGGGTTGATCAATGGAAAGATTCTTTCAATTTCTCAGAAAACCTATGTCCATCCTCACATCTTTGGGAAGGATCCAATAGATAGGGCGAAAATCACGACAAAATGCAAAAGGATATCCCCTTTGCCAGGGAAGCTAGATTTATGCCCAGAGCATGAGAAGGACTGCCGCTTGCTCCCTTTAAACATTGCTTTCTTGATATGGCTTGATCACATCTCAGTTGAAAAGGAGGAAAGTGTTCATGTTGAAGATGAGCCTTTCTTAGAGCTTACACTTGAGGGAAGCTCAAAAACTATGTAAGGTGTCATGGAGATTGTTGAGGAGATCAATCTCCAAGCAGAAGAAGAGCAGGTCAAAGGTTTTGATGTGGCCACTTTTAAAGCAGAGACTGCAATAAGGGAGCCAACTGAAGAAGTTCAAGTGTCTGAGAAGTCCCTACTTCTCCCAAATCTACCTTTTTACTTTATCTATGAAAAGGAGCTTATCCCTCTATTTTACATTCAGGAACTTTTCAATCTTAGGGAGGACTACTGCCTTGCAGCTATAGCTAAGTCAGAAGAAGTTGCAAGGACATTCATCAATAAGAAAGGACAAAGAAAAGAAGAATTTTTGCGTCTTGATTGGGATTTGTCAAATGAGGAATTCAAAGATTCATCACAAGCTCTTTCAAAATGCTTTGAGAAAGCTAAAGGAACAATTTTTATTGACTCAAAAGAGCTCATTGAGGAGGAAGATGAGGTCAAGGTATGCTATTTAATATATTCTCATGAATTTTAGGGTTAGGAAATGAGATGCGACCGATGTAACATCTTTTAGCTTGTATCGGTTTATAAAGTGAGAAATCGACCACGACCGATGCAAGCGATATCGGATATTTTCCGTTGGGCCTTATCGCTTGCATCGGTCATGTTTGGACTTGAAGAAGATGACATCAAGGTATATAGTTAAATATATTATCAAGAATTTTAGGCTTAGGAAATGAGATGCGACCGATGCAATATGTTTAGCTTGTATCGGTTTTGTCCAAGATCTCCATTTGAAGTGTGAGAAATCCATCACGATCGATGCAAGCGATAAGGGCCATCAGATATTTTTTGTTGGGCCTTATCACTTGCATCGGTTGTGTCTAGAAGTTGCATGCAGCATTGATAATAGACATCTGGCTTTGTAAACATATAACATGTTTCTAGGTACTTTGCAAAGAGATATTGATAATGACCGATGCAAACGATAACGAACATCTGATAATTGCTTGCATCAATCGGGTCTCTTGCCTTTTGTCTAATTGTTTCAAGTTACTTTTCATGACTCCTTAAGTGTGCTTGCACTTCATTTGACCTTGTTTTTCATTTTTACCACAGTTAACTATATTGGATGAAGACAACTACCTTCGCACGGGCAAGGGAACAAGAAAAACCATAGAAGAGAGAGGAAAAGCAAAGGTGGATATTCATTCAATTATCCACTATCTTCCAAACTTGAACCCAGACACTTATTTGTGTTATTCACAAGCACTATAGTGAGGTCCCAGACTTTGCATTGTTCTCCTTGAGGACTCTATCAAAATACATGGGTTTTACTCCAATATCCTTAATGCTTTCAGAGTTTTGCTGCTTGAAAGAGCAGCTGCATTCAAAATTTTTGGCTATGCCCCAGGACTCAATGCTTCAAGGGCAGGGTACTTTCTTTGTTATTCAAGCTATGCAATGGCTGTAGGGGTGTCAGATTTAAAAAGCATTGCTGGATACAGGAGAAAAGAGTTCCTCATATAGAGGTGATTTGCCAGAGCCAAGCTCTTTAAAGAGACTCAAGGAATGACTTCATTTTTTCAAATTCTATTACTCACCAAATGTACATATACAGAAATTGCCCAATGTGATATAAGACATTGCAAATTATTTTGGTGTAAGTGATCCATGTCCTAATATTAATTGTTATTGATCCATGATCTGTTCTCTGGTCAAAGTCATTTGATGGTAATAGACATATTTCTTTTCAAAGCTTAATACATCATGAAATGTACATACATGACATCTTAAGAAAGAGGATTGGTTCTTGCTAAGCTTGAGAACACACTATGTTATTTGAAGATACACAACTTAACTTGTGGTTGGTCTCGCAATTGTGATCAAGATATTCATTACCTCCTCATGGCAAGGTCATGTTCAAGTTGGAAAGGATTTATAACATTTTCCTCTACACAAGAAATGTCAATAGAAGAGGTGTGTTAAAGATTAAAAGGAAGGAATTTAGTAGCTTGATAAAAGATAACAACTAATTGGATGGCTAGGTCTTGGAGAAATGACAAAGCTTCTTGGGCCAAATTTATCTTCACAAAAACTGATTTTCTTTCTCTCATGAGTCTCCCTATGTGGAGAGAGCTCGATTTTATCACGCTCTTGTTCTCTTAGTTCCCGGTTATTCCTGAAGACTTAGATCTCATGTGATCTTTGTGGAAAGGATGGAGCAAAATGAAATCATTGTGAACCATTAATAATGGTTAGAAGTCGGCCCTTGGAATCACACAACATGACTCTATTTGGTTAGAACTGGGCCCTTGGAATCACACAACATGATTCTATTTGGTTCCAAAATCTTAGTATTTGAGTAAAAAAATCTCCAAAGACCTAAGAGACTTTTGAATGAAGTTTTTGAATGTGGAAACACCTATGGAGCCAAGATAAAAGACATTAGATCAATTTTGGAGATATTGACCTAATTCTAAGAATCCACTTTGAAGACTAGTGCCTTATAAGCATAGAATCAATGGTTGGGATGAAGCAAAAATCCACCACTTGGTTGGGAATGAACTACCCCCATTGGAAGTTCTCTAGTAGCATAATGGTAAAAAAAATGGAGGAGACTCAAAGAATAAAAAAAAACTTGAACTACCATTATTTTCTTAACAAGAGGTGGTGTTTGGAATTCTCATGTATTAGATGGGAGTTCAAGTTAATGCATAGGAGTAGTGTTGCACATACGAAGACCAAAGTGAAGGAGTAAAGATGAAGCAAAGCAAGGAAGATAAAGACTAATAAGAGAGTCAAGGACTTTTGGGGAAACCTACATGCACTTCTCTAAGCTAGCTATTTAGGCTAGTCCATAAGTTTAATCATAATTTTCTGGATGTATCAGTTTTGCAATTCCTTTGATTATGGGAAAGTGAGTGCGCACATATATTTTGATCATCATAGTTTAGCTAACATAATCAATAGGTTAAAATAGATCTACAATCAGTTTAGAACTATTTTTAGCTAATCGAACCATTTTTGTGGGTACAAGGCTTCCCATTTTTGTGTAAAGATCAATTAGAGCTCATATTTCTAACTATTTTTTCCATTGTAAGAAGTGAGCTCTTGCGAAAATCTCATAACTCTCTCTTCTTCTCTAGTTTTTGTCCTCTTCTAGATCATTTGGAGTGGACATGGTGAGTAAAGTGTGTCCTAAGGGGCTATAGAAACATTGAAGGGTCTTTTCCATGCATGTTTCTGGCTCTATTGAGATGTAGATAGCTCCCCAACAAGGTAAGATAAATATTGTGAATCTTTAAAAGTCTATTCTTTCTCTGTAATTTTTGAAGGTATCAACACATTAACATGTAAAACTTTCAATTCCACAAGTTTTGATATGTGAGAAAAGGCAAGTATCTTTGACCCTTGTGGAGACATTGTTGTATGAAGCTTACACGGCTGAGAATTTTAGATTCCACTCTTTCTTCTTCCTTCTCTCTCAAAACTTATGACTTATCTCTTGGTTTCCATGCCCTTGACCAAGTAGGTACTTCGATTGATAATTTTGTTTTGTTAATCAACTATTTTGATGCAAGTATGTGTCTCCTTTGAGACCTAGACGTCTATGGCAAACACTTTTTGCATCACTATTGGGGATCTATGTCTATGTCAATGATGTAGAAACAAAATTGAGTTTTACGTAAGGTGAAAAAGTGCTTGGATGCTTGGAGATTGAAGGATCTGGTAAGAAATCAAATGTCAAGTTCTATTAAAAAACTACACTTTTAGTGTCATGTCATCTTTTGGAAGATGAAGAAGTGAGGAAAAGAAGCTTTGGGAGGTATTTCAAGGCTTGACGAGGTAAAGAAAATCTTTGGAGTGCTTCTAATTGCAAAATCTTAGGTATTGGATAGAGGATAGAGAACACAAAAATCTTGTAATTGATACACAAAAAATGTAAGACCCCCTTCTTGTGGAAGTTTCAAGACATTTGGATGCGTGTGTAGGGAGATAGAAGTGTCAAAAATTTCATGTTAGATATTTTTTTGCAAAACCCCGGAATTTTTATGAAAGAATTTTGCATATTCTTGTTTTACACCCCAAAAACCTCGGAAGAGGTTCATCAAACTTGAAAAATGTACCCAAAACGTGAAAAAACAAGAGCCATCACTTTCTTGATGCACAAGGAATCCAATTGAGTAAGAGCCCACAATTTCCCCAAGTCATCCGAAAGGTCTCAAGCCATCTGGATAGTTAGAGAAATAAACCCCATGATTGAGAAATCATGATTGTCTAAAGAAATCAAATTCTTGAAGTTGAAATCAATAATCAAGGCATTAGGATTTCTCATAGTCATGTGAAATAAAAAATCCTCTTCTAGTTCATCATGATTGTCTTTCAAGATGTGAAAAGGGCTAGCAAGGATTTTGATTATTTTGGGCACCAAGTGAAGTATTTCAATGGCGATGCACCACAGTGCATTGTCCCTCTCGAGAGCTCCATGACGATATCCCTTGAGTAGAAAACTGAGCTCCTAGGGCTGCACACGCTACTCCGCACAGAGGCTACAGAATACATAGAAAAAAAGAGTACATAGGGAACACAAAGACATACTTCTTAGGTCTTACAAATGTGGTCGAACTTACAGTCTGTCGCTGACGAGGCCACTATATGTTTTATTAAAGAACATATACAAAGAAGTGTTTGCTGGCCATTTGGCCTTCACATGGACACTAATAGTAGAATCTCCCACTAAAGGCCAATATGGCCAAAGTAACTATAGGAGAAAAATAAAGAATGATAAAGAATACGTGAGTATAAGTATACAAGCTATACCTCCCACTTGATGGGCATGTTACACAATATACAAGTGACTATGTAAGATCATGAATCAAGTACCCCCCATCAAGTGATAGCAGTGTCGAAAGCTATCCTGTTGTAGAGCTTTAGTCAAATCATCTGCATCATTATCTCGAGTGTGAACCTTATCAAGAATAATGTGCTCAGTGGCTAAGAAATCTCTAATGAAGTGATACCTCACCTCAATGTGCTTGGTCTTTGCATGACAAAACTGATTTTTAGCCAAAGCAATGGCACTCTGACTATCACTTAGCAAACGAGGTACATGCTGAGGTAAACGCATATCACAAGAAAGACGAGAAAGCCAATTGCTTCCTTACATGCCTCACTTGCTGCAACATACTCTTCTTCTGTGGTGGAAACAATTGTACATTCTTGAAGACTAGATCTCCAAGAGATAGCACCTCCACGAAAATGAAAGATGTACCCTGATGTAGACTTACGATTGTCTACACAACTAGCTTAGTCAGAATCTATGTTACCAATAATGGATGCTTTCCCTCTACCTAAGCATAGACACTTGTCCTTAGTGCCACTCAAATATCTCAAAATCATCTTCACCACTTACCAATGTTTCTTGCTAGGATTAGACATATATCTGCTCACAACTCCCATTGCAAATGCAATGTCTGGTCTCGTAGCTACCATAGCATACATGAGACTACGAACAACAGACTTATAGGGAATTTTGGTCATGAATTCCTTTTCCTCATCTGATTTGGGGCAATCATCCTGGCTCAATTTCACATATGTGGGTAAAGGTGTACTCAATGCCTTTCCACCTTGCATATTTAACTTGTGAAGTACTTTGGATATGCACTCACTTTCAGACAAGTATATGCATCTTTTACTCCTATCACGAGTACTGCACATGCCAAGAATATGTTTGGCATCCCCCAAATCTTTTATATCAAATGTCTACTGGAAATTACGGATGCTTATACCAAAGCTCATACCGACACAACATTTTAACCGGAGTTGAGAGCACAAATTCGACATTTGCTCGTGTTTTGAACCAAAGTCTGCTACCGTTGAGTTTGCATGTGCAAACTACATTCTGAGCATATTGTGTACACACATCTCTCTCTTTCTCTCTCTCTCTCTCTCTCTCTCTTTCTCTCTCTCTTTCTCTCTCTCTTTCTCTGCACACATCTATATATATCTCTAGATATGAAATTTTGGTAAGTATCGAACATATTGTAGCACCCTTTCTCTTTCTTTGTGTTTTCCCTTTTCTAATTTCTCTTCTCCTTAGTTTTGTAGGAGCTTTTCGCATGAGTTCTTTGGAATTTGACGAAGGACAACATTAAGAGGACTTTGACGACAACCATCCAAACAATTACATTGATGTAAGTGATTTTTTTTGTTTTCGATTGACATAGAGAGAGAGAGATATGAAAGAGAGAGAATGAAAGAAAGAGAGATGAAAGAGAGAGAGATATGAAATAGAAAGAGAATGAGATATAGAGAGAGATGCATACATACATACACACACATATGCATACAAATACTCATATACATACTACATACACACTCACATGCATATTACACACTCACATGCATATGCATACACACATATACATACATACATGCATATTCCATACACACATGCATACATACATACATGTACACACACACATGTATACATACACACATGCATATGCATACATACATACATACACACACATTTGCATGTACACACACATACATACATACACACATGCATATTACATACACACATATGCATACACATACTCACACATGCATACACATACTCACATACATATTACACACACATACATATTACATACACACTCATAATTACATACACACATGCATATACATACACACACATGTGTGCATACATACATATGCATAGAGATACTCACATACATATTACATACACACAGACATATTACATACACACTCATATACATATTACATATACACATGTATATGCATACATACATATACACACATATGCATACACAGATATACATACACACACATATACATACACACACACATTCATACACACATATACACACATGTACACACACATGTATACATACACACATGCATATGCATCCATATATACACAAATTTTCATGTACACATGCATATACATACACACATATGTGCATACACATATGCATATGCATATATACATACACACACATATGCATACATACATGTACACACATACACATGTATACATACACACATGCATATGCATACATACATACACACATGCATATGCATACATACATACACACATGCATATGCATACATACATACACACACATTTGCATGTACACATGCATATACATACACACACATGTGCATACGCACATGCATATGCATACATACATACACACACATGCATACACATACTCACATACATAGTACATACACACATGCGTATTACATACACACATACATATTACATACACACATACATATTACCTACACACTCATATACATATTACATACACACATGCATATACATACACACACATATGTGCATACACACATGCATATGCATACATACATAGACACACATATGCATACACATACTCACATCCATACTACATACACACATACATATTACATACACACTCGAATACATATTACATACACACATACATATGCATACATAAATATACACACATATGCATACACACATATACATACACACACATATACATACACATACACATACACACATACACACTTACACACACATGTGTACATACACACATGCATATGCATACATACATACACACACATTTGCATGTACACATGCATATACATACACACATATGTGCATACACACATGCATATGCATGCATACATACACACACATATGCATACATACATGTACACACACATGTATACATACACACATGCATATGCATACATACATATACACACATTTGCATGTACACAGGCATCTACATACACACATATGTGCATACACACATGCATATGCATACATACATACATACACACATGCATATACATACATACATATTACATACACACATACATATTACATACACACTCATATACATATTACATAAACACATGCATATACATACACACACTTATGTGCATACATACCACACACATACACACACATCTATACATACACACATGCATATGCATACATACATACACACACATTTGCATGTACACATCGATATACATACACACATATGTGCATACACACATACATACATACATACATACACATACGCATACACATACTCACATACATATTACATACACACATACATAACACATACACACATGCATATACATACACACACATATGTACATATACACATGCATATGCATACATACATACACACACATATGCATACACATACTCAAATACATATTATATGCACACATACATATTATATACACACTCATATGCATCCTAAATAAAGTATGTAATGAAATGTATGTAAACGTTAGAGAAAAAAATCTAAATATATGAATATAAATAATTAACTATCTAAAAATTAGTTCTTTAGATTTTTAGGGTTTATATATATATATATATATATATATATATATATATATATACACACATATATGTATGTGTGTGTGTATATAATTAAATATATCAAAAATAGGATTTTTGAGTTTTTACAAATAAACACATCTTAAATAAAGTATGTAAACATTAGAGAAAAAATCTAAATATATGAAATATAAATAATTAAATATCTAAAAAATAGATCTTCAAATTTTTAGGGTATATATATATATATATATATATATATATATATATATATATATATATATATATATATATATATATATATATATATATATATAATTAAATATCTCAAAAGTAGGATTTTTTTATTTCTACACATAAAAACATTTTAAATAAAGTATGTAATTAAATGTATGTAAACATTAGAGAAAGAATAGAAATATATGAAATATAAATAAATAATTATCTAAAAAATAGATCTTTAAATTTTAAGGGTTTATATATATATATATATATATATATATATATATATATATATATATATATATATATATATATATATATATATATCAAAAATAAGGTTTTTGAGTTTTTACACATAAACACATCCTAACTAAAGTATGTAATTAAATGTATGTAAACATTAGAGAAAAACATCTAAATATATGAAATATAAATAATTAAATATCTAAAAAATAGATCTTTAAATTTTTAGGGTTTATATATATATATATATATATATATATATATATATATATATATATATATATATATATATATAATTAAATATATCAAAAATAGGATTTTTGAGTTTTTACACATAAACACATCCTTAGTAAAGTTTTAGGATTAGTATTAATTTATACAATGAAATATACGTAAAAATATCAAAAAAATAGATCTTTAGATTTTCTAGGGTTTATATATATATCCTAACATCTCCACATGGGATCAGATGGCATCTCCATGTACACCTTGGGGAGCTCATGACCATCATGAATCCAAGATATATCGCATACGTGATGGAGCTTCGATGATGGATGCGGCCGAAAAGTCCATGCTTCAACACATACAACAGCTTTGCTCCATACAATTTGGATATTTTGTCATGTTGAAATGGAGCGAACAGGATAAAGATTCCAAAAAGTATATCACATAGTCGATATATGAAGAGTATTGACCAACACTTGGGCATCTTATTGTGAGTTAGAGTGGATTCAGCACATGGCACCTGAGGTGATGTCTCATTGGAGCTCCAAGGCTTGTGATGCTTTGAAAGCAGGCTTACGGAAGCCTATATGGCTAGATGCTGAGGAGTGGGAATCAATTCAAGATGAGCCGCAACATACTCTTGGCCGATATCGTCAGCAGTGAGATGCGGTGGCCACACATTTAGATAGAGTTGGAACTTCACATTTGGGTAGCGGCGGATACGAGAGTATGCATTACTAGTTTGTAAGTATCATTTTAATTATTGAATTTATTTGTGTTAAGAAGATCATGTATGTTCATCTAACATTTTGCATATTTATTATAGGAATTGGCAGTGGGTTGTCCTCTGACGCGAACCGAAGAAGCTTATGGATGTCATAATGGATTGGCTACACTGTTGGAGGACTTGGAGGGACACGGTGCAATAGTTTCATGGGAGCATCTATGATGAGGTTAACTTATAGCTTGGTTTGGTATTTTTAGCTGTTGTTTATAAATATCATGTCAATTTGTCTCATTTTACACATATGCTTTGTTGCAGGACTGTAGGTGTAAAGGTTTTGATTCCTTGGAGCATATGTATGGCAGTGCTTTGCCACAATCTTGTACTACACTCATATGTGGCAATGGTGCACCATAATTTTGTATTCAGTTCCTATATGGAGGTGCTTTGCCACATTTTCTATTTGGCTCATATATGGCGGTGGTTTGCCATGCTCTTATACATGGTTCATTGATGGAATATATAAATTTTTTTGTACATGATCCATGTTTTATTCTGCTCATCTCTTTTATGTCCGACAGTATTTTGCTGTATGAAATCATGTTTTGGTTGCCATTAGAGTACACATCACATGTACTCAATTTTCTTTGGGTAGAGTGTATTGGCTTTTGCTACACAACATCATGGTAATGTTGCTACAGCAAGAGACAACACACTCTGCCCAAAAATGATTTTGCACATATGGTTGCCGGTATGCCCATCGGTACTGCCAGCATAGACGTCGGTATACGTGACGGTACCTTCAACAGATCGTGGGTATGAGTGTAGGTATAAGCGCCACTATGAGCGTCGGCAATACGGACGCTCATACCAATGCTTATACCGGTAGTTTGCTGTCGACATTTATACCAACCTTACATCGATGTTAGGGAAAATTTGCACCCGCTCATTTTCCTCAGTAAAAACCTCAGTATAACCTTGATATGTTGTAGTGAACCCTCTAGTTGTTCCATACAGATCTCATCTTACAGATCTCCATGCAAGAAAGCAATTCTCACATCCATTTGGACTAGCTCTAAGTCCTCTATTGCAACAAATCCAAGCAACATGTATAGGGTAGTCATCTTGACCAGTAGAGAGAAGATTTCCTCAAAATCAACACCATGTTTTTGCTTAAAACCCTTTGCAACAAGTGATGTTTTTGTGCTTTGGAGAAGCACTATCTGATATGAATTTCAACGTATATACCCATTTACATGGTAAAGCTTTCCTGCCCTTTGGCAAAGGTACTAAATCCCAAGTACCATTCTAGTGAATAGAATCCAACTCACTCTTCATGGCACACTCCCACTTGACATGATCCTCTGTTTGCATAGCGTCTTTGTAGCAAGAAGGCTCCCCGTCATCTATTAGCATAACAAAATCTAAACCTGGAACATATCTATCAGGTGGATGTGAGACACGTGTAGAACATCTCAATGGTTGCTAAACAGGAACATGTGCAGACTGATCTAATCGGACATTATCTTGAACTTTATTATGTGCAACATTTTTATGCATGATAACTGGAGCACTAGTATCCTCAAACACCACCCTTCTCACTTCAACCTCCTTAATGGGTTCTTTATGCATCTTAGACTCATTGAAAATGACATCACTACTTCTGACCGTGTTTCAGGATCCCATAAGCGATATCCAAATTCTCCTTTTCCACCATATCCAAGACAAATGCATTTCTTTGACTTATGGTCCAACTTTTGTGTAAGACTCTTGGGTATATGAACAATTAAGGCCTATTAGAAAAATTGGGAATTACACAAGACTTTGAGATAGTGCTTTGTGTCCCAATCTTTTACTTTTTGAGTCATTCACACACTATAACATGTGTTTATCTCTTCATTGGAGTACTAAAAATTGACACTTTAATATTAAGCATAATTGCATTATAAATGAAATATCAAGGTTGGGCTCAAACTTTAGAAGTTAACAAAGTAAGTAAATATAAATGGGACTTGAATAATTCCCAAATTTCTTGAATAGGCCTTATGCTTCACACCCAAAAACTTGAAGATGATCATAATATGGTGGCTTCCTTGTCCATAACTCTTATGCCACTTTGAGACCTTTGGTAGTACTATGTGAAAGGTTAATCACATGAACTGCAATCAATACATTTTGCCCAAAAGCCTTGTGAGAGGTTTGCATGATGCAACATAGAAACTACTCTATCTTGAATAGTTCTATTCATCCTTTTAGCTACACCATTTTGTACTAGGGTATAAAGAGTTGTAAACTCTCTATGAATCCCTCTAGAATGATAGAAAAGGCTGAATTCATGTGAGGTATACTCACCCCCATTATCTGAACGTAAAGCCTTAAGCTTAGTCCCTTTTTTAGTGTCAACTGAAGCAAGCCATTTTCTAAAAGTAGGCAATCCCTCATCCTTCGATTTGATAGGATATACCCTGACTTTTCTAGTGGTATCATCTATGAAAGTGACAAAGTAAAGAGAACCACCTAAGGACCTAGTGGGCATAGGACCACACACATCTGTATGATTGAGATGTAAAGGCTGAATTGAAGAGTCAATGTGCATTCTATGCACATTTTTGCTTTGCTTTCCATATTGACAATGCTCACAAAATGAGAAATCAGAGAAAGATAACACAAGAAGTAGCCAAAACGAGAAATATTTTCCATTCCACTATGAGATATATGGCCCAAACGACCATGCCAAATACAAGCCATAGGGTGTTCACTAACAACTAACAAGTGTTCGTTCTATGATACAAATAATAGATAAAGTGAGCCAACTTTGCTTCCTTTTGCAATAACCATATTTCCCTTTGATATACGAAAGGATTCAGCATAGAAACCACCTTGTAACCAAGGTCATCAAGTTGACCAACTGACATCAAACTGTTAGTATATGATCAATGTCTACTCCTCATGATTGTATGCACATTTTGCAAGGCCCGCATTATGAGGAGAAGCCAAGCGTGCATTACCCAATTGATGGGAATCCCAACTTGCATGTTGGATGAAGGTCATATTGGACCATGTAAGTTATTGTAAGGAAAGGGAGTTACCAGGGTCCCCAATTGTGGGGTTTGGGGCAGTGGTGAGCAACCCCTAGCACTGGCCCCCTGGTGGGGATCCGGGGCCAGTGCCGCCGATGCGATGGTAAAGGGAATATTCCATGGAATATTCCCTATCAGAGTTAGAAATTGTTTATATTTTTTAGGTCGATTCAACCAGCGTATGGTGTGTATGGCAATCATGCAGGCGGTGGCCGCCCACGCTCTACCGCCCATGTATAGCCATCCACAGAAGGCCACCCATTATCCTATATATACATGACTTCTGAACTGCCTGAGACATCGAATTGAGCCAGCAAACCTTTACCTTGTAGCTCCCTATCTAGAGTTGTCTAGATCACCATTTGGGCTCTACCTTGAGAGCACACGAGTGGACAACGTCATCATCTTTGTACTTGCTGTTAGTAGAAAATTGTTGAGATTCTCCTATATTTGTTATCTTCTCTGCTATTGCTCATGTGTTATATTGCGTAACTATTGTCTTACATGGTATCAGAGTTGTAAGGTTCGAATAGCTTGAGAAGTATCACTATTTTAGCCTACTAGCAGACTAGAATATCAAGAGATTATTCGAGAGCTTACATGATGGCTTCATCATTGAACACTGGTCTTGGTGCTTCAACTAACGCTAATGTTGCACCTATTCGAATTCGCCCACCTGCATTCACTGAAGGGAAGCTGGATGGAACCAATTATACACTGTGGAAGTTCAAATTTTTTGCAATTTTGGACTCATATGAATTACTTGACACTGTCATGGGATCGATGGGATTGGATCAAGGGCCTATACCAGTTCAAGATCCAGCAAATTCAAGATTGATGAGTCAGCCAGATCCAGATCTTCTACGAGCTTGGAAGAGGTAGAATACTGATGCATTATGTGCAATTGTCACTAGTGTAAGTGATTTTGTGCTTACTTTAGTTCAACATACTACTAAAGCACATGAGGATTGGGGTATATTGGCTCGTCAATATGAGACCAAGAACCACACTAGGATACAGAATGTAGAAAATCAGTTGGCAAATGAAAAGCATTCTAATTCTAAAAAGGCTGAAGATTTTATCAAACGGATAAAACATCTTCAAGATCAAATTGGTTGTAGTTGGTGTTGTTATAACACCAGAAGGGCTCACTCGAAGATGTGTACATGTTCTTCCAACAAAGTGTGATGGATTAATAACAGCTCTTAACACTTAGGTAAGACCATCTCCCCTTACATTTGAAGATTTTTGTGCTATGCTTTTAGAAGGGGAGATGTGATTGAAGAATCCGAAAAGTACAAGTGATGCTGCATTCTCAACAAATGCGAAAGGTAAAGGCTCTTCTGATGGATCAAAGAAAAAGACAAAGAAGAAAAAGTTCACAGAATTGCTTCTATTGTGAAAACAAAGGCCATGCCATCAAGGATTGTAGAAAGAAGCAAGATGATGAACATAATGGGACTGTAAAATCATCGTGGAAGAACAAAGAGTTTGCAAACAACATAGAGCTAGAACTATGGGTAGCTATTAAAGAGGTATGCTCATCTGCTCAAGCTCGTGTTGATGGACCATGGATTTTAGATAGTGGACCTTCTCACCATATGACCAGTAAAAAGGGTCGGTATAGTTCCCTAGTGCCTCTGCGAGAATCCATCAATGAAGTGGTGGGAAATGACTCCAAGTGTCGAGTGAAAGAAACTGGAACCATCTCTTTTATCACTTCTCCAGGTGTTGAGAAAAAGTTAACCGATGTTCTCTATGTACCTACACTTAAAAGAAATTTGTTACAAGTTTTTGCAATAACAGATCGTAGACTCGAAGTTCACTTCAATGAGTGGTGCAGAAATCATGGATTCATCAAGTAATGTAGTAGGTAAAGGCATAAGCCGTGATAACTTGTATGTGTTAAGTGCCTTAACTGCTACAGAAGATAAAGATGTAAGCAGGTTATGGCACCAACAATTTGGGCATCTCGGATTTGCAGTTTTGAAGGAGATGCAAAGAATAGGCATGGTTGCTCATTTGCCTAGATTTTCAGAGTTGCAGGAACCTTGTGAAGCTTGTATGATGGGCAAGCAACAACGAAAGGTATTCCCAAGAGAGACCTGCAATCGTCTCAAGCTACTCTAGAGTTGGTACATGCTGATCTCTGTAGTAAAATGTCTACACCTGCTTTAGGAGGATCTTTCTACTTTTTGCTGTTAGTCGACGATTATAGTAGAAAGATGTGGGTTTATTTCATTCGAGAGAAGGTTGATGCTTTTGAAAAATTTTAAATGTGGCATAAGTATGTGGAAAATGAATCAGGAAGGAAATTGAAGAAATTTAGAACAAATAGAGGAGGTGAGTTTTTGTCAACAAAATTCAATAATTACTATAAGGAGCATGGTGTGAAAAGGCAGCTTACCACAACTCATACACCTCAACAAAATGGCATTGTTGAGTGTAGGAACATGACAATAGTTGAAATGGCTCGCTGTATGTTAAAGGCTCAAGAAATGTCTGATTCATTCTGGGTAGAAGCAATCAATACAACACTCTACATCCTTAATTGAAGCTATACAAAAGCACTAAAGGGGATGACTCCTCAAGAAGCATATTCTGGTAAGAAGCCTTCAGTTTTGCATTTCAGAATTTTTGGTTGTTTCTGTTATGCACATATTCATGATTTAACAAGATCAAAGTTGGATTCAAAAAGCAAAAAGTGTGTCTTCCTAAGATATAGTGAAGAGTCTAAAGCATAAATGTTGTGGGATCCTGAGGCAAGGAAGATTTTTGTCAGCTGAGATGTGTTGTTTGATGAATGACCACACTTAGTAGAAGATAAAGGTAAATCTACTATCTCATCAAATAGAGAAATATCTCACATTCTGCCTATCAAAAGACATGTTAAAGTTGAGGAGGAGGAAACATATGATGGATAAAGTTCCTTAGTAAAAAGCCAACTAGTTGTAGCTGCACAGCATACGTCACTACCAAAGTAAGCACAAGAGCTCTTTGATGATCAATATCCACATGTAGATGTACTAGAATCATCCTTGGATGGATTACGAGATCAAAGAGAATAGAGGAGCAAAGAAGAGCTTCATAACACACTGGTAACATGACTCTAATGGCAGATATCATGGGCTCGATAAAGGAACCTACCACCATTGAAGAAGACCTTGATGATCCAGGTTGGAGAGCGACAATGCAGTCTGAGTATGATAGTATACTCAAAAATGATACATGGGATCTAGTCAACTTGCTGCCAAAGAAGAAGGTAATAGGTACTAAATGGATTTGGAAAGCTAAGTATAAAGTAGATAGAACACTAGAAAATTACAAGGCAAGATTAGTTGCATAGGGTTTTTCACAGATCGAAGGATTTGGTGTTCAAGAATCTTTTGCACCAATAGCACGCATGACAACTATTTGGACGATACTTGCAATAGCTGCACAAAAGGCTTGGCCTATTTTCCAGATGGATGTCAAATATGATTTTTTGAATGGTCACCTCAAGGAGGAGGTATATGTATCTCAACCACCGGGTTTTGAGGTGCCCAATTCAGAAAATAAAGTTTGCATGTTGAAGAAAGCTTTGTCAGGACTTAAGCAAGCTCCACGGGCTTGGTACCAATGGATAGATATTTTTTTCAAAAATATGGGTTTTGAAAGAAGTACTTTTGATGCTAACTTGTATGTAACGAAAAGGGATAGCAAGCTAGTTGTTGTCATTGTATATGTAGATGATTTGATCATTATAAGAGATCATCAGGCAATCACACTCGGATCAGCTTGGGAACTGATTTTGAAATGACAGACTTAGGTCTACTCCATTTCTGTCTGGGAATTGAAGTATGGCAAAGGAAGGATGGCATCTTCATCTCACAAAAAAAATATACCAAAGATAGTTTGAAGGCATTTGGAATGATGGACTGCAAACCAACTAGCACACCTATGGAGGTAAATGATAAGCTATCTATGGATGATAACATGCCTGATGTAGATGCTAAGAAGTATAGGAAGCTCTTTGGAAGTCTTATTTTTCTGTGCAACTCTAGACGAGAAATTTGTTGTGTTGTTGGAGTGTTAAGCAGGTTCTGCAACAAACCTAAGGGGAGTCACTAGAATGCTGGAATGCAAATTCTAAGGTACATTGCAGGAACCTTGGATTTTGGAATTTTTTATACCACAGATGATACACTTCAATGATATTGTGATTCAGATTGGGCTGGAGATTGTGATTCTAGAAAATCAGTTTTTGGATATTGTTTCTCACTTGGTTCAGGAATATTTTCTTGGGTAAGTAGGAAGCAACCAACTCTCACACTCTCCTCCACTGAAGCAGAGTACAAAGCAGCTTGTTTTGCTTCTTGTGAGGCAGCCTGGTTAAGGAGAATTCTTGCAGATCTAGGCTTTCCATCAAATATGGCGATTGTACTTAAGTGTGATAACCAAAGTTGTATGGCTATTGCAAAGAACCCAGTATTTCATGCTCGCACCAATCACATAGAAGTACAGTACCATTACATTCGTGAGCTAATTGAAGATAAAATTATGGAGCTAGAATATTGCCCGACAGAGGAAAATTGTCCTGACATATTCACTTAAGCACTTAGAAGAGAGAAGCTCAACAGGCATCTTCAACAGATGGGCATAGGACCGAGACCTACTTGATTTATCCTCGATAAACATTGAGGGGGGGTGTTAGTATATGATCAATGTCTACCCCTCATGATTGTATGCACATTTTGTAAGGCCCCCATTATGATGAGAAGCCAAACATGCATTATCCAATTGATGGGAATCCCAACTTGCATGTTGGATGAAGGTCATATTGGACCATGTAAGATATTGTAAGGAAAGGGAGTTACTAGGGTCCCCAGTTATGGGGTCCGGGGCAACGGTGAGCAGCCCCTGGCTAGCGGGTCCTAGGGGCCAACGGGCCCCCTGGTGGGGATCCGAGGCAGCACCCTCGGCACCACTGGAACATCAAGCTTACACTACGCTTGAGGTGGATTTGATCTACATCAAAGGGTATCGCATTGAAAGAATATCTGTTGGAGAATTCTTTTTCTTATACTCACTTATTGTATTTTTAAAAAAGATTTTTCATGGATCTTTTACTATTGTAAAATCCTTGAGCTTTACACATGTAAAATTATAAAGATATAGCCCAAATCCCACAAATTTGTGGTGGTTGAGTTGCATTCAATTAAGCAATCAATCACCTAAAAGTAGATCAAACTCGATCTTCACTTTTCCTAGATTGTAGGAAAGTGGATTGATTCCCTCCAACAACCATTCCCACCTTCATTCGAAGTCAAAATCCACTTGTAAAAGTCATGCAACACTCCTAGAGTCTATATAAAGACTTTAAATCATTTGTACAATACATGGACGCAATATACATACGGTTGTGACCATCATTGTCTTGCTCCAATTTTCTGCATCATCTTCTTTGCCAACAGTAATCTTGCAAAGGCTGCCGCTCTCTCTTCAGAGCTCCAAATTGAGTGCCAGATGGCGCATTGGAAAGGTAGTAGTGTCTAGTTTATGCTTGTAAATTTTCATAGCATGGGGTTTAGTAGATGGGGAGAAATCTTAGTAAATTCCTGAAAAATAGGAGATACCACTGTTGAGTGTTTGATTCATTCCTATAGCATATTTTTCTTATTCCTTATACTTTTGTGCATTATATACGCTCAACCCTATGTGGATCACTCCCATAGAAGGATTTTTTCTAATTTTAATCACGCTGGTTGCTATGGGCATTTGAAGTTCATTGTCTCTTCCATAGATAGTAAGTTTTTTGAGCTAGTCGAGCCGCGAACCTATCTGTTTTGTATGGACTCCTTCTCCTTGATGCTCCAAAGTACATAGTGCATTTCTTTGCACTTATCGCATGCCTATAAATTCTATTTGAGTCTCCATAAGCTTCAAGGGCTGGTCTTGTGCGGGTTGGCTAGACCAAACTTTATCGCTTCAAAACACACTTTTCTACCTCCTACAAGCTTCTACAAGTTTCTTTCAGTGGTATCAGAGCTAGATCAATATGGGTGATGGCTTTCCCTCAATGATTGAGAAGCTTGATCGACACAACTATACAGCTTGGCAAATTAGAATGGAGGCCTATTTGCAAGGTAGAAATCTTTATGGAATTGTAGCAGGTGATGAAGCTATGCCTATTCCAAGATCCAAAGTAGGACCTACACAAGAGGAGACAAATAAGCTCACACTTTGGTGCACAAGGGATGCTCAAGCAAGATCGTACATACTAAACTCTATCTCTGACTTTCTATTACCACATATTAGAGGATACAAGACATCTCAAGAGACTTGGGATGCCCTCGAGACGTTTTTTTTTTGTAATACCAAAGCAAGAAAGAATCATCTTTGGAACGAGTTCAACCAAATGAAGAAGACACCTAAAAAAACTATCACAGAGTTTGTTACCAAGGTCAAGGAGGTTGTGGATCAATTAGCATCCATTGGAGAGCCGATTGAAGAAGAGGCTATCATGAGGCAAATTCTCAATGCCATTCGAAGTGATAAACAATGGCAATCTTTCACCACGGCTTACGATCTCATAATGGATGTGAAAACTCCTGACTTCAACATCTTTCTTGGACAACTCTTCATTCAAGAGGCCAAGGATTGCATAAAGGAAGATAACTCCTATCATGGTAATTCAACTAGTGCTCTACATGCAGATAAGAAGGATAAGAAGCAGAAAGGCAAGAAGAAGGAAGAAGATGAAGAAGAGACTTCCCAAGCCAACTTCGCAAGCAAGAGCAAGTGGAAAGGGAAGAAGAAAGGACCAAAGCAAGACAAAGCCAAAGGTCAGAATGTTCAACCTTGTGCCATATGCGAAAAGACCAACCACACCACTCAGAATTGCTGCCTCAATGGGAAGACCCAGAAAGGAAGTGGAAGAGGTGGATATGGAAGCAATAGAGGTAGAGGTGGACACAACTTCAACGCTAACAATAGAGGCTATAATAGAACGGACTACAACAATTATTTAGAAGATCAACCACATGAAGACTCATTGCTTCTCATGAATCTAACCCACAAAGAAGGTAAAGAAGATGATCATTTGTTCTACATAGATTCAAGATGTTTGAATCATGTTGCAGGCAACATTGCTCTTCTATCGGATTTGGAAAGTCCAAAGCATAGACATGAAGTGCAAATAGGAGATGATTTGAAGCACAATGTGGAGAAGATTGGTAATATCAAAGCTCCCAATGGTAGGACAAACATTCAGAGTAAGGTTCTCTATGTACCCACTATCACTAAAAACCTAACAAGTGTAGGCCAAATAGTTGAAAAAGACTTGCAAGTTAGGTTCACCCAGCATGGCGCTTTTGTGGAAGATCCATGTCAAGGCTTCAAGAAGATAGCCAGAGGTGAGAAGCATGGTAGGCTCTTTACTTTTGAAGTAGGAGAAACCAAGAACATATCTCTATTCAACTTTGGGTCTCAAACCCTAAGTGAGCTTGAAGTGTGTCATAAGAGACTTGCTCATGTGACTGAAAGAAACTTGAAGGATATATGCAGGGATCAAAGTGTTCTAGGACTGCCGAACATATCAAAGCAACACATGATCAAGAGGTGTGATGCATGTCAGATTGGGAAGGCACAAAGACAACCATTCAACCACAAAGGCTACATCCACAACACCTTATCGGACTTAGTACATACAGATGTATGGGGACCAAGTCAAGAATCTTCATTGGTAGGATCAAGGTATTATGTCTCATTTATTGAACGACCATAGTAGATGGACTGTTCTATACTTTGTCAAGAGTAAGAATGAAGTGTTTGATTGCTTCAAAAAGTATCTTGCACATGTGGAGAATCATACAAGTAGATCACTAAAGAAGCTAAGATCTGATGGAGGGGGAGAATACTTCTCCAAAGAGTTTGATGAGTTCTTGTAGGATAAAGGTATCAAAAGGGAAGTGACTACTAGGTACTCTCCTCAACTAAATGGAATGGCAGAGAGGAGAAACAAGACATTGGTTGGATCAGCCCGAACAATGCTTGAGGAGAAGAAGTTGCCACATTATCTATGGGCACAAGCTATTTCAACTGCTGTGTACCTTATCAACAGACTACCATCCAAATCACTTCAAGGTATGAATCCTTATGAAGCATGGCATAGAAGCAAACCTAGTCTTGGACATTGCAAGGTTTTTGGTTGTTTAGCTTATGCTCATGTACCATCACAAATAAGAGGTAAGCTAGATGAAAGGGCAACAAAGGCAGTGTTTATTGGATATGATTCAACTCAGATGGGTTACAAGTTCTATAATCCTTCAACCAAGCAATTCACTACAAGTAGAGATGTGTTTGAAGAACACAGGTCTTTGTATGATGAAGACAAACAAAAGGTAACTCTACCATATGATAAAGATTCTGATTCTCATCAATTAGGAAGCAAGCATCATACATAGGTCCAGGATCCAAGAAGTGATACAGACAATGACCAAGATGAAAGGGAAAAGGATTACAAGCTATGGAAGTCAAGAGGTAAAGCAAAGATGCAAGAGGTTGGAGAATGCTCCAAACAAGCACCTAGAAGATCAACAAGAGAGAAGAAACATCAGAAAGGTATGGATATGATTCCACATTTGTTACAAAGCATTCAATCTACTTGGCAAAAGATTCAATTTCAGAAGAACCATCAACCTATGAAGAGGCAAAGGCAAACCCTAATTGGGAAAAGGCCATGAAAGAAGAAATAGATGCATTGAAGGAGATGGACACTTGGGATTTGGTTCCAATGTCACAAAATCAAAAGGTAATTGGTTGTAATGGGTATATAAAGTTAAAACAAATTCAGATGGATCAGTTTGTAGGTACAAAGCAAGATTAGTTGCCAAAGGATGCTCACAAACTCATGGTATAGACTATAAGGAAACTTTTTCACCAGTTGCAAAGCTGACTACAATCAAGACATTGATAAGTGTAGCTGCTGCAAGGAATTGGAGACTCCTCCAACTTGATGCCGATATGTTTACCAAAGCTTTGGATGGAGCAAAGCTACAACACTTGAAGGCATGCATTGGAATGAAGGACCTAGGCATTGAGACTTGAGGGAGAGTGTTGAAAATCAAGTCTCAACCATGCAAAAGGATCATCCATGAGTTTTGCAAGTGGAAGAATAAAAAACAAGGACCCAAAGTCATGGAATCAAGTTAAAAACTCCACCAAACCCAATGAAATTCAAATGGCATTAATCACCCACCAAAAAGTGCACCTCCAGTAATTGGTGGGTGGTTAGCTAGATTGTAAGAAAAATAAAACTCTATATAAGCACCATCCTACATTTTTTTCTTGTTTTGTATGCATTCCATGAGTCTCCAACTTAGTTTACTAAAGTCCTAAACTCCAGCAAGCATCCAAGTTGCTTGCTTAGCTCATTTTCTCATGCTTTTTCTCTTCTCTATCTAAAGATGTAGTGAGGCTTTTTCAAATCTGACTATACTAGACTACAAAGCATTGTTTGTTCTCTCATTGTACTCGTTTTCATTTTGATCTCTCATATAGTGCCCTAATGCGTGCCAAAGTTTCAAATTCTTTTCTTGAGTGAGTTGTGAGAAATTGCTAAGTTTGTGAAGGTATATCTCTCCACATAGGTAGAGAGTGTTGAAAATACATAGCCTTTTTTTGCAATGGATTGTTCTCCCAAAAAGAATATCCATTTGTTGGGTATCTCTTAGAGTGTAGTTATAGTTTTCAAAGTTTCATATTAGGATCTTGTACAGATTGAGAGAAACATTCAGAGTAGTTAACACATATCATTGCTTATGGACCTAGTGGAGGGTAGCCATCTTCCATTGTTGCATTAGGATGTTAGAATCATCGCCCATTAGGGTCCTATATGAGACATCTTTTGATCTCTTGGTAGGAGTGCTCACACTCTCATATCCACTGAAAATTCTTCAATAGCCCATACATTGGCTTCACAATGGTTGCACACGTATGTGTGATCTATTGATAATCACCACAATGCCCAAAAAAGGTTTGGGCTTCTTTTTTGCTATGCAGTCTTGGAGGATCTATAATTTGTCTAAACTTATCTTTGTCTATAGATATGCCATTTTTCAAAAATTATGTGCCCAAGGATCTTTCCTTGACTGAAGATAAATATGCATTTATCCAAGTTTATAATTTATACAAGAAATATTCATCAAAGTTATTTTCTAAGTTCTCATTTGTGATCTCTTTGTGCATTCAAATATGCACATAACTCATCCATGTACACCCCCAAGCATATTCAAAGAAATTCCTTGAAGACATGGAATATGAACCTTTGGAATGTGGTTGGGAAATTCCTTGAACACATGGCACATGAGCCTTTGGAATGGGGCATCTATTGCCTTTGTGAATCCAAATGACGATCGATCCTTGATACTATTATCTTGTATAGTGCCACATTAATCTTCTTTTGCTTGATACAAGCTCTAAGTCTTCTGTTATTTTTAGGCACTATCATTTTGCTTGCTACTAGGTACACTAGCTCAATCTCAAGGTTCCCATTCATACTCTTGGAAGAATGCATGGGTGGGCTCTTCCATGTCAAATATACCATTCACAATCTCCATATATTGAAGGTATGCTTCTTAAAAAGAATAGCGGCTTTCCACTTGAAGGCTTTGATAGTCACTATTATCCAATTCAATATCAGCTTCTCTATCAAGTATTATCTCTATGCATTATGATAGTTCAAGGAATGGATCTAATTCAGTGGGATCTTCCTCTACAACACTCACTTTCATTGACTCCAAGACATTTTCATCTTCACCAAAGTGATGTCTGAGAATTTGTTCATTGAGTATTGCCTCAATGAATCTTAATGTGTGTGTCCAACGAAAATGATAAAATTCACTTTCTTTGATATCAAGTTGGTGTGTGTATACACACACACACACACACACACATATATATATATATATATGTGTGTGTGTGTGTGTGTCTATATGTGTGTGTATATGTATATATATATATATGTGTGTGTGTGTGTTTGTGTGTAGCACAAACATTTTCAAATGCATTCAACCAACTAGTCACCAGAAAGGAAAAAGAGGGAGGGCCAATTAGAAGATCACAATTACGTTTGCAAGGTAGTTATTAAGCCCCATACCAGAGGCTCCAAATGAGGGCACACCAGACATTACCCCTCTAGAGAAGAAACCAATAAGCCGCTTTGGTAGTAGGAAAAAACACGAAATAAGTGTTTGAGGACGCGAAAACCCACCAATCTATCCGTAACATATCAAGAACTGAAAAGTTGCACTCACAAGATCATTCGCCCATCATTCCAACTGAAGAAGGATCTTTTTTAGGGACCACTCAACATACCTCTTCCATTGCAGTGAAAACCTCCTCCACATATGTATCTACCACCACTACTATTATAAGACTAACTGCAACACAAAGGGAGGTCACCTACATACTAGCTCAAATGAATGCAGCATTAGTAGCTGCCACTAGTACTAGAGAAGCAGATTTGAAGGAGATAGAGGACTTGCATTGTGGAGTGGTTGTACTTAAACAATAAAAACATTACTCAAGTATAATATCAGATTTACCATAATATCTACAAAAAACGGGAAAAACATCTTCTAAAAAGGGAAATATTACCTTGTGACACCTAATTCTATTCAGAAAGATCATTACTAAAACATACTAAAACTTTTTCCTGGGAATGATGCAATTTATAAATATTTAGCATTCATTTATAATGTTAAAATCTATATGGATGGTCTACAATTTCAAAAAGAAAGTTAGTCCAAAGTGCTCCAAAAAATTGAGCATTCGACATGGAAGAGCCTTCTACGAACTTGCCTATAAGATGATGTTCTATAGGATTTTGAGGAAAACTTTTATATTCAAGAAATCATCTCCCCTTGACATAATGTGCTCCACAAAATTTGAGCATTGGACATGGAAGAGCCTTCTATGAACCTGCCTATAAGATGATGTTCTATAGGATTTTAAGGAAAACGTTTATGTTCACCAAAGACTCTCCCCTTGACATAATGAGAGTGCACCTTAGTGTTCCATATCTGACCATTGCATACTAAATTCCTTGCCATTACAAATGAATTTTGACTCACGATGCTAGACATTAATGCCTTAGTGAGGTAAAGCATCTTAAGGTACAAGTTACTGTGAAAATAGAAAGGGTAGGGGCTTAGCCACCTAATAATGCTTAGCACTTTGGGTATGCATAAACTTTTTCATATAAGTGATAACTAACAGAATGCCAAGTCATGTAAGGCATACATAGATAACGAAATTCACAATTTCTTTTTTAAAGAGGAAGCTTGACCAAAGCCTAGTCTACCTTGCTTGAATCAATTGCACTTTAGCTAAAACAACCTCGGGGCCCAATTTAAAACTAAATCCATTGACAAAGTGGCTCAAGCAAATTATTAACTCTCAATCTTGTGAAGAGATGGATAGGTATGTGCTTGAAGATGAAGAGGTGTTGCAAAATCCTTTATCTACACCAGCCAAATGAAATCCAGGAGTATATGGTGGGCCCTTTTAGCTTGCCAATGGATGTATTAGACACCCTATGTACCTTGGAAGATCACTCTCAAAAAGATAGATAAAAAAAGATAAGTTGGAGTTAGCTCAAAGGTGAAAACTTGCTATTCTTGGTTCATACACCTGTGCAGTGTTTTACATAATTCTCTGAGCACAGCAACAATTAGCTTAATTCCTCTTGGGGAAGTCTAGGTAACTTAAAGAGCTAACTTTCAAGAGTAATCTCATAAAAAATAATAAACCACACACTGAGAATGAGTTTTAACAACTGATGACATCATCCCGATTTTCACGGGCTGCTATAGTTTGAGACCAGTGAGCAGACAAATCAACATAACTCAAAAAGTAAGAATTCAATGATTATGAAAATTTGTATGGATATACTAGACAGTACGCTGAATCCAAGAAGCTTTAAATCACTGAATTTGAATAAGTAACCACGGAGAAATGGCTCTAACAAGATGAGTCAAAAAGTCGGGTACCTGACAGAGAAGTGAAGATGAACACACCCTATTGACTTCAAATGAACATAACTGACGATTGCAACATCCAAATGACATGAAAATTTGTGCGCATATAGTAGACTTATAGAGCTAACTTTACCAAGTTAAATCACTGAAAATGGTGCACCAAGCTCAGAGAAAACATCTCTGCAAGCTGACTGAGAAAAACTGAGAGTAATGGCAGTGAGTAGTACACTTCACAAGAACATGGAAAGATGAACTCAAATAATCATGAAAATGAAAGTATATTGCTTGTACAATACAATGACTTACTGATACATATGTGTGCCTTGTAATCACACCTTGATATGGCATAAAGCTCAGCTCTTGGAGGCCTTCACATAGGTCTCTCTAACCACGACTAAAACTGCCATCTATTTATAGTTGAGTTTGGGAGGCTAACTTCCCTCAATCACTCTCCAATCAATCAATGATTGATTTGATTCTCTACCTACCACAAATCATGAATTCGTGGCTCCTCTTTCCATTCTTGATCAAGTGGACTCAACCACTTAAGATTCTTTCACTTTTACATTAAGTAAACTCTTCAAAAGTTACAAGAGGTAGTTCACAAGTGAACTTTACATAGTCTTCATTTTAAGGCTTTTTCTATGACTTTGTGGGACTCAAGCCAATACTTAGGCTTGTCATAGACTTGCTCCAACAGCTCCCCCTCAAGCCAAGTATGCTTGAGGTCTTCAATCTTCCAAGGTTACCTGCAAACCTATCATAGCCTTGAATTTGCAAAGCTTTGTACCATCCAATGCTTTGGTTAGAATATCTACACATTGTTGATGAGTGGACACATATGATATTTGAATCTCTTTGCTTAGAACCTTTTCTCGTACATAGTGATAATGAACTTCAATATGTTTAGTCCTTGCATGAAAAATAGGATTAGCAGCCAAATGAATAGAACTCATATTGTCACAAAAAATAGTTGGAGTTCCAAACTCCAATCCAAGATCTTTGAATAATGTCTTCATCCACATAGATTCTTGTGTAGCTATGGCAAGACCTCTATATTCAGCTTCAGTAGAAGAGAGAGCAACTGTGGGTTGCTTCTTGGATGACCATGAAATAAGCTTTGAACCTGCAAAGGTAAGATAACCTGAAGTGCTCCTTCTATCTTCCTTGGAGCCAGCCCAATCTGCATCAGAAAATAGTTTCAAACCTAAATCAGATACATAAGGATAATAAAGTCCTTCATTTATGGTTCCTTTGAGATACTTGAGAATCCTTTTGGCAGCATCCATATGTGGTTTCCTTGGTGTGTGCATAAATTGACTTAGCACACTCACACTGTAACATATATCTACTCTTGTCAATGTGGCATAGTTGAGACTACCCACTAGACTTTGATATGATGTGATGTCCTCTATGAGTTCACCTTCATGTGAGCTCAATTTGTGATTGACCTCCATTGGAGTACCTGCAATCTTACAATCTTGCATCTTGAATTTTGCCAACATGTCCTTAATGTACTTCCTTTGAGTGAGAAACAAACCATGATCTTTGTAGACAACTTCCAAACCTAGGAAGTAGGTAAGTGAACCCAAATCACTTATCTTGAACTCTTCTCTCATCTGATCTTTGATCTTCTTCATACCATCTGCATCATTTCCTGTCAATATAATATCATCTACATATACACATAGGTAGATGACCTCGGAATTACTCTTTTTAATAAAGAGTGAAGGATCTGCCTTGCTTGGTTGAAAGCCTTTGTCCTGCAAGAATGAAACAAGCCTGAAATTCCAAGCTCTTGGAGCTTGCTTGAGACCATACAATGCTTTGTTAAGTTTACACACATAATCAGGATAAACTTGATTCTCAAAACCAGGTGGTTGTGCCATATATACCTCTTCTGTTATCCAACCATTCAAGAATGCATTCTTTACATCTAGTTGAAGTATCTTCCAATTCTTGGAAGAGGCAATACTAAGCAAAACCCTAATAGTAGGCATCTTTGCCACAGGAGAGAAGGTCTCCTCATAATCAATTCCCTGAGTTTGTGCAAAGCCTTTTGCTACAAGCCTTGCCTTATACCTGTTAATTGAACCATCAGAATTCTTCTTGAGTTTATAGACCCATCTTGAGCCTATTACCTTCATGGATGAAGTCTTGGGCACCAAATCCCAAGTGTTGTTTTCCTCAAGTGCTTCAATCTCTTCCTTCATTGCATGCTTCCATTCTGATTTTGCTTTGGCCTCTTCAAATGATGATGGCTCCTCTTGGTTTATATCCTGTGCTATGTAGATAGAAAGTTTAGTTACTAATGAGGTGTCAAACCCATACCTTTCTGGTTTTTTCTTTTCCCTCATAGATCTTCTTAGGCCATGATGTGATGATTCTGCCTCATGTCCAAGTTCCTGCAATTTTGCTTTACCTTTAGACTTCCATGCTTTGATCTTTTCCATCTGAGATTCTTCATCATCCTCTGAGGTATCTTGTTCTTCAATCTTTGGTTGTTCTCTACCAAGCTTTGGAAAATCTTCTTCAAGATTATATGGTAAATTGACCTTCCTGCATGAATCTTCATACCATGAATTGTTCTTATCAAAAACTACATCTCTGCTTACCAAGAATCCTTTGTTGGTAGGGTTGTATAACCTGTAGCCCTTTTGATTGTTGTCATATCCAATAAATACACACCTTTTTGCCTTTGGATCCATCTTGCCTCTAACCTGTGAAGGAACATGAGCAAAAGCAATACATCCAAAAATTTTACAATGATCTAAGCTTGGTCTTCTTCCATTCCAAGCCTCATATGGAGTCATCCCATCAAGGGATTTTGAAGGCAACCTGTTAATCAAGTAAGTGGCTGTAGATACAGCCTCAGCCCATAAGTAATTAGGTAAATGATTTTCATTTAACATAGACCTTGCAGCTTCAACAATTGTCCTATTCCTCCTTTTTGCCACTCCATTTTGCTCAGGAGTGTACCTTGTAGTTACCTCTCTTTTGATTCCTCTTTCTTGAAGAAAAGAATCAAAATCATGGGAGAAGTATTCTCCCCCTCCATCTGACCTTAGCCTTTTTAGTGATTTACCTGTTTGATTCTCCACAAGAGCCAAATATCTTTTGAAACATAAAAAAACTTCATCTTTGTGTTTCATAAAGAATAGGATAGTCCATCTGCTGTAATCATCAATAAAGGAAACATAATACCTTGATCGAGATATTGAAGCTTCCTTGCTAGGTCCCCATACATCTGTATGAACCAACTCCAAGAGATCTCCATGCATATAACCTTTCTTCATGAATGGTAACCTATGAGACTTTCCAAATTGACATGCACTACACTTATAAATCATATGTTGTTTTGACAAATTAGGAAGTCCAAGTACACTTTGGTCCCTGCAGATTTGCTTTAATGACCTTTCACCAATATGTGCTAACCTTTTGTGCCATACTTCCAATTCTGTGAGTGTCTGACTACCATAATTAAAGAGAGCAATGTTTCTAGTGTCCTGTAATTCAAATGTGAACAATCTACCTGTCTTTTCACCTTTTGCAATTCTTCTGAATCCTTGACTTGGATCTTCAACAAATGCTCCTGCTTTTGTGAACCTGACTTGCAACCCTTTCTCTACTATCTGCCCAACACTTATCAAATTCTTTGTAATGGTAGGGACATAGAGTACCTTACTAAGTAGGTTGATGTTTCCATCAGGTGCTTTGACATTGCCTATTTTCTCCACAGGATGTTTCGTATCATCTCCTGTTTGTACCTCATGCTTATTCCTTGGATCTTCTAAATCTGATAGGAGTGCCACATTTCCTGCCCCATGATTTGAACAACCTGAATCTATGTAGAAAACATGCTCATCAAATTTACCTTTTGGCATAGCCATGTTCATGATCAATAATGAATCCTCTTTGTTTGAGTCTTCTGTGTAGTTATTGTAGTCCCTCCTTCCTTTGTAGCCTCCTTGATAGTTTGAATGATTGTAGTTGTTGTAGTTGCCATGGTAGTTGTTGAACCTTCCTCTTGAGTAGCCATAACTTCCTCTATTGTATCCTCTGCCTCTTTGATTCCTAGAATTCCCAAAGCAATTTTCAGTTGTATGATTAGTTAATCCACAAATAGAACATGAGTTGGAGTCTTGGGATCTCCCCCTGCCTTGTCTACCTCCTCTTCCTCTA
This sequence comes from Ceratopteris richardii, assembly GCA_020310875.1. Taxonomy (NCBI): domain Eukaryota; kingdom Viridiplantae; phylum Streptophyta; class Polypodiopsida; order Polypodiales; family Pteridaceae; genus Ceratopteris; species Ceratopteris richardii. The sequence continues at coordinate 14,823,877 of CM035430.1, forward strand.
CCTCTGCCATGTCTTCCTCTACCTGCATAGTTAGCTTGATATGTACCTGCTTCATCATCCACTTTCTTTGCCTTTCCTTTGTTATCTTTAGACTTGCTTTTATCCGTGTATAAAGCTGAAGATTGATTACCTTTAGAGCTTTCTCCATTTTTGATAAGCTTTGCCTCTTGAGTAAGTAGTTGTCCAATGAGTGTGTTGAAATCAGGTACATGCATGTCCATGTACAAATCCATAGCTGTGGTGAATGCTTCCCACTTGTCATCTGCCTTCAAGCCATTGATGACCTGCCTTACAATTTGTTCTTCATCTATTGCCTCTCCAATGCTTCCCAACTGATCTGTTATGTCCTTGAGCTTTGTGACAAAATCAGTCACATTTTGTTTGGGAGCCTTCTTGAGAGTTGTGAAATCTAGCCATAGTTGATGCTTCCTAGCAACCCACACTTCCTGAGATGTCTTACAACTTCTAATGTGAGGCAACAAAAAATCTGAGATAGAGTTGAGGAGATAAGACCTTGCAAGTGCATCCTTGGAGCACCATGTGCTCAATCTTTCTTGCTCTTCTTGTGTTGGTTGACTTTTGTTCCTGAAACTTGGCATAACGTCATCTCCAGCCACATAACCATATAAACTTCTACCTTGGAGATAAGCTTCCATCCTTAATGACCAAGCTGAGTAGTTACCTCTGTCTAATTTGTCAATTGATGAAGGAAATCCATCTGCCATGTTGTCCAACCTTGCTCTGATACCACTGTGAAGAGATGGATAGGTATGTGCTTGAAGATGAAGAGGTGTTGCAAAATCCTTGATCTACACCAGCCAAATGAACTCCAGGAGTATATGGTGGGCCCTTTAAGCTTGCCAATGGATGTATTAGACACCCTATGTACCTTGGAAGATCACTCTCAAAAAGATATGACAAAACAGATAAGTTGGAGTTAGCTCAGAGGTGAAAACTTGCTATTCTTGGTTCATACACCTGTCCAGTGTTTTACATAATTCTCTGAGCACAGCAGCAATTAGCTTAATTCCTCTTGGGGAAGTCTAGCTAACTTAAAGAGCTAACTTTCAAGAGTAATCTCATCAAAAATAATAAACCACACACTGAGAATGAGTTTTAACAACTGATGACATCATCTCGATTTTCACGGGCTGCTACAGTTTGAGACTAGTGAGCAGAAAAAGCAACATAACTCAAAAAGTAGGAAACCAATGATTATGAAAATTTGTATGGGTATACTAGACAGTAAGCTGAATCAAAAAAGCTTTAAATCACCGAATTTTGGTAAGTAACCACGGAGAAATGGCTCTGACAAGATGAGTAAAAAAGTCGGGTACCTGACAGAGAAGTGAAGATGAATAGACCCTGTTGATTTCAAATGAACATAACTGAAGATTGCAACATCCAAATGACATGAAAATTTGTGAGCATATAGTAGACTTATAGAGCTAACGTTACCAAGTTAGATCACTGAAAATGATGCACCAAGCTCAGAGAAAACATCTCTGCAAGCTGACTAAGAAAAACTGAGAGTAATGGCAGTGAGTAGTACACTTCACAAGAACATGGAAAGATGAACTCAAATAATCATGAAAATGAAAGTATATTGCTTGTACAATACAATGACTTACTGATACATATGTGTGCCTTGTAATCACACCTTGATATGGCATAAAGATCAGCTCTTGGAGGTCTTCACATAGGTCTCTTTAACCACGACTAAAACTGCCATCTATTTATAGTTGAGTTTGGGAGGCTAACTTCCCTCAATCACTCTCCAATCAATCAATGATTGATTTGATTCTCTACCTACCACAAATCAAGAATTCGTGGCTCCTCTTTCCATTCTTGATCAAGTGGACTCAACCACTTAAGATTCTTTCACTTTTACATTAAGTAAACTCTTCAAAAGTTACAAGAGGTAGTTCACAAGTGAACTTTACATAGTCTTCATTTTAAGGCTTTTTCTATGACTTTGTGGGACTCAAGCCAATACTTAGGCTTGTCATAGACTTGCTCCAACAAATCTACCAGCAATTGATACTCCAGTTCACCACCTCATCAAATGAAAAGTTGATGATGGTTACTTGGTAATCTACATCGATAGGAGCTTTGTCTATGGCTACAACTTTTGCATGTTCCATATTCAAGGTTTTTTGTTACTTGTCTATAAATGGTTCCTACACTAGTTATTGCACAATTCTGTTTATGAATCAAAGGACCAATAAAAGGAGATTTGTTACTTGTCTATAAATGGTTCCTACACTAGTTATTGCACAATTCTGTTTATGAATCAAAGGACCAATAAAAGGAGATTGACCTAGCTTTGGTGTCAAAAATGCCTTAATGAAATCCACATAGAGAGCACCTGGGATTGTCCAAGTGGCTTCAGGTGTCTCTTTGGAAATCTTTGGGGTTGTCCTTCTGAAAAGGATGTCTTGGAAAAGTAAGAGGAGCTAAAGAAAGTGTGCCTCATAGGGAAATGTTTTGTTCCAAAGCCCCTGTTGGATTCCTTGGACCTTTGGTTTAGAAAAGAATGGTTCCCATGGGGTTTAATAGTTTGCAAGTGTCAGTTTCTTCCCATGAACCACATTCTCCTCATATTAGAGAATGAAGAGATATCCTTTCAAGCAATGCAAGTTAGAGCTTGGCAAATCTGCCACACAATGCTATGCCTTTTCAAGTGGTTCTCGAGCTTTGTTCCAAACAAGTCAAAAATGTTTTGCTACCTGCTTTGGATGGGGCTCTCCAACCTATCATACTTTCTCGTTGATTTCATCACAAAAATTGTTTAACCAATTGGGCATCTGATGGCCTTCATAGTGGATGTAGGAGGCCTCATACACCAAAACTCAATGCAAGATGGCACCCACAGATAATGAGAATCAAAATTGATATGGGAGAGGAGGAACAATGGGATCAGGAGATCATCTACAAGAACCTCCCAAATGCATTTTTTCACTCTGACACGCAAGGAAATAGAATTAAAGAATGCCCTTTGAGAGAGAACTCAGCAAGGTAGAATCAAGAGAAGGTAAATAAGAAGAAAATGGCAAACGTAGAGAGTCAAGTCTTAATTAATGCTCACTTTGATCCAAAAGTACCATTCACAGAAACAGAGAATGTTCAAGAAACACAATTTAATTCTCAAAACCTAGATGGTTTCACTAAAGCTAGAAACAGAACAAAAAGAAGCCCCAAAGGGAGGGGCAAGGTCAGCTCCCCTTGTATGATGCAAGTGAAAAATATGTTCGATAACCTAGAAAGAGAGAAAAACCTAATGGAATACCGCGAGGGATTTGATAACAAAGAAATGAACATAGAGCATTAGGGGAAAAAAAGAACCCTACATGGGCCTTTTAGCTTAAGGAGTGATTAGGGATGGACCAGTGAGAAGATTGTGGTGGCCACACTCTAGTCTCTTAATCGCATAGGGTAGGCAAAGGCTTCCCTTGTTTTTGAGTGGTCAAACCTCCAAAAACCAGTTAGAATTCGTGGGTTTCTTTATAGAGTGGTTTTGAGAACCTCCAAATTCAATAAGAGCCCTTTGATTGCTTAAAGATCTAAAGGCCAAGGTTAATTGAGAAAAGTCAAGCAAGATTTGAGCGTGAACCCTTGGATCATCTTGAGATCGAATGGATGGAATTGAAGCAATCATGACAAATGCGCCTTTTATCATGAGCCCTAGGATGGACTAGCAAATCGAACGAGCGAGTGAATTTCGTGATAGCACCAATGCTTGAAGTAGTGGCCGTTGGATTTAGCCAAGAATAGATGGTGATGATTGGTCCGATAAGATATAAGGGCGCCTTTAAAAGGTAGCCTTGGATCATACACTCAATCTAATGGTTGTAAAATGTCTGGATCACTGATCAGCCCCAAAACCGGCCGCCCGTTGGATCTCTAGAGATCTAACGGCTCAATTTATTGCAGAAAATGTGCGTAGTCCCTGCGCCACTCCCACAAATTCTCATCGATTCTCTCTCTAGACTCATATGAGATTTAAACTAAGCCATTGATTTGAATAATCTAATGGCCAAAAATACTCACGCTGACAACATGAGATTCGAATTCTTTTATAGCATTTTATATTGCACAATACCATGATGGTTTCATATCCCTCTCTAAAACCATGGATTAAGATTTTTAATCCCAAAAAATTAGGGATCCTTACAAGGCCAATGCAATGCTCACTTTTTCCTCTAATGGGAATTTTCCACTAGCAAAGAAGGCGACACAGGTGAACAAAGCACAAGCAAAGAGGATGAATCCAACACAAATAAATAAGATAAATAAATGGTGAAAGTTCGATCATTGGATCCACCATCGTTGTTGAGATCCAAAAATTGTATAAAAATAAGGCTCTTCAATAAGTCAAAACTCCATTAGATGCCCCCTTGAAGAGTCCCTTGAATGGTAAATTAGTGTGGCAGGACCCAAGAACCTTGAGAGGTAGAAAGGACGAGAGAAACAACAAAAAGAGAGACAAGGCCCCATCACACAAAGGCTAAAATCATCAAATATGCTTGTTTTCTCCTTCAATGTATGTGGGTTAACTGACCCCTTCAAAACGGTAGTCTTTTCCCAATGGCTTAAAAACTAAAATGTGAACCCAAAGTTCATGTGTATCCAAGAGATAAAAAATGGGGGGAAGATCTCGTAAAGCGACTTAAGTGTATCTCTTCACACTGCATGTGGTCATTCACCTCGCACCAGTAGGGTTCTAGTGGTGCGGCCATTGGCATCAAGCATAATTGGGTGCAATACCTAGAAGAAATGCATGAGGACATAAACCATCATTGGGTGGCAACATTAGTTTGAGCTCCATTGCATTTCATCATTGCCTTGACATATGAATCGAATATTGAGGGTGGAGGGACACAATTTCCACTTGGAAAGCACTTGGGTCCCTCTCCTTGGATCTTATCCTTTGTGGGGACTTCAATATGCTTGAATTCCACACCCACATATAGGAACAAAAAGGCTCACTGATTGATGGGCTTGAGAGGATCATATGGGCTTGAGATTGGTCTCTCGTCCCTCACCCAATGTTCGGACCTTGTAGTTTCTAACCATTATCCAATGTTGCTTACCTTTAAGCGTCTTCCCCATCTTAAGAAAATCCCCGTGGTTCCATGCCAACCAAATGACCTTCACCCTTCCCTCGGGCAAACATGAAATCACCTTGGCTTTGAACCCACTTCACCAAGTAGATGGTGGATAATAGCGATTAAGAAAACCCAAAATATTCTTATTAATTTCTACAAGATGATCCAAAGCGTCTGATGGTCTAGATGCAATATGATTTATCAAAGACTACAACAACTGGAAAGTGAATTTAATGAAGGACAGTCCCGTTTCCAAAACGGGCTAAGAAAGATCAACAGAAATGTTAAGATTTGAAGAGGAAATTCAAAAAAAAATACTCATAAGTCTTCAATAAGGAGTGTTGGATAGGAAAATCAGATAGACCTATGAAAAAAAAATGTGTAGAGTACTAAAAAATGAAGCAGGAACAAGATACCATTCCTTACATGATCAACAATCAAGGTTTCGATTGTGATACTGATAAGAACATTGGTAAGTTAATTGTTAATCACTTTGCATAGATCCTAGGAGTTAATTCACCTCTCTCTCTCTCTCCATACGCGAAAGACTATATGGGAGCATGTTGGTGCAAGTCAACCATCAATTGATGTTTTGAACAAAAGGTTGAAGTCAAAAGATGAAGAAAAGACCACCAAGTGAAGCTTTAGGATAGTGCATATTCAAGAAATGAAGACTTGTATACATATGGACATTAACCTTGTAATTAGCTCACTTATACTTTTGTTATGGTCATGAGCTTGTACATATATGCCTATATATACAAGTAGAAAGTCAGGGCATGTATGAGAGATCATGAGATGTGATGATCTAGAAGTTGTAAGAGTCAATAGACACTTTAGAAGGTAAGTGAATAACTCTCATCATTCACATGTAAAATTTTTTGAGTAAAGGAAAAGTTGCGCCCGATATTTTGTGGACTTCTCCTTCTGTGTTTGATCATTTCTAGAATCCTTTTGAAGATGTTTAACTCCATACATAATGCATCTATGGTTAAGATTTGAGAGCCTACTTATAAACAGGCTGAGAGAATTATGTGTAGGAACATTTGTATGTGAAGAAGTGATGAGTGTCTTCTGAAACACGTGCAATCTCGATTGTCAAAGAACTGATCAGATCTTAGTGCATAGTGTAAAGTTTTACACAAATGAGAAGTCAAAATCTAAGTTGAAAGGTAAGCCATCTATGGCTAAAAGCATTTGATTAAACAAGATCTAGTTTGGGAGAACCATGCATTAGAAGTTACAGGTGTCTAAGTCGATTATACAGGAATATAGTTTGAGACATAGGCAGATTGTTTGGATCATAGCTCAAGATCTACTGAATTTTTTGGGATCTTTTAACTTGGAGAAGGTGCACAATCTTTAGATGACACTTGTACAAAGCTTCATTAGAAACTTAACACATTTGGTCAGTCGATTAATGAGTTACGTGTAGTAGACTTTTTCTGTGTAGTGACTCACTTCACAGTTAGTGCAAATCTTGATGTTTTGACATTGGTCTTCCAAAGTTGGTAGAGTTTTGAGTTATTCTTGATATAGAGGTGCTCTAACATCAAGAATAGCTTGTTCTTTTGGAGATTAACACTCTCCATCAATGGTATTAGAGTAGGAATCATCAAAATAGAAGAAAGGAGGACCCCCAACTACTGCACACACACAGAAATCAACCTTTAAAGATTCAAAAGGTGAAAGTTTGAAGTGAAATCTAGAGAAGGAGGCCTGAAGTTATCAAGAAGACCAAAAGGAACTACATTTGAAGTAAAGGTACACTTATTTCTCAAAGATCTTGAAGAATTTAATACACAGGTAAAGAAAGGATGGGAGATTCTTTTTAGATAGAGAAATTGGATAGAGAAAGCTATCCAGATTGGCCAATGAGGATGGAAGATCACCTCATGAGCAAAGACCTGATAGGTTATATCACAGGTGAAGAAGAAAAACCAAAATTTAGAGATCCTAGTGTTCCAACTAGGGATGAACTCTTAGATTTGAAGACATGGATGAAGGATGCTCAAGCAAGGAGTATTATCTACATGGGAGTCAATGACTACTTGCTACCTCAAATTAGATGACTTGAAAGTGCAAGTGATATATGGAATGCTTTGGAAGAGCATTTCCAAAATACTACAAAGACAAGGAAGGCATCCTTATGGGCAGAGTTCACTACGTTCAAAAAGAAAGCTTCTCAATCCATTTCTGATTATGTAACAAGGATGAAGGAAATTGTAGATGCATTAGGAGAAGTTGATGAAGATATTGAAGAGGATAATTTAGTAAGGCAAATCCTCACAGGTTTGAGAGGAGATGAGAAATGGAAGCCATTCATTTTGTCTATTGAATTGTCACTAGATCATTTCACTCCTAATTTAGATCAATTGGTAGAACATATGATAACTTTTGAGTAGGATGTCAAAGGTGATGTTGATAAGAGTGCAAGTCAAGCAATGCATTGATCAAAGGACAAGAAGAAGAATAGCAAAGGTAAGCAACAATTAAATGAAGAAGAAGGTACAACTAGCCAGGCCAACTTCTTTAGAGAAGAGGAGGTGGCAAAGGTAGAGGAAGAGGCAGAAGCAATAAAGATGGAGCCAAAGCTTGCTAGATCTGTGGTAAGAAAAATCATTTAGCTCATGATTGTTGGCATAATAATCAGAATAACGGAGGACATAGTCAAAATTTAATTCAAGAGGAAGAGGTGGTAGAAACCAAAGAGGTAATTTCAGAGGTAGAGGTAGTAGAGGGTACTTTGGAAGAAATGCAAGTAGAGGTTTCCAAAGTCAATCTTACAACAATACCTACTACAATTATGCTTCAGATCAGAAGGAGGATTCAACTTTGATTATGAATGCAACTTGTGAAAGACAAAGTGAAGATCAACTGTCTTCTACATTGACTGAGGTGTAGCAATCACCTGAGTGGTAACATAGCTTTGATGACTAATTTGGAGAATAAGATAACTAATCATGTAGTTCAAACAGGTGATAATACAAAGCATAATGTGAAGTCAATTGGATCAGTGAAAGCCAAGGATGGAAGTACTCTTCTGAGTAAGGTTTTGTATGTTCCCACAATTCCAAAGAATCTGATAAGTGTAGGGCAAATTGTTAAAAAAGGTTATGAAGTAAGGTTCACTAATGATGGAGTCTTTGTGGAAGACCCTAGCAATGGGTACAAACAAATTATTTCAGGGAAGAAAGAAGGAAGACTCTTCACACTGAAGATTCAAGGCAATGTTGGTCATGCCTTGTTCACTTATGGAGGACATAAGATCTTTGAGTTAGATCTTTGGCATAAAAGACTTGGACATTTCAATGAAAGAGGTATTAAGGATATGGTTAACAATGGTTCAGTGCTTGGATTGCCCAATGTTGCAGGTCAACACATGACATACAAATGTGAGGCATGTCAATTAGGTAAGGCTCATAAGCAATCATACAATAAGCATGGATTTATGTATTCAGAGAAGCTTGAGTTGGTACACACAGATGTGTGGGGACCATCAAAGGATTTCAGTATTAATGGTTCAAGATATTATGTGACTTATGTTGATGATGCTACGAGGTGGATCACTATATATGTGATCAAAGATACATCAGAGATGTTCAACACATTTAAACATTATCATGTGTATGTAGAGAGAATCACAGGTCAAAAATTGAAGAGACTAAGGTCAGATGGAGGGGGAGAGTATTTCTCTAATGAGTTCAATGATTATTTATGGAATAAAGGTATAATAAGGGAAGTTACTTGCAGGTACTCTCCTCAACGAAATGGTGTAGCAGAAAGGAGAAAGTTACTTGCAGGTACTCTCCTCAACGAAATGGTGTAGCAAAAATGGTGTAGCACCTTACAAGGCATGGTGGGGTAGGAGACCTACCTTAGATCATTACAACTACCATGTAAAGCTTTGCAGGGTATGACACCTTACGAGGCATGGTGGGGTAAGAGACCTACCTTAGATCATTGCAAAGTATTTGGATGTTTGGCTTATGCATATGTGCCATCTCAATTGAGACATAAATTGGAACCTAAAGCTTAAAATTATGTGTTCATTGGATATGATGATAAGCAGATGGGTTATAGGTTGTGGAGTCCATCCATAAGGCAATTTCTTGTATCTAAGGATGTTACATTTGATGAGTAAGGTACTTGGTATACAGGTACACTTAATATTCATGGAGGTGATGAAGAAATCTTGGATCAGAAGAAAGGTAAATCAAAGATTCAAATATATGATGAAGAAGAGAACAATGAAGCACAAATTGAAGTTGAACAAAGGCCAATGTTTGATCCAAAATGTGATGAACCAGAAACTTCAAGAAGTGGAGAACTCAGAAGGTCATCAAGGCATAAATGGCAACCTACAAGGTATAACAATGACACTTCTTTTTTGACTACTAAAGAATATGCTTATATGGTGAAAGCAGAGGAAGACCCTTCTACATATGAAGAGGCAAAAGGTAAGGAAAATTGGGAGAAAGCTATGCACAAAGAATATAATGCATTGATGGAGAATGAGACATGGGATTTTGTTCCTAAACCAAATAGTCAGAAGATCATTGGATGCAAATGGGTCTAAAAAACAAAAAGGTATGGAGATGGAAGTGTGTCTAGATATAAAGCTAGACTTGTTGTGAAAGGGTATGCTTAGACATATGGTATAGATTATGATGAGACCTATAGTCCTGTGGCAAAGATGACAACCATAAGGACACTCATAGTCGTTGCTGCATGTAAAGGTTGGAAATTATGTCAATTAGATGTGAATAAAGCTTTTGTTAGTGGTTACATTTCAAATGATGTTTTCATGGAGCAACCAGAAGGGTTCAAAGATAGAAGGAATCCAGAATATGTCTGTCAGCTCAAGAGAGCTTTGTATGGTTTGACACAGGCCCCAAGGGCATGGAATTATAGACTTGTGAATTTCTTGAAGGAACTTGGTTTCCAAGTGTCTAAAGCAGATAGTAGCTTGCTTGTCAAAGCAAGTAAAGCCTCTAGAAGCAAATGGAGAAAGAGTTCAAGATTAGTGACTTAGGAGACTTGTCATATTTCTTGGGCATGGAGGTCTCATATACTCAACATGGAGTATATGTGACTCAAGAAAGGTATTTGAAGAACTTGTTAATCAAGTTTAAAATGGAAGATTGCAGGGTAGCACCTATTCCAATGGAGGTGAATCACAAATTGAGCAGACATGGAGGAGAAGAATTCAAGGATATGAAGTTATATCAAAGTTTGGTTGGTATTCTAATCTATGCTACTTTAACTAGGCCTGATTTGTCATATGCAGTTGGAGTGTTATCTCAGTTCATGCATTATCCTAGGAAAGAACATTGGGTTGTAGGACAAAGAGTGTTGAGATACATTAAGGGTACACTGAAGGAAGGTTTGTATTATGGTTTTACATCAGATACAAACATCAAGATATATAGTGATACAGATTGGGCAGGTAATCCTGAGGATAGGAGATCAACATATGGATACTTGTGTTATGTGGGAGATAAGTTAATATCTTGGTGTTCTAAGAAGCAACATACAGTTGCTTTGTCATCTACAGAGGCAAAGTATAAAGTATGGTTGAAGCTGCAAAGGAATTCCATTAGGAAAAAAAGTGAGCCCTGCATGGGCCTTGTAAGGATTCCTAATTTTTAGGGATTAAAAATCTTAATCTAGGAGATTAAGGGGACATGGAAAACCACTATTGTTATTCTCAAGGAAAATAATTTTTTTTCTTGAATTATAAAGTGGGAATTTTAAGAGCCTTTGGATGGTTTAATCAATGGCTAAGATTAAGGAGGATGAGACTCTAGAGAGAGGTAGACTGACAAGTCGTGGGAGGTTGCAGATCCTCACGAGTTTTTGGCACACCTCTACATGAATTTGGATCCTTAGATTGACCTTGATGGGTTGAGAATCTCCATGCATATCTTGGGGCAGCCTCTGCACATTTGTGAACCATTAGATCATGCCCAATCCAAGGATAAAGCGTGTTTTTAGCTGATCCAAGTCGAGAGTTCACGTGAGCCATCGGATTTGATCTCCACCCAATGGACAAGGACAGAAGGTGCCCTTTCCTTTTGGGCATTCAATCTACACCCTCAGATGATTATTAGATCCAATGGATGAGGTTTTGAGCGCCTTTCTTCTCCGAATTTCAACCTCCACCGTTGGATTTCAAGGCAGATTCAATGGCCCTTGTGCAAAGGCGCCTTTTTGAGGCTCTAGCTTCTCTCATCCATTGGATATCTTCCTCATCCAAGGGTCAAAATGAAAGGATGCCGTGACTTTTGCATTTCAACCTCATCCATTGGATGTATGAGTCAATCTAAGGGCTAAAACTAATTCGAAAGCCTTCCAAAACCATTGCAATAAGAAAAACCACTATTTCTAGCTGGTTTTCTTCTCTTTGACCAAACAAAAACAAGGGAAGCCTATGCCTATCCTATGTAATTAAGAGACTAGACTGTGTCCACCACCCTCTTCTCATTGGTCCATCTCTGATCACTCCTTAATCCCAAAGCCCCAAGGAAGGCTCATTTTTTCCCCTAATGATATGGTTAAAGACTCTCATGAAGAGTTTTGACATTGATCAGAGTACACCCATTATTCATGGAGATAACATGAGTTCATTGTATCTAGCTGCTAACCCTATTTTTCATGTCCGGACTAAACATATTGAGATTCAATATCACTTTCTGAGAGAGAAGGTGTTTGAAGTAATACATACTTCAACAAAAGATCAGATTGCAGATATGCTAACCAAAAGCTTGGATGGACCAAAGCTACAGAGATTCAAAGACATGGCAGGTATAAAGAAGATAGAGAAAACCTCAATTGATGATTGAGGGGGAGCTGTTGGTGGAAGTCAACCATCAATTGATGTTTTCAACAAAAGGTTGAAGTCAAAAGATGAAGAAAAGACCAACAAGTGAAGCTTTAGGATACTGCATATTCAGGAAATGAAGACTTGTATACATTAACCTTAATTAGCTCACTTATACTTTTGTTATGGTCATGAGCTTGTACATATATGCCTATATATACAAGTAGAAAGTCAAGACATGTATGAGAGAGCATGAGATATGATGAATTAGAAGTTGTAAGAGTCATTAGACACTTTAGAAGTGATGTGAATAACTCTCATCATTTAGATCTAAAATTTTTTGAGTAAAGGAAAAGTTGCACCCTACATTTTGTGGATTTCTCCTTCTGTGTTTGCTTATGTACATTAACCTTGTAATTAGCTCACTTATACTTTTGTTATGGTCATGAGCTTGTACATATATGCCTATATATACAAGTAGAAAGTCAAGACATGTATGAGAGAGCATGAGATATGATGAATTAGAAGTTGTAAGAGTCATTAGACACTTTAGAAGTGATGTGAATAACTCTTATCATTTAGATCTAAAATTTTCTGAGTAAAGGAAAAGTTGCACCCTACATTTTGTGGATTTCTCCTTCTGTGTTTGCCCATTTCAGGAATCCTTTTGTAGATGTCTAATTCCGTTAATGCATCTATGGTTAAGATTTGAGAGCCTAATTGTAAACAGGCTGAGAGAATTATGTGTAAGAAAATTTGTATGTGAAGAAGTGATGAGTGTCTTCTCAAACAGGCGCAATCTCGATAGTCAAAGAATTGACCAGATCTTAGTGCATAGTGTAAAGTTTTACACAAATAAGGCGTCAAAATCTAAGTTGAAAGTTAAGCCATCATTAATGAGTTAAGTGCAGTAGACTTTTTCTGTGTAGTGACTCTCTTCACAGTTAGTGCAAATCTTGATGTTTTGACATTGGTCTTCCAAAATTGGTAGAGTTTTGAGTTATTCTTGATATAGAGCTGCTCCAAAATCAATAATAGCTTCTTCTTTTGGAGATTAGCACTCCATCAGAGCAATCTCCAGACTGAAAAACAAAATGATACCTCAAAATATGGTGTCATTACTTGAATCTCCCATGTTGAGAAAAAAATAGTAGAAGCTCTATATTTCCTTCCCAATGGTAAAAGTTGAGGATTAGATGTTGAGAAAGCCTATGATAGACTGGAGTGGGACTTTATTCTCCAATTGTTGGACTTGTGTTAGTGATACTAAATTCACAAGGATGATTTCAACACTTTGCAATAATGATACTGCATGATCAACATTAACCACATGTTGTCCACACCAATTAAATTAATGTGATCGATCAGACAAGTTTTCCCACTGGCTCCCCTTCTTTTTGCTATTGCCACTTATGGTCTTAGTTGTCTGGTCAACCACTTTGTCGAGAATGGATAGATCCATGGTCTTGAGTTTCCTAATAACCAAGAACAAATTCTTGTGGGAGTGTTTCCAAAAAATATGAACACTTTCTTGCAAAATGATACAAACAACATTGTTTCCTGATGGCATTGCCTTGACACACGCTTCGGTGTCTTAGGTCTGAAACTAAGCATGCAAAAATTGCATTCAAGCCATCTTGGGATGCCAACCATAGTATCTTTTGGACCAAGAGTGTCAAGACATCCCAACTAATCTTCTCACTCTTGGGCATCCTGATAGGATTCGAGGTTTCTATGGATCAGAGATGGGGTGGATTATTTTCAATTATTTTCAAGATTAATAGTAAGTGGGGATATTGGAAGGGCACGCGAATTAACTTGGTTGGTTGTGCAATGGTGATCAACACATTTCTAATAGCATTGATAATATATTTTATTCCCTTGTTGGAGACCAAAAGACTCCGAGTTGGCTAACTTGGAAAGAATCTATAGAAATGTTATGTGGACAAGAGATTTTAGCACAAGGGGTATTTTAAAAATAAAATGGAAAATTTTCTCGGACAAAAAAGAATGGACTAGACTTGGTATTTTGAACATCAAAGGATTCGTTGAAAAATTGGTGGCCAAGTGACTAATAAAGGAATGGAACAACATGGATTCTTCATGGACAAAGCTGATCTTTAGAAAACATAGTGAAATTACTCTCATCCGTCTGCCCAAATGGAAAGGACACTATTATCTCATCTTACTACTCTCCCTATTCCTGGTTACCCCTAAAGGCTTCCATCTAGTTTGTTTGCAAGATGAAACCTTACCTCAAGATAAATGACGATTGGAAACTGAGATTGCAACACAAGGATTTTCCCCATTGTCTGCCAGAGCATCTCATCCTTGGGACACGAGAAGAAAAGGTGCCTGAGGTCTTCTCTACCATTGATATAGCATTTACACAAAGGAGTGGTCCCACAAATTTTGTGGGCTTTGACATTAGTCCAAATTTCTCGGTGGAGAATTTTCCACATCAACATAGATTTCTTGCTCTTAATGAGGGGATGACAAAGGTCATGAGATTGAAGTTACATTTGATATTCATCGACTATTGGCACCACTTCCTATTTAGCACTGAATAAGTATCCAACTTCTTTTGAATAGGAAAAAAACTATCATCTATTGCCATTGGCCCTTTTATACCTTTTATTTGAGGGGGATCATTGCCTTGGAGGAAGATGGCCTTGGAGGAGTCCCAAACAAACATTCTCTCATTAAATAGGCACAAGTCATCATGGTCCACACTCCACTCTAGGTTAATATCTCCGAAATTAATCCAATATACTTTATCTTGATTCCAAAGCTTTTTCCACAAGTGGAATCCTTTGTTCCATAACTCATTTGCTCTTTGCATATTCTCTACATTGATAGCTTTGAAACCCCTCATGGGGAACCAAATTGAATCATGTTGCATGGAACAAGTTATTCTTGGAGAAGTGAATGGTTGCTCTACGCCATTATGGAATTCCATTAGGGATGAAGTACCATGGAAAACATGGAAAGATACATGCACAAGAAACTTTAGCAACAACCCAAAGGAGTGTTCAATTAACAAAACTTTGAGCCTTTATGGAGAAGAATTGGAGTAGGTCTCCACCCTTGAGACATAGCAAAACTTTTTGTTAGAAAACAATAAGATACAAAGTAGATGGGTCCCTCATGAAGGGGACAAGAAATTTATTAATCTAATCTACAAGAAAAATTGAAGCCTTGCCCAACACATCTTTGCCTTTTGTTAAAGGTTGTATTGCCTCCGCATCGTCTGCCCCGGCTTTGTGGGATAAAGGGGATTATGTGGGTACTATGCCCCCATCCTTTGTAGAGTTGTTCAATTAATTAATTCAAGCAAGGAAGAGTAGGCCATGTATGAAAATCCAATGGTTTTCCAATCAAAAGGTATCTTTGATGATTCCCTAAAGTAAACCATTAGATTTTTTACTTTCGCCTTCAACCATGTGATTAGCAAGTTCACCAATTCTTGCATATTTGGCACAAACATACTTCAACCATATTCATACAAAAAGAAGATTTTATAGATACAAATGATGTGATTGGGAATGCATACAGCTGGGCCCATAAGAAATTTGAGAAATCAAACAGCAAAATTGATCTTAGGGAATGTGGAGCTTCGATATTATGCAAGTCAATTAAAACAGAGGTTAGTATTCTTAAGTTGATAAACATGGATGCAAAATTCAGGTCTGAAGTATCGCAGATTATTGATGAGGCTTCCTCAACCACCTTAGTGGCCAAGACTACTGCTTTGGGTTAAGGAAAGAGTGGAGAAGAAGCACCTCTCATAGATTGTAAGAGTCCAAGACTAACAATAACAATTAAAGGATTAAAATTACAAGGAGTCATAGTGGATGGTGGGTCTGGCATAAATTTGATGCCTGAACATACTATGGAGTATCTTGGCTTACACCCATCCAGACCAGCCAACTTCACCGTTACCTTGGCGGATCAAAGCAAAGTAAGGCCAATGGGAGTGATCCCAAAAGCTCCACTAGAGGTGCAAGGTAACCTCTTCATTTTGGATTTTGTGGTATTAATACTACCCTAGGTAGAGGGAGGATTTCCCCTTTTAATTGGAAGACCATGGATGAGGCATGCGAGTGTCGTCCATGACTGGAGTAAAGACACTATGTGGGTATAGGAGAGGGGACAAGAACTTAAGCAAATATATTTAGAGGAGGGTCGAGATCACCAAGATAACACCAACATGATGTAATCATTTGACATTTTCATGGAATGAGAAATGGAGGACCAACCGCAATTAGAGTTTGAGGAGGAAGAAGATATTCTAAATTGGGTTCAAGCAGGCAATTCTTCCTCTTGTTTTTGGAATTTTTCTAAATAATTCTTGTATAGAAGAATGTTATGAAGAAAAGGAGGATAAAGTTCATGTTAATGAATTGGGAGAACCCATCACAAACCACATAAGGGGGAGGAAGAAAATCCTCAAATACAATTTGGACAAGGATATGACAACCACAATGAAGGAAGCTACTGACGCTAAAGACAAGGTAAAACATACTAGTGATGAATGTTCTTTTCCTATTCAAGAAATCCTTGCATGATGGATGTAGGGTAAAGAGGAATATATCAAAATTGAGAACACTCCTGCTTATGAAACAATGCAGGAGATATTATTGGGGGAAAATTGGGTTGGAGATGCACATGTAGATACATTGATGGATAGAAACCCAGTCAAAGAAGTTCAATTAGACACTCTAGAAAATAATCATCTAGTTTTGGATGCCACTTGGTTGTGGAGCCACCCTGAGCTACTTGAAAAGGTAAAATCTTTCTTGATATCCTATGCAGATGTTTTTGCTTGGCATTATAAAGACTTATAAGGAGTGACTGCCAATTATTGAGAGCACATAATTCCTCTTGTTGACAGAGCTACACTAGTAAGAGGAAAGAGATATAGACTTAACCCAAAATATGTTGGAGCTCTTTATTTGGAGAGACAAAAGATGGAGGATGCAAGAATCATCATTCTTGTGGAACACTCAAAATGGCTTTCACCAATGGTTATTGTACCAAAGAAGAATACCAACAAAATCAGAATTTGTGTTGAATTTAGAGCACTCAACAAGGTAACTGTTCTCGATGGATTCCCCATGCCTTTTTTAGAGCAGGTCATTGAAGAAGTGGCTAGACACGCATTATATAGCTTCATGGAAGGCTTTAGTTGATACAATCAAATATCCATTCATCTAGAGGATCGTGAAAATATTATGTTTATCACACCATGGGTCACATATGTGTACGTAAAAATTCCATTTGGACTAAAAAATGCTCAAACCACCTTTATCAGGACTATCAACCTCATTTTTGGACCCTTATTGTTGGAAATACTTAGAATTTTCATGGATGAATCCTCTTCGTTTTTCAGGCACTCACAAGGAGACCCCATTGGATTGCTTGGATAATCACTAGAGACAGCTACAAAATGCTTTTAAAAGATGCAGGGAGACTAAAATAAAGTTGAACCCAAATAAGTGTCATTTCCTCGTGAAAGAAGGAACTCTCTTGGGACTATGGCTCTAGACCTAGATAAAATTATTTCTATACTAAAGTTACCTAAACCCAAATCTTCTAAAGAAAATCAAAGCTTCTTGGGACATACTGGGTACCACAAAAGATTTATCAAAATGTATGTAGAGATAGCCAGGCCATAGGCTAGACTTACAGGTAAAGAAGTACCCTTTAAGTGGGAAGAAGAAGAAGAAAATGCCTATGAGAAATTAAGATCTAAATTGGTGGGTCTGACAATTCTTATCACACCAGATTGGTCAAAAATTTTTCATGTACATGTATATGTCAGTGCATATGCACTGGGTGTAGTTTTGACTCAACACAGTGAAGAATACAAACTTGACAAACCTATTCAGTATGGCAGTCGAATTTTGCCAAAGGCTGAAAAAAATTATAGCACGACAGAAAGGGAGGCCCTAGCAATGGTTTTCGTTGTACAAAAGTTTCTTCATACTTGCTAGGGGTGAAATTTGTTATCATAACTGATCATCAACCGCTCAGATATTTACTGAAAAAGCCATAAGTGATTGGTAGGGTATGGAGGTGGCTACTTTTGTTCCACAAATTTGATTTTTCTTTAGTCCATAGACCAGGTAGAGAAAATGTTATGGCAGACCACCTATCTAGGATTAACACAATGGATCAAGCAATTGGAGTAAATGATGATTTTCCATATGCTAAATTGTTCGATGTACAAGCAAAAGGTTGGTATGATGACATCAAGAATTTTCTTAATACTAGATTGTATCTAGAGAAGGAAAGCTCTGTGCAAAGGAAGAGGCTGCTAATCAAAACAAGCCCTTTCACCTTCATTGATGGAAAATTATATAGACAAGGCAAGGACAACCGGTTTAGAAAGTGCATGGAAGAAGAAGAAGTCAAGAAAATCCTTACATCTGCACATGAAGGAGCAGATGGTGGGCAGCTTCCAAGACACATTTTGAGCCACAAAATCCTTGATGCTGGCTTATGCTGGCCTATATTATTCAAAGATGTAGATGAATGGGGAAGAGCATGTGATGTCTGTAAGAGGTCTAGACCCAAGCCAACAAAACAGAGGCACAACCCTTTGGTTGTCTCCACTTCATGGCAACCATTTGAAAAGTGGGGGTTAGATTTCTTTGGGCCCATCTACCCAGCATCGGTTCCAAAGAGAGAAAAGTATTTGTTCATTGCCACTCACTATGCAAAAAAGTGGGCTGAAGCTATTGCCTCCCCTCATTGCACATCACAAACAGTTGCTGATTTCCTTTACAGTAACATCATTTGTAGATTTGGATGTCCTCTTGAAATTTTTATAGACCAAGGTACTCATTTTGTGAACAAGGTCCTACAGGAAATATTTAAGAGGTATAAAATTCTACATAGGACCTCTTGTGCCTATTATCCAAGAGCTAATGGACAGGCATAAACCACCAATAAGGTCTAATTGCCATGTTAAGGAAGGAATGTATGTTACAACCCACTTCTTGGGGCATAGCTTATCAAGGTACCCTCTGGGGGTACAGATTAGCTTACAAAGAACCTATAGGATACTCTCCATTCCCGTTGGTTTATGGGGTTACTACCTATTGAACCCTTTGAATTTGTACACGGTTCACCAAAACTTGCATTCATGCAGGGAAAGAAAGATTATGCTCTCTCAAAGAGGCTTGAAGCATTGTACAAAGTGGAAGAAATATGTAGATATGTTGCACAACAATTACTAGAGACCCAAATGAGGAGGAAGGATGCGCATGATCAGAATCTGTGGAACAATAACTTACAAACAGGCATGTTAATTCTTCTCCATAGACCTTAAATCCAGACACAAGGGGTAAATGGCGTCCACACTTGGAAGGACCTTATAGAATTAAAACAATGCTTAATTAGGGTGCGGTAGAGTTAGAGAACCTAGAAGGAGAGGTACTACCACTGGTCAACATATCCATGCTCAAGGCCTATCATCATCAAAAGTAAAGCTCTTTGGAATCACCAGGCTAGTCTCAATATATCCATGTTGTATATAATCTTTTGGTAGCTTGTCTTATTATTTGTCTTTCTTCATCTATTGTGAAGCCTTTACCACTTTACTAGCTTTGTTCAAGTGAAAAAAAAGACGTGATGTATGCATTCTACTCTGCTTGTACATATCTCTTTTTTCATTTAAAAAAAAAAAATTGTTTCATCTCCCTCCTCTCCCCCCTTCCTCCCCCCACCCCCTACCCACCCCCCCCCCACTTTTCAAGCCTTGCCCACCCTCCCTCTCCCCCCCACCCCCCCTATATAATGAACTTTTTCACCATGAGTACGCACGCGGCGTGGAGCACTTTCCTAAGGTTAGTCCCTTCCTCCCCCCTGCCCCCCCCCCCCCCCCCCCCCCCCCCAACCATAGGATAAACTTTATCCTATGGTTGGTTGTGGCCATTTTTTTTATTCTTTTTTTGTAAGTCTGCTTTCTCATTTTGGCCATTGTAGCCTCTATAAACTTCCATTTTATTGTTTTCTGGGTTGTTTTTAGGGTTTTTGACATGTTGATTCAAATTTTGGGATCCATTGTGCCATTTTTTGGTGTTTTGTTCATATTATAGCATGCCTCTTCAACGTTCATATTTGTATCACTTTCCTACTTGTTTTCTAGACTTGCACTAGAATCCATTGTAGCCAATCTTCATAGATGTCCACATTCCATCGCCTACTCTCATCCTCTCCCATTCTAAGAAGTTTCAAGATTCCAGTAGTATAGATGGATAGTTTGTATACGTCCTTTCAACATTTGATCGGAGTGCTCTTTCTAGACCTTGTGGTGGCATGGCTTCTTCTATACCCCAGTAGGCTTCATCCATGGCCATTGAGGAGTATTCAGAGCTTCCTCCATCTGCCTTGGATTTAGCCACCCTCCCTCCATAGGTATGCATTTTCGTATCCTAAGCTGCTCCCCCTTCCATCCCTGTGGTCTTGACCCATCCCATCTTTGTGGCCTTGACCTCTTCCATCTCTATGGCCCCGACCCATCCCATCCCAGTGACCCTAACCCCTTCCATCCCTATGACCCCGACCTATTCCATCCTAGTGTCCGAGCCCTTCCACCCCATGTCCGAGTTCCCCACACCCTCAACCTCCTTGCCCCCCCCACATATCCTTGGTAGCCAACCGTTTGCAGCATCCCTTCCATGTCTTTCCCAATCCGAGTCCTCTTCGTATAGCCCTAGGGCACCCCCATTGGGCCTCCACCTTCCTCTCACTGCTCGGATGCACTCCATAGGTTCCAATGGTCATCACGTGCATAGCACTGATACCACTCCAATTTTGCTATACCATACCCACCTTCTACCCACAATTGATCATCGTGATCAGTCCTCTTCCCTGTCCCTCTGCCCTCCAACTTGCCATGCATCCTATCCCTTTCATTGAGCTCCTCCTAGAGGATGGCCTTCATCGGGCTAGCCTCTAGCGTTTAGCCTCCGTCCTCTTCTCTGAGCCTGAGGGTGGTGACATTCATGCCACACTTCTCACATTCCCCCGCTTTCCAGCCGGTTCCCTCGCCCTTGCCTGGCATCAGTTCCGATGAAATTTTGTATCATGCCCCACCTTATGTCTATTCTGGATTGTCTCATGAAGAGACAATTGCCTTTTGCCTACATCTGTTTGGCGATGATGCCATGCCCAGCCTGCACCAACTCGCCCTCCTCCATTCCTTTATTTTCTATTTTCTATTCCTTGTTCCTTCCTCTGCCATTCCCCAATACAATATTCATATTGCCGATCCCCTTTTCTATTTTATCCATGAGTGCCCATATATGTATGCCTCCCTTATGTTTCAGTCATTCACCCTTTGTTCTCAGCGGTACGTTGCTGCCATCCATAGAGGGACACGATCATTCTCTGTATATTTGGCACCCATCTTAGCCTCGCTCTATCACTTACCTGGTCTATAGTCCCTTCCCCCTCCTTACACAATCGCCCATTCTTCTCATCCGCATCTTCCTTCGCCCATCATATTGCTTACACCTCATAGTTCCACTCGTCGAGAGTTGACTTAGATCACAACCACCATTCCACCCCCCATCGAGTGGGTCAGAGCCCGTTTGCTGGATTTATTTCCGAACAGTAGGCTTCCCTCTCTTTCCCCTGCACCTCCATAGCCTTCCCCGCTACCCTAGCAGGCCGTTGCCGCTCTTCCTGTTACATCTTTGACCATTTCCATTGAGTCTACATCCACCTTCCCTCATCACCGCTCCCCTCATGCTTCTCCCACATGCCCCCAACCTGCTCAAGCACCCCCTCCACCTGCCCCTGCACCTTCCATCCCCGATAGCCTTACCGATGAACCCCCTTCCTTGGTCTCCTTAGGGATGTCAGCCTAGTTGCGAGTGATGGGGCCGATGTTGCATGCCACTCCCTTGAATCGGTCTCTACGACAACATCACTACACTAGCAGTACGCCTTGACCATTGAGCACATCCATGTGTCTGACATCGTCTAGTGGCAGGTCACACTTCGTTCCATGCAGTGCAGTAAGAGCATGATAGCTTCTGATGTCTTTATTTCTCTTCTTCTCCTTCTTCCTTCTCCTACAAAGACTCAAGTGCCTTTTTGCAGAAGAAACCCCCAACAAACACTAATGACCAACCAAAAGGATTATGTTAGAATAAATGTGCTCACACCAATAAGTGTATCAAGGAGTAAATCGAACATTATATAGTTGACAAAACGAGAAAATTTGGAAAACGTTTGGCAGAGTATTCTCTACAAAATGAGCATACGGCTAGTGTAAACTGCAAGTACCATCATGTTTACCTGCATATAATCAGTTACCTGAAAGAAGCCAACTAGGCTTATCGAGCACCTATGAACAACTATCATACATCTCCTATGGAGAGAGTAGGTAAGTCTTCCATTTGCATGATCGAGCAGACCCCGATATCAAGTGTCTCCCATCTAAGAAAACTCACCACAACCATCTTTATCAAATGTAAAAGAGGCTTTATGCAAAAACATAACCACTATATCAATGACCACATGGAAGTACAGAAGTGATATCCACATAAGCATACATAGTGTTTATGTGCTCAATATATGGAGTAAAATGACAATGAAAGGCTGAATGCATAGCCCAAAAACTAGCCAACAACACCTGCAAGTGTCTTCCAACTCTATTGTTTAGGTTCAAAAACCTGCATAAATTTGCAGTGGTTGCTCCCACCACAACTCAAAAACCTTTTGAGAAACCTTTAGTTTTACGAGTGTGGCTGAAAACACAGCCCCAAAGGTGAATACTTATTTTTGGAGAAGTACAAAGAACACTCTTCTTGATGTTCTTGAAACTATGTGAAGAGACTTATGCACGAAAGTACTCCAAAATGGCTCCAAAAATCACCCCAAAAATGCTTCAAAAATAGGCTTTGAAAGCAATGAATGAAGCTTTGAGGGACCAAAACATGTTCAAGGTGATGTTAACCATAGTGTTTCCCCTTCTTTAGACACCACAAGAGTGTAGCTTAGTGGCAAGAGATTGCCACAGTTAAGTGAGCTCTGAGGGGAACAGTATTGGGATGGGTGACCTCCCGAGAAGTACTGGGAACCTCTATCTTCCTTGATCATTGAGGTCCTCCCTCGGGTGCAACCAATGGTGACTTTCGTGACTCGGATGACAAGGTATGCTAAGGTCTATGCCTTGGTCGCCACCTTAGTCATAAGCCTTGGTTAGGCAGGCGGGTGCTCGCTTTGCTCGCACAAAAGGAACAAAGCTTTTGCATTGAAATGCTTTGATACTAGTGAAGTATTTCGATGACAATGCACCATAGTGCACTCTTGTCTCGAGAGCTCCACGATGATATCCTTGGGAGTAGAAAGATCAGCATGCATGCATGTGAATGTGCATGCATGTGGATGTGCATATACATGTATTTGCATATATGTTAATGTGTGTATGTGTATATATATATATATATATATATATATATATATATATATATATATATATATATATATATATATATATATATATATATATATATATATATATATATATATATATATATATATATATATATATATATATATATATATATATGCAATAATGCATGCATGTAAGTCTTTTTATGTGGTTGTAGGAATGTTTGTGCATATGCATGTGTATATGTGTGTATGTCTAAGTGTATGTGCACATGTATCTGTGTGTATATATGTGTGTATATGTGCATGTGTATATGTGTGAAAGTGCATCTTCATCATGTATAAGTGTATAAGTGCATATCAATAAGTGTGAGTATGCTATGAATGAAAATAACACAATTCAAATTATATACAAAGAATAGAAATTGTACTTACAATAGTTAGCCATACTTTTTGCTTGGATAACTTCTTGAATAACCTGCAATAAAGAGAGAAATAAGTGAGAGAGAGAGAGAGAATTCAAAGAGAGAAAGATGTAGAAAGAGAGAAACAGAGACAGAGGGAGACAATAAGAGAGAGCTTAGGCAAAACATAAATTCTGCATATACTTGCTTCAGCTCGTAAGCGCAGCACAATTGCGAACGTTGGAGAGCTCTTCGATCAGATGTGTGAAAATGCCGATCGAAGAGCTTCCAATGTTTTAATTTTTGTCTGTCAACAGACCGTCGTGTAAGCGATGCTGCCCATCGTCGCATAAGCGACATCTTTTTAGCGTCGCTTATGCGATGACAAACATCGTCACCTATGCGACGCAGAAAAGCGTCGCTTATGCGACGCTATGTAAATTCGTCGTGCTAGGGATGCTGTATGGGAGCGTCGCAGCCCCGTCGTGCCACAAGTCGCAAAAACCATCGTTTGCTCCATCGTTTAATCGATGGTCCGCGCGATGCTAATTACGATGCATGCGAACAAAGCTTTTGCATGGAAATGCTTTGATACTAGTGAAGTATTTCGATGACAATGCACCACAGTGCACTCTCCTCTCGAGAGCTCCATGATGATATCCTTGGGAGTAGAAAGATCAGCTCCAAGTGTCGCACAGAGTACTCTGTAGAGAGACTGCAGAATACACGAAAACACATAGTACACAGGGAGCACAAACACAGAGTTCTTTAGGTGTTACAACTGCGATCGAACTTACATTCTGTGGTTGACCATGCCACTATATGTTTTATTAACAAACATATACAAAGAAAGTTCTAATGGCCATTTGGCCTTTCACATGGACACTAACGATAACATATATGCATGTATGTGTGTGTATATATTTGTGTATATGTATGTGTGTGTATATATGTATATGTGTGTATCTATGTATGTGTATGTGTTTGTATGTTTGTATGTATGTGGGTGTATGTATGGATATATATGTATGCATATGTATGTGTATGTGTATGTGTATGTGTATGTGTATGTTTGTTTGTGTGTGTGTGTGTGTATGAATGTATGTGTGCATGCATGTTTGTGTGTATGTTTGTAAGTATGTTTCTATGTGTCTGTGTATGTGTGTGTATTTATGTGTGTATGTGTGTCTATGTATGTGTATGTGTATGTGTGCATATGTATGTATGTATGTATGTATTTTTGTAACTCTCTCTATCTAGTTAGCCAACATGAGAGAGAATTAAGAGAGAGAAAAAAGAGAGACAAAAGACGAGAAAGACAGAAAAGAGAGAGAAAACAAGAGAGGGGAAATAATAGAGACTTACCTTAGTGTATGCACTCCAAGGTTGAGAGTACACCAAGAGAGTGCTCGGAGGGTGTGTTCCGAGCGTGTGCTCTGATGGAGAGAGTATGCCAAGAGAGTGCTCCAAAGGGGAGAGTGCATCAAAATCTTGCTCTTGTTGTTTCCCTTAAGTTCCATGTGAACGTTTCTTGCTCGTGCAATTGTTTGAAGACACAAAATGCACAGAATTTCTCTCGACAAACTTCTTTTGCAAATCTAGATTGCCAATAGCCCAATCGAGGGCCTAGTTCGTAGCCTTGATGGCAAGCTAAAAATAAAAAATTCAAAAATTTCTGAAAACTTTGAAGCTCGCCCCCTTAGTTCGTTGATCACCTACTGCATAGAACAATCTGTAGCCCAATCCATATATCAATGGGTAGTCCATTCCATAGACTAGTTGGTACTCCAATGGATAGCCAAGTCCATAGATGAGTCGGTAGCTCCATTGGTAGATTAAAAATAAATGAACAAACAAATTTTGAAAAATCCCGCATAGAAGCGATTCGTGGGATGCATCGGTTGGTCAAAAACATAACAAATCTGCATCGGGTACATCTTTATGACTTTTGAACGAGTCCATCAACGTGCCTATTTTCCTTCACATTTTTTATCATCCATAAATCTAGATTTTGTAGTGTAACATACCTCAATATGTTTATGTCTACCTTCCAAACAACACACACATACATACATACATACATATATATATATATATATATATATATATATATATATATATATATATATATATATACATACATATATATATATATATATATATATATATATATATATATATATATATATATATATATATATATATATATATATATATATATATATATATATATATATATATTACGTATGTTGCTAGATCCGAGTGAAAAAGAAAACAGAATTTACCAAGAACTTGGCAAATTCAACGGTTGTGATCTCAAGGTAGCTCTAGGAGTGCAAACAACATAAATCAGGATTTCCCTTTCAGTATGATAAAAAAATCATGACACCTGACAAGGGGAAAAGTCAAAAACCTCCAAGAGCTCTAGCGATGGAGCAGTAAGTGTCTCTTTTTTCCCTCAGAAAGTATAAAGTACATGTACAAAGAGCTACTTGGGGCACCTGAAATGCTTTAGATTCCTTTGATTACCTTTTGTACATTGACTGCAAGAGAAACTTTTGTAGACTTTTCAGACTTTATAAAGCTGAAGATTCTTGTCAGATAATGTGTAATAGTAACTTTGCTCTTGAATGAATTTTCAAAGAATTTAACCCACTCCATATTTGTGGTAAGATGGTAAGGGTGCCTGATTCAGAGGCCCATGTGAAGTCCAAAGGACCCCTACTAGTTATCTCATAAGGAGTTTGTAACCCTTAATCTTTATGTCCATTTCTCTAAATCTTATAAAAGTGACAAGTCGCTCTTTCTCTCTCTCTCTCTCAATCTCTCTTTCTCTCTCTCTCTCTCTCTCATAAGGTCTCTCTCTGTCCTTCTCTATCTCTCTCTTACTCTTACTCTCTCTTTATATCTCTTTTTCTATCTCGCTTTAGCTTTAACTGTTAGTCGCAATCTCTTTTAAACTTTATGTGGTTCCTTAAGCATCAGTTTTAATTCAAATCAAGCTAATAAAAAAATTCTGACGGACTGTGTTTTTAATTTACTCTTTACAGGAAAAGTGTTTTCAGCAATAAGTGAAATTGAACTAAATCAAATCTTTTCATGAGGTTTTCATATCCATACTCAAGAAGACATGCGGATTTTCTCAGGTGAAATTTTAAAAGAGGAGACAAATAGTGGAGCTCAAAAAGAGGTCACAAACATAAACATCAATGGCAGTGAAAATGCCAATAAAGTGATGCCACTGTTTTTTTAATTGTTGAAATGCTAAAACCTTTTAAATATGAAATTCAATATCTCACAAGGGTCATGAATTGCGTGCAGAAAGAGTAGTGCCTCACTCGAATGATGTACTCTATATGTAGATGTAGAGCTTGGGTGGAGAAGATCAAGCTGAGCTAATGGATACCTGGAGAGGAGAGTAGAGTGATGGTTGCGAAATTGAGTTTACAGAATCATGGCTTCAAGACTAGAGCCTATAAGATCAAGCTGAGCTAATGGATACCTGGAGAGGAGATAGAGTGATGGTTGCGCACTTGAGTTTACAGAATTCATGGCTTCAAGGCTAGAGCCTATAAGATCAAGCTGAGCTAATGGATACCTGGAGAGGAGAGTAGAGTGATGGTTGCGCAATTGAGTTTACAGAATCATGGCTTCAAGACTAGAGCCTATAAGATCAAGCTGAGGTAATGGATACCTGGAGAGGAGAGCAGAGTGATGGTTGCGCAATTGAGTTTTCAGAATGATGGCTTCGAGGCTAGCGCCTATACACAGTGAGACGTAGTGGCTACTAGAGCTTTGCAGCTCTTGAAACGAAGTGCTTATTGATCAGAAACTCTTGTGAGCGTTAACCGCCTCCTCTTGTTGTTTTGGAGTCTGGAGCTGTTCCATTGGTTGCATTGATCACAAGGCGACAATTGCTACCCGTTGGCGTGTGTGATCTTGTCGACGACACTGCTGACCACCGCTGATTGTTGAAGTTGTTTTGGAGTCTGGTGTTGCGTCGTTAGTGGCGTTGATTACGAGGCCTCGGTTGATTAGATCTGGCAACGCGATGTTGCCGACAAGAAGGTACTGTAATGGCGATGATTGATGATAGCAGTGTCAAATTTCAAGATTTTGGCCGCTCTTCTGATGGGCAGCGGCTCAGAGCAGTTGCGTGAAGATCGGCTTTCTGGCCAGTAAAAGCATATTTGCAACGCCACTGATTGGCAGCGGCGCCTCAGAACAAGGTGAAGAGGAGCGGTGTTTTTGCATGTGATATCTCTTGCGTGCTTCTGAAGGCTTCCCTGCTTTTTTTTTTTTTTTCAAAAGGAGGTTCTGGAGGCACCTACTCCCGTTTTAACTTTGAAAGTACAACTCTAGAGGTAAATAGGAATAGTACTTGCGACTCTCCTCCCATATCCCACAAAGCAACGGTTAGACTGGGTTACAACTAGTTTAAACTCGCTATATCCATTACGTGTCCAGCTCTAGAGTTGAACTTTAGCCCTCTGCCTCAAGAGACTAAAGCTTTAAAAAACAACCTATGGAACATGGACATGCTTCCTTGTTCCGCAACTTAAACTTGTTTCACATAAAAGTTGTGGAACTAACACAAAAAAAAACTCCTAATGTCCCACCACCTAAAAATTCAAAGAAAACATTTGTGCCTCATGTCCTTTCCTTCTTTCTTACCATCCTTAGGTTTCATGGACTCTATACATACAATCCCTAGGAAAATGGCCAACTTTATGAAACTTATAATATGAATTAATAAGGTTATTATAAAAAATATATCTGACAATACTGAATGTGCATTCATCATCTGCTAATTGTATTAACGTAGTGATTTGAGCATCGAGATCAACTTCGACCAGAAATCTGCATTTCCACTTTGAACTGATAGGGGAGAGGGTTTTTCTTTATAGATATCATTCCTATATTATTTCCAACATTGTCGAGAAATTCTTAACACCTATTGGTAGTGTGCCCATTCTAGCTTTTTTCACACATTTTGGAGGTGCCAATAGAAGGGAGAGTTGAGATAAAAGAAAATAATAAGTTGTGGGAAAAACATCCCCCAACATGAAGATTATTGTTGGAGGGTTTCTTCAGCCCATCTACATTTCTTAGAGGAGATTTCATAGTACCTACACAAGAAAAATCATGTATCATTGTAGAATTAGATGTTTACTCAGTTGGACTCCTACTCTATTGACCAAGACAAAACCAAACAAATCTAAGGGAGTTTGGAATGTCGAATCGAAATCTGATAACTAGAAACAACAAGAGTACCTACTCATTGTGATTGCATTGGATTCATCTTCATGAGGGGTTTGGGAGGCCGGACAGTTATTAAGAAAGTGGGCACTCCTACTAGAATAGACATGTTACCTCTTTCTGCTTTGACTAGAAAATTCCTAAGAACATACCAAAATAGTGATCTTATAGCTTATCCAAGTTTAAATAAGAAAAATTAGAGTAGACAAAGTTTCTAAAGGCATTTGTGCAATCTCGTTCTTGATACAACCTAGATTCCAAGGTTTGATCGCATTTTCAAATATGGAATAATGATTACTTATTCTAGTCCACTTAGATTATCTCCATTCTCAGCTTAATTGACTAAGGAATAATTGATGCATTTCATGACACAAGAATGATCATAAAAAAAAAAGAGAGAAAGACTATAGTGGAACAGTAATAAAAGTTCAAACAGAAGTAACTTGATTGATCTAATGTAGGAATAATGATTACTTATTCTAGTCCACTTAGATTATCTCCATTCTCAGCTTAATTGACTAAGGAATAATTGATGCATTTCATGACACAAGAATGATCATAAAAAAAAAAGAGAGAAAGACTATAGTGGAACAGTAATAAAAGTTCAAACAGAAGTAACAATACTAGACTATCAATTCAAAAATACAAAGTATTGCAATTGAGCGATGATCTAACAACTATTATAATGACATACTATTTATTGCACCTATGCTACAAAGTAACTCTCTAGTTCTGTACTTCTTTGTGTGTCACCCCCTCTTCTTGGATTAATGCTCTCTAGCTCTCTCAAATACTCCCTCTCCTAACAACAACAATTATTTACAAAGAAAGAAGAGACTACAACAAATACATTGATTATCAATCTCAAGAGGATTACACTATTGCTTATGAACATGATAATGAAAGGAGGTAAATTAGATGAGCATGTGTTCTATATTGACTTTGAATGTTCAAATCATGTAGTAGGGAATGTAACATTACTTCCAGATTTAGAGGATTCCAAGAATACGCATGACGTACAAATAGGAGATGACACAAGGCACCCTATGGAAAAGATTGTAAATAGGAAGAAAACCAATGGTAAGATGAATTTATTGAGCAAATTTCTCTATTTACCTAGCATTACAAGAACTTGGTAAGTGTAGGTCAGTGTGGCGAAAGAATTGCAAGTGAGGTTCATAAACTATGGCACCTGTGTAGACTATCCATACCAAGGTTTTATGAAGATAGCTAAAGGAGAGAAGACAGGTAGATTTTTCATCTTTGAACTCCAAGACACTAGTAACATAGCATTATTCAATTATGAAATTCACACCCCATCAGAGTTAGAGGTTTGGCATAAAAGATTGGCTTACATTGGAGAGAGGGCCCCAAATCAAATGAGTATAGACAAAGTGTACTCTGACTACCTAACATCTCAAAACAACATATTCTCTATAAATGCAGTGCGTGTCAATTTGGTAAATCTCACAAGAAAACATTCACAAAGAAGGGGTACATATAGGGAGATATTTTGGAGCTTGACCACACTGATGTTTGGGGACCACAAAAGGAGCAATCTAGCTTAGCATCAAGGTATAATGTGTCATTCATTGTAGTAGATGGAACATAATTTAGTCCATGAAGCATAAAGATGAAGTATTTTCATGTTTCATGGAAAATCAAACACATAAAACCCTAAAAAGACTAAGGTCTAATAGGAGGGTGAGAATACTTCTCCCTCAAGTTTGATTCTTACTTGCAAAAAAAGGGAATTGAAAGAGAGATAACCACTATGTATATACATAATCAGAACGGGGTAGCAAAAATGAGAAATAGGACCGTTGTGGAAGTAGCTAGGTCCATGTTGATTGAAAAGTAATTTCCAAATAATATATCCGTAGAGCAAGTATCCACTGCCACCTATGTCATAAACAGGTTACCATTAAAGTCTTTGGAATGAATGAATCCTTATGAAGTTTGGAATGGAAGAAGACCACGCTTGGATCATTGCAAGACATTTAGGTGCATTGCATATATACCATCACAAATCAAAGGTAAACAGGATCCCAAGGTAGAGAAATGTGTATTTATAGGTAATTACCTAAATCAAAAGGGTTATATGCTATATAGCCCTAGCCCCAGGTATTCATAGTGACTATAGATTTAGTGCTTGATGAAAATATAAGTCTTGGTTTGAATATGATTGCAAGAAAATCAAATTGACATATGACTTGGAGGACAATTTTCCAACTCCCTCAAGCAAAGGTACACATACACTTGAAGATTCAAGTAATTTACAGGATGACTAGAAGAATCCTACAAGGTAGATCAATTCATGGAACTCCAAAGGTAAAACAAAAGTGCAAGAGTTGAGGGATGTTCCAGAATCCTCTTAGCAAACTATTAGAAGATCCACAAGGGAGAAGAAGAAGCCAAAAAGATATGGATATGACACATCTTTGGTAATTAAGCACTCTATTTACATAGCTCAGGATGTGAACTCTAAATATCTCTCATCTTATGGGAAAGCCAAGAAGAAATCAGAATGGAAGCATGCCATGGAAGAAGAGATTGGAGCTTTGCAGGAGAATAACACTCGAGACTTAGTTCCCAAGACATCCACCATGAGGTTCATTGGATCCAAATGGATCTACTAGAGTAGACATCAATTATAGTGTGAGTGTCTTAAGTCATTTCATGGGTACACCTAGGAAGCCACATATGGAGGCAGCCAAAAGGATTCTCAAGTACCTCAAAGGAATAATTGAGGAAGGCCTTTTCTACTCATATACCTCTAATGCGGACATCAAGATTTTCTCTTATGAAAATTGGGCATGATCAAGGGATGATAGAAGAAATACCTCTCGATATCTTTCATTTACAAAGGATTGTTTCTTGGTCATCAAAGAAAATCCTACTATTCCTATCTCATCTAGAGAGGCTGAATACAAAGAACTGACCAATGCTACTAAGGAAGTAATGTAGATTAAGAAACTATACTCAAACTTAGGAGTAAAATCATCTACTCCCCACACATTTGGTGAAAACATGGGTTCTTTGCATCTTGTAGTTAATCCTATTTATCATGCTAGGAACAAACACATTGAGTTCAATTAACACTATGTCAAGGAGAAGATTACAAGCAAAGATATTGAGCTCTCATATGTATCCATTCAACAACAATGTGTTGACATGATGACTAAATCTTTAGATGGAGTAAAATTGAGCAGGTTCAAATCTATGATTGTACTTCAGGAGATTGCAAAGGATTAAAGACTCAAGAACCTTAGGACTTAGAGGAAGCTTTTGGCACATATGGAAAGCCTAAATTGTTGGCCATAGACCTTGGACTTCATTGCAGTATGAGTGTAGATATGTGTACGTGTATGAGCTCTTAGTTCATTTCTAAGGTTAAAAGTTATCTCATTTTTTTACCCACTTCTAAAAAAAAATCTATGAAGAGAGAATATTGTGAATGTAATGAGATTCAAAAAACACCACTTCCATTTGAATTCAAATTCAAATGAACTCTTATTAGTAGGGATAATATTAGGTAAGATCTATCAAATAATCACTTTCAAAAATTGCACTTATTCACTACCTATTTAGTTAGAAGATACAATCAATTCTTTCACTCATGTTTGAGTGAAGTTCTTAGAGTCCTCCAACACCTCCACGTACTATAACTCACTTATCAACACATATACATCAAGTTTTATCATCATCTCTAGCTACTACTCACTACTATTGTACACTTATCAAAGTCTGTCAACTTCTTTGAGCTATTAAAGTATTTTTTCTTGAAATGACAAAGAATACTCCTATTCTACTTAAAAAAAAATGATGTTATCAAACTAAGGAGGAAGAAATGAAAGATTTAAAAACATGAAAAAGGAAATAAAATGGGAATGACTTACATACAATGTTCTATGAACATGGAGACTTCATGAGAAGAGTGTCGGCACTCTTCCAAAGAGCTTGACTGAATGAGCTTGTGGGAGTGAAATGAAGCCTTCCCTATATGGAATTTAGGGAAAATCTCCTTGCATGTGGGATAAGAGAACTTGCATGAGAATGAATTTAGACTTTGACAAAAGGGTGGAGCATGGAACTCTCGACACCCCCATGTGATGACCCTCTTTTTTTATCTAGGAAACTAGTGACATATGGGATCACTTAGTCCTTTGAGTTTTGGGATCTAAGGAAATATGGGATCCTTATACATAGCTTGGACATATAGCATCCAATTTTGGAATGTACAACATCCCTTGGTTTTCATGGAGATATGGAATCCATGTGGTTTTTGTAACCATGGACATATTGGGTCCATGGTGGTGGAACATATGGCATCTCTGGGAAAGTTGGACATATGGGATCCCAAGGAATATACTTGGACATTTCCGATCCAACTATTTTCGGGATATAGGGACATATGGGATCCCTAGACATATAGATGGTTAACATCATGGGGTAGTTGATGATTTGGATCCATTCTCCATCTCCTTTGTCATAGAATTTATATTTTCCTACTTTGATCTTGGTTGGATGAAAACCTTTGTTGGTGATGCCTCCTTCTTTGGATCCATTGATGGGATCTTCTACCTTTCCTTCTTGTTATTGTTGTTGTAGTATTTCATTGCTTGGATCTTTGATCTTAATGATGTTGAGGAGCTCCCTTTGTGGTTGCCTTTGGTGCTTGTAGGAGCTTTTTCATGGATGCACTTTAAGTGCAACATTCTAGAGCAAATACATGTGAGTCTTTGCGCTTTGGGAAATGCATAATGTTAGAGATTTTTGTATAAAAACCTTAGGGAAGCTCTTACTCTCTTAGTCCCTTACAAGAAAAAACTTGCCTTTGTTTGATACATAATGTCTGAAGCCTCCAACTTGATGAAGAATATAAAACTACGGACTACATACCCTTGATTTCTAAGAAAAATGGCATGATTGCTATTAACATGGAGGAGAATTTGCAGGAGGTTGTGTCTTCTTTAATAATGTTTTCTCTAGTTCTCCCAATTGGGGGGAGGATATCCTGAGGGCTAGGGCTAAAATCACCTTAAACAGGTTGAAGTTAATCCCTCCTAGCCTAGCATATCTTTTGGACCTACTCCTCAGTGCTTGTGAGATTAAAGAAACCATTGGTAGATTCAAACCCTATAATCTCTAGGTATTGATGGTATCTTAAAGACCTCCTAAATCCTTACTTGATCTTGATCTAGAAAGAGGTTACTAGCAAAGGCAATCTTTCTATCCACATTAACACAGGGGTTATTAGACATACACAAGACAGGGACCAAAGAGGATATCAACAACTGGAGACCTATTACTTATTTAAACACTATGTATAAAATCTTTCTCTCCACCCTTGCTAGGAGAGTTAGCCCCATCATGAACAAGATCATTCTCCCTAAACAAAAAGGTTTTATAAAGGTTAGATTCATTCTTGATGCCATAGTATCCATTTGGGAAGGTTTGGAAAATATTAATGAGATGAATCACGAATTTTACTTCTTTAAAGTGGACATTGATAAATCCCATGACATAATTGAGTGGGATTTCACCTTGCAATACCTTCCTCATAAAGGTGTTGGTAGGAAGTTCATTAAATTTGTGAGCATTCTCTTTGGAAATGCCTATTTTGGAGTCTTCATGAATGGTCAATTTTTTGTCCCCTTTAAACTGTGTAGATCCATAAGACAAGGTTGTAGAGAGTACGCATGCGGAAGCAAAATGAAAAGTAAAGTACTCTCACAAAACAAAGAATGTGTGAGACACAAAATGAGTAGACCATGAAATGGGTAAACTCATGTGGATTAGAAATGAGCTTGCCAAGAGCATGGAGTAGGCTCCTCAAGCTTCTAACCAAGTACAAATGAGGGGAGAGGCCCTCCTTATATAGATTTGGGAGGGGTCTCAAAAGTACATCATATGTGGGATAAGTCTTCTGAAAGGAGAATGAATACAACTGGTAGAAGCACATGGCAAGGTACCCAAATACAAAGGAAATACAATATAAAATGGAAATAGACTAGAAATGGAGTGCCTCCTGGATACAAAATGGAGATGCACTCATGCCGATACAAATGTAGATGAAGTAGGAGCAATCATGTCATCAACACCCCCTCTACACCTCCATTTGATAGTGTATGGAGGTTGCTAGGGTATGTGAGAAAGGTCCACCAAGAATGTATCATTAGTAGTAGCACGAGCACAGAATAGGAAGTCCTGGTCTAGGAATCCATAGCCTCCAAGTGGTATCGACCATGCGGGATCGCCAAGTACTCCATAATATGTCCCCTAGATGGATCAAGCGGACGCTCCAGAGGTATGCCACCAATGAGGTACAGGAACGAAACAAGAACTCACTGGACCAGATCACCTTCATGTGAGAGAGATAGGATGACTCCATGTGGTACATAGGAACCTTCAAAGCTTTGAAAATGTCCACCACACTATGTGTATCGCCAAGAAGTAGGTCCTGTAAGAATGAAACATAAAGCATGAAGCATAAAATCATAGTCACATGGTAGTACATCTGTATGTTGTAAGCCTTCATGGAGTGTACAAAGTCCTGCTGTCTATCGGTAGGACCATGGAAGCCCCCTCTGAACAGAGAAGCTGGCTCAGAATAGGATCCAACTGAGTGATGAATCCAAGTAGATGCAGGAGTGTCCTGTGGTAACTGAAAAGATGCTGGACGCCATGAATGGAAAGGTACATGCTCAGAATGCTATTGTAGACGAGGTATGTGGACTCTCGAAGATAGGAATGGAAAATGATGAGTCACTGATCCTGGGGTACTGCCCAACTGAAGCTGAGGTGAAATATAAACCTTTGATGGTACGATAGGTATAGCCATCTGAGGTATAAGTTGAGATGATATCTCTGACTCCTCATACTCTAAAATTGTACCATGGTGGAGAAAGTCATGTACAAAGAGAGCATGCTCAACATAGTGTGACTGTTCGATACTAGAATGATCCCCCTCTAAAGCGGAAATGGGAGGATCCAAAAGGGATGAATACTGAGAGTATTCATCAAAGGTGCAGTCTTTGGTTACTGTAACTAAGTGACTCTTTGGATCATAGAGTTTGTATGCCTTTTGTCGCTCACTGTACCCGATGAAAATGTACTGCTTAGGCCGATCATCATCATGGCCTTGGACGTAGGCATCACTACCAAAGACGTGGAAATAGCTTACACTTGGCTTCTTTTGAAAGTAAGCCTCAAATGGTGTTTTGTTCTTCAAAACATCTAAAAAACCTCTATTCTAAATGTGTACTGCTGTCTGTACTGCTTCACCCCAATACTTTAGTGGAAGTTGCTTTTGTCTAAGCATAACTTTGGCCATTTGGATCACACTTCGACTCTTTTGTAATGCAATACCTTGTTGAGTATCTTGCATGGCTTGATACTTGATTCCATGTTGCTTCAAGTACTTGAAGAAGTTTGGGTTGACAAAGCTACTATCTCCAGTTGATCGGATGATCTTCAAAGAACTTGGAAAGTCTTCTTCAACTGTTTCTGTCCACTCCTTAAACTTGGAAATGGCATCTTCTTTATGCTTGAGTGAATAAACCCATGTGTATCTAGTGAAGTCATCTACAATTAGGAAGAAGTAAAGTGACCCACTTAGAGAAGGTGTACTCATAGGTCCACAAATATCAGCATGGACTAATGCTCAGGGTTTAGTTGCAGAAATGGATGCTTCTTGAGGCAAAGAGAAAGCTGATTGCTTGTCACATGCTTTGCAATTCAATGCCACTTGTACGATCCTGGGTAGACCTTTGACAAGATGATTGGAAGAGATCTTAGCTAAGTAAGAAGTGTGGCCAAATCTTTGGTGCCACAAACTTGAGGTTGATTCTTTGGATACAAAGCAGGATAGCTTGTAGAGGCCCATTTCTTCAATACCTTGAGCAACGACATCCTTTGTATGGGGATCAACTACCTTAACCGAGTTGTTATCAAACCATACTTGTTTGTCCTGATCTGTAATGGCCTTGACAAAAAGTAGATTCATACATAAATTGGGAACAAAAAGAACACCGGATAAAGACTTGCATTCCCCCTGATGGTTAGAAATTTGAACTTTCCTTTTCCTTCGATGGCTAAACTTTTGTTGTTGCCAAGATAGACTTCTCCCATATGATATTCGAGTTCCTGAAAGGAGTCCTTGTCTTTGCACATATGGGAGGTAGCTCCGCTATCAAAGATCCACTCATGTGGGGAGCTAGAAGTCACTAGTGCATTGGCTTCTGTGGAGATGAAAAGTTCCTCACTCGAGTAGTGGGATCTATGTGGGGATCCTTTGGATGTCCTTTGGATGCTTGCATAGATGTAGAAGCCTTCGATGAGTGTTTCTTTTTGTAGCAAAACTTTTCTAAGTGTCTTGCTTTTCCATAGAAATTACAAGTGAATTTCTTCGATGAATTATGCGATCTTTGCTTAGATTCATTGCTAGCATGATGACTTGTAGGTTTGCCCTTATTGAATGGCCCTTTGGCCTTCATGGCAGATTCCTAGGAGGAAGTTGATTTGGCTCGCGAGTCGTGAAGGAGCAATAGTCGACGAACCTCTTCCCAAGATAAGACTTGGCCGCGATTATACAAAGTTGTGGCAAATGTCTTGTATGACTTAGGTAACTTGTTAAGAAGCCTAATGGCCATGTCTTCACTAGAGATCTGCCTACCACATAGTGCTAATTTACGCTGGTAGTCCCCGAATTGGGCTATGACCTTGGTAATTGTGTCGTGTGTCCTAATGGTCAAATTATGAAACTCAACCTCTAATGCATATATCTTCGAAGGGGTTTTGTCTTCATACAAAGCGGCTAACGTATCCCAAGCATCCTTGGACGTCTTGCAAGCCGTAATATGGCCTGTCGTCAGTTCGTCACAGGCAAATAACAGTTGACCTAAAGCTCTTTTGTCCTTGACATTCCACAGATGCCAATTGTCTAAGTTGGTATCCCTATTGGGTTCAGGGTCTGACCCATCTACTACCTCATGAAGAAGATTTGTGTAGAGGTAGGCACGCATGACATCTTTCCATAGAGTGTAATTTTGTCCATTGAGGCGTTCATCCTTAGGCATAAAAATAGGGGTGAAATATGGTAAGAAGTTAGCCATAGATGATGAGCTAACTTGACTTTTGGTCATTACAAAGCTTTGAAGATAAAGTGTTTAGAAACACTACCAAAATCTTCGCCAAACGCACAAGCTTTGAAGATAAAGTGTTTAGAAACACTACCAAAATCTCTTGCCAAAAATGCTGCTTCAAAATAATTGCAAAGCTTGAAATGAACGACTCGATACCACACTAAAAATTCTTTGGGAGGGGGGGGCTTAGAGTAGCCCTTCACATTTGCAAAGAGAGACACCGTGGAGTGGGGAGAGTCGATGCTCAAAGAGAACTTGTGGGTAGGCTTAGAATAGCCTCACACACAATACTTGTTCGTTTATTGCTTGAGTTTACAAGAGTGGACACTTAGTGTCTTGACTGTGCCAAAGGAGATACTCTTGAAATACAAATTAAGCTTGTACTAGACCCCTTTAGCGTTGATATGCTAAAAGGGAGGGTTTAATCCTTGAGAAACTACAAAGTGTCCTCACAAATGGGGTTCCCCTTGTAATGAGGACTGATATTCCCACAACAAGGATATCCAAAGAAGAGTACAAAGTCTCTTTGAGGATTGAAAATTAACCCCTAAAAATTACAATAAAAGTGCCACGTAAAATCTGAGGCTCAGGTGATAAGGAGTAATATATATGATAAGGAGTAATGTATATGGATGTTATCATCACCAAATCGTTTGCCAAACGAAGTACAAGTGGCAATTACTATAGTGGGCTATCTTTGAGTGGAAAAAGTAAGCCAAACTTCAAGGAATCCACGTGCTTGTAGTTAATGAGTATATCCCCAAATAGCGCTCCTGAATGGGCTCAAATGTCAAATCAATAAAGCGTTCGAAGACCAAGACATTATATATGATGTCACAACTTCGCTATGATCTGCAGACAGGGCCAAAATAGGCGCTATGAACCTCCACGTAAGACAAAATGAGTTGGTTAATAGTCCAAAAAACAACAGAAAATGCTCCAAGTTTCTCGTGCCACCTTCGCACCCCAGCACTTGCAGCTTCACATAACTTCACAACGATTAATTTGAAGGGAATATGTAGAGGGAAACACAATTGCAAACCACGGGTGGAGGAAAGAGAGAGATTCATCGTCGTCTTCCTAGAGGCCTCACTTAGTGATGATAGAGAGTGCATTTGTCCATGTTTCAGAGATAGAATGGTTGTTGTGTGTATGCGTTGTCGAGGGTGAGTCTATATGCCCGATAGGAGTGCCAAGGGTCTTCCAGTTTCCTTCTTCACTCAATGAAGGTGCTTGTTGGAGGCGCCAGCAAACCTTCTCCATATTGCTTCAATGCCTCATCCCTGCTATTGTCGATGCAGTTTGGTGC
Organism: Ceratopteris richardii; assembly: GCA_020310875.1. NCBI lineage: Eukaryota > Viridiplantae > Streptophyta > Polypodiopsida > Polypodiales > Pteridaceae > Ceratopteris > Ceratopteris richardii. Next base: position 14,863,338 of record CM035430.1, read on the forward strand.
GATGACACAGACGCCGTTTTTCCCTTGTCACGTCAAAACCCGGCTGTCAAAGAATCAATTTTGAGGAGGTTACAGATTTTGTTTTGGCTGTGGATTGCGCAACACCGTCTGGTCCAGGGACTCTTAGTCGACAGCAACACGTGATCTCACTCAGCCATGCTTTCTTATGCTCCTCACCAGCTTACTTGCGAATGGACTTCCTGAGCAAGCTCGCCTTCAGTCTTCCTTCAATCTTGTGCATTGACTGTGCAATCTCACCTTCAATCTGTCTAGGGGCTCAGTCGACAGCAAAAAAAATGCTCAATTGCTCTCTTTCTCTCTCTCTCTCTCTCTCTCTCTCTGTGTGTGATGCGCGCACACAGGTTTGTGCTGCCTAGCTGGGATGGAGGAGAGTAGAAAGTGGCTGCTAGACAGCATTGCTCTGTTGGAGATCGTGCTGCACCTGCCGCCTGTCAGAAGTATATCATATGTATTTGATGATGGCAATGTTGCAAGCGGCGACTTTAACACCTACAGAACAGGTACAGTAGGCATTGCGGGAAAGGGTTCTATGCAAGAGACATCACATTTCAGAACACAGTAGGACCAAATGGCCACCAAGCTGTTGCACTCCGAGCTCAAGCAGACTTCCTTGTCTTCTACAGATGCATCTTCTGACTTACTTGGGTAGAGATGCAATCGGGACTGTCACAAGGATGAACAGTTGCACTCAATTAACTTTGTCTTCATCGCAAGTGAAAAAAAAAGATCAAAAGTGTTTATGAACACTTTAAAGGCATGAGATCACCCAACTCCACATAATCGTGAGGCTAAATGAACAGACTGTCATAAGGTTTGAGTTGAGCAACACATATATCATATCGCATTGAAATACCTCCAATACTGTAAAAGAAAGGGTGGGAGATACGGAGAGTGGTATAAAATGTGTACAAAATGGTGATACAATAACAAAGAAGAAAGGGTGGGAGGGTGGGCAAATACGCAAAATGAGGCCCAAAGAGTATAAACTGATAGTAAGAAGCTCCTCCAAGTGTGTGGAGAGCAACACCACCAAACTCAAGCACCACCACCACCAAAAGGATCGCCAAACGCACCACCAAGACCTCCACGTAGTGCTCTGATACCATGTAGAGAGTACGCATGCGGAAGCAAAAATGAAAAGTAAAGTACTCTCACAAAACAAAGAATGTGTGAGACACAAAATGAGTAGACCATGAAATGGGTAAACTCATGTGGATTAGCAATGAGCTTGCCAAGAGCATGGAGTAGGCTCCTCAAGCTTCTAACCAAGTACAAATGAGGGGAGAGGCCCTCCTTATATAGATTTGGGAGGGGCTCTCAAAAGTACATCATATGTGGGATAAGTCTCCTGAAAGGAGAATGAATACAACTGGTAGAAGCACATGGCAAGGTACCCAAATACAAAGGAAATACAATATAAAATGGAAATAGACTAGAAATGGAGTGCCTCCTGGATACAAAATGGAGATGCACTCATGCGGATACAAATGTAGATGAAGTAGGAGCAATCATGTCATCAACCAAGGTTGCCCCCTTGCCTGTGTTGTTTGCTATATCCAATGATGCCTTAGGTTGGTTGGTTAAGAAAGAAATGGAATGTGGGAATATCAAAGGTATTAAAATTCCTAACTCTCATGTCCAACTATGCTTACAAATGTTTGCAAAGGACACTAATATGTGCACCAACGGTGATTCTCACTCTGCTGCTTCTTTCTTAAATCTTAGTTTTTTTGGCTAGTTTGTCAGTTATTAATTACTCTAAAACTGGTTTTAAAGCCTCTAATAATATCCCCCCTGAGTGTGTTTCGAGAAATGGATGTCAAGTTTTGTAGGAATAGGTGGTGTTGAGACTCCTTGGAATTCCAAAAGGATTCAATGTGACCTTCCAACAAAGGTGGGATTGGATGCCTGACAAGTTTAAGAAGAAAGTTTTCAGTTGGTACAACTCATTTTCATATGTGGCTCATAGAACTTTCAGTGTGAAACATTATCTTTTGTCTTGTACCATCTACTTTATTTCTTGCTAAATGTCTTCTAAAAGATAGCTGAAGCAAGCCACTACTATTACTAGGAGATTCTTGTGGGGTGGCAATGAAAATGTTAGTAAGATCCCCAAAGCGGCGTGGGAAATATGTTTTTTTCCTAAGCATGAAGGTGGGCTTGGTATCTGTAATCCGGTTAAGGTGGTTGAAAACCTTACAACCAAGTGGATTATGAGGAGCTTAAACTTTGAGGACATTTGGGCTTTACTTCTTAAAAAAAATATTCAATGTTTCATTGTTGTTAATTATAAAGCTTGGAATAACAACCATTCATTGGACATTCTTGCTTCTCCTACCAAATTCTGTCTTGGAGATTTTGGAACTCGTGGATGAAAGTTAAATCGAGTCAGATTCCTAAGGAGAAGTTTGTTCAAAACATCAACTTCTATCTTAGTGAATCCCCTTCACATGGTTGGTTGGCTCAATGGAACAATATGAACCTCTCCATCAAAGATAATAAGTGCTTCAAAGTTGGGATCAGAAATTGGAAGTGGTTTCTTCAAAATGGTGAGGTGATTTCTAACCAACATTGTAGGAACCTAACAAACTTATCTAATGCTTGTGTGCAGTTCCTGCTAACCCTTAGAAACCTACTGGTTCTGGAGAAGGATAGCTACACTTCTTAAAGGGTGGAGCTGAAAGATATTGTTGTTGATATGCTTAAAGCTTTCAAAAAGAATTCAATAAACAACATTGATTGGAAACTCAACAATAGATGGAAACCTCTGCTCAATGGAGATACAGCCTAGCTACTATTTGGGGATTTTGTGACTTAGCACATCAATGGAGATACAACCTAGCTACTATTTGGGGATTTCATGCACGCGGGTGAGTCTAAGCATTTGCGCCAATAGCTACCAAAATTTGAGAGTACATATGAATTCCACACTTCAGCATCAAAACGGATTAACAAAAGAGATGTGAGTTGTATTGGTACTTTATCGTACCGTCAGCTCCATTTGGGTCGAATTCCAAGATGTCATAGTAGTGAGGCCCATTGCATTCCTCTACTCTGTATTGCCTTTGTGAAGATCAAATCCAATTGCTACTTATGTGCCGTAATGACTAGCAATAGTTGCAGTAGCAAGCATGCATATTGTCTATCCCTCTGTGTTTCATCCATGCTAACCATGTACAAAGGAAAATGCACAACTCTGTGTGCGTGTGTTGATCTCTTTCAACAGCAATTCTGTAGGAGCGTCTACTCGTTTCTTATTATAGTAGGGTGTCCTTTTGGAGATGTTCTTGGACCCACATGCTCTGAATATGATGGTGAGGGATGTTCACCGCCAATGGGGAGTGAACGGTAGCAACACCATCACATAAAATACATCATGCACAATATTTCACGTTGAATATGAGGCGACTAAGTCCGCTCATGAGGCTATAAAGTGCCCAAAAGCACGAGTCTTACAAAACATTTTACAACAATTATACAAGGCTCTTTCAAAAACATCAAACACTGGTCAATGAAAGCTAGGAGAACTTCAATGAGATCCATACTTAATGAAAAAATGATAAGTTATTAATACCTAATGAAGACATACATCCATGCAAAGGGAATAAAATGAAACACAAAATGTATGGAAAACTGGGTACTAGCAAAAAGATTGATCCTACATGATAAGAGTATAAATGGAATGGTGCTTAGAAGAAACCTTCTTGAAAATATGAGAGGGAGGGATGGATGAAGCGATTATGAGGTTGAACAAACATCTTAATCACGATCATTGAAAAATGGTAGCAGTGCTTAAAAGCACTTTTACTGAGAATGTATAAATTGAGAGGGGGGAGGGATAAGAGGATGGTAATGATGAAGATTATTGAAATAAAAAGTGATTATCAAAACAATATCTATGATCTCATTCCATGTTGAAATGACAAAGAATACTCCTACTCTACTTAACAAACATGACGTTATCAAACTAAGGAGGAATAAGTGAAAGATAATGACACATGATGAATTAAATAAAATGGAAATGTCTTACATACAATGCTCTATGAGCATGGAGACTCTATGAGGAGAGTGTGAGCACTCTTGCTAACAGCTTGAATGAATGAGCTTTTGAGAGTGAAGTTAGATCCTTCTTATATGGCGTTGAGGGAGAATCTTCTTGCATGTGGAATAAAGGAACTTGCATGAGAATGAATGTAAACATGGACAAATGGGTGGATCATGGAATTACTGACATATGGGATAACTTAGTCCATTGAGTTTTGCGATCTAAGGAAATATGGGATCCTTATACATAGCTTGGACATATAGCATCCAATTTTGGAATGTACAACATCCCTTGGTTTTCATGGAGATATGGAATCCATGTGGTTTTTGTAACCATGGACATATTGGGTCCATGGTGGTGGGACATATGGCATCTCTGGGAAAGTTGGGACATATGGGATCCCAAGGAATATACTTGGACATTTTGGATCCATCTATTTTTGGGATATATGGACATATGGGATCCCTAGACATATAGCTGGCTAACATCATGTGGTAGTTGATGATTTGGATCCATTCTCCATCTCCTTTGTCATAGAATTTATATTTTCCTACTTTGATCTTGGTTGGATGAAAACCTTTGTTGGTGATGCCTCCTTCTTTGGATCCATTGATGGGATCTTCTTCCTTTCCTTCTTGTTATTGTTGTTGTAGTATTTCATTGCTTGGATCTTTGATCTTAATGATGTTGACGAGCTCTCTTTGTGGTTGCCTTTGGTGTTTGTAGGAGCCTTTTCATGGATGCACTTTAAGTGCAACATTCTAGAGCAAATACATGTGAGTCTTTGCGCTTTGGGAAATGCATAATGTTAGAGATTCTTGTATAAAAACCTTAGGGAAGCTCTTACTCTCTTAGTCCCTTACAAGAAAAAACTTGCCTTTGTTTGATACCTAATGTCTGAAGCCTCCAACTTGATGAAGAATATAAAACTAAGGATTACATGCCCTTGATTTCTAAGAAAAATGGCATGAGTGCTATTAACATGGAGGAGAATTTGCAAGAGGCCGTGTGCTTCTTTAATAATGTTTTCTCTAGTTCTCCCAATTGGGGGGAGGATATCCTGAGGGCTAGGGCTGAAATCACCTTAAACAGGTTGAAGTTAATTGCCCCTAACCTAGCATATCTTTTGGGACTACTCCTCAGTGCTTGTGAGATTAAAGAAAGGATTGGTAGATTCAAACCCTATAAATCTCTAGGTATTGATGGTATCTTAAAGACTTCCTAAATCCTTACTTGATCTTGATCTAGAAAGAGGCTACTAGCAAAGGTAATCTTTCTATCCACATTAACACAGGGGTTATTAGACATACACAAGACAGGGTCCAAAGAGGATATCAACAACTGGAGACCTATTACTTGTTTAAACACTGTGTATAAAATCTTTTTCTCCACCCTTGCTAGGAGAGTTAGCCCCATCACGAACAAGATCATTCTCCGTGAACAAAAAGGTTTTATAAAGGTTAGATTCATTCTTGATGCCATAATATCCATTTGGGAAGGTTTGGAGAATATTAATGAGATGAATCACGACTTTTACTTCTTTAAAGTGGACATTGATAAATCCCATGACATAATTGAGTGGGGTTTCACCTTGCAATACCTTCCTCATAAAGGTGTTGGTAGGAAGTTCATTAAATTAGTAAGCATTCTCTTTGGAAATGCCTATTCTGGAGTCTTCATGAATGGTCAATTGTTTGTCCCCTTTAAACTGTGTAGATCAATAAGACAAGGTTGTAGAGAGTACACATTCGTAAGAAAAATTAAAAGTAAAGTACTCTCACAAAACAAAGAATGTGTGAGACACAAAATGAGTAGACCATGAAATGGGTAAACTCATGTGGATTAGAAATGAGCTTGCAAAGAGCATGGAGTAGGCTCCTCAAGCTTCTAACCAAGTACAAATGAGGGGAGAGGCCCTCCTTATATAGATTTGGGAGGGGCTCTCAAAAGTACATCATATGTGGGATAAGTCTCCTGAAAGGAGAATGAATACAACTGGTAGAAGCACATGGCAATGTACCCAAATACAAAGGAAATACAATATAAAATGGAAATAGACTTGAAATGGAGTGCCTCCTAGATACAAAATGGAGATGCACTCATGCGGATACAAATGTAGATCAAGTAGGAGCAATCATGTCGTCAACAAAGGTTGCTCCCTTGCCTGTGCTGTTTGCTATATCCAATGATGCCTTAGGTTGGTTGGTCAAGAAAGAAATGGAATGTGGGAATATCAAAGGTATTAAAATTCCTAACTCTCATGTCCAACTATGCTTACAAATGTTTGCAAAGGGCACTAATATGTGCACCAATGGTTATTCTCACTCTGTTGCTTCTTTCTTAAATCTTACACCTTTTATTTGGCTAGTTTGTCAGTTATTAATCACTCTAAAACTGGTTTTAAAGCCTCTAATAATATCCCCCCTGAGTGTATTTCTAGAATTGGATGTCAAGTTTTGTAGGAATAGGTGGTGTTGAGACTCCTCGGAATTCCAAAAGGATTCAATGTGACCTTCCAACAAAGGTGGGATTGATGCCTCACAAGTTTAAGAAGAAAGTTTTCAGTTGGTACAACTCATTTTCATCTGTGGCTCATAGAACTTTCATTGTGAAACATTATCTTTTGTCTTGTATCATCTACTTTATTTCTTGCTAAATGTCTTCTAAAAGATAGTTTAAGCAAGCCACTACTATTACTAGGAGATTCTTGTGGGGTGGCAATGAAAATGTTAGTAAGATCCCCAAAGCGGCGTGGGAAATATGTTTTTTTCCTAAGCATGAAGGTGGGATTGGTATCTGTAATTCGGTTAAGGTGGTTGAAAACCTTACGGCCAAGTGGATTATGAGGAGCTTAAACTTTGAGAACATTTGGGCTTTACTTCTTAAAAAGAATATTTAATGTTTCACTGTTGTTAATTATAAAGCTTGAAATAACAACCATTCATTGGACATTCTTGCTTCTCCTACCAAATTCTGTCTTGGTGGGAGTGTTTTGTCTTGCAGATTTTCGAACTCGTGCAGGATGAAGGTTAAATTGAGTCAGATTCCTAAGGAGAAGTTTGTTCAAAACATCAACTTCTATCTTAGTGAATCCCCTTCACATGGTTGTTTGGCTCAATGGAACAATATGAAGCTCTCCATCAAAGATAATAAGTGCTTCAAAGTTGGGATCAGAAATTGGAAGTAGTTTCTTCAAAATGGTGAGGTGATTTCTAACCAACATTGTAGGAACCTAACAAACTTGTCTAATGCTTGTGTGCAGTTCCTGCTAACCCTTAGAAACCTACTGGTTCTGGAGAAGGATAGCTACGCTTCGTAAAGGGTGGAGCTGAAAGATATTGTTGCTGATATGCTTAAAGCTTTCAAAAAGAATAGGGAATCAATAAACAACATTGAGTGGAAACTCAACAATAGATGGAAACCTCTGCTCAATGGAGATACAATCTAGCTACTATTTGGGGATTTTGTGACTTAGCACATCAATGGAGATACAACCTAGCTACCATTTGGGGATTTCATGCACGCGGGTGAGTCTAAGCATTTGCGCCAATAGTTACCAAAATTTGAGAGTACATATGAATTCCACACTTCAGCATCAAAACGGATTAACAAAAGATTAACAAAAAAGATGCCAGTTGTATTGGTACTTTATCGTACCGTCAGCTCCATTTGGGTCGAGTTCCAAGATGCCGTACTAGTGAGGCCCACTGCACCGAGGGACTATCACATGTGAAGATCACTTGCGTTTGTACCTTTGCAATCACTACGCTAGTGAAACTTGAGTAAGTATGTTCGATTCAAATATTTTCAGCCTCCCAATGCATTCTTATCTTATCCAATTGCTTCTTATGTGCATGCATATTGTCTATCCCTCTGTGTTTCATCCATGCTAACCATGCACAAAGGAAAATGCACAACTCTGTGTGCGTGTGTTGATCTCTTTCAACAGCAATTCTGTAGGAGCGTCTACTCGTTTCTTATTATAGCAGGGTGTCCTTTTGGAGATGTTCTTGGACTCACATGCTCTGAATATGATGGTGAGGGATGTTCACCGCCAATGGGGAGTGAACGGCAGCAACACCATCACATAAAATACATCATGCACAATATTTCACGTTGAATATGAGGCGAATAAGTCCGCTCATGAGGCTATAAAGTGCCCAAAAGCACGAGTCTTACAAAACATTTTACAACAATTATACAAGGCTCCTTCAAAAACATCAAACACTGGTCAATGAAAGCTAGGAGAACTTCAATGAGATCCATACTTAATGGAAAAATGATAAGTTATCAATACCTAATGAAGACATAAATCCATGCAAAGGGAATAAAATGAAACACAAAATGTATTGGAAAAATGGGTACTAGCAAAAAGATTGATCCTACATGATAAGAGTATAAATGGAATGGTGCTTAGAAGAATCCTTCTTGAAAATATGAGAGGGAGGGATGGATGAAGAGATTATGAGGTTGAACAAAGATGTTAATCACGATCATTGAAAAATGGTAGTAGTGCTTAAAAGCACTTTTACTGAGAATGTATAAATTGAGAGGGGGGAGGGATAAGAGGATGGTAATGATGAAGATTATTGAAATAAAAAGTGATTATCAAAACAATATCTATGATCTCATTCCATCTTGAAATGACAAAGAATACTCCTACTCTACTTAACAAACATGACGTTATCAAACTAAGGAGGAATAAGTGAAAGATAATGACACATGATGAATTAAATAAAATGGAAATGTCTTACATACAATGCTCTATGAGCATGGAGACTCTATGAGGAGAGTGTGAGCACTCTTGCTAAGAGCTTGAATGAATGAGCTTTTGAGAGTGAAGTTAGAGCCTTCTTATATGGCATTGAGGGCGAATCTTCTTGCATGTGGAATAAAGGAACTTGCATGAGAATGAATGTAAACATGGACAAATGGGTGGATCATGGAATTCTCAACACTCTTATGGTCTCATTGTCTTGGTTATCAAATGGATCATCAATTTAAAACTCTTAAAAGTGATCCCACAAAATATTTTAACTATTGGAGTTGTGTGCGCTTAGATATGACCATATCTCTCTGATAGTGTCTGCATCATATTGTTCCTGAAAATTGGGAATCACCATCCTCATTTCTTAGATATCTAGCTCACATTATAGTCACTCTAAATTTATGAAATAACTTGTGTTAGCTCCCTCACTATCCTATTTTAAGTTGTGCAAAAGGATCCGGGTCAACTCCTAGTAGGTTGTAAGCTCTCATTATTTTTTTGACAACCTTCTTCCGTAAAGCGAAGGTTTTCTCTATATAAGCATATTGTGAGAGTTGGCTCTCTTGAATCAAAACTTTGAGTTCAACATTGAAGATACCATGGTCAAATTATTACATAGATTTCAAGCTTAGGAAGTCTATCCAAGAGTCCAGGTGAGAAATAGGCTGATCTAGAGCAAGTTTTTGCCAAGACCCTTGCATATTTGTAAACTGCCATCACTCCTCACAATCATAGAACCTAAAATTCATCTATTGAACTTTAAAGTTCAATTCATGTTAAAGTTCAATCACTTTTCTTTGGTTTCCATCACTCCTTTGATTGGAATCAAATGAGAGCTTTCGTTTCAAAATGCTCATGGAGCTTTGGAAAATATATTAAGTTATCATCCTATATGAATGCATTAGAAGTTACAAAACAAAGCGTAAGATCTCATTTTTTGGTTTTCTTTATGATTCTCTAAGTATTTTGTAGACTTAGGTTCATCATAAATCTTATTAGGTTTGCAACTAGGAATGTATTCTTTCATGACAATTTGGTAAGAAATTCTTTGGAATCTAACTTGGTTTTCTATTTTATGATTAGCTTTCTATTCAATATATCTTTTATACTTAATGTAAACTTGACATTAAGTACTTGAAACCTACATCCCCCTTAAGGAAGGAATCTACTAGTTACTTGACTTGCAAAGTTGTGGCTATCATTACTTTGGAACTAACTAGTTCTTTCCGTCGTCCCAAAATCGTAACATTGATATTTAAAAACTAAGCTAACGACTATGAAAGTACATTCATGAATCTAATAAGCAAACAATTATTCCCTTCTCTCTTTGGAAATGCCTATTCTAGAGTCTCCATGAATGGTCACTTGTATATTAGGTCTAGATTTTTAAGATTAGGGTTTTAGGGTTTAGGCATACATATAACACAATTAAATTTATATAAAGAGAAAATATAGAAAAAAATTAAGAAAAATCTAAATATATAAACAAATATTTATATATATAATAGGATAATTATATAGATAAATAAATATAAAAAGAACTAGTGTTTTAAATAAATAAATTATATACATATATTTAAATATATATAATTAAATATCTATAATTAAATATATATATTTAAATATATAAAAATAGGATTAATTAAGAAATAAATCTGAATATATAAATAAATAAATAAATAAATATATATATATATATATATATATATATATATATATATATAATATAAGAAAATTATATAGATAAATAAATATGAAAAGATCTAGTTCTTTAAATAAATTAATTAAATATATATATTTAAATATATAAAAATAGGTTTAATTTCAAGGATTTTAATCAGAGTAAATATATATACACATACACATACACACAGATACTTATACATATATCTATATACACATATATATACACATACACATATATATACACATGCATACACATATATACATGTTTTAGGTCTAGGTCTTTTTGATTAGGGTTTTCGGATTTTAACACCTACATAATATATATACAGACATACACATACACATATAATACATATATACATGTATATACACATGCATACAGAAATATACATATTTTAGTTCTAGATCTTTAAGATTAGGGTTTTAGGGTTTAAGCATACATATAATTCAATTAAATTTTTATAAAGAAAAAATATAGAAAAAAATTAAGAGAAAAATATGAATATATAAATAAATAAATATATAAAATAGGATAATTATATAGATAAATAAATATGAAAAGAACTAGTGTTTTAAATAAATTAATTAATTATATATAATTAAATATATAAAAATAGGATTTTAATTTTATAAGAAATATATATATATATATATATATATATATATATATATATATATATATATATATATATATATATATATATATATATATATATATATATATATATATATATATATAATACACATATATAATTACATATAACACATATACACATATATAGGTCTTTAGTATTAGGGTTTTAGGATTAGGGTTTTAGTTTTTTTTAGGTGTTTAAGTATTTAGGTTTTAGTATTTCAGGTATAAGTCTTTAGGAGTATGATTTTTAGGTTTAATAAAAAATCAAATGTTGTAAAATGTCCATATTGTATTAGATGGCTAGTTTGGATCCGGAGGAGAGAATGACTTAGTTTCGAGGGAATCGTTCCACTCGATTTTTGCCTCTTCAAGAAAGTCTTCGACCTCTTCCACCTTTTCCAACGAGCAGATGGCTAGATACAGTGGTTTCACAAGCAAAGGCAGCGAGCGAAGATATCTCTGAAGAAGAAGAAGAACTCACAGAGGGATGTGATTGGGAGTATACTAAATACGGTGCACTATGGTCTCATGGACAACACTTTTAAATCACATGAATCGATAAAAATAGGTCTACTTTTGATAGTGGGATGATAGTGAACTTTTTGCAAAAAAGTAGAGTGAGTGCAAGAGATGATAATGTTCAAGAAGGCCAGCTAGATTATTGTGGAGTGATTCAAGATATCTTGAAACTATCTTTTAGGAAGTTTGATTACTTTGTTTTTTATGTGAAATGGTTCAAAGTAGTCACCTCTAGAAGAAATGCAACAGTGAGGCGGGACAAAAGCGGTTTGCTTTAAGTCGACTCCACAAAATTATGGACGAATGAAAGAGATACATTTGTACTTTGTGAACACTGTGAACAAGTTGTTTTTATACTATATTCAAAAGAACCATAGTGGCTATTTATTTTACAAGTCACCCAACATAGTAGAGAAATTTGTAAGAACATAGATGTAGAAGAAAGTCCATCTGTAGTGGACTCAGAGATTCATTCGATAGTCGAGGAGGAAGAGATCATTGTTCGAGAAGAGGAGGTCATTGAAGAAGACGAAATACAGGATGAAGCAATAGATGATGATGAGGAAGAAACCAACATAGCAAGTGATTTGATATTCTTCAATATAGAGATAGATATTCTTGGTGCATCCGATCTCCAAGAGGATGATAGAATAGAGGAGTTTTGAATCAAACACTTGTATGTACTAATTTTGAATCAAACACTTGTACGTACTAATTTTTGTTTATTTTTTTTGCTAGAGGAGGCGGCTGTTGTGGAGGTAGTGCGACGGACCTTGTGTCGCCTACTTCTACTCCTAGGACGAGTACCTCAGATGTAGGTATGCCATGTGGTACACCACGTGGAACACCACGTATACCTTGGGGTGCTCATGACCATGATGACTCCAAGGTGTATAGTATCCGAGATGGAGCTCCGATGATAGATGCGGCCGAAAAAGCAATGCATGCACGTATACGATAGCTTTGCTCCATATAGTTTGGACACTCTATCATGTTGAAATGGAGTGAACAAGATAAAGATTGGAAGAATTATATCATAGAGACAATTTATCAGGAGTTTCAACTAGCTGATGGGTAGCCTCTTGTCAGTTTAGAGTGGATTCTGCACACCGCACGTGAAGTTATGTCCCATCGAGGATCTGAGGCTTGTGATGCTTTGAGAGCAGGCTTACCAAAGCCTGTATGGGTTAGATACGGTTGGACCGTCACATTTGGGCAGCAGCGGATATGACACGATGCATCACGAGTTTTTAAGTACCATTTGGTTTATTGAATTTGTTTGTGTTAAGCTTCTCATGTATGTTCCTCTTATGTTTCGTATATTTGTTGCAGGGGCTGGCAATGGGTCGTCCTCCAACACAAACGGAGGAGGCTTATGGATATCGTCATGGATTGACTGCACTATTGGAGGACTTGGAGGGACGTGGTGCAGTCGTTTCATGGGAGCGTTTGCGATGAGGTGATGAATTTATAAACTTGGTTTTTACTTGTTGTTTGTAAATTTCATGTGAATTTATCTCATTTCATTAATGTTCTTTGTTGCAGGATTGTTGATATAGAACGTTCTTTGCATGTGTATGGAAGTGGCACACCAAAATTTTGTATTTGATTTTTATATGGCAATGCAATGCTTTGCCACATTTTGTACAAGCATCATATATGACGATGGTTTGCCACACTCTTGTACATGCTTCATTTATGAAATATATAACTCTTTTTGTACATGGTTCATGGTTCATGGTTCATTCAGATTATCTCTTTTGTGTCCAATAATATTCTGTTTTATGAAATCATATTTCGGTTGATATTAGAGTACACATCACATGTACTCGATTTTTTTTGGGCAGAGTGTATTGTCTTTTGCTAAGCAACATCATGGTAATGTTGCTGTAGCAAAAGACAACACACTCTGCCCAAAAAAAGATTTGCAAATATGGTCGTCGGTATAAGTGATAGTACTCCCAGTAATGCCATCGGAATAAGTGTCGGTACACCCAGCGCGTGCCGGTATACGCGAGGGTACACCCAGCAAAGACATCAGTATAACCGTCAGTATGAGCGTCGGTATTACCTTTGGATATACCGATGTCTACCGATGCTCATACCGACACCCATACCGGCAGTTATACCAACACCCATACCGATGCCTATACCGGTGCCCATACCGGTGCTTTAAATCCGACGTGCATACCGACACCTACACAAACGTCGGGGTAAAAATGCACGCATTCATTTCCCTTGATAAAAACCTCGGTATATGGCCGATCTGTTGTAGTGAATGTGACCTTCCAACAAAGGTGGGATTCTATGCTTGACAAGTTTATGAAGAAAGTTTTCAGGCGGTACAACTCATTTTCATTTCTGGCTCATAGAACTTTCATTCTTAAACATTATCATTATCCTTGTATCATATACTTTATTTCTTGTTAGATGTCTCCTAAAAGATAGCTGAAGCAAGTCACTGGTATTGCTAGGAGATTCTTGTGGAGTGGCACAAAAAAATTGTTAGTAAGATCCCCAAAGTGTCTTGGGAAATATGTTTTCTTCCTAAGCATGAAGGTGGGCTTGGTATCTGTAATCCGGTTAAGATGGGTGAAAACATTGCAGCCAAGTGGATTGTGAGGAGCTTAAACTCTGAGGACATTTGGGCTCTACTACTTAAAAAGAATATTCGCTATTTCAATGTTGTTAATTACAAAACTTGGAATAACAACCATTCATGGGACGTTGTGGCTTCTCCTACCAAATTTTGTCCTGATGGGAGTGTTTCGTCTTGGAGATTTTGGAACTCATGGATGAAAGTCAAATCTAGTTACATTCCTAAGGAGACGTTTGTTCAAAACATCAACTTCTATCTTAGTGAATCCCCTTCACATGGTTGGGTGGATCGATGGAACAATATGTAGCTCTCCATCAAAGATAATAAGTGCTTCAAAGTTGGGATCATAAATTGGACATGGTTTCTTCAAACTGGTGAGGTAATTTCTGAGCAACATTGCAGGAACCTAACAAACTTGTCTAATTCTTGTGTGCATCTCTTGCTAACCCTTAGAAACATATTGGTTCTAGAGAAGGACAATTGCACTTCTCAAAGGATAGAGCTAAAAGATAGTGTTCTAATGATATGCTTAAAGCTTTCAAAAAATATAGGGGTTCAATAAATAACATTGAGTGCGAACTCAACAATAGATGGAGACCTCTGCTCAATGGAGATACATATTTGACTTAGCACATCATTCCCTTTTCATGTAATCGCCATTCCACTAAAGCTTAGGTTTTCTTGCATGCAACAATCTGTGATAATCCTTGCTCAGCCATTTGAACTTCATTCAGATCATACACATTTGAACTATCATGCATGTAGGTGAGTCTAAGCCTTTGTGGCAATAGTCACCAAAATTTAAGAGTACATATGAATTCTACACTTCAACATCAAACTGGATTAACAAAGGGATGCCACTTGTATTTGTATTTTATCGTACTGTTACCTCCATTTGGCTCGAGTTCGAAGATGCCATACTAGTGAGACCCATTGCATTGAGGGACTATGGCATGCATTGCTTTACTCTGTATTGCCTTTGTGAAGATCACTTGCATTTTCACCTTTGCAATCACTATGCTAGTGAGACTTGAGTAAGTATGTTTGGTCCAAATATTCTCAGCCTCCCAATGCATTCTTATCTTTGAATATGAATGGATCAAATCCAATTGCTACTTATGTGCCGTAATGACTAGCAATTGTTGCAGTAGCAAGCATGCATATTCTCTATCCATGCAAAGGGAATAAAATGAAACGCAAAATGTATGGAAAAATGGGGACTATCACAAAGATTGATCCTACATGATAAGAATATAAATGGAGTGGTGCTTAGAAGAACCCTTATTGAAAATATGGGAGGGAGGGATGGATGAAGAGATTATGAGGCTGAACAATGATGTTAATCATGATCACTAAAAAATGGTAGTAGTGCTCAAAAGCACTTTTATTGAGAATGTATGAAATGCGAGGGAGGGAGGGATACGATGATGGTGATTATGGAGATTACTGAAATACAAAGTGCTTATCAGAACAATATCTATGCTCTCATACCATGTTGAAATGAGAAAGAATACTCCTACTCTACTTAACAAACATGATATCAAACTAAGGAGTAATAAATAAAAGATAATACATGATGAATTACATAAAATGGAAATGACTTACATACATTGCTCTATGAGCATGGAGATTCTATGAGGAGAGTGTGAGCACTCTTGCTAAGAGCATGAATGAATGAGCTTTTGGGAGTGAAGTTAGAGAATTCTTATATGTGGTTGATGGTGAATCTTTTTGTATGTGGAATAAAGGAACTTGCATGAGAATGAATGTAGACTTGGACAAATGAGTGCATCATGTAACTCTTTACATGCTTATGATCTCATTGTCTTGGTTATCAAATGGATCATGAATTTAAAACTCTTAAAAGTGATCCTACACATTATTTTAGGCATTGGCGTTGTGTGCACTTAGACCATATCTCTGTAATAGTGTCTTTGCATCATATTGTTCCTCAAAATTGGGGATCACAATTCTCAATTATGAGATATCTATCTCACTTTATAGTCACTCTAAATTTATGAAATAAATTGTGTTAGCTCCCTCACTCTCCTATTTGAAGTTGTACAAAAGGATCCTTGTCCATTCCTAGTAGGTTGTTAGCTTTGGGTATTTCTATGAGAACCTTCCTCCATTCAGAGAAGGTTTTCTCTATATGAGC
This sequence comes from Ceratopteris richardii, assembly GCA_020310875.1. Classification (NCBI taxonomy): domain Eukaryota; kingdom Viridiplantae; phylum Streptophyta; class Polypodiopsida; order Polypodiales; family Pteridaceae; genus Ceratopteris; species Ceratopteris richardii. The sequence continues at coordinate 14,879,771 of CM035430.1, forward strand.
ATATTGTCAGAGTTGGATCTCTTGAATCAAACCTTTGCGTTCAAGCTTAGGAAGTATATCTGAGATTCCAAGTGAGGAATAGGCTGGTCTAGAGTAGGTTTTTGCCAAGACCCTTGCATCTTTGTAAATTGCCATCACTCCTCACAATCATTGAATCTAACATTCATCTATTGAACTTTAAATTTCAATTCATGTTAAAATTCAATCGCTTTTCTTTGGTTTCCATCACTCCTTTGATTGCAATCAAATGAGATCTCTCGTTTCAAAATGCTCATGGAACTTTGAAAAATATATTAAGTTGTCATCCTATTAGAATGCATGAGAAGTTACAAAACAAAGTGTAAGATCTCATTTTTTTACTTGTCTTCATGATTCGAAGTATTTTGTAGAGTCACGTTCATCATAAATCTTATTAGGTTTGCAATTAGGCATGTATTCTTTCCTAAGAATTTGGTAAGAAATTCTTTGGAATGTAACTTGGTTTTCTATTTTATGATTACCTTTCTATGCAAGGTATCTTTTATACTTAATGTAAACTTGACGTTGAGTTCTTGATACCTACATCTACCTTTAGGAAGGAATCTAATAGTTACTTGAGTTGCAAAGTTGTGGCTATCATTACTTTGGAACTAACTAGTTCTTTCCATCTTCCCAAAGTTTCAAGATTGATCTTTAAATACTAAGCTAACGACTATGAAAGTACATTCATGAATCTACAAAGCAAACAATTATTCCCTTCTCTCTTTAGAAATGCCTTTTCTAGAGTGCCCATGAATAGTCAACTTTCTACCCCCTTTAAGTTGTGTAGATCCATATGACAAGGTTTGCCCTTTCCTCTCTGTTGTTTGCTATATCCAGTGATCCCTTAGGTTGGTTGGTCAAGAAAGAAATGGAATGTGGGAATATCAAAGGTATTAAAATTTCAAACTCTAATGTCCAACTAGGCTTACAAATGTTTGTTGATGACACTAATATGCCCATTCTCACTCTGCTGCTTCTTTCTTAAATTGTCTTAACACCTTTTGTTTGTCTAATGGCTTGTTTATTAATCACTCTAAAACTAGTTTTAAAGCCTCTAATAATATCATTCCTGAGTGTGTTTTTAGAATTGGATGTCAATTTTTGCATGAATAGGTGGTGTTTAGACTCCTTGCGATTCCAATGGTCTTCAATGTGACCTTCCAAGAAAGGTGGGATTGGATGCTTGACAAATTTAGGAAGAAAGCTTTTAGGCAGTACAACTCATTTTCATCTCTGGGTCATAGAACTTTCATTCTTAAACATTATCTTTTGCCTTGTATCATCTACTTTTTTTCTTATTAGATGTCTTCTAACTGAAAATTGAAGCAACTCACTGTTATTGCTAGGAGATTCTTCTGGGGTGGCAATGAAAATGTTAGTAAAATTGAGAAAGTGTCTTGTGAAATATGTTTTCTTCCTAAGCATGAAGGTAGGCTTGGTATCTATAATTCGGTTAAGATGTCTGAAAACCTTACGGCCAAGTGGATTGTGAGGATCTTAAACTCCGATGACATTTGGGCTTTACTACTTAAAAAGAGTATTCATTGTTCCACAGTTGTTAATTACAAAGCTTGGAATAGCAACCATTCATGGGACATTCCTGTTTCTCGTACCAAATTCTATCGTGGTGGGAGTGTTTTGTCTTGCAGATTTCGAAACTCGTGGATGAAAGTTAAATCTAGTCAGATTCCTAAGGAGAAGTTTGTTTAAAACATCAGTTTCTATCTTAGTGAATCCCCTTCGCATGGTTGGTTGGCTCAATGGAACAATATGCAGCTCTCCATCAAAGATACACTACAACATATGAAGGGCATGTTGGAGCAAGTCTATGACAAGCCTAAGTATTGGCTTGAGTCCCACAAAGTCATAGAAAAAGCCTTAAAATGAAGACTATGTAAAGTTCACTTGTGAACTAGCTCTTGTAACTTTTGAAGAGTTTACTTAATGTAAAAGTGAAAGAATCTTAAGTGGTTGACTCCACTTGATCAAGAATGGAAAGAGGAGCCACGAATTTGTGATTTGTGGTAGGTAGGGAATCAAATCAATCATTGATTGATTGGAGAGTGATTGAGGGAAGTTAGCCTCCCAAACTCAACTATAAATAGATGGCAGTTTTAGTCGTGGTTAGAGAGACCTATGTGAAGACCTCCAAGAGCTGAGCTTTATGCCATATCAAGGTGTGATTACAAGGCACACATATCAGTAAGTCATTGTATTGTACAAGCAATATACTTTCATTTTCATGATTATTTGAGTTCATCTTTCCATGTTCTTGTGAAGTGTACTACTCACTGCCATTACTCTTAGTTTTTCTCAGTCAGCTTGCAGAGATGTTTTCTCTGAGCTTGGTGCATCATTTTCAGTGATTTAACTTGGTAAAGTTAGCTCTATAAGTCTACTATATGCTCACAAATTTCATGTCATTTGGATGTTGCAATTTTCAGTTATGTTCAGTTGAAGTCAACAGTGTCTGTGCATTTTCACTTCTCTGTCAGGTACCCGACTTTTCCACTCCTCTTGTCAGAGGTGTTTCTCAGTGGTTACTTATCCAAATTCAGTGATTTAAATCTTGTTAGATTCCACTTATTGTCTAGTATAACCATAAAAATTTTCATAATCATTGGATTACTACATTTTGCGTTATGTTGATTTTTCTGCTCACTGGTCTCAAACTGTAGCAGCCCGTGAAAATCTGGATGATGTCATCAGTTGTTAAAACTCATTCTCAGTGTGTGGTTCATTATTTTTTATGATATTACTCTTGAAAGTTAGCTCTTTAAGTTACCTAGAGTTCCCCAAGAGGAATTAAGTTAATTGCTGCTGTGCTCAGAGAATTATGTAAAACACTTGACCCATGTATGAACCAAGAATAGCAAGTGTCCACCTCTGAGCTAACTCCAACTTATCTATTTTGATCTATCTTTTTGAGAGTGATCTTCCAAGGTACATAGGGTGTCTAATACATCCATTGGCAAGCTAAAAGGGCCCACCATATACTTCTGGAGTTCATTTGGCTGGTGTAGATCAAGGATTTTGCAACACCTCTTCATCTTCAAGCACATACCTATCCATCTCTTCACTGTGGTATCAGAGCAAGGTTGGACAACATGGCAGATGGATTTCCTTCATCAATTCACAAATTGGACAGAGGTAACTACTCAGCTTGGTCATTAAGAATGGAAGCCTATCTCCAAGGTAGAAGTTTATATGGTTATGTGGCTGGAGATGAAGTTATGCCAAGTTTCAGGAACAAAAGTCAACCAACACAGGAAGAGCAAGAAAGATTGAGCACATGGTGCTCCAAGGATGCACTTGCAAGGTCTTATCTCCTCAACTCTATCTCATATTTTTTGTTGCCTCACATTAGAAGTTGTAAGACATCTCAGGAAGTGTGGGATGCACTTGAAGCTTTCTTTTCTTCAAGTACTAAAGCTAGGAAGCATCAACTATGGCTGGATTTCACAACTCTCAAGAAGGCTCCCAAACAAAATGTGACTGATTTTGTCACAAAGCTCAAGGACATAGCAGATCAGTTGGGAAGCATTGGAGAGGTAATAGATGAAGATCAAATTGTAAGGCAGGTCATCAATGGCTTGAAGGCAGATGACAAGTGGGAAGCATTCACCACAACTATGGATTTGTCCATGGACATGCATGTACCTGATTTCAACACACTCATTGGACAACTACTTACTCAAGAGGCAAAGCTTATCAAAAATGGAGAAAGCTCTAAAGGTAATCAATCTTCAGCTTTATACACGGATAAAAGCAAGTCTAAAGATAACAAAGGAAGGGCAAAGAAAGTGGATGATGAAGGAGGTACATATCAAGCTAACTATGCAGGTAGAGGAAGACATGGCAGAGGTAGAGGAAGAGGAGGTAGACAAGGCAGGGGGAGATCCCAAGACTCCAACTCATGTTCTATTTGTGGATTAACTAATCATACAACTGAAAATTGCTTTAGGAATTCCAAGAATCAAAGAGGCAGAGGATACAATAGAGGAAGTTATGGCTACTCAAGAGGAAGGTTCAACAACTACCATGGCAACTACAACAACTACAATCATTCAAACTATCAAGGAGGCTACAAAGGAAGGAGAGACTACAATAACTACACAGAAGACTCAAACAAAGAGGATTCATTATTGATCATGAACATGGCTATGCCAAAAGGTAAATCTCATGAGCATGTTTTCTACATAGATTCAGGTTGTTCAAATCATGTGGCAGGAAATGTGGCACTCCTATCAGATTTAGAAGATCCAAGGAATAACCATGAGGTACAAAAAGGAGATGATACGAAACATCCTGTGGAGAAAATAGGCAATGTCAAAGCACCTGATGGAAACATCAACCTACTCAGTAAGGTACTCTATGTGCCTACCATTACAATTTGATAAGTGTTGGGCAGATAGTAGAGAAAGGGTTGCAAGTCAGGTTCACAAAAGCAGGAGCATTTGTTGAAGATCCAACTCAAGGATTCAAAAGAATTGCAAAAGGTGAAAAGACAGGTAGATTGTTCACATTTGAATTACAGGACACTAGAAACATTGCTCTCTTTAATATGGTAGTCAGACACTCACAGAATTGGAAGTATGGCACAAAAGATTAGCACATATTGGTGAAAGGTCATTAAAGCAAATCTGCAGGGACCAAAGTGTACTTGGACTTCCTAATTTGTCAAAACAACATATGATTTATAAGTGTAGTGCATGTCAATTTGGAAAGTCTCACAGGTTACCATTCATGAAGAAAGGTTATATGCATGGAGATCTCTTGGAGTTGGTTCATACAGATGTATGGGGACCTAGCAAGGAAGCTTCAAAATCTGGATCAAGGTATTATGTTTCCTTTATTGATGATTGCAGCAGATGGACTATCCTATTCTTTATGAAACACAAAGATGAAGTTTTTTCATGTTTCAAAAGATATTTAGCTCTTGTGGAGAATCAAACAGGTAAATCACTAAAAAGGCTAAGGTCAGATGGAGTGGGAGAATACTTCTCCCATGATTTTGATTCTTTTCTTCAAGAAAGAGGAATCAAAAGAGAGGTAACTACAAGGTACACTCCTGAGCAAAATGGAGTGGCAGAAAGGAGGAATAGGACAATTGTTGAAGCTGCAAGGTCTATGTTAAATGAAAAGCATTTACCTAATTACTTATGGGTTGAGGCTGTATCTACAGCCACTTACTTGATTAACAGGTTGCCTTCAAAATCCCTTGATGGGATGACTCCATATGAGGCTTGGAATGGAAGAAGACCAAGCTTAGATCATTGTAAATTTTTTTGATGTATTGCTTTTGCTCATGTTCCTTCACAGGTTAGAGGCAAGATGGATCCAAAGGCAGAAAGGTGTGTATTTATTGGATATGACAACAATCAAAAGGGCTACAGGTTATACAACCCTACCAACAAAGGATTCTTGGTAAGCAGAGATGTAGTTTTTGATGAGAACAATTCATGGTATGAAGATTCATGCAGGAAGATCAATTTACCATATGATCTTGAAGAAGATTTTCCAAAGCTTGGTAGAGAACAATCAAAGATTGAAGAACAAGACACCTCGGAGGATGATGAAGAATCTCACATGGAAAAGATCAAAGCATGGAAGTCTAAAGGTAAAACAAAATTGCAGGAACTTGGACATGAGGCAGAATCATCACATCATGGCCTAAGAAGATCTATGAGGGAAAAGAAAAAACCAGAAAGGTATGGGTTTGAAACCTCATTAGTAACTAAACATTCTATCTACATAGCATAGGACATAAACCAAGAGGAGCCATCATCATTTGAAGAGGCCAAAGCAAAAACAGAATGGAAGCATGCAATGAAGGAAGAGATTGAAGCACTTGAGGAAAACAACACTTGGGATTTGGTGCCCAAGACTTCATCCATGAAGGTAATAGGCTCAAGATGGGTCTATAAACTCAAGAAGAATTCTGATGGTTCCATTAACAGGTATAAGGCAAGGCTTGTAGCAAAAGGCTTTGCACAAACTCAGGGAATTGATTATGAGGAGACCTTCTCTCTTGTGGCAAAGATGCCTACTATTAGGGTTTTGCTTAGTATTGCCTCTTCCAAAAATTGGAAGATACTTCAACTAGATGTAAAGAATGCATTTTTGAATGGTTGGATAACAGAAGAGGTATATATGGCACAACCACCTGGTTTTGAGAATCAAGTTTATCCTGATTATGTGTGTAAACTTAACAAAGCATTGTATGGTCTCAAGCAAGCTCCAAGAGCTTGGAATTCACGCTTGTTTCATTCTTGCAGGACAAAGGCTTTCAACCAAGCAAGGCAGATCCTTCACTCTTTATTAAAAAGAGTAACTCTGAGGTCATCTACCTATGTGTATATGTAGATGATATTATATTGACAGGAAATGATGCAGATGGTATGAAGAAGGTCAAAGATCAGATGAGAGAAGAGTTCAAGATAAGTGATTTGGGTTCACTTACCTACTTCCTAGGTTTGGAAGTTGTCTACAAAGATCATGGTTTGTTTCTCACTCAAAGGAAGTACATTAAGGAAGGCAAAATTCAAGATGCAAGATTGTAAGATTGCAGGTACTCCAATGGAGGTCAATCACAAATTGAGCTCACATGAAGGTGAACTCATAGAGGACATCACATCATATCAAAGTCTAGTGGGTAGTCTCAACTATGCCACATTGACAAGAGTAGATATATGTTACAGTGTGAGTGTGCTAAGTCAATTTATGCACACACCAAGGAAACCACATATGGATGCTGCCAAAAGGATTCTCAAGTATCTCAAAGGAGCCATAAATGGACTTTATTATCCTTATGTATCTGATTTAGGTTTGAAGCTATTTTCTGATGCAAATTGGGCTGGCTCCAAGGAAGATAGAAGGAGCACTTCAGGTTATCTTAGCTTTGCAGGTTCAAAGCTTATTTCATGGTCATCCAAGAAGCAACCCACAATTGCTCTCTCTTCTACTGAAGCTGAATATAGAGGTCTTGCCATAGCTACACAAGAAGCTATGTGGATGAAGACATTATTCAAAGATCTTGGATTGGAGTTTGGAACTCCAACTATTTTTTGTGACAATATGAGTTCTATTCATTTGGCTGCTAATCCTATTTTTCATGCAAGGACTAAACATATTGAAGTTCATTATCACTATGTACGAGAAAAGGTTCTAAGCAAAGAGATTCAAATATCATATGTATCCACTCATCAACAATGTGCAGATATTCTAACCAAAGCATTGGATGGTACAAAGCTTTGCAAATTCAAGGCTATGATTGGTTTGCAGGTAATCTTGGAAGATTGAAGACCTCAAGCATACTTGGCTTGAGGGGGAGCTGTTGGAGCAAGTCTATGACAAGCCTAAGTATTGGCTTGAGTCCCACAAAGTCATAGAAAAAGCCTTAAAATGAAGACTATTTAAAGTTCACTTGTGAACTACCTCTTGTAACTTTTGAAGAGTTTACTTAATGTAAAAGTGAAAGAATCTTAAGTGGTTGACTCCACTTGATCAAGAATGGAAAGAGGAGCCACGAATTCGTGATTTGTGGTAGGTAGAGAATCAAATCAATCATTGATTGATTGGAGAGTGATTGAGGGAAGTTAGCCTCCCACACTCAACTATAAATAGATGGCAGTTTTAGTTGTGGTTAGAGAGACCTATGTGAAGACCTCCAAGAGCTGAGCTTTATGCCATATCAAGGTGTGATTACAAGGCACACATATGTATCAGTAAGTCATTGTATTGTATAAGCAATATACTTTCATTTTCATGATTATTTGAGTTCATCTTTCCATGTTCTTGTGAAGTGTACTACTCACTGCCATTACTCTTAGTTTTTCTCAGTCAGCTTGCAGAGATGTTTTCTCTGAGCTTGGTGCATCATTTTCAGTGATTTAACTTGGTAAAGTTAGCTCTATAAGTCTACTATATGCTCACAAATTTTGATGTCATTTGGAGGTTGAAATCTTCAGTTATGTTCAGTTGAAGTCAACAGTGTCTGTGCATTTTCACTTCTCTGTCAGGTACCCGACTTTTTCACTCATCTTGTCAGAGGTGTTTCTCAGTGGTTACTTATCCAAATTCCGTGATTTAAAGCTTGTTGGATTCAGCTTACTGTCTAGTATAACCATGCAAATTTTCATAATCATTGGAGTCCTACATGTTGATGTATGTTGATTTTTCTGCTCGCTGGTCTCAAACTGTAGCAGCCCATGAAAATCGGGATGATGTCATCAGTTGTTAAAACTCATTCTCAGTGTGTGGATCATTATTTTTGATGAAATTACTCTTGAAAGTTAGCTCTTTAAGTTACCTAGAGTTCCCCAAGAGGAATTAAGCTAATTGCTGCTGTGCTCAGAGAATTATGTAAAACACTAGACCGATGTATGAACCAAGAATAGCAAGTTTTCACCTCTGAGCTAACTCCAACTTATCTGTTTTGATCTATCTTTTTGAGAGTGATCTTCCAAGGTACATAGGGTGTCTAATACATCCTGGCAAGCTAAAAGGGCCCACCATATACTTCTGGAGTTCATTTGGCTGGTGTAGATCAAGGATTTTGCAACACCTCTTCATCTTCAAGCACATACCTATCCATCTCTTAAGACACAGGGCATACCGACGCTGCATATACCGACGGTCACGCCGTCAGTATGGCCATTGGAAAATGTCACTTAGAGATAGTGATGGTCAAGTGACCATCGGTATGACTGTTTTAAATGGATCGTCAGTGTGGCCTGCAGCCGTCGATATACACGTCGGTATATGCATCGGTATAAGCGTCAATAATTTACTAGAAGTTACCGATGCCCATACCGACGATTATACTGACCCATATACCGAGGGTGAGTTTTAAACATATCGCGAACCCAAGAGCAGAACTTCACATTTTTGCACGTGTTTGAATACTGTTGGTCTTCTGTCAAATTTGCGCACGTGAACTGAATTGCGACCTGCATTGTATTGTGCACACACACACACACAGATCTCTCTCTCTACACACACACACACTCTCTCTCCGCTTAGATCTCACATCTTGGTAAGTGTTGCGCGTACGGTTAGCATTTGTGTTTCTCTATGCTTTAGGTTTTATAATTTCTCTTTTCTTTGATTTTGCGGAAGTTCTTTGGCATTGATTGTTTGGAATTGGACATTACGCTTTGACGACAACGATCCAAAAGAGGGACATACTTGTAAGTGATTGTTTTATTCTCTATTGATAGAGAGAGAAGGAGAGAGAGAAAGAGAGAGAAAGAGAGAGAGAAAGAGAGAGAGATGAGAGAGAGAGAGAGAGAGAAAGAGAGAGAGAGAGAGAAGAAAGAGAGAAAGAGAGAGAGAGAGAGAGAGAGAGAGAGAGAGAGAGAGAGAGAGAGAGAGAGAGAGAGATAGAGAGATAAAGAGAGAGAGAAGAGACAGAGAGAGAGAGAGAAATAGAGAGAGAGAGAGAGAAAGTGAGAGATAAAGAATAATGAAAGAAAGGAAGATAGAGATAGGAACATAGAGCATACATACACACACACACATACACACACATTTACACATTTACACATGCATACATACACACATACATGTACACACATGCATGCTTATATACACACACCTATACACATGCATGCTTACATACACACACATATACACACATGCATGCATACACATACATACAAATTTACACACATGCATACATACACACACATGCATACACACATACATACACACATACATACACACACATATATACACATATGCATACATACACATATAGTACACACACATATACACACATACATACACACACATACATACACACACACATATATACACACATATACACACATGCATGCATACATACACACACATATACACACATGCATACATACACACATATACACATATACACATATACACATATACACACATGCATACATACACACACATGCATACACACATACATACACACATACATACACACACATACATACACACAAATGCATGCATACATACACACACATACACATACACACACATGCATACATACACACACACATGTACACATGCATACATACACACACATATATACACACATGCATACATACACACATATACACACATGCATGTATACATACACACACACATGTACACACATGCATACATATACACACACATGTACACATGCATACATACACACATATACACACACATACACACATATACACACATGCTAGTGTTTTAATTAAATATATAATTTTTTTATTTTGAAGTTTTTTTTACATCAAATATATAAAAATAGGATTAGGGTCTTTAGGCTATTTACACATACATACACATACACGTATAATATATATATACATGTATATACACATGTATACAGAAATATACATATTTTAGGTCTAGATATTTAAGATTTAGGGTTTAGGCATACATATAACTCAATTATATTTATATTAAGAGAAAATATAGAGAAAAATAAGAAAAAAATAAGAAAAAATATCTGAATATATAAATAAATATATATATAAAATATGATTAGGGTTTTAAGATTAGGGGTTTAGATTTTTATAGGTGTTGAAGTATTTAGGTTTTAGTATTTCAGATTTAAGTCTAAGTCTTTCTGATTAGGAATTTAGGGTTTTAATACCTACATAACATATATACACAAACACACATATACATATAATACATACATACATGTAGATACACATGCATACAAAAATATACATATTTTATGTCTAAATCTTTAAGATTAGGGTTTTAGGGTTTTAACACCTACATAACATATATACACACATACACATACACATATAATACATATATACATGTAGATACACATGCATACAAAAATATACATATTTTAGGTTTAGATCTTTAAGATTAGGGTTTTAGGGTTTAGGCATACATATAACTCAATTATATTTATATTAAGAAAAAATATAGAGAAAAATAAGAAAAAAATCTGAATATATAAATAAAAATATATATAAAATATGATTAGGGTTTTAGGATTAGGGGTTTAGATTTTTATAGGTGTTTAAGTATTTAGGTTTTAGGTTTTTAATACCTACATAACATATATATACAAACACACATATACATATAATACATACATACATGTAGATACACATGCATACAGAAATATACATATTTTAGGTCTAACTCTTTAAGATCAGGGTTTTAATACCTACATAACATATATAAATAACATATATACACACATACACATACACATATAATACATATATACATGTAGATACACATGCATACAAAAATATACATATTTTAGGTCTAGATTTTTAAGATTAGGGTTTTAATTAAATATATATAATTAAATATATAAAATTAAATATATAAAAATAGGATTACATAAGGAAAAAATCTGAATATATAAATAAATATATATATAAAATAAGATAATTATATACATAAATAAATATAAAAAGAACTAGTGTTTTAAATAATTTAATTAAATATATATAATTAAATGTATAAAATTAAATATATAAAAATAGGATTAAGTAAGGAAAAAATCTGAATATATAAATAAATATATATATAAAATAGGATAATTATATAGATAAATAAATATAAAAAGAACTAGTGTTTTAAAATTTTTAATTAAATATATATAATTAAATATTTATAATTAAATATATAAAAATAGGATTAAGTAAGAAAAAAATCTGAATATATAAATAAATATATATATAAAACAAGATAATTATATACATAAATAAATATAAAAAGAACTAGTGTTTTAAATAACTTAATTAAATATATATAATAAAATATATAAAAATAGGATTAATTAAGAAAAAAATCTGAATATATAAATAATATATATATATAAAGTAGGATAATTAAATAGGTAATAAAATATGATAAGAACTAGTGTTTTAAATAAATAAATGAAATATATATATGATTAAATATATAAGAATAGGTTTAATTTTAATCATTTTAAATAGAGTGAATATATATACACATACACAAACACACATACTTATACACCTATCTATATTCACATATATATATACATATACACATATATATACACATATATATACACATATATATACACATGCATACATATATATACATGTTTTAGGTCTAGGTCATTTTGATTAGGGTTTTAGGGTTTTAACACCTACATAACATATATACACACATACACATACACATATAATACATATATACATGTGTATAGAAATATACATAATTTAGGTCTAAATCTTTAAAATTAGGGTTTTAGGGTTTAGGCATACATATAACTCAATTAAGAGGAAAAAAATCTGAATAAATAAATAAATATATATATAAAATAGGATCAATTAAGAAAAAATCCGAATATATAGATAAAATAGGATAGTTATATAGATTAGGATTTTAAAATTAGGGTTTTAAGTTTTTTTAGGTATTTAAGTATTTAGGTTTAGTATTTCACGTTTAAGTCTTTAAGAGTATGATTTTTAGGTTTAATAAGAAAAGAAATGTTCTAAAATGTCCATATTGTAGCAGATGGCTTCTTTGGATCCTGAAGAGAGAATGGCATATCCTTGCACACAGTGCAAGTATCAAATTTATCAGAAACAATGGATTTGTACTGCACATGTTAGAGAGTATGGATCCTTTGATAGGAGTTGACTGGAAAACCTATGCTATCATTCGCATGGTCCCCCAGGTGAGCAGATGGACCCAAACGACATTGCACCGGTAACCTCTCATGGACAAAAGAGAGCAAAAAGGGACTTAGACGTACAAGCAAGTACTAATAATATTACACAGAATGAACATATGGAAGAGATGCTTGAAGCATTTTATGACATGGATGAAGATCATGATGGTGGAGAAGGTGTCGAGAGTTTCATGGACACAACAGAAATTCCATGATCAGAAGTCGATGAAGAATATGAAAACATGCGAAGACTAGCTCGTTTACCACTTTACAGTGGAGCAAAGATATCTGTACTACGTGCGTCACTCGTGATGCTCAATCTGCAATCCATTTATGGATGGTCAGATACTAGTGTCACTGAATTATTCAGGTAAGTGGAGAACAAATTGGATTTCATTGTTGTATCACAATAACTTTATTTACTAATATCGTTTTAATTGCTTATTGCAAGCTTCTTGAAGATCAATTTTTGCCAGAGGGCAATGACATGCCTCCAACACGTGGAGATGCGAAAAAGCTTTTACAGTCCATTGTAATGGATTATACTAAAATTCTTGCTTGTCTGAATGATTGCATTCTCTTTCAGAATGAGTATGAGCATCTCCACATATGTCCAAAGTGTGGAGCAAATAGATTTAGAGAAGACGTTGTAGGCGAAGCAATCCCCGCAAAGTTTCTTCGCCACTTTCCTATCATTCCACGAATTAAGAACATGTTTAGATGCAAATCTATAGCTGAGTTAATGTCATGGCATACAAAGAGCAGGTCTACAGATAATGTAATGCGAATGCCTGCTGACTCTGATGCTTGGAAGCACATAGATAGTAAGTGGCCAGAGTTTGCTAGTGAGCCTCGGTCCGTACGTCTAGGCATAGCTATGGATGGAGTGAATCCATTTGGATTACACAGTTCTTCATGGAGCACATGGTTTGTATGTTTGGTCAATTATAATATCCCACCATGGTTGGCCACAAAGAAAGGTCATTTATTATTAGCTCTTACTGTACTAGGTAAGTATAAGGTAAAAAACATGGATGTATATCTTGCACCACTTGTGGAAGAACTGCGCATTTTATGGGATGGTATTACTGTGTGTGACATGTCTCAACCTATAAGAAGACGAGATGTGCAAGTGCAAGGCATACTTATGTGGACAATGCATGATTGGCCTAGTTATGGTGAATGTTCAGGTTTATTGATTTCGGGTTACCATGCTTGTCCTTTATGCGGACCACGACTCGAAGCACGCTATTCCAAAGCATTACGTAAAACTATCTATGAAGGACATCATAGATATTTGCCTGATGGACATGTTTTACGTGAAGGACAAATTGGTCGACAAGCGCAACACCAAATGAAAGCTAACGATTGGAAACAGCTGTGGGATTCAGAAAATCCAGTTGCTGGCATGAAACGGTTGTCCATTTTTCATGAACTCCCTTATTGGAGTGAATTGTTGATCAATCATTTGGTGGACCCGATGCATATTTTTAAGAATGTGGGAGAGATTTTTTGGAAAACTTTGATCGGAAAGAAAGAAAGCAAAGCACAAAGGGAGGACTTACAAGAGCAAGGTCGTATGCAAGAGTTGTGGGCAATTACTAAGCCCAACGGAACAGTATCGTTACCAAGAGCTCCTTGGGTGCTTCGTAGGATGGAAGAGCAACAAGTGAAGAAAACAATTTCAGAGTTTTGAACACCTACTGGATGCATGAGGTGTCTAAAGACTGCTTTCACACGAAACGATGATCTTGCAGGACTCAAGTCTCATGATTGGCACAAGTTTTTACGGTTTGTGCTCCCTGTAGCCCTCTTTCAGAGGATGTACAAAGAACCATTTATAAAATTAGTTCTTTCGTACGGTGGATATCTTCTAAAGAGATAAATAGAGATAGCATAGAGAGTGCGAAACTCAATGTTATCGAGGCTATTTGTATGGTAGAGAAATACTTTCCCACAAGTATTCTCACTATTCAACTTCATTTATTGGTTCATGTGGTAGATGAAGTTGCAACAGCAGGAATTGTCCATAGTCGATGGATGTTCTTCTTAGAGCGCTTTATGAAGACATTAAAAGGGTTTGTTCGACAGAGAGCACGTCCAGAGGGTAGCATGGCAGAGGGATGGCTTGTCATTAGGGAAAAAAATGAACCCTCCATGGGCCTTTTAGATTAAGGAGTGATTAGGAATGGACCAATGAGAGGAGGGTGGTGGACACAGTCTAGTCCCTTAATCACATAGGCTAGGCATAGGCTTCCCTTGTTTTTGTGTGGTCAAAGAGAACAAAATCACCTAGAAATGATGGTTTTAGTTGTGTGAATGGTTTTGGAAAGCTTAGGTTTCAATCAGAGCCCTTGGATTAACTTGATGATCCAAAGGGTGAGGTTGAGTGGCAAAAGTTAAGGCAACATTGAATAAGGGCCGTTGGATTTGTAAGATTTTCAATGGCTTGGATCCATTTATTCTTCAAAAATGCGCACTCAATTTTGGTCCGTCCAATTGTAGTCCTTATCGGGTGGTAAATATAAACAATCCTTAATCTTGTGCACCTTTGCATGTGGTTCATTGGATGTGCTCAATATCTGACGGCTCTAGATGAAGCCTTGCTTTGGAAAGCACCTTTTTGCCAGGACCATTGGATGAAGACCCCGATCGGACGGTAGGGACTGGATGCGCGAGATCTCAGTGCCGTTTGCGGTAGATCGTAGGATCTTTTAAGATCTAAAGGTCTATAATTCTGCAGAGTTTTATGCAAAATCAGCGCAGGGATCTTTCTCAGCCCCATTTGCGCCCGTTCGTTGGATCAATGAGCATCTAATGGCTGAAATGAATGCAGAGATTGGTGAAGGTTAGGCCCACCTCCACGAAAAATGATGGCTTCCCTCTCTAAGTTCTGTACAACATTTAAACAGAGCCGTCGATCAAAAAAATCCAATGGTCAAGGATGCTGACGTACAAGATTTCAAAAACAAAGCTTCATGAAGTATTATTTTATATCATAAAACCACTAGTGGTTTTATATCCCTCCTTAATCTCATATATTAATCTATAATCCCTAAAAATTAGGAATCCTTACAAGGCCCATGTAGAGTCCATTTTTTTCCCCTAATGTACAACAACGGCGGATATGACACGATGCGTCATGAGTTTGTAAGTACCATTTCATTTATTGAATTTATTTGTGTTAAATTTATCATGTATGTTCCTCTAATCTTTTGTATATTTGTTTCAGGAGCTTGCAATGGGTCGTCCTCCAACACGAACGAAGGAGTCTTACGGATATCGTCATGGGTTGATTGCACTATTGGAGGACTTGGAGGGATGCGGTGCGGTCATTTCATGGGAGCATTTGCAATGAGGTAATTAACTTATAAACTTGGTTTTTACCTGTTGTTTGTAATTTTCATGTGAATTTCGGTTGACATTACAGTACACATCACATGAAATAATAATACTCTTTTGTGTCCAATAATACTCTATTTCATGAAATCATATTTCGGTTGACATTACAGTACACATCACATGTACTCGGTTTTTTTTGGGTAGAATGTATTGTCTTTTGTTAAGCAACATCATGGTAATGTTGCTGTAGCAAAAGACAACACACTCTGCCCAAAAAAAATTTTGCAGGTATGGTCGTTAGTATACGCGATGATACTCCCAGTAATTTCATTGGAATAAGCATCGGTACACCCAACAGGTAACGGTATATGCAACGGTACTCCTAGCAGAGGCCTCGGTATCGTTACCGGTATCGGCGTTGGTATTATCGACACTTATACCGACGCATATACTGACACTTATACCGACACTTTGGTACCGACGCGCATACATACCTTTACACCGGCGTCACGGCAAATAAAGTCGTGTTCATTTCCCTCAGTAGAAACCTCGGTATCCCATCAATCTGTTGTAGTGATAATAAGTGCTTCAAAGTTGGGATCAGAAATTGGAAGTGGTTTCTTCAAAATGGTGAGGTGATTTTTGAGCAACATTGCAGGAACCTAACAAACTTGTCTAATGCTTGTGTGCAAGTCCTGCTAACCCTTAGAAACCTGCTGGTTTTGGAGAAGGACAGCTTCACTTCTCAAAGGGTGGAGCTGAAAGATATTGTTGCTGATATGCTTAAAGCTTTCAAAAAGAATAGGGAATCAATAAACAACATTGAGTGCGAACTCAACAATAGATGGAGACCTTGCTAAATGGAGATACAAATTAGCTACTATTTGGGGATTTTGTGACTTAGCAGAACAATCTGTGGTGATCCTCGCTCAGCCATTTAAACTTCGTTCAGATCATACACATTTGAACTATTTCATGCACGTAGGTGAGTCTAAGACTTTGCGCCAATAGCTACCAAAATTTGAGAGTACATATGAATTCCACACTTCAGCATCAAAACGGATTAACAAAAGAGATGCCAGTTGTATTGGTACTTTATCGTACCGTCAGCTCCATTTGGGTCGAGTTCCAAGATGTCATAGTAGTGAGGCCCATTGCATTCATCTACTCTGTATTGCCTTTGTGAAGATCACTTGCATTTGCACCTTTGCAATCACTACGCTAGTGAAACTTGAGTAAGTATGTTCGATTCAAATATTTTCAGCCTCCCGATGCATTCTTATCTTTGAATATGAATGGATCAAATGCCATTGCTACTTATGTGCCGTAATGACTAGCAATAGTTGCAGTAGCAAGTGTGCATATTCTCTATCCCTCTGTGTTTCATCCATGCTAACCATGCACAAAGTAAGATGCACAATTGTGTGTGTGTGTGTGTGTTGATCTCTTTCAACAGCAATTCTGTAGGAGCTTCTACTCGTTTCTTATTGTAGCACGGTGTCCTTTTGGAGATGTTCTTGAACTTACATTCTCAGAATATGATGGTGAGGGATGTTCACCGCCAATGGGGAGTGAGCGGCAGCAACACCATCACATAAAATGCATCATGTACAATATTTCACGTTGAATATGAGGCGAATAAGTCCGTTCATGAGGCTATAAAGTGCCCAAAAGCACGAGTCTTACAAAACATTTTACAACAATTATACAAGGCTCTTTCAAAAACATCAAACACAGGTCAATGAAAGCTAGGAGAACTTATATGAGATCTATACTTAATGAAAAAAATGATAAGTTATCAATACCTAATGAAGAAATAAATGCATGCCAAGGGAATAAAATGAAACACAAAATGTATGGAAAAATGGAGACTAGCAAAAAGATTGATCCTACATGATAAGAGTATAAATGGAATAGTGCTTAGAAGAACCCTTATTGAAAATATGGGAGGGAGGGATGGATGAAGAGATTATGAGGTTGAACAACGATGTTAATCATGATCGTTGGAAAATGGTAGTAGTGCTCAAAAGCACTTTTATTGAGAATGTATAAATTGAGAGGGGGAGGGATAAGAGGATGGTGAAGATTATTGAAATAAAAAGTGCTTATCAAAACAATATCTATGCTCTCATTCCATGTTGAAATGACAAGAATACTCCTACTGTACTTAACAAACATGATGTTATCAAACTAAGGAGGAATAAATGAAAGATAATGACACATGATGAACTAAATAAAATGGAAATAACTTACATACAATGCTCTATGAGTTATCAATTGGATCATACATTTAAAACTCTTAAAATTGATCCTACAAAATATTTTAACTATTGGAGTTGTGTGCGCTTAGATATGACATATCTCTCTGATAGTGTCTTTGCATCATATTGTTCCTGAAAATTGGGGATCACCATCCTCATTTGTTAGATATCTAGCTCACATTATAGTCACTCTAAATTTATGAAATAACTTGTGTTAGGTCCCTCACTATCCTATTTTAATTTGTGCAAAAGGATCTGGGTCAACTCCTAGTAGGTTGTTAGCTCTTAGTTTTTTTTTGAGAACCTTCTTCCATAAAGCGAAGTTTTTCTCTATATGAGCATATTGTGAGAGTTGGCTCTCTTGAATCAAACCTTTGAGTTCAACACTGAAGATACTATTGTCAAATTATTACATAGATTCCAAGCTTAGGAAGTCTATCCGAGAGTCCAGGTGAGAAATAGGCTGGTCTAGAGCAAGTTTTTGCCAAGACCCTTGCATCTTTGTAAACTCCCATCACTCACAATCATAGAGCCTAAAATTCATCTATTGAACTTTAAAGTTCAATCATTTTTCTTTGGTTTCCATCACTCCTTTGATTGGAATCAAATGAGAGCTTTCGTTTCAAAATGCTCATGGAACTTTGGAAAATATATTAAGTTATTTTCCCATATGAATGCATTACAAGTTACAAAACAAAGTGTAAGATATCATTTTTTAGTTTTCTTTATGATTCTTTAAGTATTGTGTAGACTTAGGTTCGTCATAAATCTTATTAGGTTTGCAAGTAGGCATGGATTCTTTCATAACAATTTGGTAAGAAATTCTTTGGAATGTAACTTGGTTTTCTATTTTATGATTACCTTTCTATGCAAGATATTTTTTATACTTAATGTAAACTTGACATTAAGTACTTGAAACCTACATTCCCCTTAAGGAAGGAATCTACTAGTTACTTGAGTTCCAAAGTTGTGGCTATCATTAGTTTGGAACTAACTAGTTCTTTCCGTCTTCCCAAAATCTCAACATTGATCTTTAAAAACTAAGCTAATGAATATGAAAGTACAATCATGAATCTAATAAGAAAACACTTATTACCTTCTGATTTTGGAAATGCCTATTCTAGAGTCTCCATGAATGGTCATTTGTCTGCCCGCTTTAAGCTGTGTAGATCCATAAGACAAGGTTACCCCCTTGCCTCTCTATTGTTTGCTATATCCAGTGATGCCTTAGGTTGGTTGGTCAAGAAAGAAATGGAATGTGGGAATATCAAAGGTATTGAAATTCCAAACTTTGATGTCCAAGTATGCTTGCAAATATTTGCAGATGACACTAATAGGTGTACCAATGCTTATTCTCACTCTGCTGCTTGTTTCTTGAATTGTCTTAACACCTTTTGTTTGTCTAGTGGCTCGGCTATTAATCACTCTAAAACTGGTTTTAAAGCCTCTAATAATATCATTCTTGAGTGTGTTTCTAGAATTGGATATCGAGTTTTCCAAGAATAGGTGGTGTTAAGACTCCTTGAAATTCCAATTGGATTCAATGTGACCTTCCAACAAAGGTGGAATTCGATGCATTACAAGTTTATGAAGAAAGTTTTCAGGCGGTACAACTCATTTTCATCTCTGGCTTATAGAACTTTCATTCTTGAACATTATTATTATCCTTATATCATATACCTTATTTCTTGTTAGATGTCTTCTAAAAGGCAGCTGAAGCAATTCACTACTATTGCTAGGAGCTTCTTGTGGGGTGGCAAACAAATTGCTAGTAAGATCCCCAAAGTGGCTTGGGAAATATGTTTTCTTCCTAAGCATGAAGGTGGGTTGGTATCTGTAACCCGGTTAAGATGGTTGAAAACCTTGCGGCCAAGTGGATTGTGAGGAGCTTAAACTCTGAGGACATTTGGGCTCTACTACTTAAAACGAATAGTTGTTGTTTCAATGTTGTTAATTACAAAACTCAGAATAACAACCATTCATGGGACATTGCGGCTTCCCCTACAAAATTTTGTCCTGATAGGAGTGTTTTGTCTTGAAAATTTTGGAACTCATGGATGAAAGTCAAATCGAGTTACAATCCTAAGGAGAAATTTGTTCAAAATATCAACTTCTATCTTAGTGAATCCCCTTCACATGGTTGGTTCTCTCAATGGAACAATATGTAGCTCTCCATCAAAGATAATAAGTGCTTCAAAGTTGGGACCAGAAATTGGACATGGTTTCTTCAAAATGGTGAGGTAATTTCTGAGCAACATTGCAAGAGCCTAACAAACTTGTCTAATTCTTGTGTGCAGGTCTTGCTAACCCTTAGAAACCTATTGGTTCTAGAGAAGGATAATTGCACTTCTCAAAGGAGAGAGCTAAAAGACATTGTTCTACATATGCTTAAAGCTTTCAAAAATTATAGGGGTTCAATAAATAACATAGAGTGCAAACTCAATAGATGGAGACCTATGCTCAATGGAGATACAAATTAGCTACTATTTGGAGTTTTGTGACTTAGCACATCATTCCCTTTTCATGTAATTACAATTCCACTAAAGCTTAGGTTTTCTTGCATGCAACAATCTGTGATAGTCCTCACTCAACCATTTGAACTTCATTTAGATCATACACATTTGAACTATCTCATGCATGCAGGTGAGTCTAAGCCTTAATGCCAATAGTCACCAAAACTTCAGAGTACATATGAATTCTACACTTCAACATCAAACTGGATTAACAAAGAGATGCCACTTGTATTGGTATTTTATCGTACTGTTAGCTCCATTTGGCTCGAGTTCCAGGATGCCATACTAGTGAGACCCATTGCATTGAGGGACTATGCCATGCATTGCTTTAATTTGTATTCCCTTTGTGAAGATCACTTGCATTTTCACATTTGCAATCACTACGGTAGTGAGACTTGAGTAAGTATGTTTAGTCCAAATATTCTCAGCCTCCCAATGCATTCTTATCTTTGAATATGAATGGAGCAAATGCCATTGCTACTTATGTACTGTAATGGCTAGCAATACTTACAGTCTCAAGTGTGCATATTCTCTACCCCTTTGTGTTCCATCCATGCTAACCATGTACAAAGGAAGATGCACAAATCAGTTTGTTTTGATCTCTTTCAATAGCCATTTTGTAGGAGCTTCTACTCGTTTCTTATTATAGCATGGTCTTTTCTTGGAGAGGATCTTGAACTCACATTCTCTAAATATGATGGTGAGGGATGTTCACAGCCAATGGGGAGTGAAGGACAGCAACACCATCACATGAAATGCATCATGCACAATATTTCACGTTGAATATGAGGCAAATAATTCGCCTCATGAGGTTGTAAAGTGCTCAAAAGCACTTGAGTGTTACAAAACATTTTACATCAATTATACAAGACTCCATCAAAACTATCAAAAAAAAAGTCAAGGAAAGCTAGGAGAACTTCTATGAAATCTATACTTAATGAAAAAAATGACTAATTATTAATACCTAGTGAAGTGATAAATCCAGGTGAAGGGAATAAAATGAAACGCAGAATGTATAGAAAAATGGGGACTATCACAAAGATTGATCCTACATGATAAGAATATAAATGGAATGGTGCTTAGAAGAACGCTTATTGAAACCATGGGAGGGAGGGATGGATGAAGAGATTATGAGGTTGAACAACAATGTTAATCATGATCACTCAAAAATGGTAGTAGTGCTCAAAAGCACTTTTATTGAGAATGTATGAAATGAGAGGGAGAGAGGGATACAATGATGGTGATGATGGAGATTATTGAAATAAAAAGTTCTTATGAGAACAATATCTATGCTCTCATACCATGTTGAAATGACAAAGAATACTCCTACTCTACTTAACAAACATGATGTTATCAAACTAAGGAGTAATAAATAAAAGATAATACATGATGAATTAAATAAAATGGAAATGACTTACATACAATGCTCTATGAGCATGGAGATTCTATGAGGAGAGTTTGAGCAGTCTTGCTAAGAGCACGAATGAATGAGCTTTTGGGAGTGAAGTCAGAGCCTTCTTATATGTCATTGATGGTGAATTTTCTTGCATGTGGAATAAAGGAACTTGCATGAGAATGAATGTAGACCTTGACAAATGGGTGGATCATGGAACTCTTAACATGCTTATGATCTCATTGTCTTGGTTATCAACTGGATCATGAATTTAAAACTCTTAAAAGTGATCCTACAAAATATTTTAGTCATTGGAGTTATGTGCACTTAGAGCATATCTCTGTGATAGTGTCTTTGCATCATATTGTTCCTCAAACTTGGGGATCACCATTCTCAATTCTGAGATATCTATCTCACTTTATAGTCACTCTAAATTCCTAGTAGGTTGTTAGCTTTGAGTCCTTTTTTGACAACCTTCTTCCATTAAGAGAAGGTTTTCTCTATATGAGCATATTTTGAGAGTTGGATCTCTTGAATCAAACCTTTGAGTTCAAGCTTAGGAAGTGTATATGAGATTCCAAGTGAGGAATAGGCTGGTCTAGAAGAGGCTTTTGCCAAGGACCTTGCATCCTTGTAAACTGCCATCACTCCTCACAATCATCGAACCTAACATTCATCTATTGAACTTTAAATTTCAATTTGTTGAAGCTCAGTCAATTTTCTTTGGTTTCGAACACTCCTTTGATTGGAAATAAATGAGAGGTTTCGTTTCAAAATGCTCATGGAACTTTGGAAAATATATTAAGTTGTCATCCTATTAGAATGCATGAGAAGTTACAAAACAAAGTGTAAGATCTCATTTTTTTTTTACTTGTCTTTATGATTCGCTAAGTATTTTGTAGACTTAGGTTCATCATAAATCTTATTAGGTTTGCAATTAGGCATGGATTCTTTCCTAACAATTTGGTAAGAAATTCTTTGGAATGTAACTTGGTTTTCTATTTTATGATCACCTTTGTATGCAAGGTATCTTTTATACTTAATGTAAACTTGACATTGAGTTCTTGATACCTACATTTGCCTTTAGGAAGGAATCTACTAGTTACTTGAGTTGCAAAGTTGTGGCTATCATTACTTTCCCAAAATTTCAAGATTGATCTTTAAAAACTAAGCTAACGACTATGAAAGTACACTCATGAATCTAGTAAGCAAACAACTATTCCCTTCTCTCTTTGGAAATGCCTATTCTAGAGTGTCCATGAATAGTCAACTTTCTACCCCCTTTCAGTTGTGTAGATCAATATGACAAGGTTGCCCCCTTGCCTCACTGTTGTTTGCTATATCTAGTGATGCCTTAGGTTGGTTAGTCAAAAAAGAAATGGAATGTGGGAATATCAAAGGTATTAAAATTTTGAACTCTAATGTCCAACTAGGCCTACAAATGTTTGTTGATGAGGCTAATATGTGTACCAATGCTCATTCTCACTCTGGTGCTTCTTTCTTAAATTGACTTAACATTTTTGGTTTGTTTAGCGGCTTGTTTATTAAAAACTCTAAACTTGGTTTCAAAGCCTCTAATAAAATCATTCCTGAGTGTGTTTCTAGAATTGGATGTCAAGTTTTGTAGGAATATGTGGTGTTTAGACTCCTTGGAATTCGAATGGTCTTCAATGTGACCTTCCAAGAAAGGTGGGATGGGATGCTTGACAAGTTTAAGAAGAAAGCTTTTAGGCAGTACAACTCATTTTCATTTCTAGGTCATAGAACTCTCATTTTTAAACATTATCTTTTGCCTTGTATCATCTACTTTATTTCTTATTAGATGTCTTCTAAAAGACAATTGAAGCAAGTCACTGCTATTGCTAGGAGATTCTTGTGGGTTGGCAATGAAAATGTTTGTAAACTCGAGAAAGTGGCTTGGGAAATATGTTTTCTTACTAAGCATGAAGGTGGGCTTGGTATCTATAAGGCAGTTAAGATGGCTGAAAACTTTACGGCCAAGTGAATTGTAAGGAACTTAAACTCTGAGGACATTTGGGTTTTACTACTTAAAAAGAATAGTCACTCTTCCACTATTGTTAATTACAAAGCTTGGAATAACAACCATTCATGGGACATTGTGGTTTCTGCTACCAAATTCTAGCATGGTGGGAGTGTTTTGTCTTGCAAATTTTGGAACTCGTGGATGAAAGTTAAATCTAGTTAGATTCCTAAGGAGAAGTTTGCTCAAAACATCAAATTCTATCTTAGTGAATCCCCTTGGCATGGTTGGTTGGCTCAATGGAACAATATGCAGCTCTCCATCAAAGATCATATGTGCTTCAAAGTTGGGATTAGAAATTGGAAGTGGTTTCTTCAAAATGGTGAGGTGATTTTTGAGCAACATTGCAGAAACCTAACACCTTGTCTAGTGCTTGTGTGTAGGTCTTCGTAACCCTTAGATACTTGCTAGTTCTAGAGAAGGACAACTGCACTTCTCAAAGGGTGGAGCTAAAAGATTTTGTCGCTGATATGCTTAAAGCTTTCAAAAAGAACAAGGGTTCAATAAACAACATTGATTGCAAACTCAACAATAGATGGATACCTCTGCCCAGTGGAGATACAAATTAGCTACTATTTGAGGATTTTGTGACTTAGCACGTCATTCCCTTTTCATGTAATTACCATTCCACTAAATTCTTGCATGCAATAATCTGTGGTAATCCTCGCTCAGCCATTTAAACTTCACTCAGACCATAGACATTTGAACTAGCTGATGCATGCAAGTGAGTCTAAGCCTTTGCGCCAATTGCTACCAAAATTTGAGAGTACACATTAATTCTAGACTTCAACATCAAAACAGATTAATAAAAGATATGTCAGTTGTATTTGTATTTTATCGTACCGTGAGCTCCATTTGTGTCGAGTTCCAAGATGCCATACTAGTAAGGCCCACAATCACTACGGTAGTGAAACTTGAGTAGGTATGTTTGGTCCAAATATTCTCAGCCTCCGAATGCATTCTTATCTTTGAATATTAATGGATCAGATGCCATCGCTACTTATGTGCAATGGTTGCAGTCGCAAGCCTGCATATTCTCTATCCGTCTGTGTTTCATCGATGCTAACCATGTAAAATGGAAGATGCACAACTCTACGTTTTTTTTATCTCTTTCAACGAACATTCTGTAGGAGCTTCTTCTCGTTTCTTATCATAGCAGGGTGTTCTTATGGAGAGGATCTTGGACTCACATTCTCTGAATATGATGGTGAGGGATGTTCACAAGCAATGGAAAGTGAATGATAGAAATACCATCACAGAAAATGCATCATGCACAATATTTCACGTTGAATATGAGGCAATTAAGTCCACTCATGAGGCTGTAAAGTGCTCAAAAGCACTTGAGTCTTACAAACCATTTTACAACAATTATGCAAGACTCTTTCACAGGTCAATGAAAGCTAGGAGAAGTTCCATGAAATCTATACTTAATGAAAAAATGATTAGTTCTCAATACCTAATGAAGTAATAAATCCATGCAAAGGGAATAGAATGAAACACATAATGTATGGAAAAATGGAGACTAGCAAAAAGATTGATCCTTCATGATAAGAATATAAATGGAATGGTGCTTAGAAGAACCCTTATTGCAACTATGGGAGGGAGGAATGGATGAAGAGATGATGATGTTGAACAGTGATGTTAATCATGATCATTGAGTATTTGTTTGAGAACCATAAATAGAAGGTGTTCTCTATATGAGCATATTATGAGAGTTGGCTCTCTTGAATCAAATCTTTGAGTTAAAGACTGAAGATACTATGGTCAAATTATTACATAGTTTTCAAGCATAGGAAGTCCACCCAAGAGTCTAGGTGAGAAAAAAGCTGGTCTAGAGCAGGTTTTTGTAGATTGCCATCACTTCTCACAATCATAGAACGTAACATTCATCTATTGAGCTTTAAAGTTCAATTCATGTGAAACTTTTTAATCACTTTTCGTTGGTTTCCATCACTCCTTTGGTTGGAATCATATGAGAGCTTTCGTTTCAAAATGCTCATGGAACTTTGGAAAAGAAATTAATTTATCATCCTATTTGAATGCATGAGAAATTACAACGCAAAGTGTAAGATCTCACTTTTTACTTTTCTTTATGATTCTCTAAGTATTTTGTAGACTTAGGATCATCATAAATCTTATTAGATTTGCAACTAGGTGTGTATTCTTGCCTAAGAATATGGTAAGAAATTCTTTGGAATGTAACTTGGTTTTCTATTTTATGATTACCTTTCTATGCAAGATATCTTTTATACTTAATGTACATTAACCTTGAAATTAAGTACTTGATACCTACATCTCCCTTTAAGAAGGAATCTACTAGTTACTTGAGTTGCAAAGTTGTGGCTATCATTACTTTGGAACTAACTAGTTCTTTTCCCCTTCCCAAAATTTCAAGATTGATCTTTGAAAACTAAGGTAACGACTATGAAAGTACATTTATGAATCTACTAAGCAAACAATTATTCCCTTCTCTCTTGCAATTCCATGTGCTTATATTCAAATGCATATATTTGCATGTGTGTGTTGGCATTTTTTTGCATGCCCTAAACTAACTCAAGTATTTCTTGTGCTTTCCCTGCGTGCACCTCATGCATCTATGTTATGAGAAACATACTATCTTTGCATCCTTTTATTTTATAACCATGTTAGTGCACATTCTTGAGTGCATAAAAATATTTTCTAAAAAGAAGGAAGCTACTAGTGTTCAAAAGACATCCTTTCACTAATGTTGCGCATTAAAAACGTTTTCTTGGAAAGAAAAAATGCACAAACATTCTTTTTTCCTATGCTTGAGGTTTTGGATGCATGGATTTTTCTTGGTGGTTGATGTTCCTTTTACAAATCTATGATTTCCCCTTTTATCTTTCATTAACTTCTTGAAGTTCATCCAATATCTATCCAATTTAAAGCCTGATTTCATGCCTCAATAATGATTCTATGCAAAATACATGAAAGAAAAAGCAAACAAATATTGAAATAAAGCATGAAATTGGAAAATACTTAGTTCCAAACAATAGCCACACCCATCCCTTTCCTTGAGGAGAGCCATCATACTCATCACTACTTCTTCAAAAAGTGACCATTGAGAATGAATTCTCATAGCAAACCGGCTAAATCCCCTCATATTCCACATATTTTTATATCATTAGAAAGCTTATAAAAATAACCTTCCAAAAAGCTAAGAATCATAAAAAAAGGGATAATTGGCCAAAGAGCAATGCATGTCTGATGTTGACTAGCTCTTAGGCCATCATCAACTAAAAAGAGTGTTTAGAGTGGCTACTTTGGATGCTTACCAAAGCCAATTTGGATATAACTTCAAGAGGGTTTATAAATGACCTCTTGCATGCTTTTCCACTTTTCTTCGAATAGGCAATCTTTGTGTCTTAAAAGCTCTTACTCTAGCCTTTCTACTTGATGTCTTTACTCTTTCCTTGCTTCCACAAATAGCCTTGCTTGTGAGCTTCTCCATATACTCTCCCTTGTTTCTCCAACAAATGGAAGAAGGTTCCTCTTAATTCCCAAGTTTGTACTTGCGGGTAAAAAAGTTAAGCAACCATCTGTGGCATCTTGGATAACTTGTGTACCCCTCATGATTGAGATCATGGGTTCAATATCTACATGGAATATCTATGAAGATATTCTTTTCTACTCCTAAAAGACACTATGAACGCCGGAGATTATATCATAGGAGTACTTGTGACTAGTTCAATATATGCATAAGGTGGTTGGTGCTTGGGGTTAGGCAACAATCATCTTAATGATAGGCTGAGAGCTTGAATCCTACGCATGCAAAAGCTAGAGAGTGTTGGAACATCAAGCTTACACTATGCTTGAGGTGGATTTGATCTACACAAAGAAGCTATTATTTGGATTATGTCAAAATATCCATTGAAGTGTTCTTTTATTTATGCTCATTTATTGTATTTCTTTAAAAGATTCTTTTATGGATCATTTACCAATGTAAAATCCTAGAGCTTTACACATGTAAAAGGAGAAAAAGAGAGCTCAAATTCCAAGAATTTGAGGTGGTTGAGCTTGATAATCAATGAATCAATCAATAACCAAAAAGTAGATCAAATTAGATGTTCACTTTTCCTAGATTGTATGAAAGTGAATTGATTCTCTCCAACAAATAATCCTGCCTTCATTTGAATTCAAAATCAACTTGTAGAAGTCATGGTGCACTTCAAGAGTCTATATAAAGACTTCAAATCACTTGTAAATTACATCGAAGCAATATACATACATATTTGGCCATCATTGTCTTCCACCTTCATTTCTCTACATCATTGTCTTCAACAACGGTGAACTTGTAGAGGCTATTGCTCTCTCTACAGAGCTTTAAATTGTATGACTGAGCATCGATTGGAAATTTATTAGTTTCTAGTTTATGTGTACGACTTTGCAAAGCCTTTGGTTCAACAAATTTGGAGAAATCTTAGTTTTTTTGGCTCGGGGTCTATCTCTGTGTAGCTCTCAAAAATAGGAGGTATGAGTGTTGAGTGTCAAGTTCATTTAGAAGCATATTTTGCTTATTATTTCTAATCTTGTGCATTTAATAAACTCAACCCTATGTGTATCATTCCTCCAAAATGATTGTTTCCACTTATATTCATGCTAGCTTCTATGAGCATTTAAATTTGATTGTTTCATCCAAAGATAGCAAGTTTTTTTAGCTACTTAATATGCAAACCTATCTATTTTGTATTGATGCTTTTTCCTTGATGCTCAAAAGTACATAGTTGATTCTTTTGCACTTAGCACAACCCATAAGTTCTATTTGAGTCTCCATAAGCTCAAGGGTTGGTTTTTTGCTGGTTGGTTGGATGGAATCTTGTCACTTGACAACTCTCTTTTCTACCTCCTACAAGCTTCACCAAGTTCTTTCAGTGATATCAGAGCTAGATCAAGATGGGTGATGTCCTTCCCTCCATGGTTGAGAAGCTTGATAGACACAACTATGAGTCTTCGAAAATCATAATGGACGCCTATTTGTAAGGTCAAAATCTTTATGGAATCGTAGTAGGTGATGAGGCTATGCCTACTCCAAGATCCAAAAGGGGGACCTAAAGGAGCCACATAAGCTCACACTTTGGTGTGCAAGGGATGCTCAAGAAAGTTCATACATATTAAAATCTATCTTTGATTTTCTATTAGCATATATTAGAGGATACAAGACATCTCAAGAGACATGGGATGTGCTAAAGACTTTCTTTTTTGCTAGCAAAAAGGCAAGGATGAACCGTCTTTGGAACAAGTTCAACTAGATGAAGAAGAAGCCTAAACAAACCATCAGAAATTTTGTTACAAAGGTCAAGGAGGTTGCTGATCAATTTTCATCCATTGGAGAGCTGATTGAAGAAGAGGCCATCATGAGGCAAATTCTCAATGGGATTACAGATGAAAAGTGATGGTAGTCTTTCACCACAGCTTATGATCTCATCATGAATGTGCAAACTTCAGACATCAACATCTCTCTTGGAAAACTCTTCAGTCAAGAGGCCAACAATATGCTAAAGGAAGGTAACTCCTATCATGGTGATTCAACTATTGCTCAATATGCAGATAAGAAGGATAAGAATCTAAAAGGAAAGAAGAAGGAAGAAGCTGAAGAGGAGACTTCCCAAGACAACTTTGCAAGCAGGAGCAAGTGGAAAGGGAAGAAGAATGGACCAAAGCATGACAAAACCAAAGGTCAAAATGTTCAACCTTGTGCCATATGTGATAAGACAAACCACACCACTCAGAATTATTGGTTCAATGGAAAGACATAGAGAGGAAGTGGAAGAGATGGATATGGCAATACTAGAGGCAAAGGTGGACACAACTTCAACAAAAACAACAAAACTCACAATACAAGGGAGTTCAACAATTATTCAAAAGATCAACCACATGAAGACACATTGCTTCTAATGAATCTAAGACATAAGGAAGTTAAAGAAGATGATCATTTGTTGTACATAGATTCAGGATGTTCAAATCATGGCAGAGACAACATTGCTCTTCTATCAGACCTTGGAAAGTACGACGCATAGACATGTACAAATAGGGGATGATAATAAGCACAATGTCGAGAAGATTGATAATTTCAAAGCTTCCAATGGTAGGAAAAACATTTTGAGTAAGGTCCTCTATGTACGCACTATCACTAAAAACAAGTGTAGACCAAATAATTGAAAAAGGCTTGCAAGTTAGGTTCACCCAACATGGAGCTTTTGTGGGAAGTCCATGTCAAGGCTTCAAGAAGATAGCCAGAGGTGAGAAGCATGATAGGCTCTTCACTTTTGAAGCAGGAGAAACCAAGAACATAGCTCTATTCAGCTTTGGGTCTCAAAGCCTAAGTGAGCTTGAAGCGTGGCATAAGAGACTTGCTCATGTGAATGAAAGAACCTTGAAGGATATATGCACGGATAAAAGTGTTCTAGGGCTACCAAACCTATCAAAGCAACACATGATCAAGCGATGTGATGCATGTCAAATTGGGAAGGCACAAAGATAACCATTCATCCACAAATGCTACATCCACAACAACTTATTGTACTTAGTACATATTGATTTATGGGGGCCAAGTACATACAAATGTATGGGGGACAAGTCAAGAATCTTCATTGATAGGATCAAGGTATTATCTCTCATTTATTGATAAACATAGTAGATGGACTATTTTGTACTCAAAAGTAAGAATGAAGTGTTTGATTTCTTCAAGAAGTATCCAGCACATGTGGAGAATCATACAAGTAAATCACTCAAGAAGCTTAGATATGATGGAGGGGGAGAATACATCTCCTAATAGTTTGATGAGTTCTTGCAAGATAAAGGTCTCAAAAGGGAAGTGACACTAGGTACTCTCCTCAATTAAATGGAATTGTAGAGAGGAGAAACAAGACTTTGGTTGGATCATCCTAAACAATGCTTGAAGAGAAGAGGTTGCCACATTATCTATGGGTAGACGCTATTTTAACAACTGTGTACCTTGTCAATAGACTAACATCCAAATCACTTCAAGGTATGATTACTTATGAAGCAAGGTGTTTGGTTTTTTAGCTTATGTTCATGTACCATCACAAATAAGAGGTAAGCTAGATGAAAGGGCAACAAAGGTAGTGTTTATTGGGTATGAGTCAACTCAAATCGGTTATACATTCTATAATACTTCAGCCAAGCAATTCACTACAAGTAGGGATGCTGTGTTTGAAGAACATGGGTCTTGGTATAATGAAGACAAACAAAAGGTAACTTTACCATATGATCTTAATTTTGATTCTCATCAATTAGGACTATGGAAGTCAAGAGGCAAAGAAAAGATTCAAGAGTGCAGAGAATGATCCAAAAAAGCCCCTAGAAGATCAACAAAGGAGAAGAAACAATCAGAAAGGTATGTATATGGTTCCACATTTGTTACAAAGCACTCAATATACTTGGCAAAGGAATCAATTTCAAAAGAACCCTCAACCTATGAGGAGGCAAAGGTGAACCCTAATTGGAAAAAGGCCATGAAAGAAGAAATAGATGCATTGAAGGAGATGGACACTTAGTATTTGGTTCCAATGTCACCCAATCATAAGGTAATTGGTTGCACATGGGTATATAAACTCAAGACAAATTCAGATGGATCAATTTGTAGGTACAAGGCAAGATTAGTTGCCAAAGGATGCTCACAAACTCATGGTATAGACTATGAGACAACATTCTCACCAGTTGCAAAGATGACTACAATGAGAACATTGATGAGTGTAACTACTCCAAGAAATTGGAGACTCCTCAAACTTGATGTGAAAAATGCATTTCTAAATAGTTTGATAAGTGAAGAGGTAATACATGTCATAATCTCAAGGATTTGGAAACCCTAATCATGCATCTTATGTTTGCAGACCTAAGAGAGTGTTGTATGGATTGAAACAATCTCCTAGAGCTTGGAATAACATGTTGATTACATACCTTCAAGATCAACAGTTTAGACCTAGCAACTTAAACCCTTCTCTATTCATCCAAAGGGATCATAATGAGGTTATCTATCTATGTGTATATTAAGATTACCTAATTGTGTCGGGTAATGATCTAAATGGAATTAAAGGATCAAGACACGTGCAAGAGGAGTTCAAAAAGGGTGATTTAGGTGAGCTCACATTCTTCCTAGGTATGCATGTCATATACAAAGATGAAGGAATGTATTTGACTCAGAGAAGATACATTCAGGATCTACTTCTAAAGTTCAAAATAGAGAACACTAAACTTGCAGGTACAACTTTGAAGATGAATCATTAATTTAGTGTTTATGAAGGTGAGAAAATTCAATTCATTAAAGACTATAAAAGTTTGGTAGGTAGCTTGATATATGCTACTCATATAAGGGTAGATATCTCATATAGTGTAGGAGTACTAAGCCAATTCATGCACTCACCAAGAAGACCACACATGGATGCAGCTAAGAGAGAGCTTTAGTACCTCAAAGGTACAATCAATGAAGGTATATTATATTCTTTCTCTTCAGATTTGGATACATCTATTCAAATGCAGATTGGGCAAGATTTAAGGATGATAGAAGAAGCACCTCTAGTTACTTAGCATTTACAAGTTCAAAGCAAGTGTCATGGAATTCCAAGAGGAAACCA
The DNA here is from genome assembly GCA_020310875.1 of Ceratopteris richardii. NCBI lineage: Eukaryota > Viridiplantae > Streptophyta > Polypodiopsida > Polypodiales > Pteridaceae > Ceratopteris > Ceratopteris richardii. Next base: position 14,912,621 of record CM035430.1, read on the forward strand.
ACATCTGGCTTTATCACCAACTGAAGTAGAGCATAGAGGTTTGACCATAGCAACTCGAGAGGCAGTATGGTCAAAAGCATTGTATATAGATTTGGGGCTTGTGAGTTCCAAACCTCACATATTCAGAGATAATGTAAGTTCCAAATCTCCTTATCATGCCGCCTATAACAAGCCAAGAGGTTGATGATTGAGGAGATAAGAAAACTAGTAATCACCATCACATGCCCTCCCAAATTAAGTTGCTAACCCTTCTAGCAACAAATCTTGTTGTCTCCTAACACCCTTGATCAAGAAGAAGCTATGTGGGCATCATAAGAAGGGACGAGAAGGTGGTTTTAGAATGGCAATTCTTGATCCAAAGGCTTCATATAAAATGCTAAAGCAATGCTAGATGTTGGAGACACAACCAAAATCATTCTTTAGAAAAAAAAATTTGTCATCTGGAAAGACTTGGAACCATCAGGTCCTGGATACAAAGGAGACAAGGACCCTAAATAAGACGTACTTGCACTTTATTGTCAAACCAAGCAACGGACATCATCAACAATGAGAAGTTAACCTTTCTTTTTATTTCTAACGAAGTTTGATAATTGAGATCTACTCTTCCATATTTGCTTGAATTGATTTTGAAGTACAATAAAAGGTGGGCATACTACCCATGGGACCCCTTGAATCCCATAAGGAGGGGTTGAATGTCTAGCAACTGGTAGGATACATAACTCAAAGGCTCGCAAAGGTAGACATTGGAAAAGGATGGCCCTATGTATAGACGAGATAACTTGTTTTAAGTGAGTAGCATGAAGGCCCAACAATCCGCCAAATGGGTTGGTTCAATATTGCACCATCCATGTGATAAGGAGTGTCTAGACATAGCCTACAAGGGTTGAAACCCCACACTCAACCCTAAGAGGAAAAGGGCCCAACCAATTGAGCTAATGGGCACAAACAAAAGTTTTCTTTTTTTCTTTAATGAAATAATTTTCATCATTGAGATCTACTCTTCCAGTTAAGGTTGAACTAATTGAAAGGTACAACTGAAGGCGGGCATAACACCCATGGGACCCATTGAATCCCACAAAGTACGGGTTGGATGCCTATCAAAGATGATGATGTAAAGCCCAAATTTTTGCTTATTGTGAGTAGGCACAACAATAACAATACAATCACTGTGACATGAAATAGTATGGTGAAAGGTGCACAACCAATGCAAGCTACACATACAAAGAACTACAAAGAAAAATGAAGAGACAAGGAAAAGAGAGAAAGCCCCCCCCCCCCCCCCCCCCCCCATATACACATGAACATCAAAATAGATTGTGCCTTACATTCATTTGGTAAAGGTGCTTCTTTATACAATTTTTAATGATAGTTTTGAGCAACCAAAATTTAGGTAATTAAAATGATAAGATTTCCTCTTTGTAAGAGGAGGCTCATTTGGAAGCTACATGATGCTCATAGCCAACAATCCCTCCCTTGAGTCTGATTATAAATAACTCTTCATGGCCATTATTCCTTTCCTCACAACTATGCAAGGGTTCTACAAATATAGTTTTTCTTCCCATGTACAAAGAATTTGTACACTTTTTATATCCTTCCTTCAAGAAAGTGGTGGGTGGGACAAATCATGTGCTATAAATATGAGGACGGCACAAAGGAGATGTTTTACAACACATCTTCATAGGTGAAATCAACTTGCGATTTTTCTTCATTTGTTTTCTCTATGATTTTGATGTTGCTTGGCCTTTTGGTGAAAGCTCCTTTGTTGTTGTTGTTTTTGTTGTTGTTGTTGTTGTTGTTTCCACAATGCATTGTAGCATGATTCGTTTTACCACATACAATCCTTTGATAGATGGTTCATGTGGTTACAATGAATGCATCTTGAATCTCTTACAAGTAAGGCTTTTTTTTGTGAGTTCATCATGATGTTTTAGCTTATTTTCATGCTTTCGTAAACAAATAATGACATCCTCTACCTTAGTGGATAGGATCCTTTCCTTTTAGAATAGTTATAATCTGTCCAAACTTATCATCACGCATGACTTTGAGTAGGAGTACTACTTTCTCTTCATTGCCAATGGTACATTTCACATACTCTTTAGCTTGTTTAAAAGTGTGAATATATCTTCTCCTTGAGGCATGGTAAGAGAATAAAGCTCCATTTTAATGCTATTTTAGAGTTTCCATAAATAAATCCAAAGCTTTGCTCTGGACTAATCCATGCTTAATTTGTAGTTGTGCAAATATCCAAAAAATGTACATAGTCATCATCTAGGGAAATGAATAACATTACAAGTGCTTGCTTATCCTTTTCAATGACATGTGGTAGCCCTCTTGTATGTTCAAGTGTTCCATTTGCTGCAAGTGATTTTGTGATGGAACATAATTGTTTGGTCATGAGGTGACCGTTGACTTTTGTTTGCAATGTTTGAAAACCTTGGCCATTGAACTTATCTAGAGGTTTTCAATCATGATGGAGAGGCCTTGGCAAATTGACTCACTTTCGCTATGTCTAACTCCTTACAACCATTGTTTGGTCATGATGTGACCCTTGATTTTTGTTTGCAATGTGTGAAAACCTTGGCCATTGAATTTATCTAGAGGTTTTCAATCATGATAGAGAGGCAAAGTGACTCACTTTCGCTATGTCTAACTCCTTACAACCATTGTTTGGTCATGATGTGACCCTTGATTTTTGTTTGCAATGTGTGAAAACCTTGGCCATTGAATTTATCTAGAGGTTTTCAATCATGATAGAGAGGCCTTAGCAAAGTGACTCACTCTGGAAGTGTCTAAATCCTTACAACCACTTTATTTCAAGAATTCCGTTTGATGGGAAGATCTCATCGCTAAAAAATGAGGGCACTTTTTAATCCCATGAAAACTTAAAGAAAACATGTGTACATGACATTATACCACATATATGAATAGGAATGATTACAAAACATTAAAAATCTTTGCGTGCTAACTATCTCTCTTTCTTTTGCTTTGGTATGGATTAAAAATTCCTTTGAAATTTTCATATTCTTTGAGTTCTAGGCTACCAAATAAATACATAGTGGGGATTGAGTCACTCACATGCATGTGAGAGCAATCTCAAAGATGCATGTAATTTTGCAAAGTAAATCAATGCACATATTTGGGAAGCATACATATGAATGCCTTCGTACACAGCTTTTGCAACATAGCTTCTGTACGCACCTACTTCCTTGAGGAAGATGGGAGGATCATATATATGCCATCGTCTATCGAGCCCCTCACACGTACACAACTAATATTCTTCCATCACAGCCACATCTCTACTCAAGTTCTTATGTGTGCCACTGGAGCATGAGCTGACTAGTTATACATTGTATAGACTTGTACTTTATAGCCACATCTCTACTCAAGTTCTTATGTGTGCTACTGGAGCATAGCTGACTAGTTATACATTGTATAGACTTGTACTTCATGGATTCCGGAGCTCACTTCCATATGTTATAGCCGCTAGTAGCAACTGTAGTCAAGCAATGGCACACACTTTAGAATGTGTAAGCGCCCATTCAGAGCCTGTGGTCTTGATGCTGTTATTGGTGATGGAATGCTGGAGAGGAGCAAGCTATGTCCCAGCCTCTTGGGGAGCACGCGGAGACGTCAACGTGTAGCGTAGATCATTGCGCACCTAGAGGCGGAATGCCAAGGATAAGAAGCGAGAAAAAATAACGTTCATGAAGAGGTCCTCTCTCTCTCTCTCTCTCTCTCTCTCTCTCTCTCTCTCTCTCTCTCTCTCTCTCTCTCACACACACACACACACACACACACGCACACACACCCACATCGAATGAAGGAGACCCTTGAGACATGGAGCTTCCACGTCAAGAAACTTAGAAATTTGACAGTGGAAGCCGAAAGCTGATGCAATGCAATGATAGTTAATGGCAGCACGTGCTGCATGTACTCTTTCCTTTGGACGACTCCATTGGCGGCACTTGCATTGGTGAACACGTGATTCCCTTTGGAGATTATCGCACAAGTCGAGAAGGAAATCGACTGGTCAGTGGTATTCCATAATCCATCGCCATTTCTCTGCTGGTCACGTCTCTTGCTGGCCCTGACATGCCAGTACTTCTGTGTGCGCTCACAAGTACCATATCCGTCCATAAGCGCAAGTTACCATGGTGAAATACAAACGGAGGACAAAGCAAAGAAGGGGTCAAAGAACTCTGAAGCGCAGGAACTAATTCAGCGAGCTGGTGTGCTCGCTATCTGATGATCGTTCAACTCCATAGATTAACTGAATCATGTTATTTCACTATACTGAAGGAAAAAACATCTAAGCGGTCCAAAGAACTCTGGGGAGCAGGGACCAAAGAAATGCAAAACCATTTGATCTCGTTCAGTGTTCTCTATTGTGGAAAGTTAATCCTTGTAATGCTTATGAATCTGATCAGCTCTCAATTTATGGGCGGTTAATTGCTTCTTTACTTTTTTGTTCACAGTTATTTTATTGTTTAGACAAAGGAGATTTTCCTCTTGTAGTATCATTAATCTATATTGGAGATTGAACATTCTCATGATGATGTTGATTCTATGACAGTATAAATTTTATGTTGATTGTTCTGATTCTACTTTCAAGTTCATGGAGCTTTCCCACAAGCATTTTCTGCATTTGATGAAACCTTCGCATGAGCTAGCATTTCTTGCAATTGATGAAACCATTAGGAGTTAGTCAACATAGAGTTTTGTGTGAGAAGACAAAAGAGGATTAGTAATGGTAAGTGATACTACCCTGTGACTCGTATCCTATGCACATATAACTCTTATGCGCCCGTTCAATCTAAAGAGATTGATTTGCATCATTTCTGGCGGACTTGCATAAAAGCTTTTTAAGTACATCCTCCATGCACCACTTCAATTCTTCATTTGTCTTTCCTTCGATCGTCTGAAAGCTTCATTTGTGCAAATATTCCATTAGTGAATCGGGTAAAGTAACTCTATCCGAGTTAAGTGTCAATGATATAGAAGCATAGAGAGACAGAGAGTGTAACATTTCCAAAACCATCTTATGTGAATGAACAAGAACCAAAGATGATGCATTTGAACAAAGAGGCGGGAAATACAGAAGGTCGGCCACCCGCAATGGTTTGTACTCCACGGCAAGTCTTTTGGGTTCAGGGAGAAAGGCAACCCCTCGTGGAATATGAAGTCTCCAGAACGGAGAACTTGAACAACTGACAGCAAAAGCTAAGAGAGGATGGGCTACAACGACAGCTAATGACAGTATGTCCTACATGGATTCGCTCATAAGAGAGAGTCCAATGGTCATATTTGCGGAATTCACAGATACATGAACTCCGTATGAAATCAGGTCTACTCAAGGAGGATATGGATTGTGCATTCCATCGCTGTGGCGTTCGCCCTTTCTCTTGTTGGATTATGACGTGCCTGTACAATATACTTTCACAAATACTGCATCTCTTCAGAAGCTCAAGTTACAGTGGTCAAGAGAAGGGGACTAGTACCCACGGGATCCCCCCAATCCCACAGAGCAGTGCTAGTTTTTACAGAGTTTAGATGGCATTACATAGAAGGTAAATCACCCTCTCATCACCCACATGCGGGGCCCACTTGGCTTTAAGCTTGTTGTTGATCAAAATGAGCACTTGATGATGCCTAAAGGGGTTTCTTACAATTAGCGATCCTTCTCTTGTACTTTTCTTTTCATTAATTCAAGTCCGGGAGAGTAGGCTAAGACCGAACTTCCTTTATTTAAAAAAGAAAAAAAGTTACAGTGGTCAAACGCTGGCGGAGGTCAAAGCAAAGACGCACCAAAGATCTGTGGAGCCCAGGGACTCATCATCCGCTCTTGAAGACTCACTCAATCATGTTACTTGCCGCAACAGTGGACAAAGCAAAGATGCCACTTAAGCAACCGTGAAGCCCAAGGAGCCTGCTTAGAGGTGATCTGATAGAGATCTTACCATCATCCTAGTTCCGTTTCACTGTAAATGATCAAACGAAGAACTTGTCAGGCTTCAGCTTTAGTTTTCTACTTAGAGGAAGACCATATTCTTAAATTATTGTTAATCCATATTGGACGCTGTAGTTCTTTCGATGATAAAGCTGTATGGAAGCTTGAGATTGAATGATTGAGAGAGAGAGAGAGAGGATTGACATGTGTTCGTGCATAGAAAGTGGGTTTAAGCATTATTTTGAATCTTAATTGTGGGGAATAGTCCTCTATATCAGGTTTGAGGGAGACTAGCGAGTTTTTGAGCAACAATGACACCAAGGATGCCATGAGATTGTACTCCACTAAATACTACTGATTGAGGTAATCGGGAGGGAGGAGGCATTTTCGGTATGTTCGACTAGTCTTGATCTTGCACAAAAGCTTTTTAACTAAATTGTCCATGCGCTTCATATATATCTTACTTTGTCTTGCGTTGGATCGTTTGGAAACTTCATGTGTGCATGCATTCCATTAGTGGACCCGGTAAGCTACCTCTATCCGAGTTATGTATTCAGGATAGAAGCATAGAGAGACACAACCGTAACATTGACAAACCATCATGGTGAAGAAGAGAAAAGGATATGAATGTGGATCAACAAGAACCATAGCCGATGCATTTGAACAAAGAGGCGGGAAATACAGAAGGTCGGCCGCTTGCAATGGTTCGTAGTTCGCAAGTCCTTTGGGTTCAGGGAGAAAGGCAACCATCGTGGAATATGAAGCTTCCACAACGGAGAACTTGAAAATCTGACAGCAAAAGCCAAGAGAGGATGCTCTACAACGACAGCTAATGACAGCACGTCCTCCGTGGACTCATTCATAAGAGTTTCTAGACATATGAACATGTGATTCCGTATTAAATTACTGCATGAGTCAGGAAAGGACGTCGATTGTGCATTCCATCGCTGTGGCTTTCCTCCTTAATCTTGTTGGATATGACATGCCTGTACTACATACATCCACAGCTGCTGTATCTCTCCACAAGCTCAAGTTACCGTGGTGAAATGCTTGAGATCAAAGCAAAGACGCGGACCAAAGGACTGTGGAGCCCAGCGAATACAGAGACTCGGTCTACCATCATCCACTCTTGCAGACTCACTCAATTACATTATTTTACCGCAACAGAGGATAAAGCAAATATACCACTTAAGCAACCATGAATCCCAAGGAGCCTCCACGGAGGTGATCTGATTGAGATCTTACCATCATCCTATTTTGTTTCACTGTAAATGATCGAACGATGAAGAACTTGTCAGCTTTAGAATTTTACTTTGACGAAGACCATTTTCTTGATTATCATCGATGCATATTTGGCGCTGTAGTTCTGTTGATGGTAAAGCTGTATGGACCTGAGCTTGAGACTGATTGTGTGTGTGTGTGTGTGTGTGAGAGAGAGAGAGAGAAAGAGAGAGGATTGACATGTGTTCGTGCATAGAATGTGCGTTTAGGTATTTTTCTTAGGATTTTGACTCTTAATTGTCGGGAATGGTCCTCTCGATCAGGTAGGGCATGAGATTGTACTCCACTTGAACGCTAACTGTTTGATTCAGGTGACCGGGAGGAAGACATGTTTTATATGTTCGAGTAGTCTTGATCTTGCATAAATAAAAGCTTTTTGGAGTTCTTTGCTTTGAGCATAGTTTGCAATTGCTTGCTTGATGGCAATATATGGAGGTTATGGATGAATATGACTCTATATTGAGAGAATTCTTGCAATACAGCTTTAGTGATTGTCATGGTAATTGGCGGATATGTGTGCATTCATTGATGCAATGGAGAATCATATATAAATTACTTGTTCGCAGTAAGAAAAAGTTATGGAGAGATGCAAAAAATGTGACGAGTGAAATGATGGAAATGATTGAGCTCAGAGTTCAGTCTTGTAGGAAGATCTTAGAAAGATATACAAGAGAAGGTAGGAGACTTAGAAGACTAGAGAATGGTTTTAAAAGGAGGGGAGTGGCTTAAGAGGTGTTGACACTATTTTCAGGTACGGTGAGCATTTCTTCAATGGCTTATATGTGAGCAAAATTATTTTCATTTATTGTTACATATCTTTCTTTATTGTTAAAAGCAAAAATATCTTCATTTATTGTTACATATCTTTCCTTTTTTCCCGGTGCGTTATGCGACTTGAGCATGCACGAGGTGCTTGATTGGAAAACTCCAAAGGAGTGGGCTTCTCATGGCCTTAACTATTTGGATTCCTTGATTTCTTGTTTGTGTTCTCCTTTCATTTGGCTCTTACATGCTGGGGCTCATCGGAAATAAACTTCTAGATAAGCAAAGGGAAGAGTATGCACACCATTGGGTTGGTTATTTCTTTGATAAGCTATATATCATTTAGTGGCTAAATTATAAGTTTGAATGGACCTTAAAGACCTACAATAAGTTCAAATGATTGCTCGAGATGATGTGCTCAGAACTGTTGTATATACTTTGAAGGGAAACGAGAAATAAAAGATATACTTAGAGGTGAGGAAGTATAAGAATTGAGAGAGGATTCAGCCAAGAATTTTGCAAGAATGTGTGACTATAGAAGATGTGATCAAGCGAGACTATTTCTAACATACATGAAGATCTAGCTATATATGGATATGATAAATGTAAATGAAAACCTTATATGATGAAGGTATACTAAAAAACATACATGCTTCTCTTTGAATACCTTCATGGAGGAAGATAGAGCTCTCTTTTCTACTATGTGATGCTTGAACTAGTTGGAGATGCATTACAACAAGAAGCACTACAAGTAAAAGAGGGACAGGGGAGGGGGGGTGTTGAGATATCAAGCTCAACATGTGATGATCGAGGATGACATGCATCACTTTTTTATTTCTCTCACAATTGTAGTGGTCACACTGGTATATGTCAGGGATAATTTAATGAGCTTTACTAGATTTATCGACCGAGAGTGATAGCCAGCTTGCTCATTCATGGACATTAGCCGCTTCCCAATAGGGAAACTAAAGCACCAATAGGACACTTATGTACTGCTCATTATATATTGCCCCAATTGTATTGTTGTATTACTTCATTCTTGTATCTTCTATATTTTATGTAATAGAAGAAGAAGAAGAAGAAGAAGATCATTCTTTCTTGCCTCAATCTGTGCTAGGTTGCATTATTCGTTATTTGGCAATTTGTTTATTCATGGATAATTACAAAATTTTACGATAAGCCCTTATTATTCGACTGAATTATTCGGTGCCATGTCAGCTTATTCGGACATGCTCGAATATCTTTTGCATGGTAATTCAATGATTTTCGATTGTGCATACTTTCGATCGAAAAAGGTTTCGATCGAAAATATTTTTTATCGAAATATTCTCGATCGAATACTTTTTTGACCAAAATAAATTTGGTCGAATAATGTTCTATAAAAGAATACAACTATACTCATTTTTCATAAGAGTTACTTTGTTTTTTAGGAACTTACAGTGTCGTAGAAAGAAGAAGGTATAAAATCTTGCTATAAATATTTAGTATTTTAATATTAAAATTATAAAGAAAAGTAATTTTGTTTATGAGTTAAAAACTATTGTTTGACTCAACATTGATTGTTACTCCACAATAGTATATGCATGTGTGTGTATGATTGTGAATCAAAATCTATTGTGCAGATTGTCTGACTCAATATTGATTCTTACTTCAAAATAGTATGTGTAAGTGTATGTGCATATGATTGGGAATTTAGAATCTATTGTGATTTTCTGACTCCACATTGATTCTTACTTCACAATAGTATGTGTAAGTGTATGTGCATATGATTGGGAATTTAAAATCTATTGTGATTGTTTGACTCAACATTGATTCTTACTTCACAATAGTATGTGTAATTATATGTGCATATGAGTAGGAATTTAAAATCTATTGTGATTGTTTGACTCAACATTCATTCTTATTTCACAATAGTATGTGTAAGTGTATGTGCATATGATTGAGAATTTAAAATCTATTGTGATTGTCTGACTCAACATTGACTCTTCAAAATAGTATGTGTAAATGTATGTGTGTGTATGATTGAGAATTAAAATCTATTGTGATTGTTTGACTCAACAATGATTTTAACTTCACAATAGTATGTGTAATTGCATATGGGTGTATGATTGAGAAGTAAAGCATATCGTAATTGTTTGACTCAACATTGATTCTTATTTCATAATAGTATGTGTAATTGTATGTGTGTGTATACAATATGATTGAGAATTAAATCTATTATAATTGTATATGTAACTCTACGTGTGTGTATACTTGAGAATTAAATTATATTGATTGTTTGATGCAATATTGATTCTTATTTCACAATGTTATGTGTAATTGTATGCATGTGTATGATTGAAAAATAAAATCTATTGTGATTTTTTGGCTCTACATTGATTTTATATCTTATTTGATGTTGATTTATGTTGTCTTTTTGTAGATATAGTGTTCATAAAGAAATTTGCAAGCACTATGGGAAAGGGAAAAGAATGGTCATATGTGATTGTTCATCAAGAGGGTAAAACAATGTCCACAATACAATGCAAATGTTGTGGATATCGTTATGTAGGAAATGCAACTCGAATAAAAGAGCATCTTTTTAGTACATGTAATAATGTGATAGGATGCTCTAATCCAGATGGTGATATATGGGCACATTTTGCAAGTTATGCAAATAAATGTAAATCTCAAGGTATCACATCAAAAAGATTCAAAAGCATGAGTAGTTCACAACACTTTCGAAGTACCCTAGGTGTAGAGCAAGAATGAGTAGATGCATTGATGATAGTAGAGGATCCTCAGGATATTTCCACTCAAGTCTCTCAAACTTCTTTTGAGAATAACCAAGATACATGTGCTCCATTTTCTCCAACTGCGTCAAAAAAAAGTGGACTTGGTGAATGTAGTAAAAATGACGGATCGAATACTGTGTCACCATGCTTTGTCTGTACTGAATCACAAAATACTATACCTGTAGCTTTTGAAAAGCAAGATTGTCTCGAGCTTCATCTTAAATGGAATCAAGCATTCTTAGCATGTGGGATTCCTTTCAACATTATTCATAATCCCATTTTCAAAGGTGCTTTGATGTCAAGTACACTGAAAGGATTCACCATGCCAAATTATAATAAAATGCAAAGAGAGTATATAGATAAAGTGAAAAAAGGTATTGACGCTATTTTAAAGCAAAGAGTACTTGATTATGTACCCATGTATGGATGTACAATAGCACTGGATGGATGGACAAGTTGTCCAAAGAAACCATTGATTAATGTCATGGTTATATGTCCAAAAGGAAGCATGTTCTTAGAAGTTATTGATACTTCTCTTAAAGAGAAAAGTTCAACTTTTCTTGTAAAGTTATATGAACATGCAATATCATGCATGGGTGATCCGAAGAATTTGACTACGATAGTGATAGATAATGCCTCTAATTTTTGGAGTGCTGGAATTACAATTCAAAACAAGTATGAAGGTATTAATTGGGTTCCATGTGCAGATCATACATTAAATTTATTATTGAAAGGTATAGTTAGATTATATTTCATTAGAAAAAGCTTATTAGATGCAAATCATGTGATAAAATTTATCAAAGAGCATCAATTTTCATATTCCCTCTTTTGATCAAAATCTTCCAATAAATCACTTCAAATTGTATCCTTCTTATCAATTCATTACGAGTATAAACACAGATTGTATCATTAGCAGAGAAAAGATAGACGCAAATGCATACTCTTTGCATGGAACAACATTTGTTTTGGATCTAACATTTCAACTCAATGGTCAAGTGTCAAACAAAGAAGTCATGGCAAACTTCAAAACCACATGTCAGTTATTACTTCGAGGTACAGATGGTTGAGATGCATTCCACCAAAGAGAAAAGCATCCACCTCCTATTTGGTGGAAAGAGTATAGAGATGAAGCAGTGGAGTTGCAACATATAGCTATGAGAGTGCTTTTAGTAGCAGCTTCAAGTGGTAGTTGTGAATGTAATTGGAGTGCCTATGGTTTTCTTCATTCAAAACAAAGAAATCACTTAAGTGTATCACGTGCTAATGATTTAGTATATGTGTTTTGTAATATGCATTTGTTACATACTCCAACCAAGATAGCAATGGGAATCATACAATATGCATGATACAATGAACAAAGCAATAAAATAAACAATAAATAAAAATTAAATCAATACCTCAATGATACGGTAAAGGAAGGTCTCTATGAAAGAAATGGTAGGATTAGAGCTCCATAGAGTAGCAATCAAGCATGTGCGCAATGAAATTTTTGATCGAATGTAAAATCATATATTTGTTTGCTAGGAATCGCTTTTCAATTGAAAGAACTTTTGATCGAAATGCTTTTCAATCAAAAGCATTTTGATCAAAATGCTTTTCGATCAAAACCATTTTGATCGAAATGTTTTTCAATCGAAAGCCTTTCAATTGAAAGTTTATCCATGTCCATTTTTTTTGGTGTTTATTCGGATAACCATGAATAAAATGAAAATATTCGGTATTTTTTAATTATTTGGTCAAATAAATGCAACCCAAAATCTGTGTATGCTCCTTGCTTTGTGTACGAGATGGTGTGAGAGCTCCCTTCCTTATCTCCTTTCTCTTGAAATGGTATTAGAGACAATGTGGCTATAGAGAGCTCGTGGTGAAGGCCGATAGTGAAAAATATGTGAGAAGGCATGCAGAATGTGCACTTTACAATCGATCTAAGATTGCTACAAAATTTGGTGTGAAGATATAAGATGTCAAAATGCTTTTGGGAAATAATCCTTTAGGATCACTTATTTTCCTCATATTTCAACTTTTGAACCATCTTGACCTCTATTTTGAGCTTGCAAGGTTGGGCCCATGGAGAGAATAGGTCAGTTTGTGAAACTCTAACTTGCTATTTATTAAAAAACACTCAAATATTTTAGATCTAGAATCTCAAGTTTTTCCATGTATTGTTGGCTTAGTAAAATATCTCATGTTTATACCTAAGGATTCTATATTTTTAATTAACAATTTGCAAACAAAGAGATAATAAGCTTGGAAGCCTTGATAGCTAAAAGTTACTATTCCCTATGTGATTTTTTTATCTTTTCTTATAATTTGAACATAGTCACTCAGTACTTTCCATAACTTAAATTTAATTTGTTCCACTTCATTCAATGATGCTTTTGAACTCATTCTTCCCCTAATGAGTGACAACAATGGTGTGGAATTCTCTGTGGATGAGTGAAAAGTGTGTGCTATTTATCAACCATTTCAAGAAACTCTTTGGAATTTCTACTCCACTTACCTCTTAGAGATGTGAGTGCATGACCACCATCTTGAGAATCAAAACTAAAAAAAAAAAAAATCCCACAAGATATTATGCATTTTCTTGAAACCTCCTCTCTCGTTAGTAGATGCTTGATGCGATTGAAGCAATGTGACAATGTAGAATCAGAGATACTGCCTCTAATATTTTTGCACTACTATGAATTGTTGTAGAAATGGAAAATGCTAATGGCATGATCAAACTGCGATAAGTTAGATGAAACAACTTTCATGCTTGGAGATCTAGATTGGAAATTTTCCTAATGGGAAGAGATTACTAGAAGTACATCAAAGGAGAGAATGAAAATGCTCTGCACTTACCAAAGAGGGATCCGACTACACACTAGTTGAGAGCAATGGGATCAAGGATCATGGAAGGTAATGTATTGGCTATCTACTAGCATACAGAATAGAATGATTTGGCACATATAGGATGCCAAAACTCTAAAAGAGGCTTGGAATAGTTTGGTCATATTGTATGAAACCAATACAAAGGGACAAAGTTGAAACTCAAGAACAAGCTACATATAAAGGAGAAAAAGAGCATGTTGGTAAGTGATTACACCTTGTAAATCAAAAGCATATGTGAGTCGCATGCATCTATTGGTGTCAATGTAGATGATGATGATGATAAGGGGGAAATGTGCATTCGTGGCTTAAGAACTACATATAACCAGTTCAGAACTTCTATTCAGACCAAGGAAAATATTCCAAATTTTGATCACCTGGTGTCCATGCTAATAATTGAAGAAAAGAATCTTTTAAACACCCAAGGCAAAACCTAGCTTTGAGCTGGTATTGTACTCTAGC
>CM035430.1:14931714-15234214 GCA_020310875.1 Ceratopteris richardii
TTTTGCATATTTGTTGGAGTTGGCAATGGATCATCTTCCGACACGATCAAAGGAGGCTTATAGATACCATCATGGATTGGTTGCACTATTGGAGGACTTGGAGGGAAACAGTGCAGTCATTCCATGGGAGCATCTATGATGAGTTGAGCTTATAAACTTGGTTTGATGTTTTGTAATTGTTTTTCTTAATATGTATGGTAGTGGTGTACTACAATTTTGTGCTTGGCTCATATATGGGAGTGGTGCACCACAATTTTGTATTTGGTTCTTATATGGTAGTGGTTTGCCACATTTTGTATTTGGCTCATCTATGGTAGGGATTTGCCACACTTTTGTACATGGTCTATTTATGGAATATATATCCCTTTTGTACATGGTTCATTTATGGAATGTCTCTTTTGTACATGGTTCGTGGTTCATTCTGCTCATCTCTTTTATGTTTGATAATGTGTTTTGCTTTATCAAATCATGTTTTGGTTGTCGGTCATGTAAACCCTAAATCAACAACCACTAGAGTACATATCACATGTACTCAGTTTTTTTTTTGGGGTAGAGTATATTGTCTTTTGTTACACAACAACTTGGTAATGTTGTGGTAGAAAGATGTGGAGAGAGATGGTGGATGCAATCTAAAGATGAGTTTGTGCTGCTACAACCAGCTTCACACCAGCCAATTGGGACTTCAAAGTTGGTTAGTAGACCCTTTGAGCTTCCTAAAGCCACAAAAAAATCCTTCAAGTGTTTTGGAACAAGTATCTCAAAAGTTTGAATCAAGACAGACTAGTTGCAAAATGACTAGTTCCCAAAACTTTCTATTTTTATACATACAACTGCTAGAAAAAATGAACACTACTCTCAACTTGATAGGAATTAGAACAGTTCCTTTTGGACATAGCAAATAGACTTACATAGATTCCCTGTTGGTGCAATTCAAGCCTTCACCTTTGGCTTGGAACCCTTGAAGGATATCTCTACATGAAGCAAGAGTCATAGGAACTTATGCTTATGAACTATTACCATTTTACTTCTTGTAAAAGTCTAAATCACTTGGAATCTTATGGATACACCTACTTGATAGATTCGTGGAAAATTAGAACTTGTGATTGAGAGAATATCTCCCTACTTTTAGAGGAGTGATTGAAGGGAGCCAAGAATTCAAATTTGAATTCAAACTCTCACTCACTTCATATATAAGTTGTATCTGGAAAAGTCACGACACAGCAGTCCATTCTCCCGAGGCTAACTTCATCTATCATTGAGTGTGTGAGCTCTACTCCATAGCCTACACCTCTGAGTACCATTTGACAATGTTTTTCATTTCAATGGGAATGTACATCAATGTGAATTAATACATATCTTTACATTCATCATCTCTGTTATTCTCTGAGTGTACTACTTCAAGTCTGTCAACTTCAAAGAGGCATATCTCAGTGCCTACTGCACCAAATCAAGTGATTCAAAGCTTGGTAGATCCAGCTCAAAGCATTCTACAAGACAACAAAGTTTGAAGAAGTTTGGTTCAGCCAGTTTCGAGAAATCGCCTTCGAAGCAGTCTCTGGTATTTGTCTGCACATCTCCTAAAAAGTCGGGAGTGACCATAAACTTGCTAAAGTTATTTCTCTGTGCATAGTTTATCAATTTGAATGATTCCACTTGCAAATGGTAGCTTGTTAAGCTAATTGAATAACTCTAAGAGGAATTTTTCCAATTGTAAGTGTGCTGGTCATACTGAGTGAAAGTCTGAGCAGGTATCAAGATCAAAATAGAAAGTTTTCAAGTCTAGTGAAGTGCAAACTCATCTGTTTTGATCTAATCATTATTCAAATCATTTCCAAAGTACATATAGCATATTTTGGTATCTTTTGGAAGCTCAAGGAGTCTACTAAGCATATCTGGAGTCAAAGAGGGCTGGTGCAAAGCAAGATTAGCAGTACCAACCAAATCTTCTGAGTGCATCCAACCATTTCTCCCAACAGTGGTATCAGAGCAAATAAGGTAACATGGGAGATGGTTTTCCTTCATTCATTGACAAATTGGACAAGAACAATTACCAAGCTTGGTCTCTAAGGATGAAGACCTATCTACAAGGAAGAAGCTTGTTTGGATTCATCTCAGGAGATGAGGAATTGCCCTCATTCAAAGCTAGAGGACTACCCACCAAGGATGAACAAGAGAGGCTCAACCAATGGTGTGCAAAAGATGCATTGGCAAGGTCTTATCTTCTTAACTCTATATCTGATTTCCTTTTACCTCACATCAGGAATTGTAAGACTTCCAAGAGACTTGGGAAACCTTGTCATCATACTTTTCTTCTAACACAAGGGCCAGGAAGAATCAATTGTGGATTGAATTCACAACCCTTAGAAAGCAACCAAAGCAATCAGTCTCAGAATTTGTGACCAAGATCAAGGATGTGGCAGACCAATTAGCAAGCATTGGAGAGGAGATTGAAGAGGAACAAATAGTAAGGCAAGTAACCAATGGACTAAAGGCAGATGATAAGTGGGAGAGCTTCACCACTGCAATGGATCTCTACATGGACATGCATACCCCAGATCTCACAACTCTCATGGGCCAACTATTCACACATGAAGCAAAGTTTACAAAAGCTGGAGATCAATCAAAAGGTAATAACCCCTCTGCTCTATATACTGATAAGAAAGTTAAGGATAAAGGTAAAGGGAAGAAGCAAGAAGAAGAAGGCTCTACCTCCCAAGCCAATTATGCAAGGAGAGGTAGATCTTCAAGAGGCAAGGGCAGAGGAGGTAAGCAAGGTAGGGGGAGACCCTACAACTCATCACCATGCAACATTTGTGGATTGTCTAACCATACCACAGATGAGTGCTACAAAAATTATAAGAATCAGAAAGGAAGAGGCTATCAAAGAGGTGGATACTCTCAAGGTAGAGGTAGATTCAACCAACACCAAGGCTACAATGGATACAACAATCAGTACAACAACAATTACAACCACAACCACAATGGTAACTACCAAGGTGGATTCAGAAATAGAAGGGATTACAACAACTACACAGAGGAGCAAGATGACTCCCTATTGATCATGAATATGACCTCCAAGGTAGGTACAAATGATGATCATTTATTTTATATTGATTCAAGGTGTTCTAACCATGTAGCTGGTAATGTGGCACTACTCTCTGATTTGGAAGAACCCAAGGGCAAACATCAGGTACAGACAGGTGATGATACTAAACATTCTGTTATAAAGATTGGAAATGTGAAAACTTGTGATGGTAATCAAAACCTATTGAGCAGGGTACTTTATGTACCAACCATTACCAAGAACCTAATGAGTGTTGGTCAGATTGTGGAAAAAGGTTTACAGGTCAGGTTCACTCAACATGGAGCATATGTAGAGGACCCAAGACATGGATTCAGAAGGATAGCCAAGGGAGAGAAATCAGGTAGATTATTTACTTTTGAGTTAAAAGACACCAAAAACATTGCTTTATACAATTACAAGGATCAAACACTTTCAGAGTTAGAAATATGGCACAAGAGGTTAGGTCACATAGGTGAAAGAACCCTAAAGCAAATGTGCAGGGATCAATGTGTGCTTGGGATACCTAATGTATCCAAGCAACATATGATTTACAAGTGTAGTGCTTGTCAGTTTGGTAAGTCTCACAGGTTGCCCTATTCAAAGAAAGGTTTCATGCATGAAGACTACCTAGACTTGGTACACACAGATGTTTGGGGACCTAGCAAGGATCCCTCCATTTCAGGATCAAGGTACTATGTGTCCTTCATTGATGATTATAGCAGATGGACTGTCTTATACTTTATGACGCATAAAGATGAAGTGTTTAATTGTTTCAAGAGGTATCTTGCACTTGTTGAAAATCAAACAGGAAGAAACTTGAAGAGGCTAAGGTCAGATGGAGGAGGAGAATACTTCTCCAATGAGTTTGAAGATTTCTTGTAGGAAAGAGGCATCAAAAGGGAGATAACTACAAGGTACTCACCTGAACAAAATGGGGTAGCTGAAAGAAGGAATAGACTCATTGTAGAAACAGCTAGGTCTATGCTTAATGAGAAGAAGTTGCCAAATTATCTTTGGGCAGAGAGTGTATCTACTGCCACCTATCTTATTAACAGGTTGCCATCAAAGACACTTGATGGAATGACACCTTATGAAGCTTGGCATGGTAAGAGACCATCATTAGATCATTGCAAAATCTTTGGTTGTATTGCATATGTGCATATTCCCTCACAGGTAAGGGGAAAGCTAGACCCTAAAGCTGAAAAATGTATCTTCATTGGTTATGATTTGAACCAAAAAGGGTACAGATTCTACAACCCAATAAACAAAGGCTTCAAGGTAAGCAGAGATGTCATCTTTGATGAGAATGACTCATGGTATGAGAATGAATGCAGGAAGGTTAGTCTACCTTATGATTTGCAAGAGGAGTTTCCAAAGCTAATCAAAGAAGAACCAAGCAAGGAAGAAGATTCAAGTTCAGAGGATGATGACACAATCAACCTTGAGGAATTCAAAGCATGGAAGTCCAAAGGAAAGATGAAGATGAAGCAGCTAGAAGATATTCCAGAATCCTCAAATCAGTAAATTAGGAGATCTCAGAGAGAAAGTAAAAGACCAATCAGATTTGGGTATCACACATCTCTTGTAACTAAGCATTCTGTATATCTTGCAAAGGATTTGTTGAATGAAGAACCAGGTACATATGAAGAGGCAATCACCAAACTATAATGGAAAGGAGCTATGGATGAAGAAATAGAAGCTCTCAAGGAGAGTGACACATGGGACTTGGTACCCAAGAAGGACTCTATGAAGGTGATAGGATCCAGATGGATCTACAAACTAAAGAGAAACTCAGATGGAACAATCAACAGGTACAAAGCTAGGTTGGTAGCCAAGGGTTTTGCACAAACCCAAGGCATTGATTATGAGGAGACATTTTCTCCTGTGGCTAAGATGCCAACAATCAGAGTATTGGTGAGTGTAGCTGCATCCAAGAATTGGAACATGTACCAATTAGATGTCAAGAATGCTTTCTTGAATGGATGGATATCTGAAGAAGTCTACATGTCACAACCACCTGGCTATGAAGATCCCAAGAAGGTAAATTATGTTTGTAAATTGAAGAAGGCTCTATATGGATTGAAGCAGGCACCTAGAGCATGGAATTACAGGTTGACAACATATCTCCAAGACCAAGGATTTGTGATGAGTAAAGCAGACACTTCTCTATTCATAAAGAGAAGTAGTACAGAGGTAATCTACTTGTGTGTTTATGTTGATGACATCATCATTACAGGCAATGATGTCAATGGTATTAGAAGCATCAAAGGACAGATGATGAAGGAGTTCAAGATCAATGATCTTGGATTATTGAAATACTTCTTAGGTCTTGAGTTAGTCTACACTAATTCAGGTATATATATCACTCAAAAGAAGTATGTACAGGACATTGTGAAGAAGTTTAACTTGTAGGATGCTAAAGTCTCAAGTACTCCAATGGAGCTCAACCTAAAGCTTAGTGCTCATGAAGGTGATGAAGTCCAAGACATTACAGGATACCAAAGTATGGTTGGTAGTTTGAATTATGCTACCTTAACCAGAATTGACATAGCATATGGAGTTAGTGTGCTAAGCCAATTCATGCACAAACCAAGGATACCTCACCTAGAGGCAGCAAAGAAGATCTTGAAGTATCTAAAGGGAACTCAGAACCATGGTTTGTACTTTCCTTATACATCAGACATTGATATTAAAGTGTATTCAGATGTAGATTGGGCAGGATGCAAGGATGACAGGAGAAGCACATCAGGATACATATGTTTTGCAGGTGATAAACCAATTTCTTGGTCAGCCAAGAAACAACCTACAGTAGCTTTGTCATCTACTGAAGCAGAGTATAGAGGGCTAGCCAATGCCACTCAAGAAGCTATTTGGTTAAAACTTTTGTATACAGAATTAGGCCTATATACAAGGCCACCAATTATCTTTGGTGACAACACAAGTTCTCTTCACCTTGCAGCTAATCCAATATATCATGCTAGGACAAAACACATAGAGGTTCATTACCACTATGTGAGAGAAAAGTTACTAATCAAAGACATTCAATTGACTTATGTGTCCACTAATATGCAATGTGCAGATTTACTCACTAAAGCTTTGGATGGAAACAAGTTATGCAGATTCAAATCCATGATTGGATTGCAGGATGTGATTGAAGATTGAAGAGGAAGACTTAAGCCAAAGTGTTTGGCTTGAGGGGGAGTTGTTGGTGCAATTCAAGCCTTCACCTTTGGCTTGGAACCCTTGAAGGATATCTCTACATGAAGCAAGAGTCATAGGAACTTATGCTTATGAACTATTACCATTTTACTTCTTGTAAAAGTCTAAATCACTTGGAATCTTATGGATACACCTACTTGATAGATTCGTGGAAAATTAGAACTTGTGATTGAGAGAATATCTCCCTACTTTTAGAGGAGTGATTGAAGGGAGCCAAGAATTCAAATTTGAATTCAAACTCTCACTCACTTCATATATAAGTTGTATCTGGAAAAGTCGCGACACAGCAGTCCATTCTCCCGAAGCTAACTTCATCTATCATTGAGTGTGTGAGCTCTACTCCATAGCCTACACCTCTGAGTACCATTTGAAAATGTTTGTCATGTCAATGGGAATGTACATCAATGTGAATTAATACATATCTTTACATTCATCATCTCTGTTATTCTCTCAGTGTACTACTTCAAGTATGTCAACTTCAAAGAGGCGTATCTCAGTGCCTACTGCACCAAATCAAGTGATTCAAAGCTTGGTAGATCCATCTCAAAGCATTCTACAAGACTACAAAGTTTGAAGAAGTTTGGTTCAGCAATTTTCGAGAAATCGCCTTCGAAGCAGTCTCTGGTATTTGTCTACACATCTCCTAAAAAGTCGGGAGTGACCATAAACTTGCTAAAGTTATTTCTCTGTGCATAGTTTATCAATTTGAATGATTCCACTTGCAAATGGTAGCTTGTTAAGCTAATTGAATAACTCTAAGAGGAATTTTTCCAATTGTAAGTGTGCTGGTCATACTGAGTGAAAGACTGAGCAGGTATCAAGATCAAAATAGAAAGTTTTCAAGTCTAGTGAAGTGCAAACTCATCTGTTTTGATCTAATCATTATTCAAATCATTTCCAAAGTACATATAGCATATTTTGGTATCTTTTGGAAGCTCAAGGAGTCTACTAAGCATATCTGGAGTCAAAGAGGGCTGGTGCAAAGCAGGATTAGCAGTACCAACCAAATCTTCTGAGTGCATCCAACCATTTCTCCCAACATTCCCAATACAAGTTAAAACACTTCAATTGATCAAGTGAGCACTGAGAACAAGATTTGGCAAAATCTAGAACACTATCCCCATTTTCAAGGCTCTGCAGAGATTGACCAGTGAGTAGAAAATTAGAGATTTCTCACAAATGGTAAATCCCATGAACATAAAATTTTGTGAGCATAAATTAGACTTAGTGAAATATCCAATGCACTTTAAAACTCTTGAAAAAGTTATGTATAGCTCGAGACATGATCTTCTGAAATTACTATTCTGAGTGAGTATAGCAGAGAACAAAACAGAGAAGAAGTAAATGATGAATGTATAGATTCACATATAATTACAACCTTGGCAATGAATACTTGCACAATGGGAGTAGAATGATAGAGCTATGGAGTAATATCTTCAATCTCTACAAATGAACATGAAGTGGGCACGAATCAAGCTCTCCAATGGCAACTTCCTTATTGCTCTTTTTAAGCTACTTTTGGACGTAGTTTTGAATTTGAATTCAAATAACTTCACCTAAAAGTGATGCTAAGAATTAGGAGATATTCTCTCAGCTGATGACTTCGTGGTTCTTAGTAGTTAGA
This sequence comes from Ceratopteris richardii, assembly GCA_020310875.1. Taxonomy (NCBI): domain Eukaryota; kingdom Viridiplantae; phylum Streptophyta; class Polypodiopsida; order Polypodiales; family Pteridaceae; genus Ceratopteris; species Ceratopteris richardii. The sequence goes on from CM035430.1 coordinate 14,939,622, forward strand.
GCCACAAATTTCCTTTTTACATCATGGATGACTTAAGCCATTCTTTCTTTCACAATTACAAGAGATAAAATATACTCTTTTACAAGAGGTGTTCATATGTCTACACCTATGAGTACAAATGAATATAAATCAAATAATATCAAGCATCTAGGCTTGGGTAAAATGCACCAACATCTCCCCCTCAAGCCTTACATATTTGGCCTCCAAATAAGTCTTCAATTGTCCTTGATTTCTTGGAAGCCAATTATCAACTTGAATCTACTCAATTTTGTACCATCAAGAGCTTTAGTCAGCATGTTTGCACATTGCATATCTGTAGAGACATAGGATAGTTGAATATCCTTTCTCATTAGCTTCTCCCTTACATAATGGTAGTGGACTTAAATATGTTTGGTTCTAGCATGGTATACCGGATTAGCTGCAAGATGTAGTGAGCTTGTGTTGTCACAAAAAATGTGAGGTGTTGAAGAATGAAGTCCAAGATCTGTATACAAAGATTTTAACCACATGATTTCTTTAGTTTCATTAGCCAAACCTCTATATTTGGCTCTAATAGAAGATAATGCCACTGTTGGTTGCTTCTTGGATGACCAAGAAATGATTTCTAAACCTGCAAACGATACATACCCAGATGTGCTTCTTCTATCATCTCTAGATCCAGCCCAATCCGCATCTAACTAGGCCCTTAGCTCAATAAAACAAACCTTCATTCATGGTCCCCTTTAGGTACTTGAGGACTCTCTTGGCCGCTTCCATATGTGGCCTTCTTGGCTTATGCATAAACTGACTCAATGTGCTAGCACTATAGCATATATCCACTCTTGTGAGTCTTGCATAGTTCAAAGTTCCAACCAAGCTTTGATAGCTTGTGATGTCTTCAATTGGCTCTCCTTCATAAGCACTAAGCTTATGATTTTGCTCCATAGGTATACCTGCACACTTGGTGTTTTCCATTTTGAACTTGATGAGCATGTCATGCACATACTTCCTTTGTGTGATGTGTATACCTCAACTTGTGTAGATTAACTTCAATCCAATAAAATAAGTGAGTGGTCCAAGATCATAACTCCTCCTTCATTTGATTCTTTACCTGTTTGATTCCTTCAAGATCATTCCCTGTGATAATAATATCATCAACATACACACATAGATAGATCACTTCAGATCCATTCCTCTTTATGACCAAAGAGGTATCCACCTTGCTAGCTTTGAAGGGCCTTGGTCCTGCAAATAAATCACCAATCTACAATTCCAAGCTCTTGGAGCTTGCTTCAATCCATACAAGTATTTCTTTAACTTGCATACATAGTTAGAATGATGTGCATCCTCATATCCAAGAGGTTGTGCCAAATACACTTCCTTAGAAATCCATCCATTTAAGAAATGATTCTTTACATCAAGTTGATAGAGCTTCTGATTTCTAGATGCAACAAGACTAATGAGAACCCTTATTGTAGGCATTTTTGCAACAGGAGAGAAAGTCTCCTCATACTCAATACCATGGGTTTGTGCAAACCCTTTAGCAACTAACCTTGCTTTATGTCTATTTATACTTCCATCTGGATTCCTCTTGATTTTGTATATCCATCGAGATCCAATTACCTTCATAGATGGCTTGTTAGGTACAAGATCCCAAGTGTCATTCTCCTTCAAGGCTTACATTTCTTCATCCATTGCATCTTTCGAAGCTTTCTTGCTTTGTGCTTCTTTAAATGTGGTAGGTTCTTCATTGGTTGAATCCTTTGCAATATAGATTGAGTGCTTGCTGACCAAAGAAGTATCATAACCATACCTCACTAGTTTCTTCTTCTCCCTTGAAGACCTTCTAAGTGGTTGATGTGAGTTCTCAGGTCCGTATGTAGCATCTTGCATCTTTGCTTTACCTTTTCTCTTCCATAGCTTTAGTATTTCCAAGTCTTCTAGGTCAATCTATAAATCAGTTTCTTCAATTTGCTTTGGGCCCTTTGGTTGAAGTGATGTAAAATCTTCATCCAAGTCATAAGGCAGGTTCACTTTCCTGTCATCATCAAACCATGATTTTTTCTCATCAAAAATTACATCTCTACTCACAAAAAATCCTTTATTGGTTGGATTGTATAATCTATATCCTTTTTTGTTTTGTTCATAACCAATAAATATGCACTTATCTGCCTTGGGATCCAATCTCCCTCTTACTTGAGAAGGAATGTGAGCATAGGCTAAGCATCCAAAGATTTTACAATTCTCTAGACTAGGTCTTCTTCAATTCCACACTTCATATGGAGTGCTTCCGTCTAGTGACTTAGATGGAAGTCTATTTATGAGATATGTGGCTGTAGACACAGCCTCTGCCCATAGGTAGTTTGGAAATCCCTTTTCATTGAGCATGTACCTTGCAGCTTCAACAATCGCTTTGTTTCTCCTCTGTACTACATCATTGAGTTTGGGTGTATACCTTGTAGTGAATTCCCTTTTAATGCCTCTTTCATGCAAGTAGGCATCAAATTCAGAAGAGAAGTACTCTCTTCCACCATCTGATCTGAGTCTTTTCAAAGTTCTACCTATTTGGTTTTCAACAAGAGCAACATACTTCTTAAAGCAATTAAAAACTTCATTCTTGTACTTCATGAAAAATAGAATGGTCCACCTGCTACAATCATCTATGAAAGACACATAATATCTTGAGCCTCATATAGGACTCCACACATCCGTGTGCAATAGATCCAAAAGATTTTGATACACATATCCCTTCTTATTGAAAGGTTGTCTATGAGCCTTGCCGAATTGACAAGCTTCACACTTATAAATCATGTGTTGCCTTGTGATATTAGGCAAATCAAGTACACTTTGGTCCCTGCAAATTTGTTTGAGTATGTTAGAGCCACAAATTTCCTTTTTACATCATGGATGACTTAAGCCATTCTTTCTTTCACAATTACAAGAGATAAAATATACTCTTTTACAAGAGGTGTTCATATGTCTACACATATGACTACAAATGAACATAAATGGAATCATATCAAGCATGTAGGCTTGGGTGAAATGCACCAACACAAGAGACAAGACACTCTACCCAAAAAAAAATTTGTAGATATGGTCATCGATATAGGCAATGGTATGAGCATCAATATGTCTAGGGACATACTTATGCTTTTTTCCTAGGGACATATTGAAGCTTATACCAGTGATTGTGATACCAATGTGCATACCGTTGATCTGCCGAAACATATCGGTGCCTATACTGGTGAAAATATATTGACGTGTATACTGACACTGATACCAATGCTAATAGGCAGTTATCGATGCATATATTGGCATCTATACTAATGCTTATGTTGGTATTATTGTACTGACATGCATACTAGCATTTAGACTAATGTCGGGGCAAAAATGCACCCATGTATTTGTGTTGATATAGGACTCGATATGCCCCTTATATGTTGTAGTGACATACACATATACATACACATACACATACACATACACACATGCATATGTGTAAAACATATCTACATGCACATATATAGACAAATAGATACACACATATATGTTGGGAAAGATGGATGGATGCTCCAAGAGACTGAGTAGGTACTGCTAAACCTGCTTTGTACCAGCCCTCTTTTGCTTCAGAGTTGATAACTAGACCTCTTTAGCTTTCCAATGACACCATAAAATGTCCTATGTACTTTGGAAATGATGTGTGCAATGATTGAATCAAAACAGATAACTTTGGAAGTCACAAACTCAAGAAAACCTTCTATTTAAGTCTTGACACCTGCTGAATATTTTCTCAGTATGACCAGCATAGTAGGAATTGGAAAACTTCCTTTTAGGGGTATCTTAGCTTAGTAAGCTACCTATTCCAAGTGGAATGATGTAAAATAATAAACTATGCTAAGAGAAATCAATTTAGCAAGTTAAGCTATACCCCCGACTTTTTAGGACTGTAGCAAAAAATAACCAGAGATCACCTCGACGCAGATTTCTCCAAAATGGCTCAATATAATGTCTTCAAACTTTGACAGTATGTAGATTACTTTAAGCTGAATCCAACAAGCTTTGAATCACTGAATGTGGTGAAGATTTGACTGAGATATGCTCTTGACAAGTTGACAGACTTTTGAGTAGACTAACAGAGAACTCAGAGATGGACAATGTGAATGTATGTATTAATAAACATTTGTATACAACTCCATTGGCATGAATATCATTGCCAAATGGTGTAGAGAGGTGTGGGCTAGAGTGTAGACCTCACACACACTCAAAAATCAGTAATGCTAGGCTCGGGAGTGCTCTCTCATACCCACGACTTTTCATGATCATTTTTATAAGAGATGGGTAGAAGTTTGAATTCAAATTCAAACTTTTGGCTCCCTATGATCAAGCTCCTAAATGCTTGGAGATATTCTTTCAATCAAACAGCTACTTTTATCCACGAATCCTTTTGGTAGGTGATTACAAAAGATTCCAAGTCAATCGCACTTTTACAGTGGGGTAAAGTGGTAATTAACCACTAACATATGTTCCTATGCTTCTTCATGTATGTATAGACTTCAATGCATCCTTTGAGCCAAATGTGTAGGCTTGCAATTTACACCAACAGCTCCCCCTCAAGCCAAACATTTTGGCTTAAGTCTTCAACTTTAATCTTCAAGTATATCCTGCAATCCAATCATGGATTTGAACCTGCAAAGTTTGGTTCCATCCAAAGCTCTAGTCAACAAATCTGCACATTGCATGTTGGTTGATACATAGGTTAGTTGAATGTCCTTGCTTACCAATTTCTCTCTCACATAATGGTAATGGACCTCTATGTGTTTGGTCCTAGCATGATAAATAGGATTAGCTGCAAGGTGAAGAGAACTTGTATTATCTCCAAAGATAATTGGTGACCTAGTATATAATCCCAATTCTATATACAAAAGCTTAATCCATATTGCTTCTTGTGTGGCATTCGCCAGTCCTCTATATTCTGCCTCTGTGGAAGACAAAGCAACAGTAGGTTGCTTCTTTGAAGACCATGAAATTGGTTTGTCACCTGCAAAAGAAATATATCCAGAAGTGCTCCTCCTATCATCCTTGCATCCTGCCCAATCTGCATCTGAATAGATTTTGATATCAATATCTGAAATGTAAGGGAAATACAAACCTTGGTTTTGTGTACCCTTGAGATACTTCAGGATTCTCTTGGCAGCCTCTAAGTGAGGTATCCTTGGCTTGTGCATAAATTGACTTAGCACACTAACTCCATATGCAATATCTATCCTTGTTAAGGTAGCATAGTTCAAACTACCCACCATACTTTGATAACCTGTAATGTCATTGACTTCATCACCTTCATGGGCACTTAGTTTTAGGTTTACCTCCATTGGAGTGCTTGCTACTTTGGCATCCTGCAAGTGAAACTTCTTCAACATGTCCTGTATATACTTTTTCTGAGTAATATATATCCCTGAATTAGTGTAGACTAATTCAAGTCCCAAAAAATACTTCAATAGACCAAGATCATTGATCTTGAACTCCTTCATCATTTGACTTTTGATATATTTGATTCCATTGACATCATTACCTGTAATGATGATGTCATCAACATAAACACAGAGGTATATTACCTCTGAATTACTTCTCTTGATGAACAGAGAAGTATCTGCCTTGCTCATGACAAATCCTTAGTCTTGGAGATATGTAGTTAACCTGTAATTCCATGCCCTAGGTGCCTGCTTCAATCCATATAAAGCCTTTTTTAATTTGCAAACATATGTTACATTTTTTGGATCCTCATAGCCAGGAGGTTGTGACATATATACCTCCTCTGAAATCCATCCATTCAAGAAAGCATTCTTGACATCCAATTGGTACATGTTCCAATTCTTTGATGCAGCCACACTTACCAACACTCTGATTGTTGGCATCTTGGCCACATGTGAGAATGTCTCCTCATAGTCAATGCCTTGGGTTTGTGCAAAACCCTTGGCTACCAATCTGGCTTTGTACCTATTAATTGTGCCATCAGAATTTCTTTTAAGTTTGTAGATCCATCTGGATCCTATGACCTTCATTGAGTCCTTCTTAGGTACTAACTCCCATGTGTCACTCTCCTTGAGTGCTTCAATCTCCTCATCCATAGCTTCTTTCGATTTTGATTTGGTTATTGCTTCTTCATATGATCATGGTTCTTCATTTGACAAATCTTTGGCAAGATAAATTGAATGTTTAGTAACAAGAGATGTATCATACCCATATGTGATAGGTTTCTTGCTTTCTCTTTGTGATCTTCTAAATGGTTGAGTTGAAGATTCAGGTATGTCTTCAAGCTTCTTCATCTTCATTTTGCCTTTGGACTTCCATGCTTTGAACTCTTCAAGCTTGATAGTATCTTCATCATCTGAGCTTGAGGCTTCATTCTGAGTAGGTTCCTCCTTTGTAAGACTTGGAAATTCCTCTTCCAAATCATAGGGTAACTTGACCTTCCTGCATTCATTCTCATACCAAGAATCATTTTCATCAAAGACAACATCTCTGCTTACCATGAATGCTTTATTGGTAGGGTTATAAAACCTGTAACGTTTTTTATTTAAACCATACCCAATAAAGATACATTTTTCAGCCTTTGGATCTAGCTTACCTCTTATCTGAGAAGGAATGTGTACATATGCTACACATCCAAAAATTTTGCAATGTTGAAGTGAGGGTCTCTTACCATGCCATGCTTCATAGGGTGTCATACCATCAAGTGACTTAGATGGTAACCTGTTTATGAGGTAAGTGGCAGTGGAAACACTTTCTGCCCATAGATAGTTAGGTATTTTTTTTTCATTCAACATAGACCTAGCTGTCTCCACAATTAACCTATTTCTTCTCTCAGCTACCCCATTCTATTCAGGAGAATACCTTGTGGTTATTTCTCTTTTGATGCCTCTGTCCTGCAAGAAGTTTTCAAATTCATTGGAGAAGTACTCACCTCCTCCATCTGACCTTAACCTCTTCAAATTCCTTCTTGTCTGATTTTCAACTAGTGCAATATATTTTTTAAAGCAATTAAATACCTCATCCTTGTGCTTCATAAAGTACAATACAGTCCATCTACTATAATCATCAATGAAAGACACATAATACCTTGATCCTAAGACTGAGGGGTCTTTCCTTGGTCCCCATACATCTGTGTGGACAAGCTCTAGGTAGTCTTCATGCATGTATCCTTTCCTTGAGAAGGGTAACCTGTGAGACTTCCCAAATTGACAAGCACCACACTTATAAATCATATGTTGCTTGGATACATTAGGTATCCCAAGCACACATTGGTCCCTGCACATTTGTTTCAATTTTCTTTCTCCTATGTGCCCTTAACTTTTGTGCCAAATCTCAAGCTCTGAAAGTGTCTGATCTTTATAACTGTATAGTGCAATGTTCTTTGTATCTTCTAACTCAAAAGTGAAAAGTCTACCTGATTTTTCTCATTTAGCAATCCTCTTGAACCCATGTCTTGGATCCTCCACATATGCTCCATATTGGTTGAAGCTGACCTGCAAACCTTTCTCCACAATCTGACCCACACTCATCAATTTTTTGGTAATGGTTGGTACATAGAGTACCCTGCTCAACAAATTCTGATTTCCATCACAAGTCTTAACATTTCCAACTTTAACTATAGAATGCTTTGTGTCATCACCTGTTTGGACTTGATGCTTACATTTTGGTTCCTCAAGATCAAAGAGTAATGCTACATTGCCAGCCACATGATTTGAACATCCTGAGTCAATGTAGAATAGGTGGTCATCATTTGTACCTGATTTTGAAGTCATGTTCATGATTAGAAGAGAGTCATCCTGCTCCTCTGTGTAGCTATTGTAATCTTTCCTGGATTTGAATCCTCCTTGGTAGTTGCCATTGTAATTATTATTGTAGTTGTTGTTGTAGTTATTGTTGTAGCCTTGGTGATGGTTGAATCTACCTCTTGACTGTGAGTAGCCACCTCTTTGATATCCTCTTCCTCTCTGATTCTTGTAATTCCTGAAACACTCATCTGTAGTATGATTTGATAAACCACAAATGTTGCATGGTGAGGAGTTATAAGATCTCCCCCTACCTTGCTTACCTCCTCTGCCCCTTCCTCTTGAAGATCTACCTCTCCCTGCATAGTTGGCTTGGGAGGTAGAGCCTTCTTCTTCCATCTTTTTACTCTTGCCTTTATCTTTAGACTTCTTATTAGTGTATAGGGCAGAAGAGTTATTACCTTTGGATGTATCTCCATTTTTGTTGAGCTTTGCTTCATGAGTAAATAATTGTCCCATGAGAGTTGTAAGATTTGGAGTGTGCATGTCCATGTAAAGATCCATAGCTGTGGTGAAGCTTTCCCATTTGTCATCATCCTTGATCCCATTGATAACTTGCCTTATCTGTTCTTCTTCAATCTCTTCTCCTATGCTTGCTAACTGATCTGCTACATCTTTAATCTTGGTCACAAATTCTGAAACAGCTTGCTTAGGTTGCTTCCTTAATGTTGTGAATTCAATCTACAACTAATTTTTCCTAGCCCTTGTGTTGGAGGAAAAATATGATGACAAGGTTTCCCAAGTCTCTTGGGATGTCTTACAATTTCTAATATGTGGCAAAAGAAAATCAGATATAGAGTTGAGTAAATAAGACCTTGCCAATGCATCCTTAGCACACCATGTGTTGAGCCTTTCATGTTCTTCCTTGGTTGGTAATCCTCTTGTTTTGAATGAGGGCAATTCCTCATCTCTTGAGATGTATCCATAGAGACTCCTTCCTTGTAGGTAGGTCTTCATCCTTAGAGACCATGCTTGATAGTTGTTCCTGTCCAATTTATCAATGAATGAAGGAAAACCATCTCCCATTTTACCTTAGTTTGCTCTGATACCACTGTTGGGAAAGATGGATGGATGCTCCAAGAGACTGAGTAGGTACTGCTAAACCTGCTTTGTACCAGCCCTCTTTTGCTTCAGAGTTGATAACTAGACCTCCTTAGCTTTCCAATGACACCATAAAATGTCCTATGTACTTTGGAAATGATGTATGCAATGATTGAATCAAAAGAGATAACTTTGGAAGTCACAAACTCAAGAAAACCTTCTATTTATGTCTTGACACCTGCTGGATATTTTGCTCAGTATGACCAGCACAATAGGAATTGGAAAAATTCCTTTTAGGGGTATCTAATTAGCTTACTAAGCTAGCTATTCCAAGTGGAATGATGTAAAATAATAAACTATGCTAAGAGAAATCAATTTAGCAAGTTAAGATGTACCCCCGACTTTTTAGGATTGTAGCAGAAAATGACCAAAGATCATCTCGACGCAGATTTCTCCAAAACGGCTGAATAGAATGTCTTCAAACTTTAACAGCATGTAGATTACTTCAAGCTGAATCCAACAAGCTTTGAATCACTGAATTTGATGAAGATTTTACTGAGATATGCCCTTGACAAGTTGATAGACTTTTGAGTAGACTAATAGAGAACTCAGAGATGGACAATGTGAATGTATGTATTAATGAACATTTGTATACAACTCCATTGGCATGAATATCATTGCCAAATGGTGTAGAGAGGTGTGGGCTAGAGTGTAGACCTCACACACACTCAAAAATCAGTAATGGTAGGCTCGGGAGTGCTCTTTCATACCTGCGACTTTTCATGACCATTTTTATAAGAGATAGGTAGAAGTTTGAATTCAAATTCAAACTTTTGGCTCCCTATGATCAAGCTCCTAAATGCTTGGAGATATTCTTTCAATCAAACATCTACTTTTATCCACGAATCCTTTTGGTAGGTGATTACAAAAGATTCCAAGTCAATCTGACTTTTACAGTGGGGTAAAGTGGTAATTAACCACTAACATATGTTCCTATGCTTCTTCATGTATGTATAGACTTCAATGCATTCTTTGAGCCAAATGTGTAGGCTTGCAATTTACACCAACAATATACATGCATATAGACACACTTACACAAATATAGATATATACCTACATGTGCAGACATACATTTTATACACACACAACTACATGTGCATACATACATATATACACATAAAAACACATATAATATGGATGAATTATATAATTAAAGTAAAAAATCACATGTTAAATATAAACTGTAATAAAAATCAATAAAACAAGACTTTCCATTAATTAGTACCATAGACACAATTCAAAACCGAACTGGAATGAGAAAATATATAGATATAAAAAAAATTATACATAAATACAAAATAGATATCCAATGTAATATATCACTCATCTTGATCATGATCATCCACATCATCATGTAAGTCCTCATCATCATGATCATCTGCATGATCTGATGTATCTGTAGTGGCATCATGGGTAGAGATGTGAGCACTCTATGATGATCGAGATCATCCTACCTATGTTTGTCTCTCCACCCCATCCATATTTGCCTCTCCATAATGCTTCTGCATTACATATAACAAACATAAATACATAAAAAATACATAACATCAATAAAAATAAAATAATTATATGAAATTTAATAATACTCACAAAAGCATTTGGACAATCTTGCATGTACTCACTCAGACATTGACATCCACAATGTGTAGTAAAATCAATTTCCTTTCTCATAGGATATCGACCAGAATCGTTTCTTTGCATTGAAACAAATAAAAAAGATTAATGATTAGTGTTTTAACTAAAATAAAAAATATAGTTTCAATAATACATATACTTACAAATGTAGCTACAAGACCACGATGGCCCATTTGGCATAAGTGCAATGTATGACCTGACACAACTCTCTTCTTTGTAGCAACCTACATTTATTTAATGAAACAAAAATACATAGATTAAATATAAAACAAAACATATGAGAATTATAAGTCACAATAATGTAAACTATTAATTTGTGTACCTTTTGTTGAGGAAATGATTCCTGAAGATGTAGCTATCTGTGAAAAAAGTGCCATGTCTCTAGTGGTATGTTAGGTCTTCTCTTATTTTTTTTCTACCATACAATATCTCGTGTTATTTTAATCTCAAACAAAAAAAGGATCAAAATATTAAAAAAAAATTAAATTTATAAACATGCATATAGAGACACACATACATACATGTACATATACATACTTAGACTTACACATACATGCTTACACATACATACACATACCCACACATGCCCACACATATACATACACACACATACATACTAAATACATACCCACACACATACATGCATACACATACACATATACATACACATATACATACACTTATACATACGTACACTCATACATACATACATACACACACATACATTCATACATATACGCATATGCATGCACTTACACATACATACATACCCACACATACACATACATACACACACATAAATGCATACACATACACATATACATACACTTACACATACATACATACACTTACACATGCATACATACACACACATACACATACCCACACATATACATGATCACACATACATACTAAATACATGCACACATACACATACACACATAAACACAAATACACATACACATATACGTACACTTATACATACATACACTTATGCATACATACATACACACACATACCTATACATGTATACACATACAAATATACATACACTTACACATACATATGCACACATACACATACACACATATACATACACACATACATACTAAATACATGCACACATACACATACACACAAATACACATACACATATGCCATAGATACATACTGCACTTACACATACATACATAAACACACATACATATACCCACACACACACATGCATGCATACACACACATATACATACACTTATACATACATACATACACACATACATGCATTCACATAAACATATACATACACTTACACATACATACATACCCACACATACACATACACATACATACACATACATACACACACACGTACATGCATACACATACACATATACATACACTTAAACATACATACATACACTTACACATACATACATACACAGACATACACATACCCACACATACACACACATACATACTAAATACATGCACACATGCACATACACAAATACATATACTCCTAGACACATGCATACACACACATACATGACACACAAATAGACACATGCACATATATACACACATATGTACAATTTACACATACATACATACACTTACACATACATACATACATACACTTACACATACTACATGCATATAGACACATACATAATAAATACATACACATTTATAAACATGCATAGATATACACACACATATACAACATATACATACCCACTCATATAGATACACACATACACATAATAAATACATGCACACATACACATACACACACATACACCCACATATACATACATACATACATACATACATACATGCATCATACATATATAGTTTTGTATGTGTATTTATATGTCAAAATGTGTATTTGTGTATATGTGAATATGTGCATATGTGTAAATGTGTACATGTGAATGTTTATATATGTAAATAATCAGATTATTTATGTCAAGCACCTTTATTTGCTACACAATCAGATTCTGATCAATAAGAGGTCAATGCCATCAAGACAATGCATCAAGAAATGATGCTATTGTTTTGATGGCAATATCTCATCAAGGTCAATGGCATCGAGGACAATGCATATTAGCTAACAGAAGGTTTTGTTTGTATCAATACAATGCAACTTCTTGAAGAAGGTCTATGGATCTGTGAAATATATCATCTCATATATCGAGAGCTCAAAGCAAAGATTAAGTTGAACCTTGTATTAAGCTTTAAGTATCAAGAAGCTTTCCTAGAGAGTGCCGATGATGATGTGCAAATACTATATGTTGTGCTTCCTAGGAGGAATGGATCACATGGTGGGTCATATGAGGAACACACAAAAGGATGCATCAATGCCTTTTGGGAAGCATTAATATTTAAAAGAGAAAGATGGATCAATGCTTCCAAAAATTGACTAGAGGTGAAGAAAAACATGAAAGGCCTATTGATATATATGAAGGGACCTATCATGTTCTTCCTCATCTCTAGTCATTTTTTTGAAGCATTGATCCACCTTTCTCTTATGAATCTCAATGCTTCCCAAAAGGCATTGGTGCACCCTTTGTTGTTCCTTGCATGACCCACCATGTTATCCAATCCTCCTAGGTAGCACAACATATGGTATCTCAGTATCATCATCATCACTCTCTAGGAAAGCTTCTTGATGCTTAAAGCTTGGTACAAGGTTCAACTTGATCTTTGCTTTGAGCTCTCGATATACAAGATGATATATTTCAGAGATCCATAGGCCTTCTTCAAGAAGTTGTGTTGTATTGATACAACAAGAACCTTTTGTTAGCTGATATGCATTGTCTTGGATGCCATTGACCTTGATGAGATGTTGGCATCAAGAGATAATAGCATCAAGAAATGATTTAAAGGATGAAAGAACAAAACAAAAGTTATGTCCAATTTTCAATAGAAATCGATAGGAAACAACTTATGCACCTGCTCCTTGGATACTTACGACAAAAGAGATGCAAACTATCAACAATAAGATTCAATCGATTCGAACACCTGCAAAATATGGAGCATCTTTTCAAAAAATGTTTACTATGGATGATAGGAGATTATCTGGGTTAAAGATACATGATTGACATAACTTTTTGAAGCACATTTTACCTCTGGTTATCAATGGAGGTACAAAAAAAGGAGTACAAGATGTGATCTATCATTTCAGATCTCTTATAAGGTAATTATCATGCTTTTATATTTAATATACAAGAATATTTGATACCTGCAGGGAGCTACTATGTTTGATGGAGAAAGAGCTTCCAATATCTTTTTTTGATATTTAAGTTCATTTATTAGTCCATGTCGTGGATGAAATAGAGATTGCAAGTGTTGTAAACACTCGATGGATGTTTTGGGGAATATTAAAAGGCTATGTGAGACAGAGAGCAAAACAAAAATGATGTATGAAAAAGGGGTGGATGTTTGAGGAGTGCATGTACTATGTTAGTGAATACCTTGAAAGATTTCATGAAGAAGCTCCATGTGCATGGACCAATGAGTCTTCTTCAAAAATAATAGATGGGGTATTATCAGGTAAGGGGGTTCCATTTCAATTTACATTGCAAGAAAAAAGTGATGTTTTTACTTTTATAGCATATAATAGTGAATGCATGCAAGCTTTCGTTAGCGAGTATGAACAGGAACTTCAAAATCTCCAAAGTAAAAGATGGAGAAACAAAAGATATATATGTAATCTCCATAGTAATGAAAATACAAATATATCTTCTTTCATGGATTGGCTATATACTCGTATGCAATGAGCCAATGCAAATAATGAACAAATCTCATATGAGCAAAGGGAGTTAATGATAGGTTGTGAAAGAAAGGTAATTTTATTTTAATCATATTCTATTTTTTCAAGTCTTGAATCAAGTGGATAGCATCTCCTTTCAAAAATAAAATCAAAATTGAATTTGATTCCTCATCTCCTAGATTGTAGAAAAAAAAAACTAGCTATTCTTAAGAGGTTTTTTTTAATTGATTTTGGCTATTAGAGTCATGGAATACCACAACAAGACTTAAAGGAATGTGTATAATCACTCCATGTATTTTTATTTAAAGTTAGAAGTGAATACAATCAAGATTGGTTACATCTTGCTCACTGCCCTCGTTTCAAACTTACAGACTAATGGCTTTGTTGAGAATCTTAAAAAATATTAATCTACATATGAGCTTGTTGCTCAGGAATGGACCCGAGCTCCTGGACCAATTTTTGAAATTTCCTTATGCACTTCAGTTTGTGCATTGTGATGCTCCACCTACAATTTTGTGCATTGAGAACTTCAGTCAAGTGTTAGAGGGATTGAAAGGAGAAATGTACCACTCGCAAACTATATCCCTACTATCCTAGTGGATAAACTGGAGAAAGTTTTGAAGGTGCACAATCCTTAAGGTTTAGAAATGTTCATTCATATTCCTCAAAAGAAAAGTTGCTTATTGCAAGAATTCAGTTGTTCAGGCGTATTTGTATTTTGAGTGCTTATTTGTATTTGGTGAGGGCTTACCCCTGGCACAGTTTGTAACTCTTCTATATTAATATTCAATTTTTTTGTTCTCTCAAAAAAAAGTGTGGCAGTTCACCCCCCTTAGAACAAAACTTGCACCCCTAAAACATATGAAATCGATGGTCATAAAGGTTTTTGATGATCATAGTAATTTGTGTGAATCAAGAGTGTGGAAGCATGAGTTTGGAAGGAAATACCATCTATGTACCACCAAAATAGTTTGAATGCACCCATAGACTTAAAGTAGTTAACATGTAAATAGCTAACAGTTGAACAATATAGCTAACAATTGGATCAACATAGCTAACAATCTTTATAAGATCAAAGTATTTAACATAAGTCTATAAGAATGATTGTACACAATGTTTTGTTATATGCATATTCAGTGTCTTCATCTATGATCTCGATTATGGTCTCGACGTATTCACTAATAAATTAAAATTGGTTCGCACATAGCCAATGGCTACCAATGGTCGCCAAGGGAGCCTTGGGTGCCAAAGATGCCAAATTAATGCCTTAGTTATGCCTCAAGTTATGCCTAAGTTCTATGCCTTAGTTGACACCTTGGAGTAAACATAGGTGTAAACGTAGGAGTATATGTAGGTGTAAACATAGGTTCTGGTTCTAGAGCTGGAACAAGAATCAAAAATGGAACAGAAACAAAAAAGGGAATCGAAATTGGAAATTGAAATGAAAACCGGAATCAGAATCGGAAACGGAAACAGAAACAAAAATAGGAATCGGAATCGGAATTGGATCGCGAACAAAGAACAATGAAACAGAGATCAATCGCCAAAATGAACAAAAACAGACCCCTCCATAGTAACGCGTGCAGGGCTCTGATGCCACTGTTATCAGGATCTTATCTCATGTGCACATAGAGGTTACGGATGCAGAAAACACACAAAAAAATAAACACGCCAAGAGACGAGACAGAAAGGAGTATTGGGTGCAATCTCACCCCATGCACTCTGTTTCGATAGTCCATAGAGTGCATGTATTTATAGGAATTTTCTATTATGTCAAAAATGGTGGTTACATGAGAGCGGCTTCGAAAGCATGCGTGAAAGTAAAAGTTGGCCTCTTTTGTAAAGATCCTTTGCTTTCAATATCAAAAATATAAGTCTACAATGACGCTTATTCTAACCACCACTTTTCTAACTGTTTCTAACAATAGAACCTTCTACGCGTTTTTATTTACAAACAAAATAAATTATAAGTCGGATTATTGATGTCTGTCCTAAAGTCGAATTATTGATGTCTGTCCTAAAGTCGAATTATTGATGTCTACCCTTTCATGCCTTTCATGCCCTCATGAACCTTTAGCTGCTATATCAAAACACCAAAACACATTAATACATTAATAAATTAACACTCCAACAATGCCTTGTTCAACACATTCCATAATTTATAACAGGAACCTCTTTATCAACTACAGACTTGTGACTAGATAGATGAATATCTGAGGTGCTAATTGGATGAAGACAATTCTCAATCATTTTGTCTAGACCACTATCGAAGTCAATGCATGTGGACTCCACATCATTCATGTGGTCAATTATACAAGGATCGACATTGAAATTCATTGTAGACTAGGTTTGGAGGAAGGATGGAATATTATTTCTCTCTTTCGTTGTTCAAGATTGGGCATAATTCTTACTTTTTGCAAATGGTCTATGTCCAATATTCTCACGTGTCCCAAGATCCATATTGTATGCAGCATCACCATTGTTGGTACTTGTCGCAATTGAGGTACCGGCAACTACTTAGCAGAACGAAACCATCCAGATTATTGTTTTGGTAGAGGGTTAAAGAGTAAGAAAGAGCTAGATAGTTGATGGATGGTTGGAGTTTAGATAGGTATAGTTAGAGAACTATTTAGATATATAGATAGTTGGATAGCTATTTAGCTAGATAGGCACATAGCTACTAACTTTTTAGCTATTGGATAATTATTTAGCTTCATACATAGATAATTGAAACTATTTAGCCAATGAAAAATTATTTAGCTGAATAGGTAGATAGCTAGATAACTATTTAGCTAGATAGATAGTTGGATAGCTGTTTAGCTAGATCGTTAGATAGTTGGATAACTTTTTAAATATTGGATAGCTATTTAGCTTCATAGGTGGATAGCTGGATAACTATTTAGCTATTGGATAGCTATTTAGCTAGATAGGTAGATAGCTAAATAACTTTTTAGCTATTGGATAGCTATTTAGCTAGATAGGTAGATAGTTGAATAAATTTCTAATTACTGGATAGCTATTTAGCTTCATAGGTGGATAGTTGGATAACTATTTTGGCTATTGTATAGCTATTTAGCTAGATAGGTAGATAGTTGAATAATGTTTTAGCTATTGGATAGCTATTTAGCTAGATAGGTTGATAGTTGAATAACGTTTTAGTTATTGGATAGATATTTAGCTTCATAAGTGGATAGATAGATAACTATTTAGCTATTGGATAGTTATTTAGCTAGATAGGTAGATACTTGAATAACTTTTTAGTTATAAGATAGCTATTTAGCTTCATAGGTGGATAGTTGGGTAACTATTTAGCTATTGGACAACTATTTAGCTACACAGGTAGATAGTTGAATAACTTTTTAACTATTGGATAGCTATTTAGCTAGATAGGTAGATAGCTAAATAATTTTTTACCTATTGGATACCTATTTAGCTTCATATGTAGATAGTTGGATACTGTTTAGCTATTGGATAGCTATTTACCTAGATAGGTAGAGAGCTAGATAAATTTTTAGCTATTGGATAGCTATTTAGCTTCATAGGTGGATAGCCAAATAACTATTTGGCTATTAGGTAGCTATTTAGATAGATAGGTAGATAGCTTGATGACTATTTAGCTATTAGGTAGATATTTAGATGGATAGGTGGATAGATAGATGACTATTTAGCTAACATGAAGATATTTAGTTAAATAACCAGATAGTTGGATAACTATTTAGCTAGATAGATAGTAGGATAGCTATTTAGTTTGTTAGGTGGATAGCTGAATAACTTCTTAGCTATTGAATAATTATTTAGGTTCATAGGTAGATAGCTAGATAACTATTTATCTATTAGGTATCTATTTAGATGCATAGGTTGATAGCTAGATAACTATTTAGCTAACAAGAAGCTATTTAGCTTGACAGGTAGATAGTTGGATAAATTTTGAGCTAATAGGAAGCTATTTAGCTCAACACGTATCTAGTGGATAACTATTTAGCTATTGGGTAGCTAAATAGCCAGATATGTAGATAGCTAAATAACTAATTAGCTAATAGGAAGCATTTAGCTTTCTTAAGAATCCATAACTAAAGATGGTAAAGGTATTACTTAAAAAGCTAGTAACAAGGCTATATTTAATCAACTCGACAAGCTTACCTCTATCAAATTTGAATCCACCATTAAAGCATCCAGAGAATGTTTGCTACATATGTTGTGGTATTTTAGTACCACATTCACCTAAACAATTGACTGACATATGCCAATGTGCCGCAAAACAAATTTAACGATATGAATGATTGCATGGCATAAGGTGCACCAAAAAACTCACCCACTCCTCAATATTCAAACTACATGCTATGCACATGGATGAAACATTGAATGAGAGGGATGATGGTAACTGTGGGGAAGGTAATGGCAATGAGGGTGACAAGTCATGTGACTCCAACATGCTTAACATGTTGTTTACAAATGATATATGTCGATTCACATTCTTGAACTGATCCTCTTGCAGTTTGTCTTCAACCTGTGTATGTAACAATCCACATGATCAATATTCAACCTTTCAAAAATACTCCAACCAATGCCAATAGAGCTTAAATTAACTCTAGTTTAGGCACCTTGTCATTTGCATCTAGTTCAACCCCAAATAGCTCCAAATTAACAGTATATATCTAGATTTGCATCTCCAATTGAATCTTCCTCTCAAGAGCCATTCCCACATCACATTTCAATTCCTCTAGAGATGCTTGTAACTTTTTTCTCATATCATTGATTGTTGAACTCACTTTAGACTTAGTTGCCTTCGATACCTTGGCTTGATCCAAATCAAACTTGACCCTGTCCAACTTAACCTTTTCATTATCAACTAACAGTTCTAATGTACATATAAGCTTAGCACCCTCCACTTTCCTAATGATAGAAAGTGCCATACATTGTGGAACATGTAACTCAACTACATCCTGTTTCTGTTCTTGCAAGTCGGCATCCACCAGATGCTCTAAAATCGATGAAGCATCATTGTTTGAAAAATTGTAAAACCTTTGCATCTTCAATTGTAGTGTACCCATCTTCCTACATCTCTCAACAAATGCTTCTATAGCTATAGCCCACGGAACCTGATCCATAATTGGATTTGTTGATGTTTGTGCAGTAGTGAAGCTGTCAAATGCAAAGGCTCTTGCAAACTGTACAGACAATTCATAGTTTATTGGTATCTTCTGGCACACCTTCTGATGCAACACCATCACTACATTGTATAACTCTGGCCAGACATTTTCACCTTCATTTTTCCCTTGACTCAAGTTACTTTGAACATAGATAACCAATTTGCCTAGTAATTGATTTTTCTAATATAATAGTTGGATCTATACCAGTGATAGAGGGGCCATACACGATGTTGAATTCTTCTTTTTTTCTAGAAAAATACGTTGTGGTTTAGCACTTTTGGATATGGTGGATATAACCATCCATATCAACAATGTTAATTATTGGCCATGAGTGCAACTAAGAAGGTGCATCTTGATTACTAAGTTGAAGAAATCAAATGAATGAGGGGTTTACCTCGTCCATTGCTTGCGCTTCAACATCAGACTCCTAACCAATGATGCCTCTCCTCTTTCAAATATAGAAGCTCTTACATTAGAACCAAGAAACATATTCCTAATCATGGCCATGTGAGCACCTAAGTGATGCATGCATGCAATGCTAGAAGCGATAAAAACCCATTATTTTAAATTTTTCATACCTGCTCACACTCATTACTAGTGTTTCTACTTCACCTTTGCTTGATGAAACATCTTCGTTTATGGTAGCTTTCTCTTGCGACTGACAAAGTTGCTCAGACCTTCTATGTTCCACTATTGCAGACTCCATGGATAGCTATTTTGTGCAAGACATGACAAGTAATGACATTACTCTCGACATTCATGTCATGATAGCCTACCTTTCACATGAGTAATGTGGATATTCAAAAATCATTTCCATGATTTTGAAATATCTACATGAATGATTGTACATCAAACAGAGGATATTTTAAATTTACTTTCCCCATATTTCAAATAGCTTTTGAAATAGCTAAATTGCAATGCACATAAAAGTGGTAAATAGTCCTAAAAGGTGTTCACATTAACATGCTTTCACCTAGTATGTGTAGATTATAATTCAAAATTTGATTCACAAGAAATGATTTAGACATTAGACAACATCCTCTAAGAGGAATTAGACCAATTGTAATCAGGCTAAGAGCTCTTAGTGTTTCAAGGTGAGATTTCAATCCATAAATAGAAAGTTCTTCAAAGTTACTTCTCAAGTAAATATTCTATTTTGTATCAACTTGTTCATTGAGATGTTATAAAGGACATAGGGTGTTTTATTGCACTAAGTTGAAGTTCCTAAGTTGATCCAAGCCTCCAAGTGGTAAAGGGTTCTCTACTAGCACCAAAGCAAGGAAGAATCATTTGTGGAATGAATTCAACCAAATGAAGAAGACACCTAAGCAAACAATCACAAATTTTGTTACCAAAGTTGAGGAGGTTGCATATCAATTAGCATCAATTGGAGAGTTGATTCAGGATGAAGACATTATGATGTAGATCCTAGATGGCATTAGGAATGATAGGTAGTGGCACTCATTCAAAAGTGCCTTTGACCTCATCATGGATGTGAAAACACCTGTGTCAAGGCTTCAAAAAGAAAGTGAGCGGTGAGAAACATGGTAGGCTCTTCACATTTGAAGTGGGTGAAAACAAAAATGTAGATCTATACAACTTTGGGTCTCAAACCCTAAGTGAGCTAGAAGTGTGGCATAAGAGGTTTTCTCATGCAAATGAAAGAACACTAAAGGATGTTTGTAGGGATCAAAGTGTTATAGGGCTGCCAAACATCTCAAAGAAACATATGATCAACAGATGTGATTAGATTTTGAAATCACAAAGACAACCTTACTATAACAAAGGGTACATCCACAACAACCTTTTGGACTTAGTACACAAAAATGTGTGGGGACCAAGTCAAGAACCATCATTATCAAGATCAAGGTATTATGTATCTTTTTTTGAGATGGACAATCTTATACTTTATCAAGAACAAGAGTGAAGTGTTTGATCTCTTCAAGAGATATTTAGCACATGTAGAGAATTACACTGACATGTCATTGAAGAATCTTAGATCTCATGGAGGGGGAGAATATTTCTCCAAAGATCTTGATGAATATTTGCATGATAAAGGTAACAAGAGAAAGGTCACTACTAGGTATTCTCCCCAACAGAATGGTGTTGTTGAAAGGAGGAAAAAAACCCTAGTTGGGACAACTAGGACTATGCTTGATGAAAAGAAGCTACCACATTATCTATGGGCAGAAGAAATATCTATTGCAATATATCTTGTCAATAGACTACCATCTGAATAACTGCAAGGTATGAATCCATATGAATCTTGGAATGGCAAAAAGAAAAGTCTAGATCGTTGCAAATTCTTAATTTTTTTAGCATGTGCATATACCTTCATAAATAAGAGAGATATTGGATGAGAGAGCAACCGTGGTTGTATTCATTGGAGATGATTCAACACAAATGGACTACATATTTTACAATCCAAGTAGAAAGCAATTCACTACAAGCATGGATATTGTATTTGAAGAGCACAGGTCCTAGTATTAAGAAGACAAGCAGAAGGTAAAGCTACCCTATGACCTTGATACCAATTTTCTTCCATTAGATAATAAGAATGATGCACAAGTGTGGGACTCTAGAAGTGATTCAGAAGTAGAACAAGATGATAAAGAGAAAGATAACAAACTCTGGAAATCCAAATGGAAGGCCAAAATGTAGGAATGTGGAGAATGCTCCAAGCATACTCCAAGAATATCAACAAGAGAACTAAGACAACCTAAAAGGCATGGTTATGATTCTACACTTGTAACTAAACATATCATATATTTGGCCAAAGATTCAATTTTATAGCAACCCTCTACTTATGAACAAGCCAAAGGTAACCCTAATTGGGAGAAATCCATGAAGGAGGAAATTGAAGTTCTAAAAGAGATGGACACACAAGAGTTGATTCCTATGCAAACCAACAGAAAGGTAATAACCTATAGATGGGTGTACAAATTGAAAAGGAATTTAGATGGATCTATTTGCAGGTATAAAGCCAGATTGGTTGCGAAGGGATGTGCTCAAACACAAGGCATAGATTATAAAGAAACTTTCTCACTTGTGACCGAAATTACCACCATTAGAACCTTGCTTAGTGTTGCACCTGCAAGGAAACAGAAGCTACTTCAACTTTGTGAATAATGCTTTCCTCAATGGATGGATCAATGGGGAGGTACATATGTCACAATCCCTAGGGTGTGAAAATCCTAATTATCCTAATTATGTATGCAATATTAATATAACATTGTATGGTCTAAAACAAGCCCTAGAGCTTGGAACTATAGATTGGTGACATACTTGTAGGATCAAGGTTTCTAAAACAAGCCCCTAGAGCTTGGAACTATAGATTGGTGACATACTTGGAACTATAGGTTGGTGACATACTTGTATATATATATATATATATATATATATATATATATATATATATATATATATATATATATATATATATATATATATATATATATATATATATATATATATATATATATATATATATATATATATATATATGAAAACCCATCATTATTCATCAAAACGATTCATGATGAGATTATCTATTTATGTGTCTATGTAGATGACATAATTATGATAGGTGTTGATGTGATTGGGATAGAAATAATCAAGAATCACATGTAGGTGGAATTCAAGGTCAGTGATCTTGGAGAGCTCACATTTTTTCTAGGGATACAGGTTATCTATACAGATCAAGGGATGTCCTTGACTCAAAGAAGGTATATTCAAAATCTAATTTTGAAGTTCAACATGGATAATGCCAAACCTATAGGATTACCTATGGAGTTGAACCATAAACTTAGTGTTTATGAAGGAGAACACATAGAATATGTGAAATGATATCAAAGTATTGTAGGTAGTCTAATTTATGCTACACATACATAGGTAGATATATCTTATAGTGTTGGAATGCTTAGTCAATAAATGAACTCTCCAAGAAAGCCACATATGGATGCAACTAAAAGAGTTCTTAAGTACCTAAAAGGCACAATCAATCAAGGTATATTCTACTCTTATACATCTCACTTGGATATCAAATTTTATTGATATGTAGATTGGGCAAGATCTAAGGATGACATGAGAATTCTTTAGGATTTCTAGAATTTGCAAGATCAAAACTTGTCTCTTGGAGTTGTAAGAACAAACCCACAGTAGCACTTTCCTCATCTGAAGTTGAGTATAGATCCTGTTGGAGTTAGACGTCTGCGGAAGCACTCGAACAGCACAAGGAAGAAGAAGAAGCTTGGAGCACAACACACAATACTGAATGTATTACTAGAGAATGTACAAAGATAAGTAGCCCATTAGGGCAATGGGCCTATATACAAGCCAGGGCAAGCATCCAACAGCCTGCTTATAGAGAACAGCATCAAATGCATCTCCAGCATCATGAAGACTCAATCGTAAACCTATCTCCATAGGAGTGGAAATAGGCTTACAGTCTTCAAGGCCAAAACGCTACAATAATGTGTCAATATATTTCGTTTGACACAAAGCCATTCCACCATCAACGTGCATAAACTGAATGCCCAAATAATGATGCAAATGCCCCAAATCAGACATCTCAAATGAGGCATGCAAATCAGCCTTAAAATCAGCAATATGCTTCTCAATAGGACAAGTGAGCAACATGTCGTCAACATAGACAACAATGATCAGAAGCACATCATTAGCACGCTTAACATATAAGGTACTTTCAGTTGGACTGTTCTCAAAACCATGTGCAATCAGATAGGCATGTATCTTCTCATACCAAGCACGTGATGCTTGCTTTAAACCATATAATAGCTTCTTTAACCTGCACACCTGGTTTTCATGCCCTTTCTATAGAAAGCCACAGGGCTGAAAAACATACACTTCTTCATGTAAGTCATCCTTCAGAAATGCAGTTTTAATGTCCAACTGATGTAGATTCCAACCATGATGGGCTACAAGTGCACAAATGCTCCGAACAGTAGTCATACGGCATGTAGGTGCAAAGGTCTCATCGAAATCAATGCCTCTTTCTTGCGCGTAACCCTTTGCAACAAGCCTAGCCTTATACCTGTCAACTGTACCATCAGGTTTACGCTTCAGCTTGTATACCCACTTAGTGCCAATGGCCTTCTTGCCAGGTGGCAAGTCACATAAAGACCAAGTACCATTCTTCATTATTGCATCATATTCAGATTGCATAGCAGCCATCCAATTTTCTGAATTTTATGCTTCATCAAACGAAACAGGCTCATTCTCATCACAGAGACTAGATGCAGCCATAGCATAGCAATTTGATGCAAAAGAGGCACTATGAGAGCCTGATCGAGTACGATATGATAGAGGTGCATCTAATTTGTTGTCACGCAAGGTCTGCACCAGCCATTTTAGCATAGTTCTTGCCTAATCAATATCAGCTCTCTCAATAAGTGCATCATGCACATCTGCATCAGAAATGGAATTATCTGCATCATCACATGAAACCTGCAAAGGCTGAGAAGTTGCCTCATTAGGACCAGCACTAGATTGTCCACCTATAAAAAGAGGCACCAAAGTATCATACATGTCTTTGGAGCTAACAGAAGTCTCCTTAGTACATGAAAGCAATGGCTGAATAGCATCCTCCATAAAAACAACATCACGGCTAAACAGAATGTGTTTAGTCTGTGGATGATACAGACGATAGCCTTTACTTTCAGAACTATACCCAACAAAAATACATTTTACTGCTTTATCATCCAATTTTCTACGATGTTGTTCAGGCACTAATGCATATGCCAAACAACCAAAAACACGCAAATGAGCAACAGATGGCTTGCGGTCATGACAAGCCTCATATGGAGTGATAGACTGCAGTGCTTTAGTGGGACACATGTTCAGTACATATGTTGCACACATGACAGCCTCAAGCCATAAATTATGTGGTAAAGCCTGACTCTTGACCATACACCTCGCCATCTCCATGAGTGACCTGTTCTTTCGTTCAGCAACTCCATTTTGTTGAGGTGTATACGGCACTGTACACTTGTGTTTTATCCCATGTTCAACCAGAAATGCATTAAAATCAGAAGACATATATTCCCCCCCTCGATCAGAATGGAGGGT
Organism: Ceratopteris richardii; assembly: GCA_020310875.1. NCBI lineage: Eukaryota > Viridiplantae > Streptophyta > Polypodiopsida > Polypodiales > Pteridaceae > Ceratopteris > Ceratopteris richardii. The sequence goes on from CM035430.1 coordinate 14,965,178, forward strand.
GCCCATTTTACACGCTGACAGATTTTCAGCCAAAACCAAAAACTGTTTGAAGCACATGAACACTTCGGACTTTGCCTTCAATGGATATACCCATGCATGCTTGGAAAAATCATCGATGAAAGTCACGAAGTAAAGATAATTCCCAAAAGAAGGTGTCTGCATAGGACCACAGACATCACTATGTACAAGCTGCAATTTTTGAGTAGCCCGAACTGAACCATCTTTTGGAAAGGACGAATGCTGCATTTTGCCCAAAACTTAGCCTTCACAAACATGTTTTCCAGGTGCCTCAAGTTTGGGCAAAGAGGACATCATTTCAGATTTCTGCAGGCGTAGCAAACTAGCAAAATTTAGATGACCAAAGCGTGCATGCCAAAGCTTTGCATCTGACATAGCCTGAGAATCATTTACTGCACATGCCAAATCATTTACAGATCTTCCATAGTCTATGAGCTTATACAACCCACGACATAAAATGCCAGAAGAAATAATCACATCGCCATTTGACAGATCATGAACTGTACACATGTCATCAACAAATTTCACAACCAAACCAATCTTGGCTAATGGAGAAACTGATAACAGGTTCTTCTTGATCCTTGGCACAAATAAAGCATCTGGAAAAGTGAAAGAACTACCATCAGCAATAGTCAAAATGATCTTACCAACTCCCATAACAGGATAAGAGGAGTTGTTGGCGCATGTAAGAGTATTCCCTGTAGGGGCAGGCTCGAGTGAAGAGAAGAATTTGTGCTGCGAGGTAATATGTTTGGTCGCCCCACTATCAAAATACTGGCAAACATCTGAGTCTACTGCAGACATGCACTGCTCATGAGAAGATGGGTCAAAACTGCAGATAGTATTAAACGCCCATTCTTCTTCCTGCACAAGATTAGCAGACTCTGTTTTTGGTGTAGAGGCCTCTGCAACAACGATTCTAGCCTCTTTCTTCTTTGCCTTTTTAGCAGCCAGTTTTGGACAGTTCTTTATGATATGATCATTCCCTTTACATTACTTACAAAACAATTTCTATTTTTCTGATTTCTTCTCATCTTTATCTTCCTTCTTCGAATTAGCAGATTTCTGCTTACTAGTTGAAGAGCTCCATTTTCCTTTGCCCTTCTGATTAGCCAGGAAAGCTTGATCTGCAACTCGCATAATGGACCTGTTCTACCTAGACCGATCTTCCTGCAATAGAACAGAGACTAACCCTCAAATGATAAGGCATTTGGATTGCCTTTCATCATCAACCGAAGAGTAGAAGCAAAACTCTGATATGAATTAGGAAGACCATTTAGAACGGTCTGCACAAGTGAGCTATCTGGTATAACCTCATCAGCAAAAATCAACTCTTCTTTCAAGTCTTTGATCTTCATTAGGAAACTGCCCATAGAATCACCTTCATTCATGTGCTCACTCTCCAACTGTTTTCGGAGGTAAGCAACACGAGCCTCTTTCCTAGCTTGGTACAATGTGGTAAGTGTATCCCAAGCATCCTTAGCTGTTCTACAAGAGCGAATGTGAGGAATAATGGCACGTTTGACAGACAAAGCTATCAATGCATGTGCCTGGGCATCTCTGCCATCCCAACAAATCTGCTCTGCAGTAGGTGGAGCAAAAACGCGCACGAACAGGAATATGCACAATATCATCATCTTCAACACCTTCTACATCAGCTTCAGTTCCTGCAGTTGTAACAGTTGCGGGTGTGATAGGAATTTTTTCGACACCCTGCACAATGTTCCACAGTCCTTTTGCAACCAACACATGTCGCATCATATAAGCCCATAACGGGTAGTTGGTACCATCCAACTTATCCTCAACAGCCAACATATGGAATACTTCACTGCTTTCAGCCATGGCCAGTGACTAAAATACCTTGATGCAGAAAATTGACTGTATCTCAAAAAGTTGAACAGAACTGCCCAGACGAATTCTGCTAGATCTGTACCAGACTTCGAGATGCTTATACTGGCAAACAGAAACTGGTATATACTTTGGCACAAAAAGACAAAATAGCCTGCACAAGCACTGTGATAGTGCGTTTGGAGGCCGAAACGAGCTCAGATCGTGATTTCGGCACGACACAACAAAGCTGTTTTGATCTTGGAAACATGCTGACTATGCTCACCAAAATTTGTGCGATTCTGAGACTGCAAATAGAGGAGTGTCGACAACACCCTAGATAAAGCGACGACCTGCTCTGATACCAATTGTTGGAGTTAGATGTCTGCGAAAGCACGCGAATAGCACAAGGAAGAAGAAGAAGCTTGGAGCACAACACACAATATTGAATGTATTACTAGAGAATGTACAAAGATAAGTAGCCCATTAGGGCAATATGCGTATATACAAGTCGGGGGAAAAAAACCTCCTAAAGAGGGAAAAACGTGTCCCGACAGTCCTAGAGTGTTCACACACATCACTACCTAAATATATCAACAGATCCTTAACAATAACCATGCAGGAAGCCATATGGTTAGAGTTATATACAGATTTGGGACTTGTGAGCTCCAATCCTCACATTTTTTGGAGACGACTTAAGTTCAATGCATGTAGCAGCTAACCTTGTATATCATGCAAGAACAAAACATATGGAGGTTCATAACCATTCTATCATGGAGAAACTCTTATCAAAGGAGATTGATTTCTCATTTGTTCTAGCAGGTAACCAAGTGGCAAATATGATGATCAAATATCTAGTTTGAATAAAACTTTGTAGGTTCAAAGCAATTTCAAGCATACAAGCCATTCTAGATGGAAGACTCAAGCATGCTTTAGCTTGCGAGGGAGCTATTAGAACAACAAGCCTTCACCATGTTGAAGTAAGAACTTATCATGGACAAACTAAAGTTATTTCTTGGAATGTACTTTAGCCTTTTGGATAGTCATAAGGCTTATACGTTGAAGTTCCTTCGTTGAAACAAAGTCTCCAAATGATAAAGGGTAGGTTCTACACTAGAAAGTTGAACCAAACCTCGTCACTCAAGGCACCACCTTTCCTCTGTGCTCTTTCTTTCAGGCACATTCATGCATGTCTACTCCTCATTACAAAATTTCAGCCTTGAAACATTCACTAAATATAAAGGCTCATCTTTCAACGTAACTATGTGGGCTACTCCTTGTGAAGAGAGATGGTGGATGCAATCCAAAGATGAGTAGGTGCTGCTACAACCAGCTTCACACCAGCCAACTGAGACTTCAGAGTTGATTAGTAGACCCTTTGAGCTTCCTAAATCCACCAAAATATCAGCCAAGTACTTTGGAACATGTATCCCAAAAGTTTAAGTCAAGACAGACTAGTTGCGAAATGACTAGCTCCCAAAACTTGCTATTTTTGGACATACACCTGCTGGAAAAAATGAACAATGCTCTCAACCTGGTAGGAATTAGAAAAATTCCTTTTGGTAATAGCAAGTAGACTTAACAAGCTTCCCAATCCAAGTTAAAACACTTCAAATGATGGACTGAGCACTGAGAAAAAGTTTCATCAATTTCTGGAACATTCCCATAATTCTCGGGGCTCTGCAGAGATAGACCAGTAAACAGTAAAATGCAGATATCTCCAAAAGTATTAATCCAATAACCTTGAAAATTTATATGCACAAAGAAGACAGTACAAGCTATCCAACGCAAGTTAAATCACTGAAAAAGGTTCAGTAGAACTCGAGATATGAGCTTCTGAAGTTACTGCTCTGAGTGAGTATAGCAGAGAACAAAACAGAGAAGTAGATGATGATAAATGTATAGATTCACATATGATTACAACCACATTGGCAATGAATCTTTGCACAATGGGAGTATAATGATAGAGCTATGGAGTAAGCTCTTCAATCTCTACAAAATGACATCAAGTGGTCACGTACAAGGCTTGCTAATTGCCTCTTCCTTCTTGCTCCTTTTATAGCTATTCTTGGAGGGAGTTTTGAATTCGAATTCGAATGGCTCCACCTAAAAGTGATCCCCAAAGTTAGGAGATATTCCCTCAGCTCAAAAATTCGTGATTTTAGTAGTTAGAGCCATGAGTTTGCTTTTACATCATGCATGAGGTAAGCCAACCTTTTCCTTTTTTCTTTTTCCATTTACAAAAGATAAAATGTACTCTTTTACAAGAGGTGTTCACATGACTACTCATGTGACTTACAAATGAGGATAATATCAAATATATCAAGCATGTAGGCTTGGGCAAAATGCACCAACAGCTCCCCCTCAAGCCTAACATGCTTGGCCTTCAAATAAGTCTTCAATTGTCCTTGATTTCCTGCAAGCCAATCATCAACTTGAATCTACTTAATTTTGTACCATCAAGAGCTTTAGTCAACATGTCGGCACATTGCATATCTGTAGAGACATAGGATAGTTGAATATCCTTGCTCATTAGCTTTTCCCTTACGTAATGGTAGTGGACTTCAATATGCTTGGTTCTAGCATGGTATACCGGATTAGCTGCTAGATGTAGTGAGCTTGTGTTGTCACCAAAAATGTGAGGTGTTGAAGAATGAAGTCCAAGATCTGTGTACAAAGACTTTAACCACATGATTTCTTGAGTTGCATTAGCCAAACCTCTATATTCGGCTTCGGTAGACGATAATGCCACGGTTGGTTGCTTCTTCGATGACCAAGAAATGATTCTTGAACCTGCAAATGATATATACCCTGATGTGCTTCTTCTATCATCTTTAGATCCAGCCCAATCTGCATCTGAGTAGACCTTTAGTTCAATATCTGAAGTAAATGAATAAAACAAACCTTCATTCATGGTCCCCTTTAGGTACTTGAGGACTCTCTTTGCCGCTTCCATATGTGGTCTTCTCGGCTTATGCATAAACTGACTCAATATGCTAACACTATAGCATATATCCACCCTTGTGAGTGTTGCATAGTTCAAACTTCCAACCAAGCTTTGATAGCTTGTGATGTCTTCAATTGGCTCTCCTTCATAAGCACTAAGCTTATGATTTTGCTCCATAGGTGTACCTGCACACTTGGTATTTTCCATCTTGAACTTGACAAGCATGTCATGGACATACTTCCTTTGTGTGATGTATATACCTGAATCTGTGTAGATCAACTCCAATCCAAGAAAATAAGTGAGTGGTTCAAGGTCACTTATTTTGAACTCCTCCTTCATTTGACTCTTTACCTATTTGATTCCTTCAAGATCATTGCCTGTGATAATAATATCATCAACATACACACATAAATAGATCACTTCAGATCCATTCCTCTTTATGAACAAAGAGGTATCCGCCTTGCTAGCTTTGAATCCTTGGTCCTGCAAATAAGTCACCAATCTCAAATTCCAAGCTCTTGGAGCTTGCTTCAATCCATACAAAGCTTTCTTTAGTTTGCATACATAGTTAGGATGGTGTGCATCCTCATATCCAGGAGGTTGTGCCATATACACTTCCTCAGAAATCCATCCATTCAAGAAAGCATTCTTTACATCAAGTTGATAAAGATTCCAATTTCTAGATGCAGCAAGACTAATGAGAACCCTAATTGTAGGCATTTTTGCAACAGGAGAGAAAGTCTCCTCATAATCAATACCATGGGTTTGAGCAAACCCTTTAGCAACTAACCTTGCTTTGTGTCTATTTATACTTCCATCTGGATTCCTCTTGATTTTGTATATCCATCGAGATCCGATTATCTTCATAGATGGCTTGTTAGGTACAAGCTCCCAAGTGTCATTCTCCTTCAAGGATTCCATTTCTTCATCCATTGCATCTCTCCAAGCTTTCTTGCTTTGTGCTTCTTCGAATGTGGTAGGTTCTTCATTGGTTGAATCCTTTGCAATGTAGATTGAGTGCTTGGTGACCAAAGAAGTATCATAACCAAACCTTTCTGGTTTCTTCTTCTCCCTTGAAGACCTTCTAAGTGGTTGATGTGAGCTCTCCGGTCCATATGTAGCATCCTGCATCTTTGCTTTACCTTTGTTCTTCCATAGCTTTAGTCTTTCCAAGTCTTCTAGGTCAATCTCCGAATCACTTTCTTCAATCTGCTTTGGCTCCTTTGGTTGAAGTGATGGAAAATCTTCATCCAAGTCATATGGCAGCTTCACTTTCCTGTCATCATCAAACCATGATTTTTTTTCATCAAAAATTACATCTCTACTCACAGAAAATCCTTTATTGGTTGGATTGTACAATCTATATCTTTTTTTGTTTTGATCATAACCAATGAATACACACTTCTCTGCCTTGGGATCCAATTTCCCTCTTACTTGAGAAGGAATGTGAGCATAGGCTAAGCATCCAAAGATTTTGCAATGCTCTAGACTAGGTCTTCTTCCATTCCACACTTCATATGGAGTGGTTCCATCTAGTGACTTAGATGGAAGTCTATTTATGAGATATGTGGCTGTCGACACAGCCTCTGCCCATAGGTAGTTTGGCAATCCCTTTTCGTTGAGCATGGACCTTGCAGCTTCGACAATACCTCTGTTCCTCCTCTCTGCTACACCATTGAGTTCGGGTGTATACCTTGTAGTGACTTCCCTTTTAATGCCTCTTTCATGCAAGAAGGCATCAAATTCAGAAGAGAAGTATTCTCCTCCACCATCTGATCTGAGTCGTTTCAAAGTCCTACCTATTTGGTTTTCAACAAGAGCAATATACTTCTTAAAGCAATTAAACACTTCATCCTTGTGCTTCATGAAAAACAGAATGGTCCACCTGCTACAATCATCTATGAAAGACACATAATATCTTGAGCCTGATATAGATGGCTCCTTACTTGGACCCCACACATCCGTGTGCACTAGATCCAAAGGATTCTGATACATATATCCTTTCTTATTGAAAGGTTGTCTATGAGCCTTGCCGAGTTGACAAGCTTCACACTTATAAATCATGTGTTGCCTTGTGATATTAGGCAAACCAAGTACACTTTGGTCCCTGCAAATCTGTTTGAGTGTCCTCTCACCAATGTGAGCAAGCCTTTTGTGCCATATCTCTAACTCTGTAAGAGTTTGAGATCCATAGCTAAACAAAGCTATGTTCTTTGTATCTTCCACTTCAAAAGTGAAAAGCCTTCGTGTCTTCTCTCCTTTGGCAATCCTTCGAAAGCCTTGCCTTGGGTCTTCAACATATGCTCCAAATCGATTGAATCTAACCTGCAATCCTTTTTCAACAATCTGTCCAACACTTATTAAATTTACATGGTTCGAGCATCCCGAATCAATGTAAAATATGTGATCATCATCCTTACCCTTCTTCGCTGATAGATTCATAATCAATAATGAATCTTCTTGACTTTCGTCCTCTGCATAGTTATTGTAATCTCTTCTTCCTCTATGGCTACTTTGATAGTTGTTGTTGTTGTTGTAATTGTTGTTGTAGTAGTTGTTGTTGTTGTAGCCTCCATTGTATCTACCTCTATTTGATCCATAGCCACCTCTATTGAATCCTCTTCCTCTTGAGTTCCTCGGGTTCCTGAAACATTCTTCAGTAGTATGGTTAGATAAGCCACATATGTTGCAAGGTTGAGATGATTGGAATCTCCCCCTGCCTTGCTTTCCACCTCTGCCTCTTCCTCTAGCTCTTCCTCTACCTGCAAAGTTTGCTTGGAAAGAGCTTCCTTCATCTTCATTCTTCCTATTCTTTGACTTGTCCTTGACCTTAGCTTTATCAGAATATAAGGCAGAAGTTTGATTACCTCTTGAGGACTCACCACCTTTGCTAATCTTTGCTTCATGAGTGAAGAGTTGGCCCATGAGTGTGTTGAGGTCGGGTACATGCATATCCATGTATAAATCCATGGCTGTTGTGAATGACTCCCACTTGTCGTCTGCTTTGATTCCATTCATGATTTGTCTTATGATTTGCTCCTCTTCAATTACCTCTCCAATGCTTCCAAGTTGGTCGGAAATCTCCTTCATCTTTGTGACATAATCAGTCACATTTTGCTTCGGGCTTTTCTTCATTGTTGTGAACTCCATCCACAATTGGTTCTTCCTTGCTCGAGTGTTGGAAGAGAAGAAAGAAACAAGTGCATTCCAGGTTTCTCTTGATGTCTTGCATCCCTTGACATGAGGTAAAAGAAAATCAGAGATTGAGTTTAGAATATAGGACCTTGCAAGTGCATCCTTCGAACACCAATTCGAAAGTCCTTCCACTTCTTCATGTGATGGTTGCCCTTTGTTCCTCATGGTTGGCATTGCTTCATCTCCGGATATGAATCCATATAGATTCCTCCCTTGAAGGTAAGCCTCCATCCTTAGAGACCATGACGGGTAGTTGTTTCGATCCAATTTGTCAATTGTTGATGGAAATCCATCTCCCATGTTGCTTGACTATGCTCTGATACCACTGTGAAGAGAGATGGTGGATGCAATCCAAAGATGAGTAGGTGCTGCTACAACCAGCTTCACACCAGCCAACTGAGACTTCAGAGTTGATTAGTAGACCCTTTGAGCTTCCTAAATCCACCAAAATATCATCCAAGTACTTTGGAACATGTATCCCAAAAGTTTAAGTCAAGACAGACTAGTTGCGAAATGACTAGCTCCCAAAACTTGCTATTTTTGGACATACACCTGCTGGAAAAAATGAGCAATGCTCTCAACCTGGTAGGAATTAGAAAAATTCATTTTGGGCATAGCAAATAGACTTAGCAAGCTTCCCAATCCAAGTTAAAACACTTCAAATGATGGACTGAGCACTGAAAACAAGTTTCATCAATTTCTGGAACATTCCCACAATTCTCGGGGCTCTGCAGAGATAGACCAGTAAGCAGTAAAATGCAGATATCTCCAAAAGTATTAATTCAATGACCTTGAAAATTTATATGCGCAAATTAGACAGTACAAGCTATCCAACGCAAGTTAAATCACTGAAAAAGGTTCAGTAGAACTCGAGATATGAGCTTCTGAAGTTACTGCTCTGAGTGAGTATAGCAGAGAACAAAACAGAGAAGTAGATGATGATAAATGTATAGATTCACATATGATTAAAACCACATTGGCAATGAATCTTTGCACAATGGGAGTAGAATGATAGAGCTATGGAGTAAGCTCTTCAATCTCTACAAAATGACATCAAGTGGTCACGTACAAGGCTTGCTAATTGCCTCTTCCTTCTTGCTCCTTTTATAGCTATTCTTGGAGGGAGTTTTGAATTCGAATTCGAATGGCTCCACCTAAAAGTGATCCCCAAAGTTAGGAGATATTCCCTCAGCTCAAAGATTCGTGATTTTAGTAGTTAGAGCCATGAGTTTGCTTTTACATCATGCATGAGGTAAGCCAACCTTTTCCTTTTTTCTTTTTCCATTTACAAAAGATAAAATGTACTCTTTTACAAGAGGTGTTCACATGACTACTCATGTGACTTACAAATGAGGATAATATCAAATATATCAAGCATGTAGGCTTGGGCAAAATGCACCAACACTCCTTGACTCAGTAACGTTGTTCCTTTATATGGTCCTTCACATACTAGAGTGAATGTACTAATGAACTAGTTTGGATCTTAGAAGACCATAGAATCTTGTCATGTTGTGCCTTCCTTTTGCCCAAGGCCGATTCGATCATAAAGCAAGCTTCTTTGTGAATTTCTTCTAATGTGTTTGAAGTGACCATCCGAGAAGAGACTTCATAGGCAATATCTTGTATCTAGTGAAGAGATCATAGAGGACAACATTAACAAAGGGCATTCCTTTGTCTGAAATAATTTCAATGGGGAAGTCGAATCATGCTAGGATGAATTCAAATAGGAACCAAGCTATGGTCGATGCAAAAGAATTGTGAGTAGCCTAAACCTCAACCCACTTGGTTGCATACTATGTGGAGATCACCAAATGCTTTTCTTGCCCTAGCCATGCCATTGAGTAGATAGGTCCAAAAAAGTCGATGGCCCAATGCTCAATCAGTTTCCATCCAAAGGAGATAGTAAGAGGGTCATTGTTCCTTTGGGAAGGACAAGGACTGCAATGTTGGTAGGCATCACACTTCTTTCGCCATTCTTGTGCTTCTTTGAAGAGTGGAAGCCACCAAAGGTCACAATCTAGAATCTTACTGGCCAAAATGTGACCCAAAGGGTGTCTAGCTCCTAATCCTTCATGTATTTCCTAGAGGACCTCTATGGTTTCCTAAACAAACAAACATCGGAGGATTGTTCCGTCATGTATAGACTATACAAAATGTTATTGATGTATTTTTAGCCCCTACATTTGATCATTATTTATCTTTTCTTCAATGTTGTGATCTCTAGGGAAAAATCAGCCTTCGTCAATAGGTCTTGCACTTGTTGATACCGATTAGGAGAGTTGTGAATTTTGAACAACGAGACATTGGGGAAATCATTACGAACTCCATGTTGTGGGGTTGCTTGGGAGGAAATTTCAAGACATGTGATCACAACACATGATGCTATCTCAGTCATATTCAGATTTAAAAATCAAATTCCTAGAAGATCAAGAGCCACCTCTATATTTGCCCAGTAATTTGAGGTTTATTGAGTAAATATTTTAGAGCAAGATGATTGGTGATGAGTACAAACTTAGCACCAAGTAAATAATGTTGAAACTTATGCAATGCAAAGACCATGGCTAAAGCCTTCCTTTGCATAGTGTTTTAGATCTTCTCAACTCTATATAGTAGACAACTAGCATAGTATATCGGGTGCTAGGATTGTCCCAACTACCTTGAGGCTGGAATCAGCATGAATGTGAAATGGCCGGTTCTAGTGAGGCATTGTCAATATGGAAGCCTAGTCTAGTCTTTATTTCAGCTTCAAAAAGGCTTGCTCTTTGGCTTTAGACCACTGAAATGGAGTAGTCCTACATGTTAGTGGAGACAAGGGCTTTGCGATATTTGCATACATTTGAATGAACCTTCTGTGATAGCTCGTGTGTCCTAGGAATGCTTGGACTTCTTTCCTACAAATGGGTCATGGCATCTTGAGTATCACCATTACCTTTTTGCATCCGGTGCCATACCATGCACAGAAACCACATGTCCCAAAAGGGTGCCTTGTGTTACCAGGAAGTGACACTTATGAGGATTTAGTCTCAAAGTGATTTTCCCATCATTTTTGAAAGATGAGAGCAAGGTGGACCAGATGCTCATCAAAACTCTCAATTGGGCTTCTTTTCCCAATTCTCAAAAAGGTGTAGAAATCATCCATGAATATTCATAGGGACCCTAAAAGCAAGCTATTGAAAACGATTGAAATTATTCAATTAAACAATGTTGGGACATTCTAGAGTCTAAAATCCATTTTAGTGTAAATGTAAGTTCCCCAAAATGTTACAATGCTATCTTCAATGTATCCTTGTGATGTATAGCATTCTGATTATATCTGTTGGGTTGGGATATCCATCCAAAATGGTTAGCTTGATGAGGGCCTAAAAATCCACACAGACTCTGATCTTGTTTGACTACTTCTTGGGGGAAATTATCATAGATGAAAGCATGTCAAAATGTTCAATGTGATAAATCCTTCCTCATATAGATTTTGCATCTGCAACCAAGGGAATGATGTGGATTTCAAGTGTCGCAAGAATCCCTATCAGATCCTTATAGTTCCATGTGAAAACATCTTTATAACTCTATAAAAAGGAAGTTGCCTTTTGTAGGAGAATAGGCTCCCCCCAAAGCCATGATGCAGCCAGAATAGGTTTATCTTCCCTTGGTTCTCATAAATATCACAGTTATCTTTATTCCTTTGGTGGTTTTATCACCTTGGTCTCATTCTATGAATTGGGAGTCACTGTAGGTGCAAGTTCCTTTAATTTCAACATTCCAAGTTTCTTTTTGTAGCCATCCCATGGGTATTTCTTCCAAATGTAGTTGTTCTTTCCTTCCATCCTTCAGTGCTAACATAGTATTCTTGTGCTCCTCTAGGGTCCTGTTCTCCCAGTTATTGTGATTTTTCCTTCGAGACTTGCCAAGTCCCATGACCTCTATCTAAGGTTCCTCCTCATTTCTTGTATCATTTTGGTCATAAGTTATTGTATAACATGATGGAGATTCTACTACCATCCATTTTAATAGGTCTTCATCTCCAAAAATAACATTCTATCCCAGGGGGTTGGGTTCTTCATCATCAGGTTCCACTAACAAACTAGCAATACCCATTTGTGCATGATCCAGACCAATTTCTATCTATAGTTGCTTCATCATGTCCTAGTCATGTACTCATATATAGTTTCACTCCTAGTCACAGATGAACTTTGCATGTCTAAGCCATGGTTGTCCCAAGAGCAAGGGAAATCCTCCAAACATGAGAGGAAGTCGTAACACCACAGTCTAAGATGAACCTTGACCCTTGTACTGTGAGTTACATCTTCTCAAGAATTTTGACATGTTGTACCCTACTTTGATCTACAATGGAAACTGTGAACTATGCCTCTCTCGATGGTTTGAGTCCTAGCTTCTTCTTTGTCAATTTAGGCATCAGGTTATAACCCAATCTGCCATCTATGATTACACTAGAGATTTCTTGCCTGACTATCTTGACTATTATCTGAGGTTTGTAGTAGTCGGTCAAAGGGGTCTACATTATAAAATAGTTACTGAGACTCATGCCCATCAAAATTGGTGCTCTCAATGAAGCAATGATGTTGAGAATCTCACTCCCAAATTGAGGGTCCATATGCAATAGGTCATATAGACTTACCTTCTCATATGTATTCTTCAGAATCTTACTCACCAAAAAAGGGGTTGTTGGTATACTTACAATGAGCTTCGGAGTAGCATCTTCTAATTCTTTTTGGTATATCCAAAAAGAATCTTCTATTGTTTTTTCCTACATTTGTTCCCCTTGCTCATCCTTTCGAGATTCTACAGCCTTGCTAGACACTAGAATATCTAGTCTTCGTCCTTCTAATTCAAGATCCTTTGGAAGCTCCCTTTCTCCTTCGGTAAGAGGGGTTTCCACCCAAGTAGATGCCCTTTCTACTCTAATTGACTCTTGCTCTAGTTCAGATCCTTCATTGCCACTTTGCTCCCCTCTCTTCTGCCAATGCATTGGAAGTGTTCTCTCTGGACTAGCTACTTCACCAAAATAGTTTCCTTGCTATAATCTTATACCCTTGCTTTCCACTACCATGTATTTCTCTTTTGCCGACCATTGAGCCCTAGAACATACTCTGAATGGGGAGATCTCTCTTAGTTGTACTACATTGGCCATAGGATCATAGCTATGTACTTTGAGTAGGAAGTGAATCTATCAAGATGTGGAAGGATTGTTAATAGGATTCATGGAAGGCTGCTTTGGGCAATTCTTCTTGTAATGGTCTTTTGACTCTAGATAGTTAGAGCATGGAGGCGCATTTTTTGATAGGATACATCGAGCTTGCACATGATCATATTCTCTACATTTGTAAAACATTATGGCCATTTTGGATGATTCCTAAATTCCGACACCTAATCACTAGGATTTCTCTACATGCCACCATTAGTAGGGGAGGAATAAAATGATGGAATTGTGGGAGCATTACCATGTATGGTTCTGGTGTTGCTACCATAGGTTAAGTCATACAAAACAAGGGTGACAATGACATAGTTGGTTGCCCCCAATACATAGGTGCTTGTGGCTCTGCCATCCCCTTCAAATAGTAATAGTTGAGAGCCTCGTGTCCCCACTTACCACAAAATTGGAAAATCACCTTGTTAAGGCATTCTACCTGTGGGTGCCCTGTTACACTTATGTGTTCATCAAGTGGCTTTGATGTGGACCTTTTCCCTATAGATGGGAATTTTTTATTCTAGTACTAGCTAGAGTTTTTTTCCCCATGTTACCACATACATGATTCACTCATATGTGGTGGTACTTTGTACGTTGTGTTTTCACTCATAATTTTGAAACAACTATGGAGCATAGTGGAAGATATAGATCAAAGACCCGCAGGTTCCTCTACTTCACATTCTACCATCAGAAATGGAACTTCTTCTTCAAGTACAATGGTTACTCCTCCTCCACCTACACAGAAGCAACTTAGATGGGATGGAAAAGATGTTCAAGCTCATGCATTGATTGCACTTTTTTGTGAAGCATCATATAGTTCCACACAGTCATTCATGTTCTACATCAAGACATGCATGGGATACTCTTACTTCTTTGTATGTTGTGCATAATGAAGCACGTGTTGCATACTTGAGGATGTAGGTATGGCTGAAAATGAGTTTGTGGATGTGTACATGACATACATCAAGGACTTGAAAGAACAATTGGAAAACATAGATGAGATTATTATGTATGCATCACTCATCTCTACATTGTTGAAAGGATTACCATAATATTTTCAAAGCTTTGCCACTACACTCTGTTTGGTTGCAAAAGGGAATCCCAATATGTATGCATTTGATGATTTTGTGTCTCTTCTTTTGCAAGAAGATAAGGTGAATAGAAGTGGTCTTATTGAGGGAACACAAGCACTTGCTATCTCACAAAAAGTGAAAAGCAAGTATGGTTCAGCTTTGAGTTGATAAAAAACAAAGCCTAAACCTTCCTCTTCCACTCATTCCTTTAATGATGCTGATTTGCGAAAGAAGAAGAGATGCAAATATTGTCGAAAGGCTGAATATAGGCATGAAATTAGTCTCAAAGTAAAGCATTATTTGAGTAAAAACACATCAATAGGAGGTCAATGGTCGACACACTAACGTTGGATACCACACTAGTATCTTGTGGTTGGATGATGTTTTAGTTTTTTCTTTCCACTTTCCAAATCTTTTGGATTTGACTCAGATATGGTATCTCCTTCTTTTCACAAAAGTAGAGGGTTAGTCAATTGGAACCAAATAACTAAATTAAACATCCCAAATAGATGCTATGTAAAAGAACCCATTCAATCTTCAAAAGATTCTAATTCCAAGATTAACTTATTCATTTGATTTTGTTTCAAGTTAGCTAGCATAACTCTAATGACTTTCTAGAGTTCGATACACTCTAGAACAGAGAAGATAGGAATTTCTCATGAGATTGATAATTCCCAAGCACTTTTAGCTATAGTCTTTTGATAAAAGTGTCCTAATTTAGACAAATTTTCAGTTTGGATTTGGCTGGTCAAGTTATAGTACTGTTGACCAAAAGTAAATGGAAAACTTTCTCCTACATCTTACATAGGATTTTCAAGACCATTCGGACAAAGTAGTCCTCCACTCACGTTAAAAAATCAAGTAAATGTTGGTTGGGAGTGACCCATAGCACCAACATCCAAGCTAGATGTTTGAGATAACCATACTTCTAGTCTTCCAAATCGAATTCAAGTGAATCAAGAGTTCTCAAAGTGTTGCAAAGGATAAGAATCCCACCTTAGTTACTAAGTCCATGCACTAGTTATTCCCAGAAATGGACTAGTAACTAGAATCCACCCATTTTGCATGTTTGTGCCTAGATTGCACATCGAGCAACAAGTGAATTGCACAAGGATGTTTTTATATCCACCCTTATTATTCATTCGCTACTTTGTCATTTGACTAGTTTATCAAAGTGCAAAGCAAGATGGTGTTTTGAATCATTTAGGCAGGGATCCTACCATAGAGATGAAACTTGTTGTTCTAGTTTTTAGAACATGAGGCTCGGGGGTTGCTTATAGTTACTATATATAGCTTTATTTTCAAGGATGAAAATCTTTCCCAAGGGGGCAAGAATGTAATAAAGTATATCTATGATCTAAGGGTCTCATTAGGGGAAAAAGTGAGCCCTACATGGGCCTTGTAAGGATTCCTAATTTTGAGGAATTAAAATGGCTAATCAACTGGATTAAGAAGTTGGGAAATACCACTAGTGGTATTGTCAGTTAAAGTAAAGAATAAAAAAGAAGAATCTTCAAAGGGAGAATTCGTGTGCATTTTCAACCATTAGATTTCTTGATTGTATGGTCACGATTGAATTGGAAAAAATGGGCACTAGAAGACAAAATAAGACCACAGTCTCTGGCAATAAAGGACAAAATAGGAACATCCACGCGAAGAGAGAGAAGAAAATATCACCACTTGTGCCTAATCGCAGGCGTCCGATCACATTTTATTTGGATGGTGGAGATTGAAGGCTAATCTACTGTCACTAAAAGACAAAATAGCTGCACACACTGTCACTACAAGACAAAAGCACGGAAATTCATGGTATGAGAGAGAAAGATCTTCGCGATTCGCATAGCTTTTCGTCCATTGGATGTAAAGGAAGATTGATGGTGCGGATTGAATAGCAAGTGATCCATGTAAGGATCAAGATCTCATCCATTTATTTTTTTCAAGATCCAATGGCTGAAATTGAAGGCGCCTTTTTTTCTTTTGGGAGGAAGCACATCCATTAGATGTAAGCAAAATCTAAGGGCTATAATTTAAAGTGGCCCATTTCTCAAGAAATAATCTTAGCCATTGAATTTTGAAGGCATCCAAGGGTTGAGTTTGAATCCAATGTCTTTCAAAAACTACCTGAGGAACAAAACCACAAATTTTAGCATGTTTGTGTGGTTTTGACTGGCCCAAACCAAGGGAAGCCTACATCTAGCCTAGTAGATTAAGATCCTAGACTGTGGCCACCACCCTTTTCTGATTGGTCCATCACTAATCACTCTCTAATCTAAAAGGCCCATGCAAGGTTCATTTTTTCCCCTAATGTAGCCGATTTAGACAAATCTAAAATCGGACATTGCTTGGTCACTCGTGTATGGCCAAATCTCTTGAGACTAGACTTAAGCATAAGTTCATGTAAACCATTAGTGGACTCTAGGGTAAGGTAGTAAAGCAGTGGTTGAGATCACTTCAACCACTACTAGACTCTAGTGGAAGATATTAATGGAATGGTGGAGATTGCACATGCACTTGTGGACTCTAGTTACATTTGTGGTCCTCATTGATTCAAGTAGCTATATATAGGGGCATAAGGTTGGGAGGAGATTCATCCCTCTAGCATGTGGTGGTCATAATTTGTCAGTCTTGCACATGCCTTTGTTCCAAAGTGATGCACTTGACTATGTCCATGTAGACTAGCCAACTAAGGCTCAAAGCGCTAAAAAATTCTAGCAAAATAGAGCTAAAAAGATAGAGAATTAATAGATAAACGTGGCTAAAATTATCATTATCAGTGTAATACAAGTAATTCTATGATATAAGGGTCTGGACGATTCAAATTGGTCTGAAATCAAACACCGTTTGGTCACTTGCGTGTATGGCCAAAGATCTCAAGAATAGACTTAAGCATAATTTCATGTGCTCTCTTAAACAAGTGATCCACTTAGCCTAGTGGTTAAGTCTCAAGGTTTTGAAGGAGGAGGTTTTGGCTTCAACCCCCATGGGGAGCATGGGGAGAGCATTTTGTCGAAGGAGCTCTAGAGCCTTCTAACTCAAGTTAACATGAATTAACTTGTTAACTTGAGTCCAATGAGACTTAACTCGAGTGGCGAGTACACCAACCACTAGTGGTGGAGGAGATTGCAAATGCACTTGTGGACTTTAGTTACATTTGTGGTCCTTATTGATTCAAGTAGCTATATATACAAGCATAAGGTTGGGAGGAGAGTCACCTCTCTTGCACGTGGTGGTGGTCGTAATTGTTAGTTTCTTGCATTGGTATCAGAGCTAGAGTTATAGGCAAGCTTTCATGGAGACCTTGCTCTCATCACCTTGTTCACAACCTCCCATGGAGAGCTTAGATATTGATCCCTCTTGTCTAGAGAGATACTATGTGACCTTGGCTATTCCACATGCTCACACATTGATTTTTTTTGTGAATTTATTCTCTTAGAATCCTAGATAGATGCACACACCTATCGATAGATTTATTTTGCCTCCCAAAGGGGTTTCAAAAAGGATATTGTGTACACCTCTCAACATGTCCAGTGCACGAGACTCGAACTCAAAATGTAGTAGATGAGAATGCACCGCTTTAACCAAGAAGCCCGCTGATTGTGATGTACTCATTTATCAATAGATCATATTTTAGACAATGACTTGGCATTAGGCACAGGTAAAGAAAACCAAATTCTTTGCTTATGAAAAGCGCCAGGCCTGGGAATAGAACCCATGACATGTGATGTCGATGGTGATGTGTTATCCACGATATCATCTTGATATAGCAATCAGTTCCAACCTACCTTCTTTAAAAAATTGAACGCCCTAACCATGGCAATAAGAGCTCGTATTCCTCTCATGTTCTCCACGTAGATAATTTTTGTTTTAATCTGAGCTCCTTGTGTGCATTTTCCTATTCTGTTCTCTAGTATATCCAAATTTGCACCTGATTTGATGAAGCCCCATGAGCTGAAAGCTATTTGTTGATTTGGCCTCTAGAGAGCTGTGAATCTTGAGCTCTTTGCTTCATCTCAAGTCCATGCTTCATCTCAAGCCTAGTTCAAGTGAAGCATCATCCATTATCCACACATCATCCAAAGGCAAAGGATGGCTTAAGACAAGCATAGTCCAAGAAAGGCTTCTTTTTTTCAAAGAAGAGGACAATAGGAAGCAACAATCTTCAAGGAGGAGTATGTAATTTTTCTCATGGACCAAAGGATGGAGAATGGCTCTTCCCGAGGATCAATGGAAGGACATAGCTAATTGGGAGATTAGTATTCTCTAAGTTGATGTTTTCATTTCAATACTTGGTTTATTCATCGTTTTCATGTAGCTTACATTTAAATATTATTGAAGCATGGTAGTATTCTTCATTTTTTATAATGATTATGCAAATGCTACGAATTCAATGAAAGTTAAACGGGCATAGAAATATTGAGAAATATATCAAGCACTTGAATGCGTCTAAAAGTTCATGCCCAAGAAAAAATGAATGTTGTTGCATTTCTCCTTTCAAAAGAGTGTTTTCATGCACAACACACATTTTCTTCTTGCTTGGAAAAGATATCTGGTGCACTTGAGTTTGTGCACATGTATGTTTATAACTTTTTGAAAGGTAGCAAGTAAATTGTTTGTGCATGGATGCTTGGATGCATGCATGGCAAGCTCAAACATTGCTTGATTTAAGTTCGGTGCATGAAAAGGAAAACACATGCAAACACATGATTGCACTCACATGCATTTGCATGCAAGAACATGCATTGGCATATGAAGAAGGATGGTTTTTTGCTGATTTTTTGCTAAGTAGTTGAACAAATGTACTTTCCTAATCGTTACCTACTTTTTCTAACTCGAGTTAGACAATTAAGGAAAATGGCAAACTAGTTAGTTGCAAATCTCTTAGTTGCTATGCAACTCAAGTAGGTAGTTCACTTTTTCTTGAAACCGATACTGAGATATCACATATTAGAGGTCTTTCTTAGGAAAAGTAGGCTTGCTTGAAGTCAAGCGTTCAATTTTCTTGCTTATTTGAATGACAAGAAAATAGGGCTACTTGCAAATTTCCTTAATGACTCTAAGTCTAGGAACAAACTTAGAGAATCCTAACGATAAGCTTGCATCCAAGTAGGATGATTTGGAATGCTTTTATTTGATTTCATCTCTCCATTTCCCTCATTCACCCAAGGTATTTCCTAACGTCTACATTCAACATTAGCACCTCATTCCATCATGGTTGCCAATATTTGCAATAATTTTTACCCTCTCTCCAAACTGAGTTTGGAGAACAGGGATTCTGAGTAGACTATCACAACATGAGTTCTTATTCCCGACATCCTAATCCATAGACTATAAATAATGGCTTCACTACATAGCATTCACACAATTTCAATAATCATTGTAATACCATAGAATAAGATGAAGAAGTTAACAATATTGCCATTGAAAACTTATGGTATTGAATTCCATAATCCTTATTCATGAAAGGTATATTACAAGCGAATGTATGTTCCACACTTTTGATTACATAAAGATTGATGTCTCTTGTATGTTCCACACTTTTGATTACATAAAGATTGATGTCTCTCAGAGAGCTTCCTCCCTTTTGGAATGTCCACAAAGAGAGAGGGATGTGAATAGACACACAATTGTTTGCCTTCATGCATAATGGAAGTTAAAATAGTTTGTTTAGACCATAAGGGTGTATTTGTACTAAGACTTTCCAAAGGTCCATAAATAACTTCCAAGATAATTACAAACTTTGGTGAATATAATCACTACATATTTTCTAACATACACATGGTTTTTCATTCATTTACCCATTATCATGAGCACTTTTTGTAAGAACCTAGACAATAGAGTTTGATGAAATGGGATTACAAAACCCTTGCATCAATAGTTTACGGTGAAGGATAATTTGCCTAGATTCAAGATGAGATTCTTCACGTATTCTCTCTTATTTTAGCCTTTCACTTATTGTAAGAACCTAAACAATAGAGTTTGATGAAATGGGATTACAAAACCCTTGCATCAATATTTTACAGTGAAGGATAATTGGTCTAGATTCAAGATGAGCTTCTTCACGTATTCTCTCTTAGCAATTTTGAGTCTTGCCAACATTTCATCGACCAATCATTCTAAATATCTTTTCATGTTACATGAAACTAATATATTTTGGAAAGATTTCACCTTCAAAGGTGCTAGTTGGACCAATCCCCCCTGTGGTGATCTCTTTTATATAACAAATGGTCCATGGCCTCTTTTCTAAAGATTCCTCGCATTCTGTTCTAATGTGTAAAGTACATAAACTAACTTTTTTGCAAACCTTCATCCTTTATGTGTGCATCATAACAGGCTTTCTGCCATCTTTTTGTAGCATATATGCCTATAGCAATTCTCAGCCCACTTTCTTACAATTTCTCTAAAAGCTCAACATGGCTTGATAGCTCATGGTCGATCCACTCACATGATTGTGCTACTTGAAATGTAGGAATTCAGAATTCTATAAGTAGAATTGTAATATGTACAAGCACCAAATTGAATAGTGTAATTCCTAGCATTGTTTTGTGAGCAACTCAATAGGCCCAAACAGCATGGTATAGTTTTTGTTCCCAATCAGAGTGTTTGTTACTTACTAGTTTAGTTAAGATTGTACAAAGAATTCTATTAGTGCTTTCTACTTGAATATTCACCGAAGGATGATAGGGGATGATTTCTTATGCACTATTAGAGACTTTGGGCATTCAATGATCTCATTAATAATGTATGTTCCTATATTACTTACAATTTCAATGAGCAAGCCATATCTAGTGAATATTTTCTCGAGATAGAAATTTGGCAATATTTTGCACATCACATCTTCTAGCGGCTCTAATTGTAATCCAGTCAATAAGATAATATGTTTTCATTGTTATGTATTTTTCATGAGAGCCTTTTTGCTAGAGGCTAATCGACCTAACAAAATCAAATCCCCATTGAGCAAATGCTCTTCCATTCATCATAGGATTTAGTAACATTTGATCCTTTTAGAAAAGATATTTTTTCCTTTGACATACATCACATATTTTTGCAAAATGTGTTGAATCCATGTGTAATGTAGGCCACCATCAGCTAGCAAAAGGATCTACTTGGTTTTCTTTTCAATGGATAAATGTCCTCTTGAAACACTTGAGCGAGCCATTTCTAAAATATGCAAATATTTGATCACATGCATACATGTATGTAAGACATTATCGTTTCAATGCTTATAAAGTTGATTTGCAATCATATCATAACCTCTAGATTCTTCTTTAAGTGACTTCTTTCTTGTAGGAAATATTGAATCATGTAGATATTCAACTATGGAACTACTCCAATCTAGTGCTACAATGACTTGATATAGCATAGAATTTTCTTTGATGGCATATCAATGCAAAACTAATAACCACTACAACAATCATGAATGTCTTTAGCCATGTTTGGCCAATATACACCTAATTGTGTTAACTTTTGCAAGGTTTTGGTTTGGTGAAAGTGCCATCTTGAAATGTGGGCTTGTTCAATGAGATTTCACTTCTCATCATCATCTAGACATCAAGATAAGATATTGCATTCATCTCTTTTGTAGATGATTCAAACAATAATTTGATACCACTTCTAGGTTGAACAAATAGGAATTTTTGCATGGGTTAAAACACATATATCACACTATTTTGTAAGTGTAAGTTATTAGATATGTGTTTATACATTGAATACTACTGATATTTATATGTAATTTTGCATCACATTTTGTATGCAGTTGGATTCAACTTTTTGGATAAATATTGATCATTTTCATTATGGAGCACACAAGCAACATCTATGTATTTTAAGAAGTCAAAACATGGAGGAGGAAAACATAATACCAATATTCTTCAAATTGGTTTTACATGTGAATAGGCCACAAGAAATAAACAACACAGGGTAATCTATCTTTATGGAGAATAGTTATGAAAGTAACATCAAGTACTTGATATAAGGTATACAAAGAATTTTTGCAAGATCCCATCTATTATGTTGGGTAGCAACACTTCATTGAAAAGGGACACGATGGATCACCCAAGAAGAATCACAAACTTTGGTATAAGGTGATAAATAAATACAATAATTAAAATTTTTTTTAGTCGCTTTAAAAAATTATGTGTATGAAGTGAGTCTCTCAAGTCATTTTTGAGTTTATGCATGGCAACAACCAAGCAAACAGTTAGTGTGGAGTACATGCTTATTTTGTTAGTATGAGATCAGCATAGAACTCTAGCTCATATCTATCCAGTTCATGTGAGCATGGATACTAAAGCTATTGCAAACAAAAGGGATCAAGCAATGAAATCCACTACCGAAGAACATAGGAATAAAGGAGATAATGTGAATGTGGGAAGGATGGAAGCTCATGACTAGAAACAAGACATCTTTGATTGTCTTGGCACCATCAATTGTCCAACAGCACATCTGTACAACTAACAATGTCTCACAAAACTTTGGTTTGGTTTTGGTGTTTTGTGTCTTCGGTACTTTTGTGCCATCTCAATGGCCAAACGTTTTGGAGTTGCATGGTCTCCATCGACTTCAATGACTTGGGCATTTTGGTCTTAGGGCTCAACAGCAATGTGCATTCTAATCACACCCTTAGTGGCCATTTTGTAGATTTCTATAATAAGTAAGATCTTGATTTCTTCGCGATGCCTAGCATTATTTGTCACATTAAGTGCTTCCATCCTTCATGTTGTTAAACATATCTCTACACCTACCATGCCTTTCTAAAGACAAACCTGATATTCCCACATGCAAAAGGGACAGTCCTAAGTGGAAAGTCATCACAATCATAGAACAACATGGTGTACAAGGTAGGAGGACCTTGAAGTGCTATGGTGGCCAAGGCACATTGGGACATTATATAAGGGCCATGCAGGAAACCAAAGGTAAGGAGATTAATGCAAAAAAATACACATAGGCACGTGTAGATCAATGTGATTAGGCATCTGCACATTGGCAAGCGTAGTTGTGCTTAGGGAAGAGATTGTGCTCACGTATTAGTGGAGGATATCATTGCACACTATATGCTAGATTTGGGCTAGCTATCGATAAATTCAAAGCATATATGAGGTACAAGAAGTAGTTGGAGCATAATAGCTGATGCAAATAGGATTGTGAGTAGAAGCAATAGGTTAGTTCAAAGTTTCAAGGCATATCTTTAAAAGGAATCTATGGCATGGAAGCAGAAGATAGAGAGTTAGGTTGGCAATTGGTGAATGTTGTTAGAGAGGGCCTAAAGTTATGCACTCATGAAGTAGAGTATGCTTAGAGGGGAGCGCAAGCAGCTGGCAGGGTTTTGTTGTTAATAAGAAGAAGAAAGCAACTAGGATGTGATCTTCATCTTTGGGAGTTGCAATGGTTAGCACCTTGAGTAGTCATCATAAGAGAACCACATGGTGTCATGGATTGGCAAGGTGGTGATGTTGTGGAAGGTCAATGTCAGTGGGGATCACTCAAACGACTAGGAATTAGATCAGTCAAATCTGCCTCTTCCTCTTTTTTTTTCAAAAATGTCCTATTTCATCCTCCCTCGGGCTACAAGATTCTTGTGAAGCTATGGGAAAAAAAGTAAGTGTTTAGCAAGAATCTACACCTATAGTTCACTAAGGCTAAACGAAGGTGTTTTGTCTGTGACTTCACATCTATGATGGGTTCTTAACAGTTGTATCTTTCTACCATAATCTATAATCAGAATACGTTCAAGAATTTGGGGACAAAAGCATTTGACATTTTGATCTTTGTTTCTATAATTTGCGTTTGACAGTAATATAGCTACATCCTTATCTAATTTCTTTCATATCCTCTTGTAAAATTTTCCAGTCACTTTGTTCAGAGTTTTGCTTCCAACTAGCATAAAACGACAAGGCACAATAGCACATTTTTTAGTAGAAATTCGAAGCATGTGACAATTACATTGAAGGTTTAGAGTCCCCCTCTAGTTTAGGCAATAGTATTGGTGTTGATTGTAGTGGATCAACCCTAATAAAGTAGAGAAGAATCAACAAAATAGTACTCGCCCAATATAATTGCAAAGCAAGCTGTATAATTTTGCATGCACAATGGGACCTAAGGCTTGGTTTGCAACTTGCATCTGTTAGCCCAATGTTATACTTTATGGAATATTTGGAATGAAGGTTTAATGCCTTGAGGATTTTAATGTGTTTTGTGTTTTGATTTAGCAGGTGGAGATCCATGAAGGTATGAACAAGTTCAAGTGTGAACGATTGTGAACGCGCATGGACTTGGAGATATTTTTAGAGAATAAGTTATTAGTTATTTTTAGCTATTTTAAGCTATTTTTGTAAATAAAGCAAAAGCACACTATTTTTAGTGTGGCCCTCATGTATCTTCCATCAAGGACATAATATGAATTGCCTATAAATACGCATGCTCTCATAGAGTGTCCATGGGAGCATGTGGGGGGAGATTGGACCCAATCTTGTGTCGTCTCTTTTCTCTCTCTCTTGTCTATTTGCTGTGTATATGCTCTGCGGGTTATGATCGTCAACAGTGGTATCAGAGCTTGGACATCCGCAGATATCTGATGTGAGATTGTACATCGCCATCATCATCCCTGGCACCGTCATCTTGGCGAAAATAGTCATCTGGGTCATTCGTTGAGTTTTATTCTCTGCCATCGCCGTTATACGTAATCTTCAGCGTTTTTCAATCATCGTCAACAGAAGAGTTTTTTTCCCAAGGACTAATCAGGCGCTCAGTGATTTGAAATTGTCTGGATTCGCCAGAACAATGGTGACTGCTTGCGCCAAGCGTCTCGCGTGGAATATGTCTTGGCTTAGTCGCTCGTCAACTGCTTTTGAGCCGTCGACGACGTAGAGAGCCCGGATTTCTCGGAGTTTCGCTGCTGAGACCGGCTATTTGTTTTACTCTTCTGTTTGTGAAAAAAAAGAAAAGCGCTGACGAAAAGCGCCTAGATCAATATCGTCCGATCATCATGTATGCAGGTCTATCTACACTTCACGCTCTGCGTGTGCCTCTGACGGGAGGACAGAGATAACTCTTCTACAATTTGAGCTTGGATGTTGCTCAATGCTTCCCCCTCATATATAGTGTTGTCAGTCTAAAACTGATATGTGCGATCATACTAGCCTTGCGCGCGCAGCCGAGTACACAGGACCATGAAGGTGCCACGCTGTCCAGCGTTGTATATAGGATATTACAGGACGTTCGCGCGCTGCTGAAGGAATAATATCACTGAAATTTTCGAATTTTTCTTTTATGCGTAATACTTTTCGCTATTTCATGAACAGCTTCAAAGGACGGCGACGACATGGACAGAGAAAAAAGTGATTAGAGGCGCTCATCCATTCGGTTCTGATGACATCTTCATGTCTGCTATGCCTAATTGATGCACCAACGCTACCACTTGTTGCTACGGATGAAAGGTTTTCTGATGGTTTCATCTGACTCAATCGAGAATCCATGAATGCTTATGATCTCTGTCATACCTTGTCTTCTCACAACAACACGATCACCAAATTCAAGCAATGTTCAGAGCCCTATTTGGAAGCATGCATATGATTGCAATTTATGAACGCATACGATCTAAGAGGAGGAATATACACTTTTATTTCTGGCAATTATGATAAAGTGTGATGCCTGGTAAACCATTATCTGGTGCAAAAGTCTTACGCACAGGAATTTACAAGGAAACTCTGTTGTATACAAGGGCCATTCATCATCAACCTATCTGTCGTTATGCTTGACCCCTAACACTTATAGGACAGAGTTCGACCTCATCTGATGCTGCTCTTTTGAAGCTTTTCCACTCTAATCTTTTTGTTGATTGATGCACTCTAACCACGAGCATATACCTTAAAGGATTTTGTTTATTCCTCTCCTAACACTGATCTGTGCAACAAGTAGTTCTCATCGTTTTCTATGTGAGCTTTATGGTCGTTCTGTTCTCAAACTATTTCAAGGCGCCAAGATGTACACGCGTTCTATATATATGCCACGCTCACTAAACATCCCATGTGGGATATAAGATAGCCGTGCTTCTCCGACTGAAGAAGAGGCCACAGAGATCCAATTCGAGTTTGTTTTTTTTTTTGAATTTCATAGTTAAAACCTTGCCGATTTATACCTTCAACCTCTACTTTATTAGCCATATCTTCAGCATTTAATATCCAAACTCAGAGAATTTTATTTTTTATTTTTTGCTATGAATAAGTCTTTTAGAGATCTTTCCATAGAGTGGCTGCAACATAGCTTCTAGTTTTCAATTCTAACATCAAAGGAACTTGGATTTTACCCAATCATCTTCAACGACCTTTGTCGGAGCATCGTTTTTAAGCATGATTTATTGAGAGCAAGTTCGACAGTTATTTCGATAAAGGATGGATCATCTTCAGCACCTACACATGCCTGCAAGTTCTTGTTTTTTAACCTCCAGATAAGTTTCTTGTCAATTTATATGCATGGTTTCTCTTTTTTTTTTTTTTGCACAGTTTAGACATGGTTTGTCTTGTATGGTGCATGAATTCTTATTGCCGGGACAGGTATGTATTTTTCTTACAGGTTAGCGAGGAGAAAACACTATATTTGTCAGGGTGTGTAATCCCCTTTTGGTCTCTTTGTGCATAGATTATGCCTCTTGGCATCAATATCATGGAAATTATTTGTCATTAATTTTTTTCCGGTTTTCAAAATCACGCCATTATGCTGCCGAAATCTTTACAAAATTCACATGCACATGCATTCAAGTATAAATCCATGATTAATACATCGACTATTATTTTATCATCTCGATATATTCATTTTTTATCATCACTTTTGGATTGCATTTTGACTTAAACCCTGCTAATCATTCACATTCACATTAAATTCCACTTTTTCTAGTTCCATGCATGTTTTTTTTATTTACATGGCATATGCCTATGCTTGTTCAGTGATGCGGCATGTGATTTGGCCATCCATGTCTACTTTATTCTTATCAACTGAGGTCAGTTGCTCGTCAACTCGGCGGCATGTTATACTTTATGGAATATTTGGAATGAAGGTTTAATGCCTTGAGGATTTTAATGTGTTTTGTGTTTTGATTTAGCAGGTGGAGATCCATGAGGGTATGAACAAGTTCAAGTGTGAACGATTGTGAACGCGCATGGACTTGGAGATATTTTTAGAGAATAAGTTATTAGTTATTTTTAGCTATTTTTGTAAATAAAGCAAAAGCACACTATTTTTAGTGTGGCCCTCATGTATCTTCCATCAAGGACATAATATGAATTGCCTATAAATACGCATGCTCTCATAGAGTGTCCATGGGAGCATGTGGGGGGAGATTGGACCCAATCTTGTGTCGTCTCTTTTCTCTCTCTCTCTTGTCTATTTGCTGTGTATATGCTCTGCGGGTTACGATCGTCAACACCCAAAGCACAACATTATTGTTCTTGGCAAGTTTAGGGGGAAGCAAAGACTCTTCAAAAAACCACAAATGGCTTATGAAGATCTTTATGAAGATCTAGCTTCAATCTTATCTCATATTAATATTTAATGTTTCCATTTTCAAACGAGCCTTGGTGGAAGACCTTGAGAATCATGTCAGACGTTTCCTTGCATTATGCAAGAGCCGTGGGTTAGAAGGCCAAGCTGATGCTCTCATGGCCCATTTTCCAACAACCTTAGATGGTCTAGTAGTGTGGAGGTGCATTTATGAGGTTAAGGCTTGCTCACAAGGAGGCCTAGTGCAAAGTTTCTTCAACTTATGGTAAATGATGCTACAACAAGTTATCCAAAACATTTAAACACACAAGTTACTCAATTAACAATGTAAATAGATTTGGAAATAAAAAATTTACCTTGGAAGCTTGTATTCACAACTCACAAATCAATGTTGAAATTGCATACATGTTGAAGGATTCAACAAGCTTGATGAAGTTGATCTTAACACACCAAATTTGACTTCTTCATCATCATCATCATAGAGCCTCAAACAATGTTATTTGTGCTCAAAGATGAAGATTATATTACTAATCAAGATGTGAAAAGATTACAAGTTGATGAATCTCAAAGATTTATAAAGGTTTTCTCACAAATGGAAACTCAAAGGGTATCTCGAGGGTTAAGACTCAAAGATTCTCTAGTTGCACTAAGCACTCAAGTTCCCAATCCTTGGGAAGTCCTTTTATGAAAGGATTTTGGAATAATGTATCCTCAAGTTTTCACAGTCATCCACATCTTCTAGCCTATACGCAAAAGTAAAAGAAGACTCACTACCTTCATTACTTTGGCTAGATGAATTGTTCACGTACATACTCCTTCTTTGTGGAGTCAATTTCTCTTTAACTTCATGAATTTCATTCATTATATCGTCAAGTTTTGATTTAGAGATAGTGACATTTGCATTTTCCATTGTTGAATTGTAAAGAGAAAAGGTATTTTTGGGGTGCTCAAATGAAAGTTCAAAAATAGGATTGATTTGAGATAATCTCAAATCATGTTTAATTAACTTATTAATGACCACTTTTAGCTCATCCCAATCATTGGTTGTAACACCTTCAAGAAAATTAAGTATTTCAATTTGTTCTTTTGAATTAACACATTGAAGGAATAAATCAATTCTTTTATCATAAAGAATAGCTTTATCTAATAGGGATCATTGAGAAAAATTTTCCTCAAATTCTCTTAGAAAGTCTACTATTCCTAATTCCTTGTTTGCTTTTCCTATCCATGTGATAAAAGAGGACCGATTCGTTTATGTTTGATCATTTGTGAAAAAATCATTTGATAATGATATGACAAAATCATTCCAATTTTGATGTTCATATTGTTGGATGCTAGTTCTCAAAGATTGTTTCACTACCCTCGAAAAAAAATTGGTCCAATCTTCTTTTGGAATATCATAGAATTGAGCTTCGTTTTATAAAATTGAAGAAACTTGGCTATGTTCTTGCCTGAAAACTCACCTTTTTCTTTCACAAGTGAGCCAAGCATCAAAAGTATGTGGTTGTTCTTACTTTGAGAATCCATGATTTGAGCGAAATAGTCTTGCAATAAAATCTCCATTGGCTCCTTTGGATTGACCTAAAATTCCTTAGCACAAGAGGTTTTTCATAATGAAAAAGAAGTTAAGTTCAAAACCTTTCCAATACTCAAGCGATAAGCCTTTCAAAATGTAGACGAAAAACACACTCCAAAATTTTAGACTTTGTACTTGAATCTTAATTGTTGTGAATGAAAGAGTTTAAAGGTATACTTCACTTTCTCTCTCTTCTCTCTTACTCTCTTCTCTCTCTTTCACTTCACTTTCTCCCTTTCTTTGTCTTCTATCTTATTCTCTTCTCTCTCTTTCATTCTCTTTCTCTCTCTTCACTTCTCTTTGTCACTTTCTTTCTCTTCCTATTTGTCTTCTCCTCTCTCACTCTTGCTCTTCTCTTTCTCTCTCTTCTCTTCTCTATCTCTCTCTTCTCTTCTCTTTATCCCTCTCAGTCTTCTCTCAGTCTTCTCTCTTTCTTCTCCCTCTTTCTCTCCTTCCCTCTCTTCTCTCTCTTTGTCTCTTCCTCTCTCTTCACTCTTCTTTCTCTCTCTTCACTCTTCTTTCTCTCTCTTCACTCTTCTTTCTCTCTTCTTTCTCTATATTCTCTCTTTCTTCTCTCTTTGCTCTTCTTTCTTCTCTCTTCGCTCTTCTGCCCCTCTCTACTATCCCTCTTCTGCCCTCTCTACTATCCCTCTTCTCTACTATCCCTCTTCTGCCCCTCTCTACTATCCCTCTTCTGCCCCTCTCTACTATCCCTCTTCTGCCCCTCTCTAGTATCCCTCTTCTTTCTCTCTCTAGTATCCCTCTTCTTTCTCTCTACTATCCCTCTTCTTTCTCTCTACTATCCCTCTCTCTCTCTCTCTCTCTCTCTCTCTCTCTCTCTCTCTCTCTCTCTCTCTCTCTCTCTCTCTCTCTCTCTCTCTCTCTCTCTCTCTCTCTCTCTCTCTCTCTCTCTCTCTCTCTCTCTCTCTCTCTCTCTCTCTCCTTCCTTTCTTCGCTCTTCTCACTTCTTTCTCTCTACTCTATCTCTCTTTTATCTTTCTCTCTTTTCTCTCTCTTCTCACTCTTTTCTTCTTCCCCTCTACTCTCTCTCCTCTTTCTTCTTTCTTCTCACTTCTTTCTGTCTACTCTCTTCTCTCTTTTCTCTTTCTCTCCACACTCTCTCTCTCTCTCTCTCTCTCTCTCTCTCTCTCTCTCTCTCTCTCTCTCTCTCTCTCTCTCTCTCTCTCTCTCTCTCTCTCTCTCTCTCTCTCTCTCTCTCTCTCTCTCTCTCTCTCTCTCTCTCTCTCTCTCTCTCTCTCTCTCTCTCTCCCCCCTTTCTCTCTACTCTCTCTTCTCTTTCTTCTCTCATTTCTTTCCTCTCTCTATACTTTTCTCTTCCTCTCACTTCTCTCTCCTCTCTTTTTTTTTTCTCGCACGAAAATACTGGTGATTACCCTTGGTTATCTTTCGACAATACGGAGAGAATATATTGCTTGCAGAATAAAACTCAGAACAGTTTCCTTTCTTGCTACAGGTTTTGAATCGCCTGAAAGCTAATCATGTAGCTGTTGTCCATGCTTTGGAATTATGCCGAAGAAAGGAAGCTTTTAGGCTGGCCATTTTTGTAGAATAGAGTCCATTAATGTGGTTCTGTGTACACCAATGACAAAAACAAGAGCAACGATACTTCCGTAGATGCACAATTTCTCGTTAAAACTGCTATTCATATCACTTATATCAATGGCAAATAACTGTATGCAACAAGACCGCTTGGATGTGCTGGTTATGACGTGACCTTTTTGCAGATTTCAACGAAGCTCGTGATCATCCAGATGATTAATACTTAGTTCTACCACAAACTAAGATTAGTGTTTGACATATTGGAAGAATTATAAAGGCTCTTAAGTTTCCCTCCTGAGAATGGACCAAGCCACAATATTACCGCCCTTGCCAGTTGCTCTTTCTGTGGTGATGTTTATCCACACTCTCGATCTGATCGATGGAATCGCCAAAATACTGGGAACTATGGGAAAAGTTATGCCGTGGTTTTTTCATACCGTCGTTCTGATCTTCCACATGATGGAAGGTCTCTTGAATGGTTAATCACTGTTCTGACTCACCACATCCTCCAAAGACGTTCTCGCTGTACACGTGATTGATATATGGCGTCACTTTCATAAAATGGTTTGACTGTCCCTTTCAGTTAATTGTTGAATCGTCCTCGTCATTTGCATCAGCCTGCATATTCCCCGCTTCTCTGTGGACGAATGGAGGGCATTGTAGAAACATGGAAAAGGACTCTTTGTCCTGAACTACATCTTCTGAAGTTTCAGTGCTTGTGTGTTGAAATTACACTGCCTCTTATCAAAGCAAATCGGAAGGAAATCAAAGCGAAGTAGAATCAGATCTGTTAAACATTCATTCATCAATTCTATCCACTCATGGCATCCGTGAACAATAGGCGAATAAATGTATGAAATAGTTTTCTGTACGATTGCTTACCGTTTCCATTGGCTATGTTAAATATGAGTTATCCTGTGCATATTATGAATCTGGCAACGCTTGAGGATAAGTCGTGGCTGAATTATGCAAAAATCATCTTCACATTCTACCGATGTACCGGGAAATAAAGAATATAGACTCCTGACATCTCTTGATAATTTACCTTCTTCATCTATTTCCATTGCGTTCTCTGTTAAAAATGAGTTATCATGTGCATACTATGAATCTGGGAACGCTTAAGGATAAGTCGTGGCTGAACTATGTAAAAGCCATCCTCACATTCGACCGATGTACCGGGAAATAAAGAACACAGACTCCTGACATCTCTCGGTAATTTACCTTCTTCATCTATCAGCAATGTTTCAGCCGAGCAATTTTCGAGCAGCATTGACGTTTCTCATCCACGTCAGCTTCACATGTTCCTGATTTTTGTGAGCACGCAGATCAAAAGTGTCAGTGATTGTATAATCCTTAATATCTCGACATCAAGAGGAGACTTCTTGATAAATCGGTTCAGCAAAAAGCAAACCAAGGATCGAGACGCGATTCCATGAGTCACAACGAAAAAGATAAACCGGATGATGACTGGACGGGTTCATGTGCGCGCAGAAAGAGTTTGGCAGCAACGAGAGCTTGGCAGTTTGTACTTTGCTTTATACATTTCGATTTTGCACGACTGTTTCATAAAAGCCAAACTGAAATTTGATTTGCCGGGAGTTTCCAGTATTCAACTACAGAGAATACCGAGTTTCATTGCGGTCTCACAAAGGGTCCGGCATTTTCCTTAGATCAATTCGATTCGACATTGCCAGCGATTACAGAATCAGAATTGCATACTCTTGATCTTTTGCGATGAAGGTCGCCTAGTCGATCCTGTCTCGAACTCAAAACCTAAAGCACCTGTCGCTGGTTAGTTGCCTCCCAAGTATTGCGATCGAACTATCGGATTGAAGAGAGGAATCGAATTTAGAACTCAAAGCATCTCATCTTTGAGAAAGAAGCGAGCTCAAAACAGGCAGCGGCCAAAACAAAGTACCGGCAATGAGGAGTTAGGGTTTTGCCTTTCCACTAGCGTCCACGTTCCTGAAATGAAGCATCTTTTTTTTTAGAATATTTTATATAGAAGCTACATAAGCGTAACATCTCGAAGCTTGAGCGAGGTTGGATTCAGATGACAATTCAAATTGGGAGCGGGAAAAGCCTTGAAAATTAATATTGAGTGATTTACAAAGAGATAGGAGCCCTAGTGCAAAGTTTCATCAATTTATGTGAATGTTGCAACAACTATTGATCAAAAACATTTAAACACACTGGTTGGTCAATCACAACAATGTTAATGAGGTTGTAAATAAGAAATTTACCTTGAAAATTTGAATTCACAACTCACAAATCAATGTTGGTATTGCATGAAACATGTTGAAGAAGTCACCAAGCTTGTAGAAGTTGATCATCACGCACCAAATATGACTTCATCATCATAAACCCTAAGATGTATTACTAATCAAGTTGAGAAATGATTTAAAGTTTGATGAATCTCAAAGATCCATAAAGGTTTTCTCACAAATGGGAACTCAAAGGTTAGCTCAAAGGTTCTCAATTTGCTCTAAGCACTCAAACTCTTAAATCTAGGAAGTAAAAAGAACAAATGAATGGACTTGTCCTTTTATAGGAAAAATTGACCTATTGATCCATGCTTGATTTAAATGGACCAACCAAATTCATTTATTTTTCCAATACAAGTGTGTTTTCTACATGATCTTTCACATAGACATTGGAGGGTCGAAAAGTATCAAAATTTGAAACTTTTGTTGCTCCTTGTTCATAATCTTTTTTTCCATCATTTGATTATGGTTGAGCCCTTGAAAATACCTACATGAGCCTTCCTTTGCTTTGAGAACTCCATTTCCTTCATCTTTTCTTTTCTTCACTTCATGTAGACCAATGGTTGAGAATCTTCATGGTTGACAACTCCATATAAGGCTTTGAATACTTCATGTGTTGATGAGGGCACATGGCCACAAATCACTACCACAATGGACAAGTGGTTCAATCAGTTTGAGCAAGACATTTCATGATGTGGTAGGCCATGAAGAATGAGTTTTCCTTCGCTTTGCGACTAGGGAACTCAACAAAACAAGTGCTAGAAAAACGATAAAATTTCCACTTAAGGAGAGATGAGTCCTTCCCAAAACGAATGATGAGGACCAAGGCACTTTGGCAAAGCTACCAGTGGCTCCAGGCAACCTTTTGATTAAAAAAATGGCTAGAGAAGGTGCTTTTGCTAAGTACATGCTAGCATTGAGCACCCCGCTAGAAGATTTTGTGGTCATATATACAAGGATTGAGCAAGCTCGAGTGCACTTCCACGACTTTTCTTCTCAATCTGAGTGATGAAATGAAAGTCCAATGCAAAAAGGATCTACGAGCGCCAAAAAAGATATTGTGGCAAGGTTCAGGTGGGAAAGGAAAGAACTCATGGAAGGGGAGACCAAGGCAAGCCTTTGGTTTATGATCTATCAGCAGCAACAAGGGCATGTTGGGTGTGTGTAGAAGTGCAAGAGACACATGAGAAGCACACAGAAGGAGCACAAATGAAGCAAGACACATAGAGGAGATGGATGGCTGAAATAGCTCTCTCTATTAATTGATTATCAAAATTGAAGTAAGAGTTGAATAATATCCCTAAGTAAAAAGTACCACCACATATGAGTGAATCATGTATGTGGTAACATGGAGAAGAAACCTCTAGCTAGCACTAGAGTAAAATGTGCCCATGTGTAGGGAAAAGGTTCACATCAAAGCTACTTGAGGAACATATAAGTGTAACAAACCTCCCTATATTGAAGGATGTGAATACATACAAGGAGTGATAGATCATCCCCCACTAGGTAATAAGCCTAAAGCTTTGTAAAAAGCTTCAAACTTTTCCTGTGGAAGAGCTTTGGTGAATATGTATGCCACATTTTCTTGTGTAAGCACATATACCAAATCAATATCTCCTATATGAAGGTGTTGTCTCACATAGTGATAATGCACCTCATTATGTTTGGCCCATGCATGAAACACTGGGTTTTGCGCAATAGCCAATGCACTCTAACTATCAATGAGAATATGTGTAGCAACATCAATCTCCATGCAAAGATCCATTGATAGGTGTCTCAGCCATATACACTCCACTATAGCTGTGAAAATTGCCATGTACTCTGCTTCACAAATCGATGTCACCATTTTAAGTTACTTCTTACT
Organism: Ceratopteris richardii; assembly: GCA_020310875.1. NCBI lineage: Eukaryota > Viridiplantae > Streptophyta > Polypodiopsida > Polypodiales > Pteridaceae > Ceratopteris > Ceratopteris richardii. The sequence goes on from CM035430.1 coordinate 15,000,196, forward strand.
CTACCAAGATATGCATGAGTCTCCAAGGAAAAAGCAATTACCGCTAATGGACACATGAGTATCATAATAACCAATCCAATCACTATCTATAGAGCATTGTCAATGCTTAGTGACAGGGCTATGCATGAATTGATTCAACTAGGAAACTACATATTATATATCCTGCCTTGTGTTGCATGCATATATAAGACATCCCACAACTTGCTAAAAAAGAGAAGTGTCAAATGCATCATTGGAATCCTCCATTGGGAACCTAAATGTTGTCTCAACTTGTGTAGAAATTGGCTTGCAATCCTCAAAGTCAAAATGTTGAAGTAGTTTTTCATCATACTTTGCTTGATGCATAACAATTTTCCCCCTCTTTTGATACAAACTGGATGCCAAGATAGTAGCACTAAAGACCATGATAAGTGATATCAAAAGTATGTTGTGAATCAAACATAAGAATAACAAGTTTTGCATCCCATGGCCCAGTCAAGAGTATGTCATCAACATAAAGGACAAGGACAGTAGATCAACCCCATCTTTATGTACATAGAGCGTGCTTTCAACGGGACTACATGTGAAGCCAAGAGCAATCAAGTGCTTATGAATTTTCTCATACCACGCACATGGAGCTTATTTGAGACCATACAAGGCTTTATGCGAGCAACAAACCATATGCTCTTGCCCCTTCATGGAAAATCTAGGAGGTTGCTTCACATAAACTTCTTCTTGCAAATCATCATTTAAAAAAGTTGTTTGTATGTCCAACTGATGCAATTTCCAATTTTGTTGGGCAACCAATGCACCATGATAAAATGGTACTCATGCATGAAATAGGTGCAAAATTTTCCTCATAATCAATGCCATATTGTTGCACATATCCTTTGGCAACCAATCTAGCTTCGTCGCGATCAATGCTACCATCTAACTTTCTCCTAATCTTGTAAATCCACTTTGTATCAATGGCATTTTTTCCTTTTGGCAATTCACATAACTCCCAAGTACCATTCCTATAAATGGAATCCATTTCTGATTGCATATCACTCATCCAATGTGGATTTTTACATGCATCTTCAAAAGTAAGTAGCTCTTCATTACATGCTATTGCAACAAGAGAATAATCCACAAAATTACTTGAAGCATGGTGAGAGCTTGATCTTGTTCTACCAAGTAAAGGTGCACTCACTTTGCTATCTTGCAAAGTCTGATTTAGCCACTTTGGCATAGTTTGTGCACTCTTGATATACATGTGTTCATTATGTAATACATCCTCAACATGTATATCATGTATGGGCTGAATTTCATGCTCATTTTGAGCCATATTTTGTCAAAATGTTCAATCATATGTGGCTAGATATTTCCAGTAGTTCTGACTGCAAGAAACTAATAATTACTACCATCACCATGTGCTAGAGAGATGAATCTCCTCCCAACCTTATGCTTGTATATATAGCCACTCTTGTGGTGTTTGAAGAAGGGGAAAAACTAAGGTTAACATTACCTTAAACATGTTTTGGTCCCTTAAAGCTTCATTCTTTGCTTTCAAAGCCTATTTTTGAAGCATTTTTGGGGTGTCTTTTGGAGCCATTTCAAAGTACTTTTGCACATAGTTCTCTTCACAGAGGTCCAAGAACATCAAGAAGAGTGTTCTTCATACTTCTCTGACAATAAATATCAACCTTTGGAGTTGTGTTTTCAGACACACTCATAAAACTATAGGTTTCTCGAAAGGTGTTGAGTTTTTTTTTTTAATATATATATAAAGGAAGTTCGGCAATAGCCTACTCTCCCGGACTTGAATTCAATAAAGAAAGAAAAGTACAAGAGAAGGGGACTAGTGCCCACGGGACCCCCCAAATCCCACAAAGTAGGGGAAGCTTTTACAAAGGTGTTGAGTTTTGTTTGGGAGCAACCACAACAAGTTTATGCAGGTTTTTGAGCCTAAAACATCAGAGTTGATAGACACTTGTAGGTGTTGTTGGCTAGTTTTTGGGCTGTTGCATTCATCTTTTTAGTGTCATTTTACTCCATATATTGAACACATACACACCATGTATGCCTCTCTGGATACCGCTTATGTACGTCCATGTGGTCATTGATATAGCAGTTACGTTTTTTGCATAAAGCCTTTTATGTTTGATAAACAAGGTCATAGTGAGGTTTTCTTAACTAGGAGACACCCAGATGTCGGGATCTCTTTGATGATGCAGGTGGAAGACTTACCCAACCTCGCCATAGTAGATCTATGATATTTTTTCACAGGTGCTCAATAAGCCTAGTTGGCTTCTATTGGGTAACTGATTGTATGCAGTGGAGTCAGTGATTCACTATACAGGTAAACATGTTAGTACTTGCAGTTTTATGACATTTTGACACTAGTCATATGCTCATTTTGTAGAGGATACTTTATTTTTCCAAATTTTTGGTTTAGTCAACTATATAGTGGTCGATTTACTCCTTGATACACTTATTCATTGGTGTTTGGACTCTTCTACCTCCATTAACATTCTATTCAATTCTCTACCATCATGGCATCAGAGGTCTCAGGCACATCTGGTGGATCAGGGTCTAGTGCCAGTGTTCTAAGGAGGAGCTATAACTTGCAGGGCAAAAACCATTTTGAGATCCAAAAATCTGATGGCACAAAATTTGTTCCATGGAAGAATCAGATTAAAGATGTGCTAATTCAAAGGAGGCAATGGAAGCTAGTAAATGGAATTTCAAAGAAAAGGTTCACACTCAAGATAATGCTATAGATGCTTTGACTAAATCTCTACCACAGGATAGCTTTCAATACTGTTGTCACTTGATGGGGGTTACTTGATATACTGTGTAACATGCCTATCAAGTGGGAGGTATAGTTTGTATACATACACTCACATACTCTTTATCATTCTTTATTTTTCTCCCATAGTTACTTTGGCCATATCAGCCTTTCGGGGGAGATTGTTACCATTAGTGTCCATGTGAAAGGTCAAATGGCCATCGAACACTTCTTTGTATATGTTCTTTAATCAAACATACAATGGCCTAGTTAGTCACAGACTGTAAGTTCGACCGCATTTGTAACCTAAGAAGTCTATCTTCATGCTCCCTATGTACTATGTTTTTTTGCATATTTTGTTGCCTCCGTGTGGAGTACCGTATGCGGCCCTAGGAGCTCGGTTTTCTACTATGAGGATATCATCATGGAGCTCATGAGAAGGAGAGCAAACTATGATGAATCTCCATTGAAATACTTCAACCACTACTTTAATAGCTTCCACTAGAGTCCACTAGTGGTTGGTGTACTCGCCACTTGAGTAAGTCTCACTAGACTCAAGTTAACTCACGTTAACTTGAGTTAGAAGGTCCTAGAGCTCCTTCGGCAAAATGCTCTCCCCATGCACCCCATGGAGGTCGAACCCAAGACCTCCTCCTTCACAACCTTGATACTTAACCAATAGGCTAAGTGGGTCACTTTTTTAAGTGAGTACATGAACATATGCTTAAGTTTATTCTCAAGATCTTTGGCCATACAACAAGTGACCAAACGGTGTCCAATTTTAGATCAGTCTAAATTGGTCAGAGCCTTAGATCATAGACTTACTTTATTACATTCTTTCCCCCTTGGGAAAGATTTTCGTCCTTGAAAATAAAGCTATATATACTAATTGTAGGCAACCCCCAAGCCTCATGTTCTTAAACCGAAAGAACATAGTCATGTTCTAGAACTAGAAGAACATGTCTCATCTCTGTGGTGGGATCCCTGCCCAAACGATTCAAAAAACTATCTAGCTTTGTACTTTGATAAACTGTTCAAAGTACAAAGTAGTGAATGAATTATAAGGGTTTATCTAAAAATATCCCCAGCCAGTTCATTGTTTCTCGATGTGCGATCTAGGCACAAACATATGAAATGGATGGATTCCAATTACTAGTCCATTTCTAGGCAGAATTGATGCATGGATTTAGTAAAGAAGGCGGGATTCTTATCCCTCACAAGACTTTAAGAACTCTTGATTCATATGAATTTGATTTGGATAACTTGAAGTTTGGTTGATCCAAACATCTAACTTGGATGTTTGTATAATGGTTTACTCCCATCCAATAGTTACTTGAGTTTTTCACCCGACTAAAGGACTACTTTGTTCTAATGGGCTTGAAAATCCTATGTAAACTGTAGGAGAAGGTTTTTCATTTACTTTGGTTCAACCTTACTATATCTTGACCAAGTCAAATTCAAAATGAAAATTATCCAACTTAGGATACTTTTTTCAAAGACTTTAGCTAAAAGTTCTTGGGTATTGTCAATCTTATGAGCAATTCCTAACTTCTTATTCTAGAGTGTACTAGACTCTAGAAAGTCATCAGAGTTATGCCAGAGAACTGGAAGCAAACTCAAAAGAATAAGTCAATCTTGGACTTGTCATCTTTTGAAGATTGAATAAGTTCTTATACAGAACATCTATATGGGATGTTTAATTTAGTTGCCTCATTCTAACCAGCTAACCCTTGACTTTTGAAAAAAAAATCAGATACCGTATCTTAGTCAAATCCAAAAGATTTAGAAAGCAGAAAGAAAGAAACACTCTGCATAACCAATTCAAAATTCTAAGATATATTCTCGTTATGAGTCAAATTCTAGATGACTCAGGACTTTAACTTCTGAAAGATATGTTCCAACAAGATATTCAAGCATATTTTCTATCTTTAAGAGAAATATACTGGATTTACTAAAAGATTCATAGAGTTAATCTAAAACATCATCCAACCACAAGATACCAAAGTGGTATCCAACATCAGTGTGTTGACCCACTAAGGTTCTATTGATGAGTTTTTTGCTCAAACAACGCTTCACTTGAGACTAAGTTCATGCCTATATTCAATCTTTATGACTGCTTACTAGGAATGCAATTCTTGTGCATTTCTTTGAGTCAATAGATTAAATTTACCGAGTTGCACTAGGAACTTGGTGCTTGACTTAGTAAGTCCATTCCTTAGTTGTAAGGATCTTTTCAATGTCAAAGGCCAACTTCTTCAAAAATTTATCAAATACTTCTAAATCAGCAACACTTTAGGTTGAAGTGTTCCAAGAAGATTTTGGAAGTTACTTACTTCGTATCTTCTTACTTACTTGATCTTTAAGTATCTTGATATCATGCTTTTATCCTCCTTGAATTTAAACTTTTGCTTTGAAGTTTTAATTCCTTGACGATCAAATCTAACTTCAAGTTTCATTCTAGGACTAAAAGATAATTATCATCCATGGTCCGATGTCCCATACCATTTTTCCTACATCAATGTGAGTATAAAATCTGCTGTCCCATACCACCCTATTTTATATTCACATTAATGTGTGGGTGATAATTATCCTAAACTCTAAACATATCTTGATAGATTACCTTTTCACTTCAACTCTTTAAAAGAATTTTGAAGTTTTAGGCATTACCTCTAACTTGATATTCTACGTTTTGATTCCTTCACATGATCGTTTCACGATCTCATGCTTTTTATCTTGGAAACTTGAAAAACTTTGATAGAATATCCATTCTTCCTTGCTAGGGTTTTCAAAAGAAAAACCAATTATCATTCCAAGTTCTTGAATTTTTCCAATTCAAGTCTGATTGGTTATACTTGATCAATTTTGTAGTGACAAGAGTTTTTTACTTCTTGTCTTTAGATTCTTGTCTAACTAAAGTAGCTAGCTCGAGGATTTTTTAGGAATCTCTCTACTGCTTAAGTCTAAGCATCCGCTAATGCTTTTGGATTTCATCTTTAAGAAATCCCTTTTAAGGATAGGTAAACTTTTATGTTATACCTTCCATAGACTTAATTAATGTCATCACGGTTGTAGACTACATACTTGGAATATTTACTCTGTTCAGACTTGGAACAACTTACACTTTTCCATTGGATAAATGGATCTTGAGTGAAAATTTCCCAAAAGGAGTTTGATTGCCAATACTTGGGCAAACTTCATAGTAGTTCCAATCGCAATTATCTTGGACAAACCTTGCCAAGCTTGATCAAGGCTTGTTGACCTTGCAACAAAAATAAAGACTTATTCTTTATCTTTAAAATCTCTTGAACTATTAAAAGCTTCTTTGCTTACCCATGGGATTTTAGAGATCTTTCCCCTAGTCAAGTCCAAGCATGTACTAATACCTTTTAGATTTTAAAGCTAAGAATCTTTGGTACACCTCCAGATGATATCAACCATTGGACTTTAAGTACCACTTCTAGTGGTTTGGGACTTTTGGGGAACTACTTTCCGTCTAATGAGTTTGAAGAATTTCATTCTCACTACTTGGGAGAATGTTATTCTTCAAGGACTTGAGATTCATTCTAGGGAATCACAGAACCTGAGCAAATGATTCATCTTGGTATATTTTGCAATGCGGAAAGGATATTTGAAAGAAATTCTTAGACTTTCAAACAATATCCAGAAGCTTTACTTGTGTTCATTTCCTGAGTATCAAATCATCTTTAGGATATGGTTTCCCATTCCGCTATGAAAGTTTGTCTTGAACTTTCATTTATGTGATATTGATTTCTGTTCTTAAGTTTGATACAAGATTTATTATTATTGGTCAATCTTTAGATGTTACTAGAGCAATTTAAACATATTTGGACAATCAGAATTATGTTTAGAGTCCAAGCATCTTTTGACGATTGATCCAATAATAATGCTACTATGAATACATAATTTTTAACTTTATAGCTTGTTTAGGAAAAGTTTATGGATTGGAGATCCATATCTTGGAACTTTGTATTCTTAAATGAAAAATTCACAGTTCATTTCATGTCCTTAGGAACTTATCTCATTTCCTAAAGACCATTTGCTTTGGTTTCCTCTTGAAGCTTCAATTAGCTTAAATGAAACCAAAAATTAACTCTCTAATCCTTCTAAAAGCAAGAGTTCTTTCAAGTTTTCATGCTTGCTTAGTAATTTGCATCATTACCAGAGATGCAATCATGGAGCTTAGCATCCATCTATTGAATGTTCAAGTTCAATTGATGCTAAGGTTAATCACTTCTCAGATTTTCATCACTCCTTAGGATGAATTCAAAGTGAAAACTTCAAGAACCCTATGGTTTTTAAAAATTTGGAACACACTCCAATACTTGGTCTGATTGATATATGGAAGAATAGGAGAAGTTCATCACATCAGAGACCTCCACATTTGAAGCAAGAGAAGGGTTTGAGAGTGCAATTCTAGGCAGTGTATAACCAGAGGAAGTTTCCTATGATGTCTTTGATGAACATTTGCGGTCAAAAGTGGATGATAAATTAGAACATATTAATATACATGCTCATGAGGATCAAGTGGAGTCATTTAATATGGGTTTCCTAGTCAAACCACAATATGTTAAAGTTTGTGCAAAATTACCTATTGGCTTTGGAATGACTTGCTTGCACTTTTCTAAGGATTCAAAGATGTATTTGCATGGGGCTATTGTGACATGAAATGTCTCAATCCTCGATCCTCGATCCTCGATCCTCGATTATATCAATGTAGGATAGACCTAAAACCAGATGCTTTATTAGTTATCCAACAATGATATTGTATGAATCTTAACACTACAAGGAATACGGGCGCATAGCAATGGTTAAGGTGACACAATTTCGTCGCTATAAAATTGCAAAATGCATCACAATGAGCTTCGAGCACGCAACGTCGATTAAACGATGAGCCAAACGATGTTTTTTTCAATGTGTGGCACGACGGGGTGTGCAACGCTCGCATAGAGCATTGCTAACGCGACGGTTTTAAATAGCATCGCATAAGTGACGCTTTTTGCGTCGCATAAGTGATGCTAAAAAATGTCACTTATGCGGCATTTTCATGCATCTGATCGAAGAGCTCTCCAACGTTTGCAATTGCGCTGCGCTTACGAGCTGAAACAAGTATATGCAGAATTATTGTTTTGCCTAAGCTCTCTCTTATTGTCTCACTCTGTCTTTGTTTCTCTCTTTCTACATCTTTCTCTCTTTAAATTCTCTCTCTCTCTCGCTCTCTCTCTTCTTTCTCTCTTTATTGCAGGATTCAAGAAGCTAACCAAGCAAAAAGTATGGCTAACTATTGTAAGTACAATTTCTATTCTCTGTATATCATTTGAATTGTGTTATTTTCATTAGATAGCATACTCACACTTATTGATATGCACTTATACACTTATACATGATGAAGATGCACTTTCACACATATACACATATACACATGCACATACACACACATATATACACACACATATATACACACACATATATACACACAGATACATGTGCACATACACTTAGACATACACACATATACACATGCATATGCACAAACATTTCTACAACCACATAAAAAGACTTACATGCATGCATTATTGCATATATATATATATATACACATACACACATTAACATATATGTAAATACATGTATATGCACACCCACATGCATGCACATGGATGCAAATGGAAATGCATCCACATACACATGCATGTTTCATACATATACACATGCATATACATACATTATACACATATATACACATATATATGCACATATGTACACACACATATACACATGCACACACGCATGCACATACCTACATATACACACATATACACATAGAGTTACACATATACATGCACATACATATACACACACATACACATGCACATGCACATACTCATACACACATATACACTTACACATGCACATGCACATACATACATACACATATACATGCACATACATACATATACACACACATACATATACACTTACGTACACACATATGAATGAATTATATAATTAAAGTATTAAAACACATGCTTAATATAAACAATAATAACAACCAATAAAACAAAACTCTTCATTACTTAATACCATACACACAATTCAAAACATAACGGAAATGAAAAATATATAGATTATATATATATATATATATATATATATATATATATATATATATATATATATATATATATATATATATATATATATATATATATATATATATATATATATATATATATATATATATATATATATATATATATATATATATCAATGTAAATACATATAATCCAAGGTCATAATCAACTAGAATCCTAATCATCATCATCATCATCAGCAGCATCATGATCATCCTGATCATCCTCATCCTGATCATCATGATCACCCTGTGACGATCGAGATCATCCCTCCTGTGTCTGTCTCTCCACCTCATCCATATCTGTCTCTCCATAATACTCTTGTATTACATACAACAAACATAAATAAATAAAACAATCAAACCATTCATAAAAATAGAATAATTATATAAACTTTAATAATACTCACAAAGGCATCAGGATGATCTCGCATATACTCGCTCAAACGCCGATATCCAAAATGTGTAGCATACTCTATCTCATGTTTCATAGGATATTGGCCATCATCCTTTCGCTGCATTGAAACAAATAAAAAAGATTAGTTGCTTGCATTTTAACTAAAATAAAAAATATACTCACAATAACACGTATACTTACAAATGTAGCTACAAAACCATTATGGACCATTTAACCTAGGTGCGATGTGTGGCCCGACTCCACTCTCTTCTTTGCAGCAGCCTGTTTATTTAAGAAAAATACATAAATTAAATGTAAAAATTACTAAAATATATCAAACATTTAATTTTAAATATATTTGATGGATACATAACGTTTTTTTTTTTGTTTCTTATTATGTGCAGATTCTGATCAATCAGAGGGTACTCCACCACCTCCTACCCATGCAATGACTTCACATGTGTCCTCCGATAGGAATTATGATGAATTTTACTATCAAGAGCATATTATATGTTGGTGTAACTCTTGTTATGGCACGTATCGAAGACCACGATTGGAATGTATTGAACATGAGGCAGAGTATGGTACTTTTGAGCGTGCACCATCACCTGGTCAATGTGATAATGCTTGAGCATGTATTTTTTATATATATTAATGTCATTATTTTATTTAAAAACCATATACAAAATCAAATTACTGTTGATATATAGGAATACTTGCTCGATGATGATATACCTCGTACACGTCATGGACTTGCTGTTCATCAATTACAAACAGAGGTTTGTAGAAATCCTCTACCTCTTGGTTTAGAGACTGAAACGGCTAGAGATTATCCATTGCGAGCTCATGATCGTTCTTTAGTACAAACATATGATAGAAGAAGATATGGAGGATGGAATAGAGGACCACTTCCTTTAGATGGAGAGGTTTTCAACTTTTGGGGTAATCACTATATGATTGGTCCATCCACTATTACTAATGCTGGTCATGGTCTCTTTATTGTAGAGGATTTGTATGTGCCTCCGAACTCTGAAGTCACTCTTATGTCATTTTGTGGTCCTATATATGGATGGGGAGATTGGCATCGACTTTCACATTATGTTCAAAGCATGAGTACTTATGGAATATGCTTGAACACAGCATCCCTTACTAGTAGAAGGATTTTACATGTAGAAAATGAAAGATTATAAATTGATGGAAGATCTTACGCACATGGAAATATAGCAAGTTTAATAAATAGTAGTCGAGGGTTACATAATAGTTCAAGGACTAATTGCACATTTGAGGAGCATGAAAATAGTCATGAATCACCATACATGAGTAGAGATGTATCAAGATACATAGTTGTCAATGCTATTACTACATTACATGCCGGTGATGAACTATTAGTGAATTATGGATGGCGTAGACCTCCAAGAGCACCTTTTAGCTAGAGAGAATAAAAATTTTCTATCCATATTTAATAACTTATATACTTAATTTTATATTTAAAGTTTAATTCATTTATGGAATACTAATGAATTTTATTTATATGTGTAGATTCCAACGTATGATGTTGATGATATTCCTCCACACCATTCACAATTGCTAGTAAGACCTCATTTATCAGAAGCTTCTATGAGGAGGCTACGCAAAAGTAATCCTGTGGAATATGCAAGGTTGAAAGATCTATATTCAAAAGATGATAAAGCACAAGATTTGTGGGACAATGGTGAAGATGATGGTATAGCAGATTTTATTGAGGATTGGTATCAAAATGACAGTGAGAGCATTGATATTTCTAAAAATGAGAAATATCTTCAAGAGGAATGTCTAAAGCGTATATATGAAGGAAGTCGTTTGACACGACTAAGTGCGAGCTTACTTATTCTCAATCTTAAAAATCGTTTTGGATGGAGTAATGTATCTGTTTCGACACAATTAAGGTATAATTTTCAATTTTCTATCTATTTATATATATATGCATATATATATATATATATATATATATATATATATATATATATATATATATATATATATATATATATATATATATATATATATATATATATATATATATATATATATATATATATATATATATAAGTACATGCATATATAAACATACACATAATATACATGAATGCATACACAATAATAAACATACACACACATACACATGTTATGAGAGTAAGGTCAAATTATACATACCTGTATCGAATGAAGATTTTTTGTCCATCTAACCTTTAGAATTGTCCACCCAACCTTTAGAATCTTCTTGACACATGTTTCTCCTATTTTAGTCGACCTAATACCTGTGCTGCTAATTATACAAATATTAAATAGCAGTTACCAAGGAAGGTATTAAGCCACATGTAAAATGGGAGGAGCAAATTTATCTTGAAGATTTTGAAGGATGGAAAAATAATTTTAAAGGATGGGCGAACAAAAGGTGTCCATTCAATGCAGGTTTTTATTCTTACTTTAGATAAGGTAAGAACAAGAACTTGAATTGAATGGAAACTTTTTGACCGCCCATCTTTTAAAACTATTAATGCATCTTTCAAAATATTCGCGAAAAATTTGATCCTCCCATTTTACATATGACTAAATACCTTCCTTGGTAACCGCTATTTAATATCTATAAACAGATTTGCAAGACATGTAATAGATTGACTATAAAATGTGAAACTGCCAGACGATTCAATGGTCTAGATATGAAAATCTACAAACCACAATATACAAAAAACAATTAAAAACGAAATCAAATATACACAGCTACACATGCATACATACATATACATACATATACATACATATACATACATATACATACATATACATACATATACATACATATACATACATATACATACATATATACACATTCATACATACACATACATACATACATACATATATACATACATACATACATACATACACATGTATACACACAACATATACATATATGCATACATATACACATACATATATATACATACATATACACCTATAAAACACATATACATACATATATACATATACACATACACATATGTATACACATGCACATGCATATTCACATCCACATACACATACACATACACATAAGCATACACATATATAAAATTATATGCATATATATGTATATTTATTTATTTACTTTTTTTAATATATCTTTTTTTGATGAACTTACAGGTTATTATATGAAAAGTTTTTACCAAGTCAGAATATTCTTCCTACCTCACACGATGAAATGAAGAAGATAATCAACAATCTTGGTATAGATTATCAATGTATACATGCATGTCCTAACGATTGTATTTTATATAGAGGTGAATATGCAGACTCTTTGACATGTCCCAAATGTCAATCTCCTCGATATAAGGGCGAAGAAGGTAAAATCCCAAAAAAGGTATTGAGACATTTTCCATTGGCTCCACGGATTAGACATATGTTTCAAAGCCCCGAATTATCAAAGCTTTTGACTTGGGGACATGATCATAAAAGTACTGATGGAATAATCAGAATTCATCATGATAGTGTTGCTTTTCAGCATATTGATTCTACATGGCTTGAATTTGCACAAAATCCATAGAATATAAAGTTAGGAGTTGCATTAGATGGGGTTAATCCATTCTCCATGAAATCCAGTAAATGGTCAACATGGCCAGTGGTAGTCATAAACTACAATCTTCCGCCATATCTTAGCATTAAAAAGGAACATTTAATGCTTTCACTTTTAATCCCAGGCAAAAGACAAGTTAAAGATATGAATATATATCTTGCTCCTCTCATTGACGATCTCCAAGAGTTATGGAGAGGTATTAATGTCATTGATGTATCAAAAAGCATCAATGAAAGACATATTATGGTTCGTGGTATTGTGGCTTGGACTATTCACAATTTTCCAGGATATGGTGTGTGTTCAGGTATTGATGTAATTTTTTTATTCAATATGCATGTAAATAAATATGATTTAATCTAATTATATTTTTATCATTTTCATGATGTAGGAATATGTACTAAGGGTTATAAAGCTTGTCCATATTGTGGTGATTGGTTGAGTCAATCTATAGTAAGAATCTCAACAAAAATATTTATCTTCGATATCGACGATTCTTGCCTGATGATCATCCATTAAGATCTAAAAGAGAAGTGATACATTTTAATGGAAAGCTTGAAACAGGTCAGTGTCCAAAACCTATGACGCCTATGGATTGGTATAAAAAATGGACAGATGGACCTCTGATAGATCCAGAATCAGAAATCTTCAGTGATGATTTAGATAATGAGTATGTGAAGAGAGGTAAAGGAAAATTGACACCCGCAGAGAACATATCAATATGGTATTCTTTGGAGTATTGGAAAGAGTTAAAAGTATGTCATCTTCTTGATCCTATGCATATATTCAAAAATATTGGTTATTCACTATGGCAACATCTTCTTGGACTAAAAGATACCATAGCATCAAGGAATGATTTGAAAGATAAAAAATCCAAACCAAAGTTATGGCCAGTTTTTGATAGACATCGACAAGAAACAACTTATGCAACTACTCCTTGGGTACTTACAACAAAAGAGATACAGACTATCAACAATAGAATTCAATTGATTAAGACTCCTACAGGATATGGAGCATCTTTTCAAAATATGTTTACTATGGATGATAATAGCTTATCTGAGTTAAAGACCCATGATTGGGATAACTTTTTGAAACATATTTTACCTTTGGTTATCAATGGATGTACAACGAAAGGTGTACGAGATGTGATCTATCGTCTTGGATCAGTTATAAGGTAATTATGATACTTTTATATTTAATATGTATGAATATTGGATATCTTTTATTTTTTAATTAACTTCTTTATAATTGTTTTTATGATATGTATAGGTGGATTACATCCAAAGAGATTGACAAAAAACTCGATCCCACAAAAAAAACATGAATGCAAAGAGCTACTATGTTTGATGGAGAAATAACTTCCTACTTCATTTTCTAATATTCAGGTTCATTTATTAGTCCATCTTGTAGATGAAATAGAGATTGCAGGTGTTGTCAACACTCGATGGATGTTTTGAGTGGAGCGATTTATGGGAATATTAAAAGGTTATGTGCGATAAAGAGCGAAACCAGAAGGATCCATGGCAAAGGGTTGGATGCTTGAAGAGTGCATGTATTACGTTAGTGAGTACCTTGAAAGAGTTCATGAAGAAGCTCCACGTGCATGGACCAACGAGTCTTCTTAAAAAATAACAGATGAGGTATTATCAGGTAAGGGAGTTCCATTCTTATTTACATTTCAAGAAAAAAATGATGTTTCTACTTTTGTAGCATATAATAGTGAATGCATGCAAGCATTCCTTAGCGAGTACGAGGAACGTCAAAATCTCCAAAGTAAAAGGCAAAAAAACAAAAGATATAGACGTAATCTCGATAATAATGAGATTACAGATATATCTTCTTTCACGGATGGCTATATAGTCGTTTGCAACGTGCCAACGCAAATCATGAAGAAATCTCAGATAAGCAGAGAGAGTTAATGATAGGTTGTGAACGAACGGTAATTTTATTAAAATAATATTTTATTTTTTCATATATGTATATTAGTTTCTATTTACTAATTGAATTTCTTCTGCAAGCTCGAATGTTCACTAATATGTGGGCTTTTGGACAACATATTAGAATCAAAGCCATTGATTCTTTACGTAAAACAGAGGATTCTAGTATTGTTGCTTCTTTCAAGCAACTATGACGTGCTAGCTCAAAAGACACGAGCCTTATAGATGCCAAACTTGGTTACATAGGAACTATTGTTGGTATCTACAAAATTTTCATTTCGTACATTCAAATAGGTAGAAACAAGTTTATATTTTTCATGATAGAGTTAGTTATTTTTTTAAGCACCTAATAATGGGTTTTTGTTGTTATATATTTTGATAGGTCATTTTGAAGGTTGACTGGTTTTGAGCCGAGTATAAAGTAGTAGTTCCACATTAAGAAAGGAACTATCTGGGTTTTGGGCAATTGATTCTTCCAAGGTAATGCGATCTACTAAAGAACCATATATTCTTTCTAGGCATATTGAACAAGCATTTTTTTATAAAAACCCAGATGCTCATCCTTGGTGGCAAGTCATTCATGTGCAACCTAGAGGTAGGTCATTGTTTGAACAGTTTATTGTTAGAGAGATCGAAGAAAGTCCTCTTGATGATTCAACATCAGATACTGATACATCAACATCTGAAAGAGAAACTAGAATCATTATACGTGATAATGATACTAATCTTTTTGATGAAGAGGATAATTCTCTACATGCTAATTCTACTGATGAGGAAGAGGAATTACCAGAAATAGATATTAATCCATCAATAGATGATGTGACTCATGAGAACATAGATTTAACAATAGAAGAAATAAATGAAATCAATAAGGATAATGAAGATGAGACTATATTGTTGTCTTACCAAAATGATGGCAATAATGAAAACATATGACAATGATGGCATCTATATGTATGTGTTTGCATGTGTGTGATATATGTATACATGTGTTAGTATGCATATGTGTATATATGCATATGCATTTATGTAAAATATTCATGTATTCATGTAATGTATGCAACTGTTTATAATTGTGTACATGTATATATGTATATGTGTCTATGTGTAAATATGTACATGTAAATATGTACATGTAAATATGTATGCATGTATATATATATTTATGTGCGCATGTAGGCATGTATATGTGATGTGTACATGTATATATGTATATGTGTCTATGTGTAAATGTGTACATGTAAATATGTATGCATGTATATATATATTTATGTGTGCATTTAGGCATGTATGTGTGATGCATAATATATCTACTCCATTTTATATTTATGTATGTGTATCTACATGATGTGTATATATCTTTATATATATTATGATCCTCGTTGATTCGAGTAGCTATATATAGAGGCATAAGGTTGGGAGGAGAGACATCTCTCTACTAGGACGTCAGAGGAATAGATGCAATGTGTACATATACTTCAATCATATGGCTAAAAGGTTGAATTAGAGTTTTTAAATTAGGGGTTTTAAAACCCTAATATCAAAATTAGTGTTCTCAAATTAGGATTTTTGAAATAGGATTTATTTATTTATTTATTTATTTATGCATATGCATATGTTGTGTGTGTGTATATATGCATGTGTATATGTATATATGCATGTAAATATGATTATATGAGTCTATGTGTGTGTACATATGATTATGCATGTGTATGTGTATGTGAGTATGTGTACGCGTATGTGAGTATGTGTACGTGTATGTGAGTATGTGTATGTGTCTATGTGTATTCATTATATGTGTGTAACTGCATGCATGTCTATGTGTGTGTAAAAATGTGCATGTATGTGTGTGTATGTATAAATGTGCATGTATGTGTATATGTGTGTAAATGTGCATGTATGATGTATATGTGTGTGTATGTGTGTATTTGTACCTCTAGTCTCACTCTTTTCTCTCTCTCTCTCTCTCATATACATACATACATACATAAACACACATACTCATATCCACATATATATACATAAAAGCAGTGCATACCGTGCATTATCACGACGATGAGCCATAAGTGTCCGCATCTCTTTTAGACACCACTTATGCGACCATCTTGTCCCAA
This sequence comes from Ceratopteris richardii, assembly GCA_020310875.1. NCBI lineage: Eukaryota > Viridiplantae > Streptophyta > Polypodiopsida > Polypodiales > Pteridaceae > Ceratopteris > Ceratopteris richardii. Next base: position 15,017,154 of record CM035430.1, read on the forward strand.
ACTCTGTCTCAAGTGAACTAAGTACGTATTTTTTATCCCTCACATCATGCTCACTACAAAAATAAAAAAAATAATATAAGTAAAACATAAGATATTTATTTCAATTTATATGTAAAATTTATACTTACTTCCACGATAAGTGGACAAGGTGCAAGTAAGAGTCGCATGATGCCCGCATTCTTCTCTTGAACTCCAATCCATTCCCTATGTACACAATGTTCCCCTCTGGCTCTATATCGCACTCTAGTCCTAAGGTGCCTATGCATGTCCTCATAGGCAACTCTACTTTGCTATCATGAACTGGAGGTGGTATAGGTGTCTTGAAAATAGATAGATAAAAATAAATAAAAATATGTGTTATAATATCATTAAAAAATTTTATGAAAAAAAAACATACCTATGAGAAGATAGCTGTCTTCTTGCATGTGGAGCCGCAGAAGAGCCCTCCTTTGATCGCTGGGTAAGCATCTGGATCGTATAGTCCAGCTCATCATTAGACATCTCTGAGTAATCATGCATGATGGCCCCTAGAGTATTAGGCGGAACTCTTGCTCTCATAAGACTTTTTATGAGAGTGAGTTTCGCCTTTCTCTCTCTACTAGGATCCATAATACCTAACATATAAAACAAAATGGGTTAGAAATCAATATATATACATGTACATATGTATGTGTGTATGCATTAAGTATGTGTATGTATGCATGTGTGTGTGTATGTATGTGCGTGGATGTGTGTGTGTATGTGTGTATGCATGTGTATGTGTGTGTATGCATCATTATGTGTGTATGTGTGTGTGTATATGTGTGTGTATGTGTGTGTGTCTATGTGTATGTATGTGCATTTATGAGTGTGTATGTGTTTATGCGTGTGTATGTTTCTATGTGTGTGTATGTGTCTATGTGTATGCATATGCATGTGCATTATGTATGCATATGTGTGTGTATGTGTGTGTATGCATTATGTATGCATTATGTATGCATATGTGTGTGTATGCATTAAGTATGTGTGTATGTGTGTGTATGTATGTGCATGTATGTGTGTATGTGTGTGCGTGTATGTGTGTGTGTATGTGTGTATGCATGTGTATGTGTGTGTAAGCATCATTATGTGTGTATGTGTGTGTCTATATGTGTGTGTGTATGTGTGTGTGTCTATGTGTATGTGTGTGCGTCTATGAGTGTGTATGTGTTTATGTGTGTGTATGTGTCTATCTGTGTGTATGTGTCTATGTGTGTATGTGTATGCATGTATGTATGCATATGCATGTGCATTATGTATGCATATGTGTGTGTCTGTGTGTGTATGACTTATGTATGCATATGTGTGTATGCATTAAGTATGTGTATGTATGCATGTGCATTATGTATGCATATGTGTGTGTATGCATGTAAGTATGTATGTATGCATATGCATATGCATATGCATTATGTATGTATATGTATGCATGTATGTGTATGTGTGTGTATGTCTCTCTATGTGTGTGTATGCATATATGTGTGTATGTGTGTGTGTATGTGTGTGGGTGTATGTATGTGTGTATGTGTGTATGTGTGTATGCATGTGTATGTGTGTGTATGCATCATTATGTGTGTATGTGTCTATTGTTGGAATATGCAAGTCCACATCATCTCTTCAAAGTATTATTATAGGTTGAACTCTTTATTAAAGTTCATTATATTCTTAGAGTGATTTATTATGTTTTCCACATCAGCCATAGTCATGAATAAAGCATATTTGAAGTCAATTCCAAGTTGGAAAAGTGTTCATATAATTTAGGAAAAATTTCAGGACAACAACACACCTTTTCTAAAGGCAATTTTGCACGGATCATATCTCGCTAACTGTGCATTCTTTTTGGTTGATCTAAAAGCTGAAATGTTCTCCATAATATCAGGTATCAGCTCACCAAAAATATCTCGCAAAATCATCTCTAAACTCAAGCTATGCTGGCCACAAGTTGGTAGGTAGAGAATTGGCAGATTGCTGAAAACGGCCAGTAGGCCAACTTTGGAAGCTTGTATCTTGAGCTACGTGCGTCATCTCAAAATGATTTCTTCAGAAAATTTGTTCCTCATATCATGAATAATCTCGATCTAAAAATATTTTCACCAAACTCGAACGCATTAGAGAGTTATGCCTATTTAAACAGAAGCTTCTGAGCATTTTTGGCAGACAGACAGAGGGCTGGAGTTGAGAGACAGTCGACTCATTTCTTGTAGTTGTGGAGTGCATCCTAGGGACTGAAGTGGAGTGGTGCATACCACACACTCTTGACCATTATACATTGGCTTCAGTTGTATCATTGAGCTCATTTGATAGTGTTATTAGCTTTGTTCTTTTCAAGTAGTTTGAGCTTGCGTTAGCTTCTACTACTGAACTTTGTACAAGTTGCTTCCCTAGCTCTTGAAACTTCACAACAAGAGGTATATGATTTCCGTAGGTTTGTTAGAGATAGCATTCAATATGGTTTTGACACAAGTGACCTTGAGTTTTTAACATCCAAAATCCATATAGAAACTCGAGAGGATTTATCTAGTGATGAACAATTGTTTTACTATTGTAAACATCAATATGATGTCCTTGAACTTTTACACGATGACTTAAGCAAAAAACTTTCCAAACGTTCTAGGAAAACATTAAGTCAAACACCATTGAATGATGCAACAAGGAGTGCTTTTTCAACACAAATGCATGATTTTGCAAGTTTTTTTCAAAAGCTAGAACAAAAAATTATTGACCTTAACATTGAAGAAGATTTTATTGCATATAATGTGAATGACTACTATGAGGACGAATATGGAATGGAGGAGCAAACATTTGTTCACAACTATCATATTAACGAACAAAAATATGATAATGAAAGTGAGGAGGACAAAGATGTTATTGAAGTCAAGGATGAATCTACATCAATGGATGAAATCAATACCAATGAAGAATATAAATCTTCTGATAACAAGTATATAGAGTGGGATGAGAGTTCAACCCTTAATTCTAAAAGTCTCACTATTCCTCTATATAAAAAAAGGGGAGGTGATAACAAGTATATAGAGTGGGATGAGAGTTCAACCCTTAATTCTAAAAGTCTCACTATTCCTCTATATAAAAAAAGGGGAGGTGAGACGCATATATATTGTCTTAATGAAGATACTAATGAATCTAAAGATAATGAATCTAAAGATAATGGATCTAAAGAAGCCATTCCATCTCAAACACTTGTTAAACAAGATGAAGTGAAAATAGATGATATGAAACTTGAAAATGATTTATATCTTAACTACTTGACTTTAGTTAGTGGACCTGATAATCAAAACATGGAATGTTTGTCTTATTTTAACGAGACTAAAAAATATGATGCATTGTATGAAACTTTAAATATTGGTATTGAAAACATTTTTGCTTTCTCAAATCATGTTTTTTTTTTTTAAATGGAGGTTCAGCCGAGGCCTACTCGTCCAGACTTTAACTTTGAAATTGCAATTGTACAAGGAAGGGCATAGTACCCATGGGACCCCCCTTATCCCACAAGAACAGGGATTTACAAGGCTGGGTTAAACGACGGTCACAACTACGGTGGGGTTGGAAAAATGGTGGCACATCAGCCACATGCAACATCTTTCCAAGATTCACATGTCCCTTACATGTTGTTTCCGGGGGTTGAACCCTCGCCCCCGCCTCAAGAGGCAAGAGGCCCAACCGCCAGGACAAGCAGCTTGGGACGACTCAAATCAATTTGTTAATCAAGATGTTGTCAAAAATTATTTAAGTATAATGCAAGAAACCTTTACGAGGCTTTTCTGAATCATGTTGAAATAAATGAAATTGATCAATTCATTGGTCAAGATTGTTGGGGAACATTGACTAATAATAAATATTTTGATAAGATTAATGAGTTTTCATTATTTGATTTATCTTCTTCTCTCCATATAAGCACAGAATATGATGATTTAGGGGAAGTGAATGAAGAGATAAATGCTTATGAGCGATATCACAATGCACAACCATATGGAAATGAAAGTTTTGATGTTCCACAAATAGGGATTAATGAAGAGAATGAAGAGATAAATGCTTTTGAGAGATATAACAATGCACAACCATATGGAAGTTTTCAAGATGAAGATGAATCTTTTGATGGGTATGAATATGGTCCACAAGTGGGTGATAATGAGAATGAATATATTGAAAACATTGAGGTGCCTAGAGAGTTCTTTAATGTTGAAGGCTATTTTGAGTATAAAGAAATATTATCACGGAGTGATACAATTTATGATAATTCTTTGAATTGGTTGGTGTTCATCTTTACACTCTTTTGCTATCATATTTGAAGTTCAAGATGTTCATGAAGATTGATTGGAGGTATGCATGGTCTATTGCCTTCCCTGGTTTTTGAAGTTTTTCTCAAACTTCCTTAATTATTTTCATTTTTCTTTAATATTTTGATTCTGGTTTTACTATGCGGAAGAGGATTACAAGATGCTAGGGTCATTAATAGCTTTATTGAACAAGGACAAGAGCAGGATGATTGTGAAAAAAGTTATTCCGATGTGAATGTTTCATAATTTATGTTACTCATGACGGTTTCAAGATGGATGCCATGCACAGGTATAGGTGGATTGAAGGAGATAATTTGAAGATAAGAATTTTCAACTAAGCTTTTTCCTTTCGGAATCCAATTGCAATTTTCAATTTTTTCACCATGTTTTTTATGAACTTTTGCATCTAAAGTATACATGAGTAATATGTATCAAGTGTAAGTTTGGGAGATGAAAAACTCTTCATCAAATGCTCTTACCTTGTCTATGCACCATTGTGAGTTTGAAGGCACTTAAAGTTTGCATGATAGGGTTCCATCAAATGACCTTGCATCGAGGAAAATAATGTTTTTACCTATGCACATTGAGTGTTTGGAAGGATTTATGTATCCACACATGGAATGTATGAAAGTGATGCACCAACTTTATCATCAGAAGCCAAATTCCTTAATGTTTGCACCATACTATTTATACATAGACTCAGGATGAGTATAGTGCAGCTTTCACAGCGACCATTGAGTGTGTGTGGCTGAGATGCCTTATGGCTGATTTGGGTGTTGGTCAGTCTTCTGCCACCATTGTTGGCAGCAGTCATGGCATCTCAAGACAAGGGAGTCGACATAAGGAATCAGAGCAAAGAGAAGGTCCAAGCAGGCAAAACAATCAAAGAAGATCCGACAAGTAGGCCATTCAATTTTTCCAACCTAACCCCTTTTTAACAGTGATTGTCATCACTACATGAACCCTGTAAATACCATTTTTGGTAGATTCGACTCCATTTTCTTCAAGCCTAGGAGTCCTCGAGCTTGAGGAGTATTAGAAGTAATTATGTACCAATTTTCATAACTTTTAGAGCTCGCTTGAGCCTCCAAAAAAGCATAGGAACCTAATTTTTAACTAGGCCGGACACTAGGTCTAGACATGGCCACTAGCTAGTCAAAAACTATAAAAGGAGCTAGAGAGATCATTTTTGAGAGAACAAATTGTAATTTGAACTAAAAGAGCTCTTGTAATTGTGTTGTGATCTTAATCAAACTGCTTCCATTGTCTCACTATTTGTTCTTACTTGTGTGCACGTGTGTGTATGTGTGTGCATGCTTGTGCGCTTCTCCACCACCACTTGAGCACATCACTTGCTCTAGGTCTTCATACCATCCTCATGTCTTCCGAGATTGACATTAAAGGAGGTGCTACTCACCACTGAGCTACACCAAATTTCGGCACCATTGCTGGGGACCGAGCTTTGAGGACGAGCGTGTGATTGTAAGATGTAGATTAGAGATGTTGGAAGAGTAGGTAACCATTGCTTTTACTTGTTTTTACCTTCCTGTTCACTTCTACACACCATATCCATTCATCATCATCTTCACCATCCCAACCATATACCTCCATCTCCATTCATTTCTTCATTTCCACTTGAGAGCAAGAGCAAGAGAGAGCTTGTATGTGCACTTGTTTTCTGTGTTTTCTTGAGTGTTCTTGCAAGTACCAGCTTCCATAGCAGTTGCAGTAGCTTCAGGAGGTGAGAAAATTTTCTTTGCGGGTCCCGGAGCATTGACCTCTGTCGATTGCGATTGACAGAAAATTTCAGCTTTTGGTAAAACAAAGTGCACTACCATAACATGCATGACTAGCACATTCCAAATCACTAATCATAGTTAAAAAATTCCATGATTTTCTATCAATTGCGATTGACATTGCCAATCGTGACTGACAGCCATGATGGACAGACCTTGTTAATCGCAACCGATAGACTCTGTCAATCGCGACTGACAAACTCTGTCAATTGCGACCGATAGACTCTGTCAATCGCGATCGACAGACCACGACGGATTGCCATCTAGGACTTAGTCAATCGCGATTGACACCATTGATCGCGATCGATTGAAATTTCATGATTGACACAAATATTTGCATGTCCATGGTCCGTTGCGATGGACACACCCATGATTGGCTGAATTTGCACCCGAATTTGCGAAAAAAGTGTCGATCGCGATTAACACCATCGATCGCGATTGACAGACCTCACGATCGACTCTGTCGATCGTGATTGATACCATCAATCGGGATTGGCACGTCGATCACGATTGACAGACCACGACAGACACTTCTGTCAATCACGATTGATAGCCCTGTCGATCGCGATTGACAGCCATTTTTGGCAATTTTTTAGGGGTTTTTTAATTTGAAACTTTGGGGTAATTGTGGGCATAAATATCAAGTAGTTATTGCATTGGGAGGCTCCTATACAAGTAAAGTGAGAAATCCAGTTTGCCTGTTAGCCTGTTTTAACCCTGTTTTAATCCCAGAACCTTGAACTGTCATAACTTCCTTATACAAAATCCAATTGGAGTGATCTTGGGCTCATTGGAAAGCCCAGGGGGAAGAAGACCGAGGGAACTCTAGGATTGTTTTCCATAAAGACAAAGGGCAATTTGGTATCTGAAGTACATGAATGAAAGTGGTTTGTTATGTCATTTGAATTTAAATCTTGAGCTAACTTTGGGACTCTTACAGGTCCATTAAGAGCATCGAAGGGCGTTCGGAGCACTAGCATACTGCAACTTGAGAACAGGGTTCTTGAGCACTCAAGAGCAAGGGATAAGCAAGTGAGGTTGGATTATTCTCAACCCCATCTATCAATTCCTAGCTTAGGCTAAGTGCGAGTCGTGCTAGAAGTAAGATAGGGTGACGATAGACATCTGTCAAGCTGAAGACTCTTAAATACTCAAGTTCAAGTAGAAATTTGATCTCTCTCTGATCGATAACCTTAAAGAAAATAATTTAACGTGGTGCGAACAACTAAAAGTGCAGCAATTTACTCAAGTATTCCTGAGAACGTGATATCACACAAGAGCATAAACACGATAACCAACTAAAAAAGAACCAAGTGATTGATATAAAGTAATCTACAATGAGGTTGTACTTGGGGTAAAATTGGGGCTGTTCAATGAGACATATGAACCTTAGATCAGGACGACATCGAGGGAGAGATAGACAAAGCCTTAGGTCTTCAAAGGCTAGTGTCAACCACACTGCTAGGCCTTGCGCCGAGTAATTGAGCAATTTTCCACACTATCCTAGCTCTGAAACTAGAGAATCAGAGATGTCTTATGGTATGGAGAGGCCCACAAGAAGTTCACGTGTGGCTTACTTAGAAACCCAAAGGCCCGTACAAAACCCAACTTGAATACATTAGGACCAATCGATTAGGTGCTCGCATCTATGAGGACGGCCTAAGAAGATCCGTTGTGTAGATTAAAAACTCTGATCAACCCCTTGGACTAGAACATCCAATGGTCAAGTTTGAAAATGGTGCATACCTAGATAAGGAAGGAACAATGTACGTAGTCACCAACCAACCAAATAGAACATACGAATTTGGTAACGTGATTACAGAGACAGACATAGGTGACATAGAGCAAGGGAACTTAAGGAGAGAGCCCAGAACTCCCCGAGGAAAATCAGTTCTGACTAGAATCATCACTTTAGAGTGGGTTCCCCAGGACAATAAGAGCATAGATATGCTCTTAATCTGAGACTGATGAGGCCTTTTGGAGGTATAGGACCGACCCGCATAAATAAGCAGGAATGCTTACAATCTATGAGTTTAAAGATCCTGATAGCCCAGGCAAGGTGACCTATTTGGACAATACTTCAGAGAGGATCTTTGCGGTCTCAGAGCATGGTAGGCATGCCTACACTTGGAAGGGTGAATTTGTTTTCCCCCAACCAAGATCTAATGTCTCTTATGGTCACCAAGGAGCTGCAACATCCCACGCTCATGGAGCTCAAAGGGACAAGAGTAGAGATATGCCAAAAGTGAGCTTTGCTAACCCACTGGGAAGAGAAAGAACGAGAATGGAGACAGATAGAATGGAAACTAAGAGACCTAGAGACCCAAGGAACCAAATAAATACAGATGAATTTCCTCTACCAAGGTCTAGGGAACACATGAGGACCTTGAGGCCTACGCAACTAGTTAAGTCCATGAAGAACTACTTCGATGAAACCACCGGAGACCCCTACGATCACGTGACAGAGTTCGGGCAAGTCTTGAGAGCTGAGCAAGTTGATGACCTATTCACGCAGTACAATGCATTTGTTCTAACTCTCAAGAACACAACCCTTACATGGTTTCAACCACTACATGAGAGGCAGTTCACGAACATAGACCAACTTCTAGAGGCTTTCATCATAGAATTTTCTAAGAGTGGCATATGGCATAATACTTCCTCACTGATCCATAGCTTCAAGCAGACACCTCAAGAGACGGTTAGACTTGCAGGAAGAAGGTTTAGGCAATACCTAGAGAGATGTCCTATTCCAGAGTTACCCACTCCAGCCAAACAAGTGGCTTTATTCTTAGATGGATTTTTGAGTACCAAGTTGAGATCTTATGTGTACTTGAAGGACCCTAGAACCATAGAAGAGTGTGTACGCATGTGCATAGACATTGAGGATAATCTAGGAGAAGAATTGGAGCTTTCAAAAATCTATAAAGATTCAGATAGCTCTACTAACCTCAGTTCAAATCCATCCACATCTATTGAAGAACTTGCAAAGAAAGTAGCTCATAAGTTAGGAGTCTCAAGCAAACAAATATCAAGGTTTGCCCGAGTGAAAAGATGCTATACTTGTGGAGGTGACCATATGGCGAATGTATGTCCCATTATAGCTCAACCCCAAGTGAACCATAGTTCCCAATACTGCATCATAGAGTGAAGATACACTAACCACACTGCACAAGATTGTCCCTATAACAAAAAAACTATTAGACAAAATTATCCTCAGCCATATCCACAACAAGGAAGATACTAGAACCAGTACCCACCACAACAATATGGCAGACCATAGCAACCCTACCAAACCCAACAAATGCCTCAGCCTGTGTTAGCTCAACAACTCTAGCCAATGTGATTCCAGTAAAGTACACAGTTGTAGAAGAAAATCTGAATAGAGCTTTAGTGCTAGTAACTCCATTACTTTTAGAAAGTGACCCCAGTGATCATAGTTTCTACTCTACTCATATTGATAGCCCCTAGGCTTACTACATGTAGTCACTTGAGCATAATGAGTCCTATTATTATGAAGACCCGAGTGAACCTAGTTGGGATCCAGAGTATGCTAATGGCATGTACACAAATCCTAAACCTAGACCTCAACCTAGGCAGGTAAGACCCCCATTTCCTAGAGGACCATGCTACTGATGTCAGGGAGATCACCTCATTCGTGATTGCCATATGCCCGCACCTACACAACCCCAATCTGTGACAATTCAAGGTTTTGTCCCGATTGTGGGAAAGAGCATCTCTTGCGAGATTGTCCTAAGAACCCCAACAATATGCCAAAAATCACTCCTATCAACGTTATTGGGTTAGTGGTAGACTCTACAGGAAGTGTAACTTCCACTACACTAGTGCAAATGGTCACTAGAGCTCAAACTTTGCAGCAAAACCAAGGTTTAGGCTAGGAAAAGAGTTTCGAGGTTAGTGAAAGTGAGAGCATAACCAAGAAGAGGACTAGAGCTTGGAAGGATAGTCGATAGAGAATGAAAAGGCAATGGGCAAAGAAGATGAGTGAACTCGAGGAAAGTTTAAGAGAAACGAAAGATAAGATAATTGAACTCACATCTCAAACTCACTCTCACACTACTCCACACCCACCATTCCCATCTCCATCTAATCCACCACCTTCCATACCACCTCACACAATCCCCCCACCCCCTAGAGTAGGATCAGTCTTAGCAGATCCCACTCCCAAGGACCTAGACATGATGCTTAATGCATATCATGCCAATATCCAAGAAGAGCCAAACATAACGGATCATGAAAAGTGTTACCCTAGAGCTGAATTAGAGCTCGAACGAACTAAAATTTGTGCGAAGATGGTGGAATTGGCTCAAACCATGTTTGAAGCCAATCGCCTCTTTAACTTCTCTAGTTCAGCTAAGACACAGCTGCACTTTGATGGATTGTTAGAAAGACTGGAGAGGCTAATTGCAAAATCAGAAAAGGACCCCGCCTCCCAAGGTAAGGGCAAGGCAAGTGAAAGAATAAGCCTTCCTGCCCAGGAAGCTTATGTGCCTAACTCCACAGAACCAGATGCATCTTCTTCTATGAATCGGTATTCACCAAAATTCCTGCGAGAGATTCAAGAAGAAAAATGGGCTAAAGAAAGTGAAGTTACTCCTCCCATTGAACTTGTGGATGATGCGCATGATCAATTCCCACGAGACATTCCTTCCATTTATGGAGAGCAGGAGAGTATCCAATCTCATGAGAGATTAGACTTCACGTCTAATTCCTTACAGGAACTACCCCATTTCACAGGCCCATGGGAAGCTAAGTCTACTTGTATGAGAGCACCCACAGGCATGGTAAGGAATGAAGATTCAATCATACCTAGGAATATAGAGGTATTAAAGAACACTAAAGTGTAGTGCAATCTCACTTTAGAAGAGCTACTCAAGGTGAAGCCAAAATTATGGAAACATGTAGCCAATCAAGTGCCAAAAGTAGCAAAACCTCGTTCCCAGGTAGGTTCTCATAGAACGGTGCCAAAAATACCCTTGGACAAGATAGGAGACATGAGTGAAGGAGAAGAAGGAAACCCCTATCTCCCCATTACCCATCAAGGTTACACCACCAAGGCAATTCTGGACTCAGTTGTAGGAGTTGCAATTGCTACCACTTCCCTATGGAAGGATTGGGGCAAGCCAGCACTCAGGCCAACAAGAATGAAGTTGCAAATGGCCAATGGTCACATTGAGAGACCGTTAGGACTGCTAGAAGGAATAACTCTCACTACATGTGGTGTAGAGTTTGAGCATACTTTTGCTATATGTGACTTTAGCAAGAATCAAGCCTATGAAATGATTTTGGGAAGACCATTTATGCGGCAATTGCAAGTGGTATAAGATTGGGGAACCAATTCTTTGTATTTGCAACACTTAGGTGTTACAACCAAAGTCAATCTCAAGGATTACTCTCATAGAGACATACCCCATATTCAATGGAATCCCATCCATAGAGCTAATGATGATACAGAATCAGTGCATTCCATAGGATCAGGATCCTCATGGATGCATGAAGACACTCACTTATGGATGTGCAAAGTAGCAGTAGAAGAAGAGAGAAAAAGCCAGAGACATAGGTGTGAAGGAAGCTCATGGATCAGTTCAAGACTCAACCTATGCATCTATAGTATTTCCAGATGAAGAATTTGAACCTCATGGTTGGGCAAAAATTCTAGCAACAATGGATGTAGCCACCAATGAAAAACAATGGACACCCCACTGTGATGAGGATGGCTATGACATTTCAATCTTCACCATAGAGCCAATAATGAGTGATTCGATTATTGAAGAATCTGAACCTATCAATGATGCATTCGAGGATGCAAGTGACTCCGATCTAGAGTCAATCATTATGGACCCACATTTTGCATGAGATGAAGAATATTTCTATGAAGTAGAAGTTCACCCTCAGAGACATGAAGAGCTTACAAATGATGTGAGGTTAACCACACAAGTAACCACCAAGAATGAAGGCAAGAAAAGGAAGAAGAAAGAAGCCACATCAGAGGAGGACGAATCTTTACTTGAGGTCCTTGAAAATTTTAAGAAGTATGAGATAGAAGATAATAGAGTCATGATAAGAATGCATAAACATGATGCACGAGCGGGAGAGACCTATGATAACAAGGAAGCCACCAAGAAAATTGTTGTAACCTTAGAAGAGGGAGAAGAAAGATGCACCTACATAGGACATGACCTAACTGAGGATGAAGAGCGAGAGTTGGTAGCCTTGCTAAGAGAATATAGAGATGTTTTTGCATGGAGCTACAAAGACTGAAAAGGTGTAGACCCTGAAATATGCTCACATACAATTCCTATGAACACAGATGCCAAACCCTCTAAGCAGAAGCCATACACATATAACGATAATTATGCTACCAAGATCAAGGAAGAGATAGATCGTTTGGTTGAAGCTAGATTCATCTATGAAATTGAGCACACTGAGTGGGTATCCCCCATCGTAGTGGTGCCCAAAAAGAATGGAAAGTTACATGTATGCATTAACTTAAAGAAAGTTAACGCAACCACTATTAGAGATAGTTATCCACTTCCTATCACTGAGCATCTACTAGAAAGAGTAGCAAGCAAGGAAGTGTATAGCTTGATGGATTTTCTGGCTACAATCAGGTAGCCATTGCTCTAGAAGATCGGCATAAGATGGATTTTGCCACAAAGTGGGGCATATTCGCTTTTTGGGTTATGCCATTTGGTCTAACCAATGCGCCAACTACCTTTCAGAGGCTGATGTGTCATGTGTTCAAAGAGTTCTTGAGGAAAGTCTATGTTGATGATCTTTGTGCTCATTCCAACATAAGACAGACACATATCCCTAAGTTGAGAGCTATCTTTGACAAATATAGAGAATATCAAGTCTACTTGAACCCAAAAAAGTGTGTTTTCATGGTCAGGCAAGGCAAGATTCTAGGTCACAATGTCAAAGAATGGCATATCCACGGATGAGGAGAAAGTGAGAGCTATTGCAGAGCTACCTAGGCCAAAGAATGTCAAGGAAGTACAGGCTTTCATGGGTCATTGTGGCTACGATCGCCGATTCATTCATATGTATGCGATCATTGCAAAGCCTCTATACTCCCTTTTGACTAACTTTGAGTGGACTGAGGAATGTGAGAATTCCTTTAACAAGCTCAAAAGAATATTGTGTTCTGTGCCAATCTTGACTACACCATATTGGAGCAAGCCATTCCATGTCCATGTGGATGCATCCAATTACGCCATTGGATGTGTACTTGCACAACCTATAGGAGAAGAGTAGAACTTCCTTTAATGTCAATCCAGGGAGACATGAGGATGGTATGAAGACCTCGAGCAAGTGATGTGCTCAAGTGGTGATGGAGAAGCACACAAGCATGCACACACAACACACACACGCGCACACAAGTAAGAACAAAGAGTGTGACAATTTGTTCTTTTAGTTCAAATTACAATTTGTTCTCTCAAAAATGAGGTCTCTATCTCCTTTTATAGTTTTTGACTAGCTAGTGGCCATGTCCAAACCTAGTGTCCAGCCTAGTTAAAAATTAGGTTCCTAGGCTATTTTGGAGGCTCAAACGAGCTCTAAAAATTATGAAAATTGGTTCATAATTACTTCTAATACTCCTCAAGCTTGAGGACTCCTTGGCTTGAACAAAATGGAGTCAAATCTACCAAAAATAGTATTTACAAGGTTCATGTAGTGATGAGAATCACTGTTAAAAAGGGGTTAGGTTGGAAAAATTGAATATCCTACTTGCCGGATCTTCTTTGACTGCTTTGCCCGCTTGGCCCTTCTCTTTGCTCTGATTCCTTATGTCGACTCCCTTGTCTTGAGATGCCCTGACTGCTGCCAACACCCCCTCTCTCTAGCCTCTCTCATCTCTTACAGACCCTTGCTGAGCTGAACGTTTGACATAGTACTTGACGACATCGGTGGCCAATTGATGCTCTTCTAGCCTCAGACCTTTGGCTAAATCTGTAAGGCATCCCAATCGACAGGCTTGGGTACCTCCGGATGTGGCATGCATAGCTTGTTTGAGTATAGGGCCTGCTCCACAACAAATAAGTGTAGTAGATGAGAGGGTCTGGGTATGATATTTTAGAGTGATACTCCCAGAACCCTATGATAAACATTTCTTCAAACGTTTGTTTGCAGCATGCTGGGAGATATTTGATGCAAGCGTGCCATGCGTATACATTATTGACTGATGGTGTTGTGCTCATATCATAGATGAGGTCGAGGTTGCCTTCATTGAAGCCTAGGGCCAAAAGGTGAGGTTCATAAACATTTCTAAAGGTCTGGAATGTGACAAGCATGAGTTTGAACATTTTGAGGCACATCTGTGCCATGCAGTGCCAAATAGACATAGTTCAGCCATTTGTCACATCCTTTGACATTCTTCATTGTTTGAGTGAACTCAGGCCATGATCTTCTTCGAAAAATAGGACAATACCATGGGTTATACTTAATGTACAAGGGCATATTGTTCCATGTGCACACCATTTTGGGATAGGTTTCTAGTAATCGTATTCTCCATGTAGGTTGAAAGATATTGCCTTGCACAGCGCTCTCACGAATGTCGTCTGAGGCGAATTGGGTTGCGGAGGTTGGCTCTTTTGTGGTGCGGTGTTTGATCTCCGCATTATAATCTGCTAATAAGATGCAAAATGGTACATACCAATCATCAGAACCAATCCATCGATGATGAGATAGGTTCTTGAAGTAGTCTGATTTGATGATGACTTCTTCTAGACGAGACATGGACTATATCTGTAGTGCTACTCTGTCATCATGAGTTGGTCCTACCTTTTCTTACCTTTGTAGCCATTCTAGAGCTTCAATCTCAAATGTATCCATTTCTTCCTCTATTTTTTTGCCTCCAGGTGCAGGCATAGGTTCATATGGGTCCTCAAACGTCTCCTCTACTTCAATTGGAACTAGTTCTTCTGGCTTTGGCTCCACCAGGGGATAAGGTTGACGTTCATATTGGAGAAGCTTATTTTGCAAAGCTGTGAGTTGTGCTTTCAATTCTATCACCTCTTCAGATGTGACATCTTTAGGTGTTGGTTCTTTGGATTGCTCTCATTGATTGTCCAACTGCTTCCGTAGGTCATCACACTCGTTTTTTAAGGCATCATATGCCTCTAGGAGGTCAGCATGGGTTTCGAATATGATTTTCATGTTGGCTGATGGGATGGCTTTGAAGCGCTCCAGGTCGATCTCTTTTGGTGATCCTTCCATCACCGCTTCTAGATTTTCTTCATTCTATCTTTGTAGTCTTTTATTTTCTTCTAGTGTTGCTAACATGTGTTTCCGTAATAATGCAAGGTTACAGCGGGTTTTGAGATTATATGCTTATTAGACACGGAGCATTTCCTTGAGGTGTTGTTGTGCTTGTGAATCTGGTTGGGGGGGATTGGCCACTAACTCCTCATATTGTCTCTGCAAGGTATCATAATTATGTTGTAGTAGCTGCTTGTCCTTCTCCATGTTTGTGAGTCGTTCTTGTAGTGTTTCATGGACTCTGAACATGTTCGTATGGTGAGCATCTAAATGCTAGTAATTTTGCTATAACTGAGACACACATTGATATAAAGTATTGAGTACATTATTTAGAGGGGTGGATGCTGGGAAGGTTTGGAATGTAGGGGGGTAGGGAAAAGGGAAAGGGATGGTGGATGTTGTGCTTGAGAATGGTGAAGTGGGTGGTGGGGGAATGGGAGATTGTGGGAATATAGGGGGAGGGAGAGGTGCAGATGTGGGTGATATGCCCATGTGATCATGCGTAGATGCGGTCGTGGGAGTTACCATATACATGGGAATGGTAGGTGTGGTGATGGTAGTGAAGGTGCACAATGGTGTGTTTAGTTATG
Source organism: Ceratopteris richardii (assembly GCA_020310875.1). Taxonomy (NCBI): domain Eukaryota; kingdom Viridiplantae; phylum Streptophyta; class Polypodiopsida; order Polypodiales; family Pteridaceae; genus Ceratopteris; species Ceratopteris richardii. Next base: position 15,033,129 of record CM035430.1, read on the forward strand.
CATGTGGGCCACCTAGAAGTATGACAGGAGGAATTGGATTTCCGATAACCATGGTTAGAGTTATATCATCCATGGTAGCAATTACAACAGTGGTGGTGTTAGATTGTGAGAGTTGTGATGGTTGACTCACATTGTGTGCTTCAGTAAGGGAGGTGGAGACCATGGCAGTGATAGTACTGGTGACAGTGGTGGTATGAGGTGAGGGAGGTGGAGTTGGAGGAGAGGGTGGTAGGGGTGGTGATGGGGGTGCACTTGATGCGTGGGGTTCTTTAGTATGTTGAATGGAGTGTGCCATGCTAGTGGTTGTGGAGGTGGTTCCATGTGGTTCTGATACTATAATATGTATCTGCTTCCCTGATCTTGGAGGGTGTCTCCCATGTCTTTGCTCAAATCTCTTAGAGTGTGTGAGGGCGGTGTGCATAGTCTCTGGCACCTTGAATGCATCAGCCATCATGTCGATGGAAGCTCTGAATTGATCATCCACACCTTCTTCTTCAAGTATCTAGTTCATTAAGTCCTTGCCTGTTGCCAAGGATAGTCTATGTTGTTCCTGAACCAGGTTCATAGTATCATACAATCTTTTTAATTGCTTTGTGTATGTTGGGGCTCCCGCGAGTTCCGGTATAATGTGTTGCTCATATTCATGCTCCTCTTCATCTGATGGTCCTTCCTGCTCCTCATATTGTTCCTCCTCTTCAGTCTCCTCCTCTTCTTTGACTACCACTGGTTGAGTTTGGTCGGGCCGGTCCGTGACTATTTGTTGTCTACTTAACTGCTCTGTTTCGATTTCCAAGTTAGTTGCATTGATTATCCTTGCTACTTCCTCATCAGTTAAATCCTCAAGCATGAAGCCATGAGGAAATTCTAAATCTATGGGAATCGGTGGGAAGATCAGAATTATTCCCTTCTGCACTATGCTTTGGTAATCTGACGGTCAAGGGTTGTACTCGCCTTTGGGGTGGTGGAGTCATGTCCGGTGTTAGTGTAGCACCCCGAGCTTGTGCACATGGCATCTGAAAAGCTCCTCTCATTTTATTTGATGGGGGCCCTATGGCTAATACTCTTCACTGAAAGTCATGCACCCTAGTCCAAATGAGTGCCCTTTGAATTGTATTACATCATATGCCAGGCATCGATATACAATTCTAGTAAGTGCACAACATCCATAGAGCACTGACTTCTATTTCTTGTACCAACGTTGATGTGCAAGATGGATATGGTCAATGATCCAATGTGGCATATTGATTGTCAGATTGAGCATGTCTGCCAAGTATAAACTAAACCAAATCTTCTTGGGCAGCATTGTAAATCTTTCTTGGGTAGGGAATGTGAAGTGCTGCATGCACATCCGGAGGTGGATGCCAATAGTTGGGGTCATTGCCACCATGTCCCTTAACTTAGTTAGGTTCTTGTTCTTCATGTTGTCCAGGATCATTGTCTCCTTCTCTGTAGGGATGTGCATACCTTTCATTTCTAGAGCTTCCCTTACCAAATTGTTGGTTAATTTAAAGCGCTTCAGTTCATTTCCTCGTGTAAGAGAAGGAAGTACAAAGGTGCTCGTCCCCTTCTTATTGTTGCTGGGAGTGAGTGTGCTAACTAGGCATGAACACCTTAGGAAGTTCGGCTTTGGTAACTGAGCACGGAAGTAGTCATCCAATCTGGACTTCTTCCATATTGGTCGGAATCCTTCATTGTTCTGAAGCTTTTTGAACTCTCATGTAAAGAAATGGTACCGGCCCCACTGTCCGTTAAAATCTATCTCAACCTCCCATAAGTAGGTGCCATCCCTAAGGGGTCCTGCTACTTCACTGAACCAATGGGAGTTCTTGCTAACTAGTGATGTGTGCCCTTGGGGAGGATTTTGAATCGGTATGACATGTACTACTCTTAACACATGTGGTCGTTCCTTCAACTCCTCCTAAATAGGGATACTTTCAATGTCCACTATTTGAGGGCTAGTGCCTGCATGGGAGCTCATTCCTACAACCTCTGCCATGTTGAGGAAATGAGTCGCCGGTTCTATGAGAATATATAAATGAACTATGTGTACCAAACAATTATGGATATCGGTTGTTTGAGTGTGTGAATAATGATTCACAGTGCATGGTTTCTATATGGCTATTTGAGCTCGTAAACAAGCCTTAGGCACCCAGATTTATCTTGATTGTGTGTCGTCCTTCATTGACCTCTTGGGTACCCAAATAGACCTTACTTTTGTAGATGAATCTTTGAGAGGCTTCTTAGTAGTGTCTTGTCATCAACCACTAGTATGATGTTTAGCTGGTGACTCTAGTTTATCAGCAACAGGATGCTCGCCTTTCCATACCCATATTTTCTTCGATGGTTGAGACACCTTGCTTTGTATTCTCCTTTGACCTTGAGCATAGGCTGCCTGCTTCCTCTGTGTTTGGTACTCCTTTAGTTGCCATGTTTCTCTCACTTTTGGAAAAGAAGGGAGTTCCATCGTATCATTGGCTTCGTTGTTGAGAACATCATCCCTCTGCATCACAGAGTTTTGGACAAGAATAGCATCATCATCTTCATGTGTACTCCTGGAAGGACCGGGAGTTGGTGCCTTTTCTAATTCCTTGAGTGCTTCCTTTTCTAATTCAATTGTAATGCGATTTTGACTTACACAGACCTGAAGAAGTCCACGAGTCTTAGGTTCAGGTTGATTGCATGATCGTAGATCCACTCCTGGCCCAAGACAAGAGGCTCAATGAGGTCCTTATCTTGACACACTAGCACTTTAACTGTCATGAGAGTATCTTGAATGTAGAGGGGAAGTTTCACCTCACCCATGCAAAGGGGTTTCCACACCTCCCAATCCTATGAGGTATGCTTCTATATGATTGACACTTAAATTCAATTCTTGATAGTAAGAAAGTCTAACCACACTAGTGGCTTCACCTCAGTCAATTAAGGGCCGTACAATCCTTGCACTATTTCCTTGTCCTATCTCTAAGGTCACAAAAGGAAGTTGGTAAATTATTCTATGGGAACTTACACCTGAGACTTCAAACATAGCCATATGATATCCTGGAGCTGCATAGGCATCTGACCTAGGCTGATCTCTACCCTCTCTTCTTAATTTCATTCTTTGTATGCGCTCTAAAGATTCTGCTTGTGCTTCTTTGTGAATTTGTTTTTCTTCTTCCTTACGTTTCTTGGCAGTGTTGAGTCGATTGTGTATTTCCTTAGTGAGGGGTTCTTGATATAGTTTGAATCTGCATCCACTGATGTAACTAGGGAGAACATCACCTTCTAGTGTAGCAAATTGAACTGCTCCACTAGTTAAGATCCTATTTATGATCATAGGTCCATAGCCATGCTTCTCTAGCTTTCTTGCATGTTGTTTGAGGGTATACTCCAAAACTAAGTCTCCGGTCTTCAAGCCTTTATCCTTCACATGGGCATCAAAGTATGCCTTTTGTATTTTCTTAGCTGCATAAATCCCTGTGACAGCTCTCAGTCTCGTTTCACCTAGCCATTCAAGATCAAAGATCTTTGAAGAAAGTTCATGCCCTGAACACTCATGCTCCTGTGCTACTTTCAGTGTAGGTATCAAGAAGTCCAATGGTAGCAGTGCATTTTGGCCAAATACCATCTGAAAGGGTGTGCCTTGTGTTGGCAGCAGTCAAAGCACCCAAGGACTCACAATACAAGGAAGCCAAAGAAGGGAGCCAGAGCGGAGAGAAGGCACAAGCAGACAAAGTAGTCAATCAAGATCTGGCAAGTAGGCCATTCAAATTTTTCCAAATCAACACCCTCATAACAGTGATTCTCATCACTAAAAATCATTGTAAATACCATTTCACCTTTTTGTAACTCCATTTTGTGCAAGCCAAGGAGTCCTCAAGATTTAGGAGTATTAGAAGTATCATCGTACCAATTTTCATGATTTTTAGACTTCATTTGAGCCCTCAAATAGGCCCTAGAACCTAATTTTTAACTAGGCCAGACACTAGGTCTGGACAGGGCCAAAACTAGTCAAAAACTATAAATAGAGCTAGAGAGCTCATTTTTTAGGGGAGCTTGTTGTAGAATTGAACTTGTAAGAGCACTTTTGAGTAATCTAAAGAACTCCATTGTCTCTCTCTTTGTTCTTGCCTGGTGTGCACGTGCGTGTGTATGTGTGTGCATGTTAGTGTGCTTCTCACTCACACACTTGTGCCATCACTTGTTCGAGGTCTTCATACCATCCTCATGTCTTCCCAGATTGACATTAAAGGAGGTGCTACTCATCACTGAGCTACACCAAATTTTGGCGCCGTTGCCGGGGATTGAGCTTTGAGGACGAGCGTGTGATGGTAAGACGTAGAGTTGAGGTGTTGGAGTCATAGGTAATTTCTTCACTTTTAGCTATTTTCTTTTGTTTTCTTCATCATCTTCACCATCATCATCATCATCACCATCGCCCACCTCCATCTCCATCATCGTGAAAATTTCAGTTTTTTGGTCATATCACCATTTCCACACCATTTCCCCTCATTTCACTTGTGAGAGAGAGCGAGAGAGCGAGTGTGTGCTTGTGCTATTTTGTGTTTTCTGATATTTTTTGTAGGAATCAGCATCCCCAGCAGCTGTACCAGCTCCAGTAGGTAAAAAATTTTGATTGTGTAGGTCTCCAGGCCTTGAGCTTTGTCAATCGTGATCGACAAAAAAAGTGAAAATTTTGCCAAACAAAGTACAAAACCATGATGTGCATGCTTAGAGCTTCCTAAATATGTGCTTCAAATTTTAATATGCCTCTATTTTCTGTCAATCGCGATTGACCCGTCAATCATTAGGGGAAAAAATGAACCCTGGATGGGCCTTTTAGATTAGAGGGTGATTAGTGATCCACCAATGAGAAGAGAGCAGTGGCCACAGTCTAGTGCTAGAGTAGGAGTAGGCTTCCCTTGTTTTCTCATAGTCAAAGACTCCAAAACCACCATGCACTCGTGGTATTCTTGAGGAGAGCAGTTTGTGTTGAGAAAAAACAAACCAATATTCATCATATGTCGTTGGATCATGGCGAAATCATGCGGTTCCTATTGCATTCAGAAAAATTTTTCGAAATAACTATAGACCATCGGATGCACGCACGATGTATGGCTGAGATCTGCTCGCGAAAACTTTGTTTATCCATTCAGAGTGTGCTCAGCGTCGTTTGCGGGCCTCCATTAGATGAGAAGGCAATCGTAAGGCTTCTATTTAGTTGCGCAGACTCTCATCATTTCCTTTCTAATCAGTCACAGCGGCTTAGCGCCATTTGCGGTCAGCTCTACGATCATCGGCAGATCAGACGACTATGCATAATATATGATGGCATAAATCAGCATGAGATATGGAGCACCATTGGATCAAGAGCTAATCTAAAGGACACAATTTATTTGAGGTTCCTTCTCTCTCTACTGTACCCCTTCATTTTCTCACTCTTTTGTGCTCTCCCAACACACGCGTGAGGATCTTGGCCGTTGATGTTTTCAGATCGAACGATTAGAACTAATCCACGAGTATGATTGGACGACAATTGCGCTTATCCCTTGGATCAATGAATGATCAAGGGTTCATAGTGATCCAAATTTCATCTCACTCTAGTGTGCCATCTTTCTAGAACCCCTTGAGCCATTCACGTAAGAAATCAAGTGAGAATCTTCTTTGTAAGGTCTTTTTATATTAGCCATCGATTTTCAAAATCTAAAGGCTTGAAATGCTTCGACTTCAGACATTAGATCATACAATCTTTATATCAATATTTTAATGGAAAAACCAACAGTGGTTTTCAAACCTCCACCTTAATCACAAATTCTTAATCTTAATCCCTAAAAATTAGGGATCCTTACAAGGCCCATCCAGGGTCCATTTTTTCCCCTAATGATCGGGATCGACAAACGACGACGGACACCTACCGACGGACTCGTCAATCGCGACCGACACCTCGATCGCGACTGATAGAGTCACTATTTTTGGCTAATATTTGGAAGCATTTAAGGTTTAGTAGAGCATTGCGAGGCCGCCACACAAAGTATTTCGAGACGTCCTGTTTGCTTGTTAGCCTGTTTGAACCTTGTTTTAACCCTAGAACCCTGAACAGTCATAACTTTCTCATACAAAATCAGTTTGCTATGATTTTTGTTTTGTTGGAAAGCTTGTGGGGAGTACAATTAATATCAGAAATATTAGATATACAAACTTTTAGAGGCTTTCATTATTGAATTCTCTAAGAGTGGCATATGGCATAACACTTCCTCACTGATTCATAGCTTCAAGCTAACCCCTCAAGAGACGGTTAGACTTGCAGGAAGAAGGTTTAGGCAATACTTAGAGAGGTGCCCTATTCCTGAGTTACCCACACCAGCCAAACAAGTGGCTTTATTCCTAGATGGACTGTTAAGTACAAAGTTGAGATCATATGTGTACTTGAAAGACCCTAGGACCATAGAAGAGTGTGTACGCATGTGCATGTGCATAGGAAAGTTGAGATCATATGTGTACTTGAGAGACCCTAGGACCATAGAAGAGTGTGTACGCATGTGCATCGACATCGAGGATAACCTAGGAGAGGAATTAGAACTTTCAAAAATCTACAAAGATTCACATAGTTCTATTAGCCTCTCTTCCTCACAATCCACATCTATTGAGGAACTCGCTAAGAAAGTAGCTCAAAAACTAGGTGTCTCTAGCAAACAAATCCCAAGATTTGCCCCAATAAAGAGATGCTATACTTGCGGTGGTGACCATATGGTGAATGTATGTCCCATTATGGCTCAACCCCAAGTGAATCCTAGTAGCCAGTACTGTACCATAGAACGGAGGTACACCAATCACACCGTGCAAGATTGCCCCTACAATAAGCAAGTTGTTAGGCAAACGTACCCACAACCATACCCTCAACAAGGAAGATACTAGAATCAATACCCACCACAACAGTATGCTAGGCCTCAAAAAACCTACCAACCACAATATCAGGCCCAGCAAAGACCTCAACCAGTGCTTGCCCAACAACCTCCTGCTCTAGCCAATGTGATCGCAGTAAAGTATGCAGCTGCAGAAGAGAACCTGAATAGAGCCATAGTGCCAGTAACACCATTGCTTTCAGAAAGTGACCCTAGTGACCATAGCTTTGATTCTACATATATTGATAGCCCGCAGGCTTACTACATGCGGTCTCCTGAACATGGTGAATCCTACTTTAGTGAAGAACCGAGTGAACCTAGTTGGGATCCAGAGTATGCAAATATTATGTACACAAATCCCAACCCTAGACCTCAACCTAGGCAAGTAAGACCCCCATTCTCTAGAGGACCATGCTACAGATGTCAAGGAGATCACCTCATTTGTGATTGCCCACTAACTACCCCTACACAACCTCAGTGAGTAACAATATGGGGCTTTTGTCAAGATTGGGGAAAGGAGCATCTCTTACGAGATTGCCCAAAGAATCCCAATAATATGCCAAAAATTACTCCTATTAATGTTATTGGGTTAGTAGTAGACTCTACAGGGACTGTGACTTCCATTGCACCAGTACAGGTAGTCAGTAGAGCTCAGGCTTTGCAGCAGAACCAGGGTTCAGGCCAAGAAAGGAGCACCAAGATTAGTGAAACCGAGAGTGTAGCCAAGAAACGAACGAGAGCCTAGAAAGATAGCCGAGAAAGGATGAAAATACAATGGGCTAAGAAGATGAGCAACTTAGAAGAAAGCATAAGAGAAACAAAAGCCAAAATTGTTGAGCTCACCTCTCAAACAAACTCTCACATACCACCCCCACCTTCAACCCCACTCCTGAAGACATAGACATGATGCTTAAGGCATATCAGGCTAGAATCCAAGAAGGGCCAAATGTGACGGATCATGACAAGTGCTACCCTAGAGCTGACTTAGAGATAGAAAGAACCAAGCTTTGCGCGAAAATGGTAGCATTGGCTCAGACCATGTTTGAAGCCAGTCGCCTCTTCAACTACTCTTGCTCAGCTAAGGCACAATTGCACTTGGATGGACTATTAGAGAAGTTAGAGAGCATAATTGCAAGATCTGCCAAGGAAGAAAACTCTCAATGAAGAGATGAGGCAAGTAAAAGAATAAGCATTCCGCCCCAGGAAACTTATGTGCCTAATTCCACGGAACTAGACACCTCTTCTTCTATGAATTGGTATTCACCAAAATTCCTACGAGAGATTCAAGAAGAGAAATGGGCTAAAGAGAGTAAAGTCCCTCCTCCCATTGAACTTGTGGATGACGCGCACGATCAATTCCCACAAGACATTCCTTCCATTTATGAGGAGCAGGAGAGCACCCAATCTCAAGAGAGATTAGACTTTGAGTCTAATTCCTTGCAAGAACTGCCCCATTTCACATGCCCATGGGAAGCTAAGTCTACCTATATGAGAGCACCCACGGTAATGGTAAGAAATGAAGACTATGTCATACCTAGGAACACAGAGGTCCTAAAGAACACTAAAGTGCAGTGCAACCTCACTCTAGAAGAGCTTCTCAAGGTAAGGCCAGAGTTATGGAAACATGTAGCCAATCAAGTGCCAGAAGTAGCAAAACCTCGCTCCCAGGTAGGATCTCATAGAACAGTGCCAAAAATACCCTTGGACAAGATAGGCGACATGAGTGAAGGAGAAGAAGGAAACACCTATCTTCCCATCACCCATCAAGGATACACAACCAAGGCAATTCTCGACTCACGTGCACGAGTTGCAATTGCTACCACTTCCCTATGGAAGCGTTGGGGCAAGCCCGCACTCAAGCCAACAAGAATGAAATTGCAGATGGCCGATGGTCACATAGAAAGACCCTTAGGATTGCTAGAAGGAATCACTCTCACTACATGTGATGTAGAGTTTGAGCATACTTTTGCTATATGTGACTTTAGCAAAAATCAGGCATATGAAATGATTTTGGGAAGACCATTTATGCGGCAGTTGCAAGTGGTACAAGATTGGGGCACCAATTCCTTGTACTTGCAACACTTAGGTGTCACGACCAAAGTTAATCTCAAGGATTACTCTCATAGAGATGTCCCTCCCATCCAATGGAATCCCATCCATAGAGCCAAGGATGATACAGAGTCAGTGCATTCCATAGGATCAGGATCCTCATGGATGCATGAAGACACCCACTTATGGATGTGCAAAGTGGCAGTAGAAGATGAGAAGAGAGAAAAAGCCAGAGAGATAGGTGCGAAGGAAACCCATAGATCAATTCAAGACCCAGCCTTTGCACCTGTAGTGTTTCCTAACGAAGAATTTGAACCTCATGGCTGGGCAGAAATTTTAGCAACAATGGAGGTAGCCATCAATGAAGAACAATGGACGCCCCACTGTGACGAGGATAGCTATGACATTTCAGTTTTCTCAATAGAGCCAATCATGGGTGATTCGGTTCTAGAAGAGTGTGAACCTAGCATTGATGCATTCAAGGATGCAAGTGACTCCGATTTAGAGTCAATCATTATGGACCCGCCTTTTGCATCAGATGAAGAATACTTCTATGAAGTGGAAGTTCACCCTCAGAGACATGAAGAGCTCACCAATGATGTGAGATTAACCACACAAGTGACCATTAAGAGTGAAGGAAAGAAAAGGAAGAAGAGAGAAGTCACACCAGAAGAGGAAGAATCTTTGTTTGAGGTCCCTGAAAAATAGATGATAGGAGAGTCATGATAAGAATGCCTAAACGAGAGGCGCAGTCAGAGGAAGCCTATGATAACAAAGAAACCACCAAGAAAATAGTTGTCGCCATAAAAGAAGGAGAAGAAAGATGCACCTACATAGGGCACGACCTGACGGAGGAAGAAGAGCATGAGTTAATAGCCTTGCTAAGAGAATACAGAGATGTATTTGCTTGGAGCTATAAGGATTTGAAAGGATTAGACCCTGACATATGCTCACACACTATTCCCATGACCTCAGATGCCAAACCCTCTAAGCAGAAGCCATACACATATAATGATAATTATGCTGCCAAGATCAAAGAAGAGATAGATCTCTTAGTTGAAGCTGGATTCATCTATGAAATTGAGCACACTGAGTGGGTATCCCCCATTGTAGTGGTGCCCAAGAAGAATGGAAAGTTATGTGTGCATCAACTTGAAGAAGGTTAATGCAACCACTATTCGAGATAATTATCCGCTTCCTATCATTGAACATCTCCTCGAAAGGGTAGCAGGCAAGGAAGTGTACAGCTTCCTTGATGGGTTTTCTAGCTACAATCAAGTGGCCATAGCTCCAGAAGATCAGCATAAGACCGCTTTTGCTACAGAGTAGGGCATATTTGCCTTCCGAGTAATGCCATTTGGTCTCACCAATGCACCCGCTACATTTCAAAGACTGATGTGTCATGTATTTAAAGAATTCCTGAGGAAGAATTTAGAGGTCTATGTTGATGATCTTTGTGCTCATTCCAACATTAGACAAACACATATACCTGAACTGAGGCAAATCTTTGACAAATGTAGAGAATATCAAGTCTGCCTGAACCCAGAAAAGTGTGTTTTCATGGTCAGGCAAGGCAAGATTCTAGGACACATAGTGTCAAAGAATGGCATATCCACAGATGAGGAGAAAGTGAGAGCCGTAGCACAGCTACCTAGGCCAAAGAATGTCAAGGAAGTACAAGCTTTCATGGGTCATTGTGGTTATTATTGACGCTTCATACACATGTATGCCATCATTGCAAAGCCTCTGTACGGACTTTTGACCAATTTTGAGTGGACTGAGGAATGTGAGAATTCCTTCAATGAGCTTAAACGGCGATTATGTTCAGCACCAATCTTGACCACACCAAATTGGAATAAGCCTTTTCATGTGCATGTGGATGCATCCAATTATGCTATTGGATGTGTGCTAGCACAACCTACTGGTGAAGGCAATATGGATCTATTGATTGCCTATGCTAGTAGACAATTGAATGCAACTGAACGAAATTATACCACCACCGAACGAGAAGGACTAGGCATGGTATATGCAGTTAAAAAGTTTAGACACTATTTGCTTGCAAATAAGTTTAATTTTTTTACTGATCATCAGGCACTGTTATACTTGGTAAACAAGCCATGCAAAACAGGCAGATTAGTAAGATGGTTCCTCTTGCTAATGGAATATGACTTTGAGGTTGTGGTGAGGAAAGGCAAAACTCATTTGAGAGCAGACCATCTCTCTAGGCTCACATCTGGAGAGGCCCCACAAGGAGTATCGGATGACCTTCTTGATGCTTACTTGTTTAATTTGGAAGTTGTACCTCAGTGGGCTAAGACATTGGTGCCAGTATTGACATACGGGCCTAACCACCCAGTCATAAACACTCAAGATAGAGAGGTACTAAAAGCCCAAAAGTACCACATCATGGCAAGAAGTATGTACAAGCATACAGATCAAGGAATATTAGCCTGTTGTGTGGAAGAGGATGAGTACGCTAAATGGTTGCAATTAGCACATGTAGGTGCATTAGAGCAACACTACTCAAAGCAAAGAACCTTACAGACATTAAGGAGACTTGGAGTGCATTGGCCGACTATGGAGGCTGATGTCCATAAGTGGTGCAAGGAATGCCCGATCTGCTGCACTAAACCACTTGTGGAACATGCCACTCTTTATCAAGTGTCCATAGTGCCAGATTGGATTGAACCACTAGTAGCCTTCCTGAGGACGAAAACATTCCCTCAAGAGATGACTTTGGCTAGGCAAAGAAGTTTAGAACAAGAGGCTCTAGACTACTCACTCATTGGAGATAACTTATACAAGCATGGCAAAGATGGTTATCTCAGATTATGTGTCCATGAGAGTGAATATCTTAAGATCTTGGAAACTGCTGACCAAGGTGTAGCAGGAGGACATTTTGGACCAGATCGGGTGATCAAGGCTATACTATTTGCATGTTTTTGGTGGCCGACCCTTCACATGGATGCACATACCTATGTGAAGAGGTGTGATGTCTATCAGCAAACTCAGTATCCTATACGCAAAGATGAGATGCCTCTGAAACCTATGATGGGTGGACGTGCATTCTCAAAGTGGGGAATAGACTTTGTCGGTCCTATTAATCCCCCAGCTAAGAGTTCTCATGCCGAATATATCATTGTGGCCACTGACTATTTAACCAAATGGGTAGAAGTGAAAGCCACAACGAAGAACGATGCTCAAACTACAGCTAAGTTCTTATTTGAGAATGTATTCACTAGATACGGGCTGCCTATAGAGCTAGTAAGTGATAGAGGGACCCACTTCTTGAATGAAGTTATTGAAAATCTTCTTCAAGAATTCTTGGTGGTACATAAGAATTCTGCCCCCTATCATCCACAAGCGAATGGACAAGCCGAAAGCACAAATAAGATTCTATGCAATGTATTGACGAAACTAGTGAATAATAAACGCTCTGATTGGGACAAACAATTACACCATGTTGTTTGGGCATACAGAGTTGCCTATAAAACGGTACTCCAAGCCACTCCCTTTCAGATGGTGTTTGGTCAAAATGCAGTGCTACCATTGGACTTCTTGATACCTACATTGAAATTAGCACAAGAGCATGATTGGACAGGCCATGAGCTCTCCTCTAGAATCTTGGACCTTGAGCGATTAGGAGAAACAAGACTAAGAGCTGCAGCAGGAATATACGCAGCTAAGAAAAGAAAATTATATCAAGAACCCCTTACGGAGGAAATGTTAAATCGACTCAATACTGCAAAGAAACGTAAAGAAGAGGAAAAACGAATTCGAGAAGAGGCACAGGTAGAAGCATTGGAACACATCCAAAGAATGAAATTGAGAAGATAGGGCAGAGATCAGCGTAGGACAGATACGTATGCAGATCCAGTGTATCATATGGCTATGTGTGAAGTTTCCGGTATTAGCTATCATAGAATAATTGACCGACGTCCTTTTGTAACCTTAGAAATAGGACAAGGAAAGAGTGCAAGGACTGTAACGGCCTTGATTGACTCAGGTGAAGCCACTAGTGCCGTTAAACTTTCTTACTGTCGAGAATTGAACTTAAATGTCAATCCTGTGGAAGCATATCTCATAGGATTGGGAGGTGTGGAAACCCCTTGCTTGGGAGAGGTGGAACTTCCCCTCTACATTCAAGATGCTCTTATGACAGTTGAAGTACTAGTGTGTCAAGATGAGGACCTCACTGAGCCTCTTGTCTTGGGTCAAGACTAAATCTATGATCATGCAGTCAACCTAAACCTAAGAAGTGGACTTCTTCAGGTCTGGGTAAATCAGAACCACATTACAATCGAGTTAGAAAATGAAGCACTCAAGGAACTAGGAAAGGCACAAACTCTTGGTCCTTCCAGGAGTACACATGAAGATGATGATGCTATTCTTGTCCAAAACTATGTGATGCACAGGGATGATTGTCTCAACAAAGAAGTCAAGGATACGATGGAACTCCCTTCTTTTCCAAAGGCCATCGGGATGTGGCAACCAAAGGTGGATCAAAAGCAGAAGAAGCAGATGAACTATGCTGGAAGCCAAAAGAAAGCACGAAGCAAGGTGTCTCAGCCATTGAAACAAGTGTGGGTACGGAAAGGCGAGCATCATGTTGCGATCAAGCCACAAACACGGGCTAAACTTCTTATTAGTGATCAACGACACGACGCTAATAAAAAGTCTTGCAAAAAATCTTCTACAAAAGTGAAGTCTATCTGGGTACCCAAGAAGCCGATGAAGGTTGGCCCACAATCAAGACAAATTTGGGTGCCCAAGGCTTGCTTGTGGGCTCAAATAGTTACACACAGACCACACCATGTACAACATGATTCACTCACTCGAATAGCCGATGCCCACTCTTATTCGATACACACAAACACATATTTGCCCATGAGAATGAGCAAAATCACTTGTAAATGGGTCCCTAAAAAGCCTCATTTCCAAGCAGACACTCTCATAAAGCCCTCCGGAGTCTCCACAAAACCAAAACCAAAAGCCATCCACTATGTTTGGCAGCCCAAAGCTTGTAATAAATCCCCCAACCCCATTTATCAATTCATCTCCACCTACTAACTGCATCATTCTCACACTACATCTTTTCACTTAGCCCATAGGACTACTTGTTCACTAACAACACACACAATCATCGAGCACTCTCTAACCTACTAACCCATCACTCACCTCATGTTAATGTTGTAACGGGGACAAAAATTGTTCTATCTTGTCCATTACAATGTTAACGCATGATTCTATATTCTCGCAGAACCACCAAGCAAGCAGTAACATGGCAGAAGCAGGAGGTACCAGTTCCCAGGCCGAGTCCAGCGCCCAGATAGTGGACATTGGAACCCTCCTCCTCGAACCACAACTCACCGAGAGGCCTCAAGAACTTAGAGCTATGCATGTACTTCCCATTCAGGACCCTCCGCAGGGACACACTTCTCATGTGGGAAAACATGCACATTGGTTCAGCGATGTCGCAGGACCATTGTGAGATGGCACTTACTTTTGGGAGGCAGAAATTGAGTTTAATGGAAAATGGGGACGATACCATTTCTTCACCCGTGAATTCAAGTAGTACCAAAATGCAGAAGTAATGTGATCGATATGGACCAAAGCGGGCTTGGATAGGTATTTTCGGGCACATTTACCTAAGCCAGATTTCCTGCACTGCTTCTATCTTATCAGTACCATCACCCCTAGCAAAGCCAAGGGAGGTGATAGTACTTTCGTGCTACCCTCACTGATGCCAGGCCAAGAGCTCAAAAGATTCAAACTGACCCTCAACCTAGTTCGGGAAGCGTTGAACATGCAAGGTATGCATATTCCCACTGAGAAAGAAACAATGATTCCCGACAGGATGAAGCACAAGGATCTCAACAAATTGAAGGACATGGTAGCAATGACACCAACCATCGCCCTCCACCTCCGAACGATCATGCAACACTTCGCCTTTCCCACCGAAGAACGCTTCACTATGCCACCTGTTAGACGGCCGCCGGAGTAGGACAAATGTATGCCGGATGTAACGGAGTTCCTTGAATTACGCGCGAAAAGTTGGTACGCGCATCTTGTAATTCTATATAAAGTAATGAAAAGAGAATGGTCGAGAGAGATGTCTTTCCTGGAATTGTCAGATTGTCTGCCTTGATATTTGTTAGAGTATTGTTACACTAGTGTGAAGTTCTGAGTATTGTTAATGTTGATCTCTGTTCTGTCTGCATCGTCTGCTTACACTGAAGTTCACTGTGACGATTGTTAAGTGACGGATTGTGTGTCTGAGTACTATTTCCGCATAGTATTGCTGTACGCTCTTCGGTCGTCGAAGTACTTTGAGTCAGTCTGAGTAATTATATTACTGTGTGATTTGATTTGACAACTTAATACACTATTGAATATGTTCTGTTTGTTTTACTGAACTTGTTGCATTCGGTGATGAGGACGGACTAGTATTTTCGGTAACGTGAGCTTTTAGTTGAGATCGCTATAAAGCATTGTAACAAACGAATCTATCAGTTAAAGTATTGTCTCTGGTTGATTACTACTGTGAAATCGATATCCCAGACTACTGCTCTGTTCCAATAGTAGGTTAGTCTGGAGAGTTCGATATGCAAAAATATAGAGATCAAATGTTGTTAGTTACTGTTAGTAACTGAGCTAAGACGCGTATACATGTTTCGGATGTTGTGTTGAATAAATTGGGAAAAGAGTACAAGGCCTCTGTCTAACAGACCCCTACCACTCCCAAGAACCCACGTTGTTTTCGGTAACGATACTAAAAGTTTAACATAGTTTACGGTAAATCACTGTTTTACGTTAATATTTGTTCGGTAACGATTTTGGCTGGTCAGCGTTACTATTTCTGTAACACGTTAACACTTGGCGCCGTCTGTGGGAAGGTGGCATCAAGATTGCCAGTCATCTGTCAAAATTAGATTATCGTTCGATTGGCAGTAGCAACAGAACCAGATTGTTGCAGACTGTCTCGATAGTAATACTACGCGATTTGATACATGCCGATTACTCGATCCGGTGAAACGTATCCCAAGAACCATCAGTCTGGAGTACTAAAGCCAACTTTGGGAGGTAGAAGTACAACTAGGATTGACCTAGTTGTCAAGAAAGTTAAGAACGTTAAAACTGATTCCGGTCATATTCCGGTGGAACCTGTTACGCCTCTGGTACATTCCGGTACTATTTCGGCACACCCTGTCGAAAATATAGTAATTCTAGAACCTACCACGACGCAGTTGGAATCTAGTTTAACAACCTTGGAAAAAGATTCAGATTCATCTACGACTAGAAACACTTTAGTTAAAGAAATCGGCGAAGGCGAAAAAACACCGAATTCGGGCATAATTTCGGTTCATTCCGGTGATATTCCGGTAAGAGAATCATAGTTTTTCGGTGACGATTTAGCATTTTCTGCTGAATCCTCAGCCCAATCACCACGCTTGGAAGCAAGTTCCCATACACTGGACATCAAGGAGGAAGGAAGGTTGCTTGAAACAGAGATTCGAAGCATATTAGGCAAGATAATCGCACAGGAAAGTGCGTCATCCGACGATACAGATTCCGGTAGTTCAGAAGGAAAGTATAACACGCTCACGATGAACGGACAACAACAGTTATGTCCACCCAGGCCACCTCCAATGGGAGTGACATACACGAAGTTTGGTGGATTTCCAGGAGATGATCCGGATGCTCATGTACGCACTTTCGAGATAAGCTACGCAGTTCTCAACCATCCACCGGATCAGGCCTACAAAGCCATTGTCTTCCAATCTGCACTTGTTAATGAAGCAGCTAGATGGCTTACAGAATATGATATTAATCATTTTGGCACCTACAAAGCAGTACGAGATGCTTTTCTACAGCGATTCAGGCTAAAAAAGAATCCAACCGAAATTTTTGATTACCTGCAGAATAACAGACAGAAACCAAATCAAACTGTACAAGAGTATGCTGCTCTCTTCAGAACACACTTAAGGCAGCTACCACCGGCCCATGCTAACTTACCAGATGATGTTATCACTCAGTGGTTCATCAATGGCTTGGTTCCACAACTTAAGCAGATCATGATCATAAGATGTGTCGGAGCCATGTCCCTCGATGCAGTCATTGCAATGACTCTGCAACTGGAACACAAAGTCGGTGGATTTACAGAAGATTTAGAATGGTTAAAAGCAAACAAGAATGTTGCAGAAGATATGACTAGACATGTATACTGCAACATATGCAAAAATTCAGGACATACCAGTGCCAATTGCGCACTTAATCAAACATTCTGCGCTATCTGCAACATTGCCGGACACACCATCGAAAACTGCGCATACAACGCTAGAGTACAAGGAACAGCGACTATCAATGCAATTATCCAGGAACAAGGACAGCCAGCCAATCACTATGTGCCTCCACAAATGAGAAACAACCAGCAGCAAGGATATCGAAATTACCAAGGACAGAGGAATAACAATTATAATCCAAACAGCTGGCAAAATGGACCACCACCGAAAAATCCCAATCTACCACCACCACGCTGCCATTTTTGTGGTGAATTTGGACATATTAGGAGATTTTGTAAGGATGCAGCTGAGTATGATCAAAGGAAGAAGGAACGTCAAAATCCAATGGCCAACATGGTAAAAATCACACCGGTGGAAACATAGGCTGCTGCAGTCCAGACCCGTTCCGGTAAGCAACTACAACCAGCAGCAGAAATATTTGAACCAGGGATATGTGAACAACACAGAATGTACAACAAGGCTAGTCAATGGACCACAGCAAAACCACCAGTCTTTCCAGAGCCTATTCCGGTAACCCAGCCCTCGTTAACGAAGGAAGAAACACAACAAAGGGAGTCAGCAGCAGGAACATCATCAGTAGCAGATACATTACCACCTCCGTATCAGCAGAAGCATCAACTTCAACATCAGTAGAGCCTGTCAATCAATCTCAATAGGCCTGGGAAATCTTATCTAAGGCATCTATCACTCGCCTCTGGGCCAACTACTGGCATTAGTACCTGGAATTCGACAACAGTTCCAACAACAGTTCAGTCCGGTACCTTCTTGTATTCCGACAACAGCAGCAGTTCAACCAGAACCTGATTCTACTGTCGATCATTCAGTCCCCTTGATTACAGTATGGTATAAGAATCATAAGATTACACAAGTATTGATTGATGGAGGCTCTGGTGTTAACATTGCGACTCCGGCCTTATGCAAGAGATTAGGATGGACCGAAATCGAACCAATTCAATTTTTTGTCAGAATGGCAGATCAATCAAGAGTCCATCCCGTAGGACTTGTGCGAAATATACCCATCACTTTGCAAGGTACGACCTTTAAGATGACCTTTGTCATACTAGATCTGCCGGAATCCACTTTGGATTACAACCTTCTTTTCGGCCGACCTTGGCTGAAGCATGCGAAGGTAATACAGGACTGGTCTGCACAAGAGCTTGCGTTCAAAGATGCCAATCGAAGATATGTGGTAAAATTAGATGCTATACAACCTTGCGAGCTACACGCTAGACCGTATTTTGCCGAACCAGTCCATATGCTAGATGGATTGTCAGATGATGAAGAAGAAGAGTTTCTGAAGAATAACACTGATTTAATTTCCTTAGGAACTGTTGATCTACAGACCGTTGTAGATAATTGGAACGCTTCAGTCTGTACGGTAATACCCATCACAGAAGAAGCTAAGAAGGAAGACACTGTTTCGACACATGATGATGAACTGCAGCCACTTCTTAAACCAACAGACAACACAGAGACAGTTCTATGTCCCCGAAGATCAGCTGATTACTTACAATTTAGGAGATGAAGATCATCCGCGTCCTGTGAAGATAAAGCAAAACTTATCGGAAACATTTCAAACAGATTTAATCCAACTACTCCAAGAATTCACTGATGTCTTTGCATGGGACTACAAAGACATGAAAGGATTGGACCCCCGTATCTACCAGCACAGGGTCATGCTGAAGCCAGAATCAAGGCCGATAAAGCAAACCAGCTACCGGATGAATCCCCATTATGCATCTCAGGTAAAGGCAGAACTGGATAGGTTATTAAAAGTCGGATTCATCGTACCAGTAGAGCATGCTGAATGGATCTCTCCAATTGTGATTGTGCCTAAGAAAAACAAGCAATTGAGAATCTACACCCATATTTCCATGAATGAGATTTCTTGCGTCGCTCTACCGTTGTCAGATTACCAGAAATTAAATGCAGCAACCGTACCAGATCCCTTTCCAATTCCCTTTTTGGATACCATGCTTGATAGAGGAGCAGGTCACGAGATGTATTCATTCCTAGATGGATACAGTGGCTACAACCAAGTAAGAATGGCCGAAGAAGATATACCAAAAACTGCATTCATTACCAATTGGGGTGTCTTTGCTTGTACGGTAATGTGGTTTGGATTAAGAAACGCACCAAGCACATTTCAAAGATGTATGTAGGAGATATTTTCTCCTTATCTCACTTCATTTTATGCAAGTATATCTCGATGATTTTTCAATTTTCGGTAAGATGATAGCACATCTGTTCCATTTACGATGCTGCTTTTAGAAATGTAGAGAGTATAGACTCTGTTTGAATCCAAACAAATCGGTATTTGCGGTCTCATGTGGCAAGTTACTTGGCCACATTGTATCTGCACAAGGTATCCAAGTAGATCCAGATAAAATTTCGGCAGTATTAAAAGCTCCGGTGCCAGCTTCTCCAAAAGAAGTTATGCGCTTTATGGGCCAAGTACGGTGGCATGGAAGGCACTTACGGTGGCTTGCTCATTTGGCAATACCCCTGAACAAACTAATTACCAAGACTCCTCGACAATTTGAATGGACCCAGGAATGCCAGATAGCATTTGATCGTTTAAAGCATTTATTAACACAAGTTCCTATCTTACAACCGCCGGACTGGGATCACCCATTTCATGTATTTGTTGATGCTTCAGATATAGCAATAGGAAGTGTGTTGATGCAACAAATTGATAAATGGTTTAGACCAGTGTATTATGCAAGTCGAAGATTAGCGCCTGCTGAGAAGAATTACTCTGTAACAGAAAGAGAATGTCTAGGGCTAGTATATTCTGTCAAGAAATTCAGACATTACTTGCTAGGCCGTAAATTTACATTTCATGTAGATCATGCTGCACTTGTCTATCTAGTTCGGCAACAGCATCTAGGTGGTCGATTAGCGCGATGGGTCTTACTCTTGCAGGAATTTGACTACGAAGTCATTCACTGGCCAGACAGTTCACATGCCTTAGCAGATTTCTTATCCCGCTTAGATTCCGGTGAAGCTCCGGTGGGCATAGATGACACGACACCCGCGATTTATGTATCAGAACCAATTAATTAAGAATCTACAGACCCACCTATCCCATTTTCGTATTATGATCAGATCTTGACCTTTCTCACTGATGGTTGCCTTCCATCTCAGACTTCTACGGCAGTACGCTAGAAAAATTGCAGTCTTTAGTCGTCGATTTCGGTTAATTGCTGGAGAATTATATTATGTAGATCATACCGGAATCTTACTTTGCTGTATTCCACCACATGAAGTTAATTCAGTTATAACTTTAGCTCACTCAATTCCTTTCGGTGGCCATTTTGCAGCAAACTTAACTCACCGGAAAATTCTGTAGAGTGGTCTATGGTGGCCAACAATGAACAGAGATATCTCACAGTTTGTCAAACAATGTGATACTTGCCAAAGATCTGGCCAGCCTTTGCAACGACATCTCTTTCCTTTGCAACCCATCTTACCATTAGAACCTTTCCAGAAATGGGGTCTAGATTTTATCGGTCCAATTACACCTCCAGCAGTCTACAGCAACAACCATTACATACTGACCTGCACAAACTATGCAACCAGATGGGCAGAAGCCTGGGCTTTACGGTCTGCTACAGCCGTTACGGTAGCAAAGTGTCTGCTAACCGATGTCTTTCCACGTTTTGGCTTACCACTGGAAATTGTCTCAGATCAAGGCACTCATTTTGTAAACAATTTAATGAAGGCACTTACACATTCGTTCCAGGTCACACATAAATTTAGTTCTCCTTATTATCCTCGTGCTAATGGATTGGCCGAAAGTACAAACAAATCTTTGCTGAATATCCTTCGAAAATTGATCATGGAATCATCGGAAAGATGGGATCAACTGCTACCTGCAGTGTTATGGGCATACCGGACTACCTACAAGGTAACAACAGGATTGACACCTTTCAAATTAGCTTATGGCTTAGAAGCAATAGCACCAATGGAGATAGTTATACCAAGTTTACGAGTAGCCATTACCCAGAAACTGCTACCGGAAGACTCACTGTCATTTCGGTTGGACACACTCAGAGAGTTAGATGAGCACCGATGGCTCAGTTTCTTAACCATGCACGAAGTTCAATTAAGACAGGCAAGGACGCACGATCGAAACTTGAAAACTCCAGTGTTTTTGGTAGGACAGATGGTACTTTTCTATAATGCAAAGTCAAATAGATCCGCAGGTAAATTCAAATTACGGTGGTTCGGCCCTTACAAAATCTCAGAGAAAATCGGTCCAGCAACTTTTCGGTTGACTACGTTGACCGGAAATCCACTTCCAAAAGCAATCAACGGCTCGAAGCTGCGGCCGTATCAAAGCGCTACTAGTCTGCATTAAATCATTCGGCAGTGGACCGCATTTTTTAGCTTTTGTTTTTTACTTTTCATTCTGTTCTTTCTTTTCTCTTTTTTATAGCCGTGTTTTGTCATAAGCCGCCCTCCTTACCAATTACTCAAGTATGCATGCCAAATTAAAAGCAATATCATTCCAGCACTGCACAATGATAACCATCACTTCCTACCCCCCCCCACCGTAATGTCTGTACTTAAGCTCTTCGGTTGCGCCAAAAAACGCTATTGTGTTCTTGTGATTGTGCTCGTGTCTTCTATGTACTGTGTATTCGTGTGTTGTGATCTGTGTATTCGTGTTCACGTGCGAAATGGAAGCATTGGCGAATTTCACAGCTTTCCATGATGGTATCCCTACCGAGGTAGGAGTTTACCTGCGTATCCGAGGGTTGGCCAACTTCGCTGAGCTGCCATGGCACTCAGTGGAAGCCCATCCCTTCTTCGCCAAATCATCCCTGCCATCGCCCAATCCCCCATCGCTGAACGACAATGGCTCTTCCCCTCCCTACCATCTAGAACCGTCATAACCTTCCAGGCCTTCGCCAAAGCCTTCCGTCTCACCCCACAAGGCCGCGAAAATGGCCCAAGCATCCCTGTAGCTCGAATGGTAGAACTTTTTCCCCGATTTTCATCAAATGAATACGCCATTCTCTGCTGCCCCGAACCTGGAAAAACCACATTACAGTTCTTAGTTGTGATCCTTAACCTCCAAAAATGCACATACGGTATCTCCCGCCCATTCTATTCCGCCATCGACCTTGCCGCACGAGAACCTGTTAATTTCGCCTCATTTTTCTTTCACCGAATCCATAAGGAGTGCGTCGCCATAGTGAAACAAGTCAACAAAGGAACCACCCCTCGATCCAGACTTCCCCACATCCTTTCTTTCCTCTTCCCAACCATACTCGCCGCTCAACCACCACCACGAGGACCAGTTTTAAGGCACGAAGAGTCAGTTCAACTACTAGAAGATGAGGAAGAAGAAGATGAAGAAGAGCTCAATCAGTTGTTCCGCAGGAAACGTATCAGAATTAGCTCCTCAGAAAGTGAAGCACAAGGCTCAGCTGGCAAAGTTAACGATGACGATAAAGATGAAGAGAAGAACGAAGAAGAAACCTTCCATGATACAGCAACATCAATGCACAATGAATCATCGGCAGAGCAACAAGAACAACAGGATCAAGCAGAAACAGAATCCATCTCGACCGAAAAAGAATCAGAGCAACAGGAAAATGAGCAACAATCTAATCAAGATGCACTAGACAAGCTACTGAAGGCAGCGGAATCTACAGAAGCGCACAATGCAGAAACGGAACAAACAAACAAGGTAACAACTACTGACTCTGCCCTCCCCAAAACACCGCCTGTTAACCCCATTTCCCAACCGGAACCACCCCGCAACCCCATCAAGCCCAGTCACCCCACCGGAACTACCGAAACCTCGACATCCTCCCTCAACTATTCACCACCAAATTCACAACAACTCCTCACCGGAACCTCGTCGCAACATCGCCCTCCTCTGCCACCCCATCCCATTCCAGTTTTTTCGAAATTAGAAGCCATGGGTCGCCTCTTAATTAATCTATCCCAACAACTGTCGCAACACCTGAAGCAAGCCACAGACGATGCACGAGAAGAATTCCAAAGGAAATTGGAAATAATGGAGGCGGATATCACCCCTCTTCAGGAAGAATTACAAGCAGCAAGAGTGGAAAATCATGCACTACATGAGCAGATCAAGCAACTACAGGCTACACTCCAAGCACAAGAAGAAAGCTCAAGCCAGCGAGATAAGGCATTAGCTGAAAAAGACGAATTACTGACAGCTGCCGACACCGAAATAATAAAGTTAAAACAAACAATCAAAGATACAGACGATACTAGAATAGCACTAGGAAACCTACTGGAAGAAACAAGACGCCAGTTGCAGGACACAGTACAGAAATACCAAGAGCAGCAGAGAGAAGCAAAGCAGGCAGTAGAAGAGCTACAGAGAACAAAAGAATCACTGGATGAGGTGAACTCTATCCTTGAACATCAATTACTTAGGGAAGCTAAACATCAAAAAGAATTAGCGAATGTCCGCAAAGAACGAGATGCCTACCATAAAACCATACAGTTCCAGAATCAACAATTTGAAAGACTGGATAATCAGGTACGAAACCAGAAAGACAGAATCAATGAGATGCAGAAACAAGTAACGAACATGAAGACATCAAGAGATGCAGCATTATCAAACGATTTTTATTTACAGGAGGCCTTTTTGCAAACACAGGCCGAAATTTTGGTTACTGAAGCCATAGCACTTAGTTCCGTTAGAGTAGATGCACAGATTTTAGAACCCGATACCCTTAAACAATTATTAGAAACCCTTAAGAAAAAAATAGCCCGCACATTTAGATTAGCAAGAAATATGTATCTAGAAGGAATCGTAGATGAACAATGAGTTTTGTAATCAAAAATCACTTGCGGGTTCGAGTCCACCGTGCGTGCCAGTGTTAGACGGCCACCGGAGTAGGACAAATGTATGCCGGATGTAACGGAGTTCCTTGAATTACGCGCGAAAAGTTGGTACGCGCATCTTGTAATTCTATATAAAGTAATGAAAAGAAAATGGTCGAGAGAGATGTCTTTCCTAGAATTGTCAGATTGTCCGCCTTGATATTTGTTAGAGTATTGTTACACTAGTGTGAAGTTCTGAGTATTGTTAATGTTGATATCTGTTCTGTCTGCATCGTCTTCTTACAGTGAAGTTCACTGTGACGATTGTTAAGTGACGGATTGTGTGTCTGAGTACTGTTTCCGCATAGTATTGCTGTACGCTCTTCGGTCGTCGAAGTACTTTGAGTCAGTCTGAGTAATTATATTACTGTGTGATTTGATTTGACAACTTAATACACTATTGAGTATGTTCTGTTTGTTTTACTGAACTTGTTGCATTCGGTGATGAGGACGGACTAGTATTTTCGGTAACGTGAGCTTTTAGTTGAGATCGCTATAAAGCGTTGTAACAAACAAATCTATCAGTTAAAGTATTGTCTCTGGTTGATTACTATTGTGAAATCGGTATCCCAGACTACTGCTCTGTTCCAATAGTAGGTTAGTCTGGAGAGTTCGGTATGCAAAAATATAGAGATCAAATGTTGTTAGTTACTGTTAGTACTGAGCTAAGACGCGTATACATGTTTCAGATGTTGTGTTAAATAAATTGGGAAAAGAGTACAGGGCCTTTGTCTAACAGACCCCTACCACTCCCAAGAACCCACGTTGTTTTCGGTAACGATACTAAAAGTTTAACACAGTTTACGGTGAATCACTGTTTTACGTTAATATTTGTTCGGTAACGATTTCGGCTGGTCAGCGTTACTATTTCTGTAACACGTTAACACACCAAAAAGAACCTAGTTCAACCTATACTTGGCGGAGATAGAGGATCTCACAATCAATTTACCACACTGGATCATAGACCAAATCCACCTAGCACATCAACGATGGAATAAGAAACAGAAGAATGTGCTTCATGGGTGGTGTGCGCTGACAAAAATAATTTATAGATGCTTAGCTTATGACGTGCCCATTCAAATATCACTAGTGTGGTCCAGAGCTCAGGAGTTCGAGAGACCACTATCAACAATGGGTCCTCCATCAAAGAAAATAAGAGGCACAGTCCCATTACCGTGTGCCCAAGCAAGGGGAGCCACCACCACACCAGAGGTGACCCCTCCACAAACGCAACGTATCCATCCGTTTACAATTCACTTACCCCGACAGAGTGTAGAAGGACCAAATTTAGTTTTCCCTCCAATCCCCTCTGACCTGGAGTTTCCACATGGCTACACCCTGAATGATCTCACTGATGAAGAAATTGCTAGGCTGATCAATGAATCTAACCTCGAGACGGAAGCAGAGCAGACCCAAGGACCACAACCCACTACAACAACTTCAGCCCCGACCCAACTGGAAGTAGTAGAAGTAGAAGAGGATGAAGAAGAGACTAAAGAAGAAGAAGCAGACGAGGAGCATGATCAAGAATACGAAGAAACTTCAGAACTAGCGAGTGCCCCAGCCTATTCGGCACAAATAAAAAGATTGTATGAAACCATGAAGCGAGTCCAGGAACAGCACAAACTGTCGCTCGAAACAGGAAAGGTGCTAATGAGCCAAATGTTAGGAGAGGAAGGCGTGGATGAAATGTTTATTGAATCCATGAACCTCCACACAGACGGGGTGGGCTTGGATGAAGCCATTCATTCAACTATGGCTTATATTCATCGCTTCGAGAAACGGGTGCCTACCCATCCCATGCGCTCCAACAAGCAGATTCACATGAATGTATCGGCACCAGGAGACACTACACAAATAGAGGAACATCACGAGGGACCACCATCACCATCCTCACCACCTCTCACTACACACTTCACTTCACCACACGACACTACCACCCCAACTTCAACACTCACCACATATGTTATGGGGATTCCTATCTCACCAGGCACCCAATTTGGAGGGATCACAATGCCCACATTTACAACAATATTCACGAACATCACATCCACCCCACCCACGGTCCCCATCTACACATTCACCCACACTTTTGACACCATGGAAACATCACCAGCCACAGCACCACTCCCTCCCCCTTCTCTACCACCATCTTCCATACCCCCTCCACCCACATCACCTCTCGTGTCCACTTCATTCACTATCCCTTTCCCCCTCCCCATTCCCCCTGCATCCTCCACCTTCCCTGTATTCATAAATGTAAATAACATGTTTTCTACATTACATCAGTGTGTACATCAGTTACAGACAGAATACCAAACCTTGGAGGATCGACATCGTCAAATAACTACAGATCATGAGCAACTATAGAAGAGGCTTGCACCTTTGGAAGCAGAAAATACTGACATAAATCAACACTACACTATGCTCGAGCATGCTCACCAGACCCTTTTGGAAGCTCCCCAGCCATCCGATTCCAATGAAGTTAAAAAACTAACAGCCCTACTAGAACTTTATCAGTCAGAACACGTTAAAAGCCGTCGCAACCTGACATTACTCAGAAAGCACATGGCCACTGCCCTCAAAGAGAACAAGCGCTTGCAAAGGCAAAATGAAGAAAATTTAGAGGTAGCCATGGAGGGTTCCCCCCAGGAGATCGACCCTGAAAGATTCAAAGCTGTTCCATCCGACACTATGAAGACAATTTTAGAAAGCTATGCAGATCTATTGGAAGCGCATGATGAGCTGGGCAAAGAACGGGATACTCTCCGTCAACAGCTAACGATGCAAGAAGCCCAACCCAAGATCACCGATTCTACCACCACTACAGAAGAGGTAAATGCACTGAGAGAACAGGTCGCAGAATTCCAAAGCAAATTACTCCAATATGAAAGACAACCCTCCCCAGTCATCGAGCCAGAACCAGAAGAATTGGTACCCATAGAAGTGGATGAGTCATATGAAGAGCCATATGTTCCTATGCCAATGCCGGGTGGCCAACGAACCTCTGAGGGATTGGACACACTAGAGGTAGAAGCCCCAGAATGGATGCAGAAACTTGAAAAAACGGCCAATACACATAATGAGCGAGTCGCGGTCCAGATCGAGTCCATGACCAAGATTGAGGACACCATTATCAAATCCGAATATTTCCGAAGTATTTCTCATCACAGATGGATACGCACCAACGATGATCAGTATGTGCCGTATTGTGTACTCTTGGCAGATTACAACGCCGAAATTCAGCGACGATGTGGCAAGGCTCCAACCTTCGCCACTCAATTCGGCCCTGATGATATCCTTGAGAGCACTAAACAAGGATCAATTCATCAACCTACTTGGCGGCTACGACTCTTAGAAACTTACCCTGAGATGGTTCAAACCTGGAACAACATGCCACTATTCATTAAGTATAATCCCTGTTATGCTCCCATACTCAGAAGACGCACATGGCCTAAGTTTGCTATCATGGTGAAGAATGTCAAAGGTTGTGCAAAGTGGCTCAATTACATATACCTGGCACCACCACAGGGACAAGCTACAGTGGGCTACATGATCTCCACCATCCGTCACTGGGGGTTTAGAATGCGAAACATCCCAGATGTAATGGCTCAAATGTGCATAAAGATATTCGAGTTGATGTTGGTTACCTTCAGAACCTTCAAAAATATTCAAGATCCACATTTCTCAAGTGTCGGATTCACAGCAGGCAACCTTGACTTGGTCTACGATATGAGTACAACCCCCTCCATCTAGGTGATATATGCATGGCACACACGAATTAAATACCTCCCCGCTTGCTACAAGCAAACATTTGAAGAGATGTTCATCATGGGGTTCTGGGAATACCACTCTGAAGTCTTTGTTCCCAGACCCTCCCATCTACTCCACCTCTTTGTAATGGATCGAACATTACATTCAGAACAACTGTGTGTGCCACATCCGGACGTTCCAGGTCCAGTGGATTGGGATGCCCTCCTAACAGACTTAGCACGAGGGCTGCAACTGGAAGAACACCACCTAGCTTCAGACATGGTTGAATTCTATGTCAAACGCTCCGCCAAACAAGGGTTTGTCAGAGACGACAGAGGTGAGAGAGGGGGGGTGTTGGCAGCAGTCAAAGCACCCAAGGACTCACAAGACAAGGAAGCCAAAGAAGGGAGCCAGAGCGGAGAGAAGGCACAAGCGGACAAAGTAGTCAACGAAGATCAGGCAAGTATGCCATTCAAATTTTTCCAAATCAACACCCTCATAACATTGATTCTCATCACTAAAAATCATTGTAAATACCACTTCACCTTTTTGTAGCTCCATTTTGTGCAAGTCGAGGAGTCCTCGAGCTTGAGGAGTATTAGAATTATCATCGTCCCAATTTTCATGATTTTTAGACTTTGTTTGAGCCCTTAAATAGGCCCTAGAACCTAATTTTTAACTAGGCCGGACACTAGGTCTGGACAGGGCCAAAAACTAGTCAAAAACTATAAATAGAGCTAGAGAGCTCATTTTTTAGGGGAGCTTGTTGTAGAATTGAACTTGTAAGAGCACTTTTGAGTAATCTAAAGAACTCCATTGTCTCTCTCTTTGTTCTTGACTGGTGTGTGCGTGTGTGTGTATGTGTGTGCATGTTAGTGTGCTTCTCACTCACACACTTGTGCCATCACTTGTTCGAGGTCTTCATACCATCCTCACATCTTCCCCGATTGACATTAAAGGAGGTGCTACTCATCACTGAGCTACAACTTGGAGTACCATTTTATAGGAAACTCTATATGCCCAAACAACATGGTGTAGCTGTTTGTCCCAATCAGAGTGTTTATTATTTACTAATTTGGTCAGCACATTGCATAGAATCTTATTGGTGCTTTCGTCTTGCCCATTAGCTTGTGGATGATAGGAGGCAGACTTCTTGTGTATCACCAAGAACTCTTGAAGAAGATTTTCAATGACTCTACTCAAGAAGTGAGTGCCTCTATCACTTACTAGCTCTATTGGTAGCCCATATCTAGTGAACACGTTCTCAAATAAAAAATTAATTGTTGTTTGAGCATCGTTCTTTGTTGTGGCTTTCACTTCTACCCACTTGGTTAGATATTATGTGGCCACAATGATGTATTCAGCATGTGAACTCTTAGCTGGGGGGTTAATAGGACCTACAAAGTCTATTCCCCACTTAGAGAATGCACATCCATCCATCATTGGTCTCAATGACATCTCATCTTTACAAATGGGATATTGAGTTCGCTGACAAATGTCACACCGCTTCACATAGTTATGTGCATCCATGTGAAGGGTTGGCCACCACAAGCCTACAAATAGGATTGCCTTAATCACACGATCTGGTCCAAAGTGTCCTCCTGCTACACCTTGGTGAGTAGTTTCCAAGATCTTAAGATATTCACTCTCATGGGCACATAGTCTCAGATATCCGTCTTTTCCATGCTTGTATAGATTATCACCAATGAGTGTGTAATCTAGGGCATATCTTGAGGGAATGTTTTTGTCCTGAGGAAGGCTACCAATGGTTCACTCCAATCTGGTATTAGAGACACTTGGTACAGTGTAGCATGCTCCACAGGTCATCTAATATGACAGACTCGACATTCCTTATAGAACTTATGGACATCTACTTCCATAGTCGGCCTGTGCACTCCCAGTCTCCTTAGTTTCTGTCAAGTTCTTTGCCTTGAGTAGTGTTGCTCTAATGCACCTACGATCAACAACTTGAACATCACAAAAAGAAAGAGTCATGATTTGGTGGCTCAAGTGTACCAGAGAAAGAAGAAGCGGTGAGTCTCACAAGCATACAAAAGTTTTGTCAAGGATGACAAAAGCCTAGGAGGGGAAGGATGTTAGAAGATACTTTTTGGACAAGGAAATAAATTCTAAAATTAGGTTTTTTGTATGATAGAAGGATTGGATGGATGTAAAAATGAGGAAGATTCTTCCTCATGAGAAGAATTAATTTATCCATTAGAGAAAAAAATGAACCCTGCATGGGCCTTTTGGATTAAGGAGTGATTAAGGATGGACCAATGAGAGGAGGGTGGTGGACACAGTCTAGTCCCTTAATCACATAGGCTAGGCATAGGGTTCCCTTGTTTTTGTGTGGTCAAAGAGGATAAAACCATCTATAAGAAGTGGTTTTGGTTGCTTGAATGGTTTTGAAAGCCTTCCAAATGAATTGTAACCCTTGGATGCTCAAAGATCTAAGGGATGAGGTTGAGTGCCAAAAGTCAAGGCATCCTTGCATTTAGGCCCTAGGATGAGGAAGATTCTCAATGGTTGAGATTCAATCTAGCTAGAAAAATGTGCCTCTTGACGAGAACCGTTGGATGTGAGATCATATCGGATGGCAGTTATTGATTTCCGAAAAGCAGACGGCGCTTGCACTCATAGCCATTGGATTGATCATGAATCTAAGGGCCCAATTTGAATGAGCACGTTCAAATGGCGCCTTTTATCCTCCTTCCTTGGATGAACTATGAATCAGACGGCTGAGGAATGCACGTGAGGCAAGATCAGCCCCAATCGCGGACGATCGTCGGATCTAACCTCCATCGAATGGCCTAAAACTCTGCAGAGGGTACCAAAAAAGCCTGCGCACAAGAAGACAAAACTCCCACGAACTTCATGACACTCTCTCTCTAGAGAAGCATGCGTATTAATCGTAACCATCCGTTTAAAGCATCCAAAGGCTCATAAATTTCTCATTTTAGAGTTCAAAATACAAAAGCCTCCAAATACTATTTTATTTGAAAATACCACTGGTGGTTTTGTGTCCCTCCCTAATCCACTAGATTAAGCATTTTAACCCCTAAAAATTAGGAATCCTTACAAGGCCCATGCAAGGCTCATATTTTTCCTAATGCAAATTTTTTCATTATGTTTAGAGCTCTTGAATACATAGAAAATTAGTTTAGAAGTCTAGAAGACATAATTTTCTAGTGTGAACTAGGACACTTGGAAAAGCATATAAGTCAATTTATGAATTATGTTTAGGAGGTTGAATCATTTGTACTTGACTTCTTAATGAGAATTTGGGAGCTCTTATCTTCCTCTCTAAATGTCATCACTTGGCTTTCATGGTGATTTGTTGATGAATTTATGAGTGTTTCTCACATATTTGTTTTGTTAATCAGGGTTCCTTTGAGTATTTCATGCTATTAGGGATTTGTTTTTCCATAATGAGTCTCCATTATCTTGATAAATGATGTGGAAGTTGACTATGTGCAATCTATCATAATTGTGATTGTCTCATCTTGGTGATACATTTACTAACATTAAGTTTTGACATTATATTTGTAATCTATGTGAAAAATGGCATAAGTAGGCACAAGAATCATTGCAAAAACTTGGAGCTGATTTTATTGAAAAATTTTGGATTCCACTGATCAAGAAGAGGTTTTGGTCTTAGTATACTTCCCGGATCAACAATTAGTTAGAACCAAGTTAAAGCAATTTTGGTTAATGTAAGTCCAGAAGATTCATATTGAATAAAGAAGTCATCTACTTGTTCTACGCATAGCACTTGTTTGAACTTTTCCCAATGATCATAAGGATCTCCAAAACCATCATAGTGATTACATATGCACTTGGCCACTTGAATAGGTCTAAATCTTCTACCCACTTCATGAGGCCGAGGAAACACTTGAACCACAAAACACACACCTAGTCCTCTACCTTGTAGGGGTGCTCAATGGAAAGGGTGGTGAGTTCATTATCTCACTTCCCAAATTAGTATTGGGTATGGTGTTGATATTTGGCATAGTGAAGTGAACATGTGGTCTGATTGGGACACTCTACTAGCTAGTTTGTCCTAGGAAAGGATTTTGTGAGGTGATTGCCTGATCCCTTGGTGGGGACACTACAAATTCAAGTACTGTAGTCTAGACTTCTCTAGATCGGTAATTGCCCAATACCGTCTTTTATTGTGATCCAAATAAGTAACTCTAGAAGAGTCCTCAGGATCACGCAATTCATAAATGGCAGAAGGGTTGATGCTTTCTCCTCTTATAGGTGAAGTGGATTGCAACAATTTATCAGTTCCAACTATCATATAAAAGTCCATTAGTCATCAGCTTGAGAGGTTTTATTCCCTCTTCAAATGCTCACTACTACCAATCTTCCTCGTGGAGTAGATATTGTGTTGGAGGAGATGGTGGATGGTCACAAGAGATGAAGTGGTGTTGCTAGATCCTGCTTCACAACTAGTAAGAATATTGGTTGGAGAGTGTAGTGGTCCACTTGAGCTTTCTAATGAACACAAATACTCATATAAGTTGCTTGGAAGATGATCCACTAATTGATGGATCAAAATAGATAGGTAGCAAGTTAACCCAAGAACAAAACTTGCTATTTTTGTTCCTAAACCTGTTCAATGTTTTGAACAATTCTCAGAGCATGGCAGCAATTGACTTACTTCCTTTTGGGGAACTCTAAATAACTTAGCAAGCTATCAATCATGAGTGATTTCATAAAAAATGATGGAGGACTTGCAGAGAAAGATGTTTAGCAAATCATAGCTCCATCTCGACATTCACGGGCTGCTATAGTCATCAGACTAGTGAGCAAAGATATATTAATATCTCACGATCCTAAGAAGCAATGCTAATGAATGTTTGTAGGTGTATAATGATGAATCTAACATGCTTTAAATCATGGAAAATGATCAACTACACACTGAGAACAAGCTCTGAGAAGATACCTGTTCTAATGGGGTTACAAAAGAGAAGTGAAATGAGAATGTAATGATCATATATGTATTAAAACATGTACAAATACAATGTCATTGGCAATCATACTGGGTCTTCTTGATCCTCTTCATATAGTTATGCTTGGAGCCAAAGTTTGAATTCAAATTCAAACTTCTACCTATAAGGTGAATCCTAAAGTGTTGGATAGATTTCCTCATCACTCAACAACCAAATGATTTGTGATTTTAGAGCTTCCTAACTCCACGTGGATGTAATCCACTTTTACAAGGATAAATATGCAGAATTTTTACAAGAGATTTATCATATGAAGCCTTGCATAGGTTATGCCAATAAATCAAGCATACGCTAATTAACCAAGTATGTGGGCTTGGGTTTGATTGCACCAATAGCTCCCCCTCAAGCCTAACATGCTTGGTCTTCATTGCTCCTTGATTTCTTGCAAACCAATCATCAATTTGAACCTGTTCATCTTTGTCACATACAATGACTTTGTGAGTATATCTGCACGGTTGCTTCTTAGATGACCAAGATATAAGCTTTGAACCTGCAAAGGATAGGTAGCATGAAGTGCTCCTCCTATCATCCTTGGATCCAGCCCAATCTGCATTAGAATACATCTTTATATCTATCTCAAAGGTGAAGGGATAGAACAATCCTTCATTCATTGTACCCTTTAGATACTTAAGCACTCTCTTTGCAGCTTCCATATGAGGCTTCCTTGGTGCATGCATAAACTGACTCAATGTATTCACTCCATAGGCAATGTCTACTCTTGTTAGAGTATCATAATTTAGACTTCCCACAAGTTGTTGATAACATGTAATAGCATCAAGTGGTTCACCTTCATGAGAACTCCGTTTATGGTTGAGTTCCATAGGAGTACCTGCAATTTTAGTGTTCTCCAATTTAAATTTTACCAACATATCATGTATGTACTTCCTTTGGGTGATAAATATACCCGAATCTATATATACAAGCTCTAAGAAAAGAAAGTAGGTTAATAAACCAAGATCACAGATTTTAAATTCCTTCATTAATTGAGCCTTGACCTGCTTGATGCCATTAACATCATTCCCTATAATAATGATGTCATCTACATAGACACATAAGTAGATAACTTTTGATTTGTTCTTCTTGACAAATAAAGAATAATCTGCATTGCTTGCCACAAAGCCTTGGTCCTACATATAGGTAACACGTCTATGGTTCCAAGCTCTAGGAGCTTGCTTGAGACTATAGAGTGCCTTCCTTAGCTTGCATACATAACCTATTTTATCTTCATCTTCAAAACCTGGTGGTTGTGCCATATATAATACTTCTAATATCCATCCATTTAAGAATGCATTCTTGACATCTAACTGATATAGATTCCAATTTTTAGAAGCAGCAACACTTACCAAAACCCTAATTGTTGGCATCTTTACCACATGTGAAAAGGTTTCTTCATAATGTAATCCATGAGTTTGGGCAAATCCTTTTCCCACTAACCTTGCCTTGTACCTATTTATAGAGCCATTTGAGTTTTTTTTTATTTTGTATATCCACGTGGATCGAATTACCTTCATGCCTGGCTCCTTGGAACTAGATCCCAAGTATGATTTTCCTGTAGTGCTTCCACTTCTTTGTGCATAGCTTCTCTCCATTCTTTCTTCTTCCTATCCTCTTCAAATGAAGAAGGCTCTTCTGTCATAGAGTCTTTAGTGATATACACAGAGTGCATGGTGACTAAATATGTATCATATCCAAACCTTATGGGCTTCTTGCTTTCTCTTTGTGATCTCCTTAGTGCTTGATTTGAATACTCTGGTATGTCTTCTAATTGCTTGAGTTTGATCTTGCCTCTTGACTTCCAAGCCTTGAAGTCAATCTGTTCTTCATCCTCTGAGTTGATATCTTTTGCTAAGTGTTGATATTCTTGAGTGAGGGTTGGAAAATCATTTTCCAAATCATATGGTAACTTGACTTTCTTGCAATCATCTTCAAACCATGAATTATTTTCATCAAACACTACATCCCTACTAACTATAAATGCTTTGTTAGTGGGATTGTACAGCCTATACCCCTTTTGGTTCTAATCATACCCAATAAATATACATTTCTCAGCTTTAGGGTCAAGCTTTCCTCTGATTTGTGAGGGGATGTGTGCATAAGCAATGCACCCATAAATTTTGCAATGGTCCAATGAGGGTCTTCTGCCATTCCATGCTTCATAGGGTGCACCATCCAATGATTTGGATGGAAGCTTGTTGACCAAGTAGGTGGCTGTGGAAATAGCCTCTGCCCATAGGTAATTAGGTAACTTCTTCTCATTTAACATAGACCTAGCAGCTTCAACAATTAACATGTTCCTTCTCTCTGCCACTCCATTCAATTCAGGAGTGTATCTTTTTGTTACTTCCCTCTTTATACATATATCCTATAGAAATGAATCAAATTCATGTGAAAATTACTCAGCATCTCCACCAGATCTGATCATGTTCAAGCTTCTTCGCGTTTGATTTTCAACTAGTGCCAAGTAGTTCTTGAAACATGCAAATACCTCATCCTTATGCTTCATGAAATAAAGGACTACCCATCTACTGTAATCATCAATAAATGAGACATAGTACCTTGAACCTCAGATTGATGGATCTTTGCTAGGACCCCACACATCAGTGTGTACAAGCTCCAAATAGCCTTCATGAATGTATCCTCTCATGTTGAATGGTTGCCTGCGAGCGTTGCCAAATTGGCATGCTCCACATTTGTATATCATATGTTGCTTGGTCACATTGGGAATGCCAAGCACACTTTGATCCCTACATACTTTCTTCAGAGTTATTTCTCCTATGTGTCCTAGCCTTTTGTGCCATATTTCTAACTGAGATAAGGTTTGATCTCTATAATTGAATAGTGCTATGTTCCTTGTGTCTTCAATCTCAGATGTGAATAATCTACCAGACTTCTCACCTTTAGTCATCCTCTTGAAGCATTGTTGGGGGTCTTCCACATATGCTCCATGCTTAGTGAATCTGAACTATAAACCTTTCTCAACAATCTTCCCTACACTAATTAGGTTTTTGGTTATAGCTGTCACATACATCATCTTTACCTTGATTGGATGTCATGTTCATGATGAATAATGAGTCTTCTTGGTCTTCAGTATAGTTGTTGTAGTCCCTTCTTCCTCTAAAACCTCCTTGATAATTGCTGTTGTTGTAGCCTTGATTGTATTTATGGTTGTAGTTGCCTCCACCATTGTTGTATCTGCCTCCATAGCTACCTCTATGGAAGCATCTTCCCCTTTGATTCCTTGTATTGTGTTAAGACCAAAAATGTTGCAAGGTGAATTGTTGTAGGGTCTCCCCCTTCCTTGCTTTCCTCCTCTGCCCCTTCCTCTAGCACCTCTTCCTCTTCTTGCATAATTAGCTTGAGAGGTACTGTTAGGTGGCATGTGTGCATTTCATTAATAAGTGGTTGGTGATAATAAAATCCCTATTCTAAGGGTGCATTTGAAGGGTGACAGTAGATCCGAAGTTAACCTCCTTCTCCAAGCTATATATGTATTATTTTGATTAATGAAAAGAGAGCATGTTCATTGTCAACTGTCAAGCACGTTCATTCGTGTCTTATATCTCTCTAACTCCTTGTCCCGGGATGCATGCAATATCTGATGAAGCTGTCCGCTATGCTACCTATCAACAATAGCGACCACAAGAGTTCGGGCCCACGCCCGAGCCTTTGGTGACACAAGAATCAATCACGACACTTTCACGGCATCCCTGAGGCATTGTGCACGTTGTGAGCCTCATAACCTCTTCGGTTGCATGTGGATCAGTGGCATCGGGCAATGGCACAGACCGCGACATCTTCCTGGGACCGAAGGTAATGATTCTGTGCTCAATCCCTGTTCACGCATGCTTTGATGCTAGTTCCAACAATGCCTACTATACTTAGCACCGCCGGAAGATGCACTGTAAATAGGACTTCACATGCACGCCTGGTTCCACACTCCAGTAAGTGCATTGCGTGCCTGAGGTGATTTCTGCAATTGCCATGTGGCAGTCAGAGGACCTACAA
The DNA here is from genome assembly GCA_020310875.1 of Ceratopteris richardii. NCBI lineage: Eukaryota > Viridiplantae > Streptophyta > Polypodiopsida > Polypodiales > Pteridaceae > Ceratopteris > Ceratopteris richardii. Next base: position 15,070,011 of record CM035430.1, read on the forward strand.
AGGCCATCAGTGTGTGAATCTAGGGGCAATGCTAATTGCGGCCAGAACAATTCTCCATCAGCACTCATCCGTCGGATGGGCGCTCATGGAGGGGCCGGAGAAGAGCAGGCATCAACAGAAAAAAAATGGCCAACTGCACTCCTTTCCCGTCGTTTCAACACGTTAATTGCGGACCAAAAGTAGCCCCCTGAGTTCTGCCTGTGAGCATCGCGCATCCGGCCCAATGCCTCAAGAGCTATCCAATTATCACTAATCATTCTCTATTCTTACTTCGCACGCCACTCTGTCGATGTCAAGATTGGCCCCATACAGAGAAGATTCTGCTATATCCGGCTTGCCTTGCTGGCACTAGAGAAATGCTTGCACCTAGCCCCGCTTCACGGGTTCACTTGTGCAGAATGAGCGGATAATCTTCAATGAGTATCAAAACAGCGAAGTTTGGTCCTGATCTTGTTAATGGGACCATAGAAGACATTTGCCACATCAGATGAACGATAGAACGACCTCAACTGCCAGCTGCTAGTTCACGGATGCCAAAGATCGCTGATGCAGCGCATATAGCAAATTTGGTAATTTTTCTATTTGTTTTTTTGAAACTTCTTTTCCATGAGCATGCACAACTCAAAATTACTATTCAGACAGAGAGCTATAGCTAAAGAATTATCAAACTAGATTGCTTTTAGGAGTCTGAAAACAACAGTTCATATTAATACTCTTTTCACTCCTTATGCCTTTCCATGAGTATCCCTCATTGGGCATGATGTATCCCATCCATTTTAGACCATAACTCTTCATTTCTTGTTTGAGCAAGGGGACGCATGAGTATCTATGTCATTAATAAAGGACAAAATACACACCACATTTCACTATGGGAGTATGGAATGGCCACTTGGGTCTACATTGAAATTTTTTCTCCTTTCCCCCATGGAATGCACATAATTCTTAAGGGATTGTGGAATTTTAGTCCTCCAAGCATGCCATAATTGCATAAAGAAGATTGCTACATGACCATTACACATAAATATGCATGACATTGTGAGGGATTGCCTCTTATGTCATAGTGAAGATCATTTTCTTGATAGATGTTTTTGGGGTCCATGTAATTCTTTTTTGGGTGAATGTAGTTAATTGTGTGCTAAAGATGCATTTGAAGCATTTGTTGCATGGGCCACACTTTGGGAAAAAATTCTTGCTATTCGTGAAATTGGAACACATATTTGGTTTGGGATTTTCTTATATAAAAGAGATTTGGAAAGAAAAAAGTGGTGAATATGACTCTAATCCATCACTATGGGATTATACATGCATGGTACCTAGATTATTGGATAGATTTATTGAAAGTTTGGGGGAACTGCAAGAAAGAATTAAACACACGACATAGATTATAAATTATGAGTTACCAATTGAGTTTAGAGTATATTTTAAAAAGAATGGCAAAATTGATTCATGTATGCATAAGCCAACAAATCCCAAAACAATAGAAAAGATGCCCATGAGGATACATTAGCACATGCACTAAAAGAAGATGATAAATTATGTGTGAATCCCACATTTTGCTCTAATTCATTGCATGAGAAAATTGATCTTCAAAACAATTCTACTGATGAGCATACTCATATGGAGATGGAAATATTTCGTATTTGGATGAGCATGGTATTGCACATAATGAAGTATGTACATTTCATATGCAAATAAATGATTTCACCACAACAAACACTTTGATGCATGATGATGAAATCCATCTTATTCTTGCTCCATATTTTGATGCTCCTTAAGAAGAAAAAAATGAGTCACATGCATATATTGATTTCTTGCATGTTGATGAGGAGAAAGAAGATAGATTTGCTCACATTCTTAGTGAAAATTAAAGCACATATGATGTTACATTATGTGATCTTGATGCTCCATCTATTTTTGATATCTATGACGATGATGGTATGATCATATTGCATGATGCAAAGAATGATTCTTTACCCATATTTGATGTATGTTATGATGATGATTTGGAATGCATTGATGATGCATATTCACATAATTTCATGGCAGCCACATATGAGCATGATTGCATATTTTATGATACTATTACACCCACACTTGATGCATATAAGGGGTGTGTTGATGAAGGGAGTAAAGATAATGATATTCTTTCCACCTTTGTGATGCATAGTAATGATGGGAATGATAAGAAAAACATTTTTTATGTTAGCACCTATGTTGCAAATTTGATTGAGAATTGTGGGAACCATTATTTGTCATTTATGGATCATCCTAGCCACCCATTTCATTTTATGATTCAGTTTTATTTCACTTTCGAAGGAAAAATGCCTCATAAGGAATGCATGAGTAGGTTTCCAAAGCATATCACAAAAAAGGTAGCTTTGAAGTGTGCCACTCTTTGTTTGTTTATTGATTGGGTAGATGCATATGGGATGGAGATAATGAATAGTAATCCATTTGCTCATTCTTTATGTGATTATTATCTCATGGTTATGATATGGAAATTTATGATTGGTTTGTTCCCTCATGTACTGATGATGTTCATGTTTGGTGGAAGTATTTGCTTGTTTATGCATATTCTAGGTTGTCAAAAAGGTGCATTAATATGGAGGATTGATGATGTTGAGCAATTTCATGTGCAAATCCAAAGTTTGAAGCAAAGCATGGAGCATGATATGAAGAATGTTGATATGGAGTATTTTGAGCATATTAAAGTAAAGATTAAAGGCTGTCAAATCTTATGGAATTTCATTACATTATATGACTCACTCTTATGGAGTCAAATGCATATTATGTACCCCATGAGATGGATCTTGTTGTATCTAAAAATGTACTCACAATTGATGTATTTCACCCTTGATAAATAATGTATATGATGATGAGAAATCACCCAACCACTTTTTGCATTCTCATATAGAAGCATATTTTAGGATGGGTGGCTTTTTATATATATGAGGAGTATATTGTATATCTTGGCATACCAGACACTGTACTTTGGCCCTGTAATTTGTCCGAACTTGTATGGGCATTATTTTACCTTCCATACCATGGACTTGGGCCATGCACTTTGGTTGGTGGATAATGTTTCATAGGGTAGAAGCATTTAGAAAGACTTTGATTGGTATGTCATGTGTGGGTTCAAGTCCACCGTGCATGCCAGTGTTAGGTGACATGTGTACATTTCATTAATAAGTGGTTGGTGATAATAAAATCCCTATCTAAGGGTGCATTTGAAGGATGAAAGTAGATCCGAAGAGGTGTGAACCTCCTTCTCCAAGCTATATATGTTTATTTTGATTAATGAAAAGAGAGCATGTTCATTGTCAACTGTCAAGCGCGTTCATTCGTGTCTTATCTCTCTCTAACTCCTTGTCTCCGGATGCGTGCGATGTTTGATGAAGCTATCAGTTGTGCTACCTGTCAATAGTACTAGCCTCTTCTTCATGCTTCTTGCTTTTACCTTTATCCTTAGCTTTGTTCTTATCTATATAAAGGGCGGAAGATTGGTTACCTCGAGAGTTGTCACCATTCTTGTTGAGCTTTGTCTCACGGCTGAAGAGTTGTCCCATCAAGGTGTTGAGGTCAGGTATTTGCATATCCATGTACAGGTCCATTGTTGTGGTGGACTCCCACTTGTCATCAGCCTTGATTCCATTAATGACCTATCTCACTATGTGTTGTTCTTCTATCTCCTCTCCAATGCTTGCAAGTTGGTCAGCCACATCTTTCATCTTGGTTACATAATCAGCCACTCCTTGCTTTGGTTGTTTCTTCAGAGTTGTAAATTCCATCCATAACTAATTCTTCCTAGCTCTTGTATTTGAGCAGAAATATTATGAGAGTACTTCCCAAGTCTCTTGGGAGGTCTTGCAATTCCTAACATGTGGTAACAAGAAACCAGAGATTGATTTTAGTAGATATGACCTGGCAAGAGCATCCTTTGCACACCAAGTGGTAAACCTTTCTTACTCTTCCCTTGTAGGTTGTTGCTTGCTCCTGAAGATTGGCATCTCTTCATCTCTTGAGATGTATCCATATAGACTTCTCCCTTGAAGGTAGTCTTGCATCTTAAGTGACCATGCTAAGTAGTTTTTCCTATCCAATTTGTCAATGAAGGATGGAAACCCATCTCCCATCTTGATTGTTGTAGCTCTGATACCATTGTTGGAGGAGATGGTGGATAGTCACAAGAGATGGTGGTGTTGCTAGATCTTGCTTCACACATCCTAAGAATGATGGTTGGAGAGCATAGTGGGCCTCTTATGTGTTTCTTGGAAGATGATCCACTAGTTGATGGATCAAAATAGATAGGTAGGAAGTTAATCCAAGAAAAAAACTATCTATTTTTGTTCTTACACCTGTTCATTGATTTGGACAATTCTCAGAGCACAGTAGCAATTGACTTAATTCCTTTTGGAAAAATCTAATTAACTTAGTAAGCTATCAATCATGAGTGATTTCATAAAAAATGATGGACTACATGCAGAGAAAGATGTTTAACAAATCATAGCTCCATCCCGACATTCAGGGGCTACTACAATCATCAGACAAGTGAGCAAAGATATATTAATATCTCACGATCCTAAGAAACAATGCTAATGAAAGTTAGTAAGTGTATAATAGACAGCATGTTGAATCTAAAATCGTTTAAATCATGGAAAATGATCAACTACATACTGAGAACAAGCTCAAAGAAGATCATTGTTCTGATGGAGTTACAACAGAGAAGTGAAATGAGAATGTAATGATCATATATGTACTAAAACATGTACAAATACAATATCATTGGCAGTCATACATTGCTCAATGTGTGAGAGGTGAATGAGCTATGAGATATGCTCTCACTTCACAATGAATGTCCTTCAAAATGATCTCTTAGGCCCGTGATACACGCGGGTCTTCTTGATCCTCTTCTTATAGTTATGCTTAGAGCCAAAGTTTGAATTCAAATTCAAACTTCTACCTAAAAGGTGAATCCTAGATTAGGAAAAAAGGTGAACCCTGGATGGGCCTTTTAGCTCAAGGAGTGATTAGTGATGGACCAATCAGAAGAGGGTGGTGGCCACAGTCTATACCCTATAAAATACTAGGCTGAAGGGGGAAGAGGGGACAAGATTCCTCTATGTTCAGGGTTGTCTTCTAGAGAGAGAAGAAATCTCGTAATCAGGCTGGGCCCAAAAATTCAAAATTTTTTAAAAGTTGTAAAACTCATCATAATACCATTAAATGACCTCCATATCACTTTTCAGGATCAAAAGTGCTATTTTTGACTTCTAATTCAAAATCCGTGCATGTTTGTGGAGTAAAAAAGTGACTTTTTTCAAAATGACTCAAAAAACTCTATTTTCCCTCTTCAAACTCCCATTTTCATACCCAAAACCCAAAAAGTCATATTTTTCACCTCTATTCCCTCCATACCATACAACAGAAGCATTGTTTCTCCTCCTACCATTCTCCCAACTTCTGCAGCAATGACAACAACTCTTACTCCCATGGAAAGCTCCAGAGCTCGTAGGAGACCAAAGGACGAAGTTCACACAATGACGTGCCACAACATCAAAACAATGGAAGGAAGTTGGCTACCACAAGTGTTTTGCAAAGGTGCATGGGTGTATATGCAGCCATCTGGACTTGGTACTCATCGTGTTCGAGATCGTGGAAATTTGGATCTTCATTGGAAAGGTAAGCTCTTAGGCTTCAAGCAGCAAACACATGGTGGGATGGTTGCTATTGTACAACATGTCTTCACAGTTTCAACCATGAAGTTAGAAAACTCCAATAGAATTAGATATCCAATCCATTGTGAGTATTTCTATTTTCTCAATGCTTCATGGTGTTAAATGTCTTAATTACTCATCTCATATGTTTTTCATTGCTACAGTCATATTTCCTTCTAGTTTAGTGGAAGAGCAACCACTTCATAGTCTCACAAGAACTTTCAAAGCATTACATGCAGACATTGGGGCATTAGTGTTTCCAGATGTACCTCCTGCTAAACTTATTCGTGAAAGGATCTTCTTTTACACTCACAAGTACATTGTTCCTTCCACAGATGGTGAATATGGAAGGTTGGAGATTATCAAAGTTGACTCTCTTCTTAGTTTAGAGTGGCCAAAACCTGATTTTTGGTCCATATCATCTTTCAAGCGTAAGATGGTGATGGACATACATAACTCTTTGAAATTCACACGAGTATCTAGATCAATAGGTCTTCATTGGACTCTACTAATCCATTGCTTTGTTTTCATATTTCAAGGCATTCCTTTTGTAGAAACTCCTACAATGTTCCTATGTAAAGATATTACATACGAAGCAGTAGAAGGATTGTTAGGGGAAAACTGTGGTTATGTAGAAGGATTGTCAAAAGGGGATAGATATCGTTGTAGAATTGGTGACACAGGTATAGGGTTTCGCTATTTAAAACATCGCACCTCATTGTACATCAGATTTTATTATGATCGTTGGATGTGTAAACTAGGAGAGTGGATACCTTTGCAAAGCTCGGAGGGATCTTTAGCTTCATTTGAAATTAATGTGAAGTTACCAAACAATGATATGGAGGTGGTTTTAGTTCATCAACATTGGAACTTGGCCAACTTGAGAGAGCACTTACTTATCATGGGATATGACGATCTTCATGATTTCAAATTTTGAATACGAGGGAACAAGGTAAGAGTTGTATTCCATATATACATATATATATATATATATATATATATATATATATATATATATATATATATATATATATATATATATATATATATATATATATATATATATATATATATATATATATATATATATATATATATATATTATTCTATCACTATTGTTCATGATTTGAAAAAGTTTTACTCTTTTATGAATTGTCCACAGATTGGAAAGAGATTGGAAGACAAAATCAAGGTTCTTGCAGATTGGAGCATGGATGGAACTGACATTTCATTGTCATAACTCTTTTTTGTAAAGATACTGTGAAACCTGTAAACAAACCTATTTTTGCAATGAAAAATTTTTCACATTTGCTTCAAGGATATTTTGGCCACATTCTACTTGTATCTGTACATTCTCAAGGTTTTTCTTGAAAGAGCATTCTTATTGTTTATTTCCTTTGATGTGATCTCAAATGTCAAAGTTTTCCTTTTCAAGACTCTTATGTTTTAATTTAAGGAAAAGTCACTTCTATGAAAAAGTGGGACCCATCACTTAAAAATTCTAGAAAAGTTATAAATCGGAGTCCTCTCTCCTCATTTCTCACTTTTGCAACCACATTGAGTGTTAGAACAGTCTGCATTTGCAAGCTATGGCTTCCACCTCTGTACCTACTAAGAGTGCACGCCACAAGTTTCTAGAATTTTTGGAGGATTCAGATTATAAAGGTCAACATGACCTATATGATCTTCTCTCCAAGGTTCCTGACCTCCATGGAACCGTGCAAATGAATGCCGATGCTTTGGAGGAGCTACTTCAATATATGCAAGTTCATATATTGCGTTTCTCCATTGAAATACCACCATATGATGGAACTTGGGTTCCATGTGACCTTCTCACCTACATTCACAAAGGTGATGAGGCTTTTGCAAAACGATTGAAACGGTTCCAGGCAATTGCAGAGGAAGCAGGGCACCTTCTTGATGAAACTGTGCCACTTATAAGGAAATTGAATAGGAAACGCAAGATGGGTGCAAAATATCTTTCATTCATTGCTGCCACAATTTTCTTTGTGAATGAGGAACCAGAACCAATTCCTCATGAGATCCCTCATCTTCTTACAGGTGGTTTTGTCGAGGATAAAAAGGAACCACCTCAAGAACCCTTGAATCTCCTATTAGAGAGAGAAGCTATTGAGAAAACTTATCCTCATGGTGTGGATGATAAGTTGAAAGAAGTGCCTAAGCCATCCACCTCTTCGGAGCCAGAAGCAATTATTCCAGAGGTGGAGATTGAAACTTTTTCAGTGGTTCTTGTCGAGGGACAAGAATATTTGTTTTTACATGATGTAGAGAAGGCATTTGGGCTATGGCTTGATGAATGCCTAAGTTTGTTTTGTACTTTGTCAGAGTGTCCTTTGGATAGTACCTCTGAGTTGTTGGAGAAAAAGTGTTTGCCATTTGGTGACTCAGTGGCCGACACAATAAAATTGGTTTGCAATGACATACTCACAAGTGAACATGAACATATCACAGAAGAACAATTTAATAATGCACAAGAAAGGATATTGGAATAAAAAATTCCCACCTCACCAGTAATCGAGCAGAGTGGGATGTCCCACTCCAGCATTAATTTACAACTTCAAGAGAGAGGAGAAGAAGAAGATAGAGTTCAGGATGTAAGTATCTTCAATTCATGTCATTCATTCTTACAAACACATGCTGCTACTAATCATAAAACTTTGTGCAGGAGGTGATTGAAGTCGACAAGTTTGCAGCAAGGAGCGGAGGTGATCGAGTGGCTCGTGGAGGTGGCTCATCCCTTGCAAACTACATTGGGAAACTTCCCAAAGACCATTTTGTAATTATCCATAAAGAGTTCAGTCCTCAGGGCCACTTCATGACATGGTGTCTAAAGGCCTTAAGTAAATTGCTTTGTTTATCAACCATTACACAGGGGAGTAATTGTATCTTTTTAGTTAAGAAATCCCTTGTAACTACAACCTTAGGTTCCAACTTCCGTGGAAAGGTCTTAGGCCAAATAGGTATATCTCTAGGTCTAGGTGTTAGAAATGTTGATCAAATAGCAAACTCAATTTTGACTTACACCCTACCCATGGCTTTGGAGCGTCGAAAGAGAGTCATTGAGAAACTCAAAGCCAATTGATATAAACAATTGAATTAATATCAAATTTTCACTTTGCTTTATTTACAATTGTCTCAAGTATTTCTTTTTCAGTATATTATCTAAAATTCTTTTGGACCTGCATGTGATGTATTGATGTCATGTAGGGCATTGGGAGGACCTTTAGTTTCATTCTTTTGGACTCTTGATCATTGGGTATGGCCCCCATTAAGGTCTTCTAGGGCATTGGGAGGCCAAATAAGGCCCTGCCATAGAAACGCGGGAGAAGGCCCTGCAAAACGTTTGCAGGGCCTTCTCCCGCGTTTCTGTGGCAGGGCCTTATTTGGCTGGCCAATGCCCTACAAGACCTTAAATGGGATAAAGAAGGTCCAAAAGAATGAAACTCAAGATCCTGACATGCCCAAGGTTACCTTACATGAGACTGAACCTTCACTAGATGGATATTTTCAAGAATGCAAATGTTCTAAGTTTCAAAATGCTCTGCTCATATGTTTCAAAGGTATAGGGAGGTCAAAATTTGTTCATATTAACTACCCCTGAACTAGCTTTACTAGTCATGATCCCTCTTTCATATTTCAAAGGTTTTGTAGGACATTAGGAGGCCAAATAAGGCCCTGCCACAGAAACGCGGGAGAAGGCCCTGCAAACATTTTGCAGGCCCTTCTCCCGCGTTTCTGTGGCAAGGCCTTATTTGGCCTCCCAATGCCCTACAAGACCTACATGACCTTAAATAAAAAAGAAATTTCAGTACAGGGATATTATCACTAGATCAAAATGACAAGATAAGAAAACAATCATTCATATATGAGAGATTATCACAAGAAAACACATGGAAATGTAAAATGACTGCTCATGTTTCATTCTAAATAATGAGATTATAAATGGAATAGAGGAAAAGTGCTAATGTTTCATTGAAAATGGCAATATTTACAAAAAATCTCTTGTCCATAGAGATCAGTTACAAAACTTAGCTACGATCACCCCTAATTCTCCTAGCTAACTGTATGTCCTTCGGTTGTATAGTGACTCGCTTAGCATGGATGGCGCACAGGTTGGAATCCTCTAGCATTGATATCAAAAATGCTTCAGCTGCCTCTTGTAAAGCTTCTAAAGCTAGAGCTTGGATCCTTAACCCTGCACAATACCTTTGTAACTCTTCTTTGACCACCCTTGCAAAGGGTCTTCTAGGTATGAGAAGCTCAGTTGTCTTTTGATAGTGCCTTATCTCTGCAAATGCCTTCGTATATCTTCTTCTTCGTTGTGGTGCTCTAGCTTGTGGTGGTGGTGGTCTTCGTTGGACATTTTCTTGTGGTCTTGGTTGGGGTGGTCTACGACGAGGTTGAAAGAATTTCTTCTTCCGTTGCACGCATCTTGAGCTTTCTCCTTGTTCAGGATGTTGTTGCTGGCTTTGCTCTCTCTCTTGATCATTGGGTATGGCCCCCTGATTTGATGGTAGTGTCTTTCCCGCTACAGTAACCCTATGATTTGTAGGTATTTCTTCGTTACCCCATGGTGGCAATGTTTGACTCTCATCACTTGATTGTGAACGTTGTTGAGACACATCCTCATGCGATTCATCAAAATCATCATCAGAAACTACCTGTCTATGAGCACGCTCCTTCACCCTTGTCTTTGTTGGTCTCTTTGGTGATGGAGGCTCATCATATGATGATGGTGGTGATTGGGGTTGATTTGCGGCCTTTTCCCTGGATTGCCCATGTTCCACTTGTTCATGCAACTGTTCACTCCCAGAGGTATGGCCACCACCTGTTTCGCGATGGGATGCAGAGCGCGAGACACTACGTCGCCTTCTGTGGTGATTCATCCATGGTGGCTTCTGAGTGCCTTGCACATAGGTAGGAAAGTTAATGGGATCCTTCCTTGCAGTTTGCTTTGTTCGTGTCATCCTCTATAGTGCTAGAATGTTGAAATGAGACAATGAGTCTCCTTTTATAATGTTTCACTTAAAAAGGTTCTGTTCACATCTGAATGGACAAAAAATAGTTTAAAAATTAAAAATTACCTGAAAAAATTGCAAACAAGAGATTAGTGTGTAGAAAACCTTATGAATTATTCAAAAAATGCCATGAATGTATTAAATGACTTCACTTCCATGATGAACCCTGTCGTGTTCTTGTAGCCCGCCATTGAGCATGACGTAAAGGTCCCAATGATGACTTCCATTTTTCACTAGCTAAGTTGTGTTGATTAAATCTTGCAAGTTTTGCAACTTTCGACTCCTTGGCTCGTTCCATTGCATATGTCCTTGAAAATGCAGTACGATAAAACCAATTAAACATCTCTTCCATATAGTTTGATTGCATTGCACCACCACCATGTCGTGTGTTCTTGAAGTAAACACCTCTAGCCTTGTAATGTGACTTCTCCATTCCTTGTGTACTAAAAATCTCCAATGAACCATATCGATGCATAAAAAATGCTCCATGTGCAAATAAAATATGCTGAAATGATATAAGTACATATAACACAATCTTATCAACAAGAAAATTGAAAAAATAAGAAAACTTACAATGTAATGTGTAATATTGCTCTCTCCCCAAGATAGGATGCAACACTTTGCAAACTCCATTAATGTATCTTGAAACAACTGACGGTCATTTTTGTTGGAGCTATTAAGACTCATTAAACCTACCAACTTATCTAAGCATGACCAAACCTTCTTTCGCCTATTACTAAGGTCAATTTGAGAATCATTATCAGTGGTGATCATGCACAAGTCTTTCCATAGCTCCCTGCATTCATTTTTCTTAGGGCTTACACCTGTTCTGAAAAATTTTCTTGCCTTCTTCCCTGTCATTGACACTTGTTGCAAACTATTTTGCGATTCACCAGGTTTTTTGACAACTAGAGTTACATTACCACCATGACAACCAATCGAATTAAGCAACTCTTCCAATTTTTTGATTGCTTGTACAGATTTATCAATTGGCTTCATGGAAAATGCATATTCTATGTGGAGCTTCAATAATCTATCAAATATTCTCATGAAAGCATGCAATGTGCAAAAGTGAACATTAACTAATGGAAATGGAATAATGGGATTCCAATCTTTATCTAATGTGTCACGGTTAGGTATTTCTAACATTGGACACCTTAACAAAGGTCTATCCCATTCCGTGGAAGTAGGTGCATCTATGTATTCATCTAAGCTAGATAGTACTTTTTGTTGTCCCTTTGTTACTTTGTAGCCTCGAGTACAAAATGGACATGGATAACGAGCAGATGCACCTTGCTTGCAACCTAACATGCATTTGATAGTTTTTAAATCCCCACCCAAGTGCCAATCTATCTCAAAATCACCAAAGTTTTCTATGTGGAGCTTTGCACCATGAATTTGAGAAAGTATTACTTTAGTGATCCATGGGGTCCTACTAAAAATCCATGAAAGAACATCATTGGATTCTTTAGGTACTTCAATAGCACCTAACCACCATATTTCTTTCTCGGATTGTACACTATATGTAGACTTAGAGCTAGAGTTACAACTTTCATCAGATATGGCATTTCTCATAGCTTCATTCATGAGTGTCAAACTCAATCTCTCCATTCGTTGTCCCTTTATAATCTGGCATTCATCTAACTTCAATATAAACTGTAATTTGGTATTACAATCTGCATAAATTAGCAAAATCTTTATAACGTCAAAATACAATGTATATCAAGGTAACAATAGTGCACATACCTGGTATAGTAGATTTGTAAAATTGAACCATTGCCTGTTGAAGCCTCTCCAAATCCACGAATATGTTGTTGTACTTTGTGTAAGGAAATCCATTTCCAACTGCGCTTTTCAACTCTTTTTTGGATGTAGATAAATGATAAATAGACATAGGCATAATATCCTCTATATATAAGTAGTTTCCAAGAATACTAGTTATATCTTCATTGGACATTGACTTCTTTAGCGATACCTTGTAAGGAGATGGAAACATATTCTGTAAAATACCTTCTCTTTCTAATGAATGCTTCAAAAGGTTGTACAATGCACTGTATCCTTTAGTACTAATTCCTGCTTCATCACATACCATCTGCACGTCTCTAGGAGTGATAATATCTTGTAACTTTTTTGTGAAATCTTTAATCACTTTCTTCTTGATAAGGTTTCCTATCCGTGACTCCAAAATACTAACCACCTGCTTGTTGGTCAAACAAGAATTTAATAACTTGAATTGATCCTCTGTTGTTGATGATGCATTAACATCTTCAACGAATGACCTACATAACAAGAAAAAAAAAAAAATATATATATATACATATAAAAGTCTTCCAAAAAGAGAAACAAATACAAGCCAAACCTTATTGCAAAAACTCGTCGTTTGCGTGCTCCACCACCAATTGAAAGAGAGTCAAAGGATGTTAATGATCGTCTCCTACGTCGCATCCCAAGTGGAGTCTCTCTCAAGTGTTGGACAGTGTTTTTTAATTTCTCAATTGTTCTCTCCTTTTCTTCCATATGCTTTTCAAGCTCTGCAAGCTTTTCTTGTAAAGATATGATTGTGCTTTCAAAAGTGACCAACCTTGTATGATTTAGTTGATATTGCTGAATCCAATACTTAGTAATGGCAGTTGAATGTGTAGATAATCGTTGACAATAACCTAAGAGCCCAGCTTTACCGGCACCGATGAACTGAAGTAAAGTTGAGAGGTTATGGAACGTTGGATGGTAAGAAGACATTGGATCAGGAGGGTATAATGAACCATGAGTCCAAAGATCAATATTCTTTTCTCCAGCTTCACGACGCTCATTTTGAGAGTTCACATCATTGTTGCATTGTGTATTTGGAGCAAACTCTCTGGGCACACGAACATGGATACTTGTTGATGCTGGGGCATGAGGACGTCCTAATGTGAGGTTTGTAATAGGTGTCAACACCATCTTTTCCAACAATTAAACAATACTGAGAAAGAGACCAGAAATTTGTTTGGAAGAGATGGTAGAGCATGATTTTCTCAAGAAAAGTTTGTTTTCTTGGATGAGGATGGGTCACAGTGTGTTTTTCCACTGAGAATAGCCAAAAATGTTGAAATTTTGAAAAAGTCATTTTTTGGGTGAAGAGTAGTTACGGATTTGATGATGTGGCACTCTACTTTTGGAGGGATTTTAGAAATATTGCTTTTTCAAAAGGAAAATTAAAAACTAAACTCAAAAAAGGTCACTTCTGACATATATATTAAAAAATGAGCCCTTTCAAGTAAATACACACTGAAATTGAGACTTAAAAAAAAAAATCATTTTTTTATTCCCATACATGCTCGAGTTTGATGATGTGGAAAGTAGATTCCCTTTCTCTCTCTCTAAAAGAAGAGAGAGAGGAGCCTAGTAAGCCTTAAAAAAAGCCTACTCCAGCCTACTAAAAAGTGCCCTATTAAATGCACTTTGTCCCCTTAGACAACAGCAGAATGAGGCTTAATCCCTGAAAATTAGGGATCCTTACAAGGCCCATGCAGGGTTCACCCTTTTTCCTAATGAAAGTGTAGGATACATTTCCTCATCACTCAACAACCAAATGATTCGTGATTTTAGAGCTTCCTAACTCCATGTGGATGTAATCCACTTTTACAAGGATAAATGTGAAGAATTTTTACAAGAGATTTATCATATGAAGCCTTGCATAGGTTATGCGAATAAATCAAGCATAAGCTAATTAACCAAGTACGTGGGCTTGGGTTTAATTGCACCAACATATTGCTTCTCTATTATCAATCCCGATTGGATTACTAAGTTCTTCACTTTCTCCTCTTTCATTGATTCTTTTTGGATGTTCAGTTACTAAATATAATTGCCCTCATTTAGCCATGTAAAATCCTCTTTCAAATTTCATAGCAGCTCTTCACAAAACTTCATAGCCTGTGGAATTCTAAGTCTTGCTATTGGCCTATTAAGTCCATCTGGAGAAATAGGAACTCCATGCCAATTTGTGGGGCCATACTACAAGGAAGTCCTATACTCTCCTTCTATCATGGACATGAGATCTATTGAATGGATAGAGCTATGCATATCTTCAGAGGCCATAAGTGATTCTCCTTCTCTGAAATGTCAGAGTAAATGGAGTGACTGCTATTTTGAGTTACACTCCCTGTCAAGGATATCACACTTGTTTCACTCCCTAGGATACATCCAGATTGTAGGTTCATTCATATTATGGGGACCTTAACCAATTTTTGTGATTGTAATTGGTGGGACACTGGGAGCTCTCAAATGGATGGACTTTGATTCCCATGGGCGAGTGAAGTGAGGTAACTCTTGTAGGGAATTAGATTCAAAATCCATTCACTCACTTGACTTCACCTCTTCTTGCTCTCCATATATAGAAGGGATGACTTGAGGAAATTGGTCGTGAAGATCATCTATCACTTGGATAGGTGGTGGAGTTCCTTGTTCTAATCTCCATTTATCTTCTTGAATATCTCTCAAAAATCCTTGTGAATACTTGTGAATGGAGGGGAAAACTCCATTTTTTGTAGAATTGGGAACTTGTGATATTATAGTGGGAATTCTCTTGGTATGCTCCTCATGGAAGGAGCCTTTTTAGGCACTAAATGATCTAACTTTGACACCCATTGTTATAATCTCTCTATCAATCCCTAGAAGTGCAAGTCTCGCTTAACTAGGTTACTCTAGTTGACATATTGGGTTGCTTCGAACATAGCTTGGGCTAGTTCAACCATTTTCATGCAAAGCTGGGTTCTTTCTATCTCTAGGTCTGCTCTTGGATAGCTATCATTTAATCTATGGCATTGGGTCCTTCTCTCAATCTAGCTTTATAGGCCCTAAACATCATATCTAAGTCCTCTGGGATAGGTTTGGCTAAAATTGATCCTAGCATTGGAAAAAGGAGAGCTTTTAGTGATTCCTGTGAAGTTAATTCTAGGATGTTAGCCCTGGTCTCTTTTAAACTCCCTTTGAGTTCATCTAATCTCCTATTCCACTTTCTCTTGACTCTGTCTCATGAGTCTTTCCAAGATTCAATCTTCCTTTTACTCGACTCCTTGGCTTCACTATGTTTTGAGGGTTTTACACCTATTGGTTTTGTTGTAGATCCTAGGCTCTAGTTACTACCTAAATGGGCAAGCAAGTTGGTGAAGATACATTTGAAATGTGCACAATGTCTATTACATTAATAGGAGTTATCTTGGAGGCATTCGCTGGGTTTCTGGATCACTCTCATAGGACATGCTCTTTTCCACATTCAGGGTAGTATCCTTGAATGGTGAAATAGTGTGGTTGCCTTGTAGGTGGGGGGTAGGGGCACTCTCTTATGAAATGATCTCCTTGACATCTAAAACAGGATCCTCTATGGAATTGTGGTCACATGGGTCTCATATGGGATTTGGGGTTGGGATTAGTGTACAATACATTAGCATATTCAGTTTCCCAATTAGGTTCCACTATGGGTGCTTTAAAGGGGTAGGCCTCAAGGTGTTTTGGGGACTCTACATAGTATTATGGTGGACTATCTCCTTGCATAGAATCGAAGCTTTGAGCATTGGGATCATTTTTTGTGATCAATGGGGATGTTGGTACTAATGCCCTGTTGAGGTTATCCTCCAATGATGCATATTTCACTAAGATTACATTGGAAGGGGGTGGTGGTTGTTGTCCCAACACTGTTAGGGTTCCAGTTTGTGCCTGGTAGGGTGGCTGATAGTTCTTAAGGGGGTTATAATAAGGTTTTTGTTGGTATTAGCCTTGATATCTACCTAGCTACATATAAGGCTACTAGTAGGTTTGCATGACTATCTGCTTGTTATACGTACAGTCTTGAGCAATGTGGTTTATGTACTTCCTCTCAATTGAAAAATATTGGGCATTTAAGTTTATTACGGTCAGAATCATCAATGGACACACATTGGCCATGTGATCCCCTCTACAAGTATAGAACATTTTGTAGATATCATTCTAGGGGTTTGCTTACTTGACACACCTAACTTTTGAGGCACTCATTCCACCAACTCTTTTATCAAGGTAGAGGGTTTGGATGTGAGATTGGTTGAGCAATCTAAATCTTTGTAGATGTTAGAGAGCTCCAGATCATCCCCCAAATTATCCTCTATATATGTATGAGAACATGCATTTTTCTATGGTCGAGGGTTCCTTAAGGTAGACATATGATCATATTTTTGCACTCAATAACCCATTTAGAAATAGGAAACTTTTTTAGCTTAGGTAGGTAGTTATGGGATGGTGCATCTCTTGATCTATTGTCTAAACCTATGTCTTGCTAAATGTACAGTTTCTTGCGGTGTCTCTTTAAAGTTGTGGATCAATGATGAGGTATTGTGCCTGATTCCACACTTAGAAAACTCTATAATGAAGACTTCTAGCAATTGATGAATATCTCTAAACTATCCTTGATGGAGAGGTTGGAACCAAATTAGGGTTGTATTATTTTAAGGTTACTCCAAAGGCATTCTATTGAGTGAACATATCCTCTACTTGTTAAGCCCGTAATACTTGCTTGAATTCTGTAACATGATCATAGGGATCGTTGGTACCATCAAAGTAATTCTTCATGGGCTTCACTAGTTCCGTGGGCCTCAAAATTCTTGGGTGTTCTCTCAATCTAGGCAGGGGAAAATCATCCATGCCTTTTTGCATCCTATGTCCTCCAGCTCTTTCCCGTCTCATCTATCAGGATCTATTCATTGTCTTTCCCTTCCTATGGTGTGTAAAAAGTTCACTTCTAGTCACTCCTTGGATTTCTCCTTTTGAGTTCCTAAGACATGTGAAGATCATGCTCCAATCTGACTATGAGTATGAGTGGTCTTATATGAAGGAAATATGTGTTCACCTTTCCACATATAGGCTTTTAGGTTGTGTTCAATGGCCATGTACAGTTGCTCTGAAGTGTTACCCAAGTAGGTGACCTTACCTAGAACCTTTGGGTCTTTGAATTCATAGATAATGACTTTGTTTATGCTACTAGGTTTATCAAGTCTAAAGCACCAAAAAGGCTTCCTTGGTCTCTTTGTTAATAAAAAGTTATGTACTCGCATTATCCTAAGGTACCCATTCAGGTGCAAAAATTCTTGACAAGATTGATTTACCTCGAGGGGTTCTAGGTTCTTGTTCCTTGCTCTCATGATCTATGTCTCATGTGTTTGATTCAAATGCAATGGATCCGAATTCATCTATTTTTTTGGGGAAGTTGGTCACCATGTACATGGTTCCCTGCATATCTATGTATGACCCATTTTTTTATTTGATCAGTGGGTGCTCGATTGCAAAGAGCTATTCTAGATTCCTAAGTTGAACTAGAGACCTTTGCAAACCAGGATAGGAATGAGGCTCGTGTTTCTTACTTCCAAAAACAATTGGAGAGTGAGCACATGAATGAAGGTGATTTTATGGATAGTTTTTTGACGAAGATAAAGGGTTTGAAGGAATAGTTGATTTATATTGATGAAGTCCTTCGTGACAATTCACCTATGAAAACTATTCTGAATAGTCTTCCTGACGCATATCAAAGTTTTGCTTCTACTCTTCATTTGATGATGAAAGGCAATCCAAATGCCTTAACATTTGAAGAGTTGGTTTCTATTCTATTACAGGAAGATTAGTCTGGGTAGAACTGTTGCAGGAAGATCAGTCTAGGTAGAACAAGTCTATTATGTGTGTTGCAGATCAAGCTTTCTTGGCTAGTCAAAAGGGCAAAGGTAAATGGAGCTCATCTACTAGTAAGTAGAAATCTATAAATGTTGCACATTCAAAAAAGGAATACAAAGATGAGAAGAAAACAGAAAAGCAGAAATTGTTTTGAAAATATTGTAAAGCAAATGATCATGTCATTAAGAGCTGTCCAAAAATGGCTCCCAAAGAGGCAAAGAAGAAAGAGGTCAGAATGGTTGTTGTAGAGGCCTCTACACCGAAAACAGAGTCTGCTAATCTTGTCTAAAATGAAGAATGGGCATTTACTACTGTTTGGAGTTTTGACCCATCTTGTCATGAGCAGTGTATGTCTGTAGTAGACTCACATGTTTGGTACTTTGATAGTGGGGCAACCAAACATATAACCTAGCAGCGCAATTTCTTCACTTCAATTGAGCTTGCCTTGATAGAGAATACTGTCCCATGTGCCAACAACTCCTCTTATCTTGTCATGGGAGTTGGTAAGATCATTCTGATTATTTCTAATGGTAGTTCTTTCACATTATTAGATGCTCTATTTGTGCCAGGGATCAAGAAAAATTTGTTATCAGTTTCTGCATTAGCCAAGATTAGCATGGTTGTGAAATTTGTTGATGACAGATGTACAATTCATGATGTGTCAAATGGCAACATGATTATAGCTTCTAGCATTTTATGTCATGGGTTGTATAAGCTCATAGACTATGAAAGATCTGTGAATGATTCAGCATGTGTAGTACATGATTCTCAGGCTATGTCAGATGCAAAGCTTTGGCATGCATGCTTTGGTCATTTGAATTTTGCTAGTCTAGCGCCTATAGAAATCTGAAATGGTGTCCTCTTTGCCCAAACTTGAGGCACCCAAAAGGCTGTATTTTGGGCAAAATGCAGTGTTCCTCCTTTCCAAAAGATGGTTCAGTTTGAGCTACTCAGCAATTACAGCTTGTTCATAGTGATGTATGTGGTCCTATGCAGACACCCTCTTTTGGAAATTATCTTTACTTCATGACTTTCATTGATGATTTTTCTAGGCATGCATGGGTATATCCATTGAAAGAAAAGTCCGAAGTGTTTATGTGCTTCAAACAATTTTTGGTTTTGGCTTAAAATCTGTCAGCATGTAAAATGGGCACCCTCCATACTGATCGAGAGGGGGAATATATATCTTCTAATTTTAATGTGTTTCTCATTGAACGTGGGATAAAGCATTAGTGTACATTGCCATATACACCTCAATAGAATGGAGTTGCTGAACGGAAGAATAGTTCACTCATGGAGATGGAGAGGTGTATGGTCAAGAGTCAGGCTTTACCACAGTTTCTGGCTTGAGGCTATCATGTGTGCATCATATGTACTTAACAGGTGTCCCACTAAAGCATTGCAATCACTCCATATGAGGCTTGGCATGGTCCTAAGCCATCTGTTGCTCACCTACGTGTTTTTGGTTGTCTGGCATATGCGTTAGTGTCTGAACAACATCACAAGAAATTGGATGATAAAGCAATAAAATGTATTTTTGTTGGGTATAATTTTGAAAGCAAAGGCTATTTGTGTATCATCCAAAGTCTAAATGCATTTTGGTTAGCCGTGATGTTGTTTTTGTGGAAGATGCTATTCAGCCATTACTTTCATGTACTAAGGTCACATTTGTTAGCTCCAAAGACATGTATGCTACTTTGCTACTCTTTTTACAGGCGGACAGTCTATCACTGGTCCTAATGAGGCAACTTCTCAGCCTTTTCAGGTTTCATGTGATGATGCAGATCATTCCATTTTTTTATGCAGATTTACATGATGCACTTGTTGATGAGAGAGCTGATATTGAGGAGGCAAGAACTATGCCAAATGGCTGGTGCACACTTTGCATGATAGCAAATTAGATGCACCTCTGTCATATTGTACTCGGGAAGGCTCTCATAGTGCCTCTTTTGCATCAGATTTCTATGCTATGGCTACCTCTAGTCTTTGTGATGAGAATGAGCTTGCTTCATTTGATGAAGCACAAAATTTTGAAAATTGGATGGTTCCTATGCAATCTAGATATGATGCCATAATGAAAAATGGTACTTGGTCTTTACATGACTTGCCTCCTTGCAAGAAGGCCATTGGCACTAAGTGGGTACACAAGTTGAAGCATAAACCTCATGGAACAGTTGACAGGTATAAGGCTAGGCTTATTGCAAAGGGTTATGTGCAAGAAAGAGGCATTGATTTTGATCAGACCTTTGCACCTACATGCCAAATGACTACTATTTGTAGCATCTATGCACTTGCAGCTCATCATGGTGGAATGCACATTAGTTGGACATTAAAACAGCATTTCTGAATGGTGACTTTCATGAAGAAGTGTATATGTTTCAGCCCCATGGCTTTGTGCACAAAGGGCATGAAAACGAGGTGTGCAAGTTATAGAAGATATTATATGGTTTAAAGCAAGCACCAAGTGCTTGGTATGAAAAGATACATGCCTATCTGATTGCACACGATTTTGAGAACAGTCCAATTAAAAGCACCTTATATCTTAAGCATGCTAATGATGTGCTTCTGATCATTGTTGTGTATGTTGATGACATGCTGCTTACTCGTCTTCATGACAAGCATATTACTAATTTTAAGGCTGATTTGCATGCCTCATTTGAGATGTCTAATTTGGGGCATTTGCATCATTATTTGGGCATTCAATTTATGCAAGTTGATGGTGGAATGGATTTGTGTCAAACAAAATATATTGATACATTATTACAGTGTTTTGGCCTTGAAGACTATAAGCATATTGCCACTTCTATGGAGACAAGTTTACGATTGAGTCTTCACGATGTTGGAGATGCATTTGATGTTGTTTTCTATCAGCCGGTTGTTGGATGCTTGATTTACTTACGCATTACTTGGCCAAATCTTTAGTTTGTTGTCTCACAAATGAGCAGATTTATGCATTGCTTGGGTGTCAAGCATTGGCAGGTCGTTAAGTGCATCTTTCACTACTTGAGTGGTACTCAACTACTTGGATTGTTTTATCCCAAGGGGGGATCACTACTGCCAAATTAGCATGCTTTTTCTGATAGTGACTGGGCTGGTTGCTATGACACTCGTGTGTCCACTAGTGGCTTTAGCTTCATGTTTAGTAGCTCATATATATCTTGGTTGAGCAAGAAGCAGGCTACTGTGGCCACTTCTAGTTGTGAGGCTGAGTATAGGGTAGCTTTCACAACAACTGTTGAGTGTGTGTGGCTCAGATGCCTTATGGCTGATTTGGGTGTTGGTCAGTCTTTTGCCACCACCATGTTCACCGACAGTCAGAGTGCATTGGGTCCTAGGGGGGATTTATTGATATATTTAGGTAGTGATGTGTGTGGACACACTAGGATCATCGGGGCACTTTTTTCCCTCTTTAGGAGGTTTTTTTCCCCCGCTTGTATATATGCCTATAGCCCTAATGGATTGCTTATCTTTGTACATTCTTTAGGTAATACATTCAGTATTGTGTGTTGTGGTCCAAGCTTCTCCTTCTTCCTTGTGTTGTTTGTGTGCTTCCACAGACATCTAACTCCAAGAGCTACATGCCTTCCTGACCTAAGTTTCATGAATTTTGCTTCCCTTGCTTCCCCAATGTACACACGTTGCAATGTTCCTCTATGTAACAATTACTTATTTTTTTTAATACCTCTTAATGTTTGTATTGTCACAACTATACTCATCAGAAATAACTCTTCATGTTTGATTGTTTCCTATTGCTTCAATTTAGGTTCTTTCCCTCATTGTTATTGTGATGGTGAGATATCAGTGTCTTAAATTGCTTGAATTTATGTTCCTTACACCACCTATGCTCGATTACTAGTGCTATGCCTTAGCCTAAACTCGACTTGACAAGAGGAGTATAGCAACTTCTGACCTTAAGTCCAACTTTTTTTATGTACCCAATATGCTCCAATATGCTCCAATCTGCTCAAGAAAACTTCAAAGCATCGTTTCTTGCTTGGACTCTTCATTATATCCATGATCGCTTACACTGGAGGCCCTGAGATGGATCCAAAGCCCAAGTGATTTGTGGATATCTTTGAGACCTCTTAAAAAATCAAAATCATGAAGACATCATTGCCTTTATCATTGTAGCATTCAGTCATATGTTGCTCGTTGATTAACACATCAAGTGCAGTCAAGATTCATACCCAGCTGTATGGTTCAATTTTTTCATCATTGAAGACTCTAGACATGTATGCAAGATCTTTTTCTCATTTATTCAAAGGCTTTTGTATTCCTTCTTTCCCCTTGTACTTATGTTCCTCTTTTGGTATGTCTTGTTTACAAACCCACAAGTTTGTGTCTTCTTGCATCCAAGAGGGATCTTTTGAATGCACGCTATGTATAGAGGCCATCTCTTCTTCCTCGTGAAAGTTTTTTCCATTGTAGTGAATGATGTCTCTAAAAGAGAAATCTTTTAGAGATCTTTGTGGTTACACTTAATTTTGCAACTATAAGGAACTATATCCCCATTCTTGAACCATTTTGAGTTCTCATGAAAGGTCTTCCCAAGATCATTTCAAAATTTCTTGCCTTTCCAAACTAAAAAATAGTCAGTGTATGCTCAAAATTAACTCCACACATACTATTCCTTCAAAAATTAGAAGAGGATACTCTACATATCCATCTATTAATTGTAATTTAATTCAATAGGTCTTATCTCGTGAACACTTTTCCATTCAAAGGAGCAAGCTTGAACATAGTGGGGTCCACTTTGGAGTGAATTTGGGAAGGAATAATCCATCATAGCTTGAATTTTCCAAACGTGTCTAGTTTTCATCTTAGAAATTAGGGGAAGAAAAGAATGAGGTCACTAATCCAAAACACTAGGGTTTTGGGATTTGAATCATGCTAGTGGTTTTGTCTAAACTAAACTTCCTACAGTAGCTAATAAATATGGTACCTATCTTCTACCAACTTTTGTAACTTCTCCATTCTATACTATTAAGTTTACTCCAATAAAAATCGTTTGTGGAGTGCTACTCGTAGGGGACCACAAATTTCATGGATATCATAGCTTCTAACTTGTAGGCCAATTTGAAAGGAGTAAAGCCCATGGGAACCTTATAACTTGTTTGGTATGCTAGTAAAACTATACATAGACATTGTTCCCATTTTGTCAAGTGCTCAAAGAGCATCTTTTGAAGCATCATGAGTAAACGATTGTTGGTACTTTCCACCAATCCATTAGCTCGAGGATAATATAGGGAATTGAACTTATGTTCAATATGGTAATAATTGATTATGTGTTTGAGCAGTTGGTTAAGGAAATGACTATCACAGTTAGAGAACAACTCTAATGGAAGTCCTTAGCATGGGAAGTTTCTTTATTAGAAATATTGCTACATTTCCAACCATAGCATGCTTGATTGCCCAAGCCTTCACCCTTCTAGTTGCATAGTCAATGCAAAGATAAAAGTTTTTTGGAAAGATTCACATGGTGGGAAAATTGCACCAATGAAATCAAGGTCCCATTTCTAGAATGGTGCTAAAGGCTTTATTGGTAGGAGGGGGAACTGATGAACTTCCTAAGGTTCACATGTCCTTTGACAAGTGAACCTCCTTAAATATTTTTGGTGACACTAGTGACCATTTTGAATGATTTTCTTGGCCATTTAGTTTCACAAAGACACCAACAAGTCCTCAACGAGCTTCCAAAACTATTGCAACAACCTCATGTGGTGGGACACAACGTAGTCAAACTCCAATGACATCTTTAAAATATAATTGGTCTAGAATGACCAAGACCCACCTGCTTTGAATAGCCAACTTCTTGTTGGTTGTCGAACATACTTGCACTAGAGGAACACCTATGGCAAGAAAAGAAACCATCTCAACATACAATGTTGGCTTACCCAAGTCTAGTTTCATGTCCTTCATGATAATGAAATATCTCTGCATATAAAAAAGAATCATCCATACCATTTGGTGGTTCATCAAAATCTAGGCATGATAGAAAGTCTCCCACCACATGCAAAGTACCTTGTCTATGAACAACATCATAATTGAATTCTTGGAAAGGCAAGATCCACTACCAGAGTCTGCCAACAAGTTGTGCTACTTGAACAAATTAGAAATGCTTAGTTATCTACATGAAAAATTAACATGCACCCAAAAAATGTAATCATGAAACTTCTTTATAGAGTAAATACAACCTAAAAATTCTTCTTCAGTCACTAAATAGTTCTTTCGGCCATTTGTCAATCTATGGATTGCATAGCATATTAGGTTGGCACCATGTAACACCTAGTTTTTTTGAATTACAACACTACCAATGGCCACATCAGATGCATCAATGAACACATGGAACACATGAGCCTAATCTAGAGCCTATATAATCGGGGTGGTGGTCAAAAAAACCTTAAAGGCATTGAAATGCCAAATCACATTCTTCAACCCACTAAAAATCATGGGATTCGACATGGAACAATTGATTAATGGGAATAGCCACATGAGCTAAGAATGATAGGTGTTGGACATGCCATCAAATCTGTCCAAGAAATGGTAAGGCATCTTTTTTTGTTCAAGAAGGTGAAGCTTGTAAAACCATTGTTACTTTGCCAAGATGCATATTAGTTCCCTCTTATGAAATGATATGCATGAGTAGCCTATCAGGTTTCACCCCCAAATACCAATTTTAAAGGTTTAAGGCATAGATGATACTCAATGCATTTGGTAAAAGACATCCATAGATGATACAAATGATATTCAACCTTTTTTTTGGACACAAAAAAGTTGTCAAATAAATTCTGCATGAAACTAGTTAGGTATAGTTGAACAATTTGATGCATACATCTATCTAAAGTGTTGGGAGCATTCTAGAGTTCAGAATTGATTATAACTTCTAATTCTATCCAAGAAGTAATAAATTTCATGGTGTGCTACTTCATCCAGCATCATATCCAGAGAAGGTAATGGGAAGGGATCTAATAATGTAGCCAATTTCTTGCAGACAACACAAGTCCTATGTTGCTTATTCAATTCAGATACAATAACAGTGGTTAAATGCATTCCAAATACTTGATCAAAACGATAAAATCAACCCACAATAGGCAATTAAGCTCCTTTTTCACCTTTTTAGCAAAATTAAGATTCATACAATATCATTGTTGGATAACTAGTGAAGCAGTTGGTTTTAGGTCTATCCTAGCTCGTGAACATCTCGATGATTAATACTTAAGAGGTTAGTTCTACAATCTCCACAAACTAAGATTAGTGTTTGATATTGACATATTGGAAGAATTATAAAGGCTTTGTCATATCAATTATCAATTTTTCAGAAGAATAATCCTTCTCTTGGAGTTTCTCAGAACTGTTACCTTCAACAGACATAGAATTTCAGTTCTAAGGAGTGTCGGCCATAGTCCGTGTTTGCTCTCATTCAATGCTAGTTGATCAAACTAGTATTATCCTTTTTTAGTTTTCCACAATGCAAACATTGCTTGATGATGTGATCTCTTTACAACTTGTTCGTTTCTTTCTCAAAATAGCTTCATATTCGTAAAATCCAATGATCAACAACTGTGGCTTCAGCAAAATTTGATGGAGATAGGGGAATGAATGGACATCTTTTGCTGCCAGCAAGGTCAATCTTTTACAGACAAGATATGATTCTCAAAGGAATGATAAGGCTAGAATTCCTGGAAGAGCTGTATTCAAAACTACATAGAAACAGTTGACTGTTGAAAATGGAAAGAACATTTGCTATTGAGAATCCATTCTCTAATGTCAAGGTAAATAAGAAGTTCTTTATTTAAAGCAAAACAGCAGAAACTTCTAAGGAACCGCCCTTGCCAGTTGCTCTTTCTGTGGTGACGTTTATCCTCACTCTCGATCTGATCGATGGAATCGCCAAAATACTGGAACTATGGGGAAAGTTATGCCGTAGATTTTTCTCGTCTCTTGAATGGTTAATCACTGTTCTGACTCACCACATCCTCCAAAGACGTTCTCAAACCTGTACACGTAATTGATATATGGCGTCACTTTCATAAAATGGTTTGACTGTCCCTTTCAGTTAATTGCTGAATCGTCCTTGTCATTTGCATCAGTCTGCATATTCCCCGCTTCTCGGTGGACGAATGGAGGCATTGTAGAAACATGGAAAAGGACTCCCTGTCCTGAACTACATCTTCTGAACCTTGAGTGCTTGTGTGTTGAAACTACACTGCCTCTTATCAAAGCAAATCGGAAGGAAATCAAAGTGAAGCAGAATCAGATCTGTTAACCATTCATTCATCAATTCTATCCACTCAAGGCATTCGCGAACAATAGGCGAATAAATGTATGAAATAGTTCTCTGTACAATTGCTTACCGTTTCCATTGCGTTCTCTGTTAAAAATGAGTTATCCTGTGCATATTATGAATCTGGCAACACTTGAGGATAAGTCATGGCTGAACTATGTAAAAGTCATCTTCACATTCTACCGATGTACCGGGAAATAAAGAACACAGACTCCTGACATCTCTTGATAATTTACCTTCTTCATCTATTTCCATTGCGTTCTCTGTTAAAAATGAGTTATGCTGTGCATACTATGAATCTGGCAACGCTTAAGGATAAATCGTGGCTGAACTATGTAAAAGCCATCCTCACATTCGACCGATGTACCGGGAAATAAAAAACACAGACTCCTGACATCTCTTGGTAATTTACCTTCTTCATCTATCAGCAATGTTCAGCCGAGCAATTTTCGAGCAGCATCGACGTTTCTCATCCAAGTCAGCTTCACATGTTCCTGATTTTTGTGAGCACGATAATAAGCATTGAATCAAACAGCAGATCAAAAGTGTCAGTGATTGTATAATCTTTAATCTCTCGACATCAAGAGGAGACTTCTTGATAAATCGCTTCAGCGAAAAGCAAACCAAACATCGAGACGCGATTCCATGAGTCACTAAGAAAAAGATAAACCGGATGATGACTGGACGGCTTCATGTGCGCGCAGAAAGAGTCTGGCAGCAACGAGAGCTTGGCAGATCGCCAGCGATTTCAGAATCAGAATTGCATACTGTTGATCTTTTGCGATGAAGGTCACCTAGTCGATCCTGTCTCGAACTCAAAACCTACAGCACCTGTCGCTGGTTACTTGCCTCCCAAGAATTGTGATGGAACTATCGGATTGAAGAGAGGAATCGAATTTAGAACTCAAAGCATCTCATCTTTGAGAAAGAAGCGAGCTCAAAACAGGCAGCGGCCAAAAGAAAGTACCGGCAATAAGGAGTTGGGGTTTTGCTTTTGCACTGGCGTGCACGTTCCTGAAATGGAGGATCTTCTTTCTTTTGAGAAATATTTTATATAGAAGCTACATAAGCGTAACATCTCGAAGCTTGAGAGAGGTTGGATTCAGATGACAATTCAAATTGAGAGAGATAAATGCAAAAGTTTTTGGCAAAGTAGATTCGAACAAAATGGTGTAATCAATCAAAATTTTTCTAAAGTCATGTCAAATTTCAAAACATTTGCATATTTGATTTTGAAAGAAGATTCTAGAATTAAAATAACAAAAAAAGTGAATACTTTCTCTCCCTTTTTAATTATATGTTCCATTCACAAAAATAATTTCACTTTTAAATTGAGAACATATTGAAACTTTACACATCCAAGCCTTGATTTTCAAGTCGGGTTCACACATATGGAGGTGCATTTGTGAGGTTAAGGCTTGCTCACAAGGAGCCCTAGTGCAAAGTTTCATCAATTTATGTGAATGTTGCAACAACTATTGATAAAAAAACATTTAAACACACTGGTTGCTCAATCAAAACAATGTTAATGAGGTTGTAAATAAGAAATTTACCTTGAATACTTGAATTCACAACTCACAAATCAATGTTGGTATTGCATGAAACATGTTGAAGAAGTCACCAAGCTTGTAGAAGTTGATCATCACACACCAAATATGACTTCATCATCATAAACCCTAAGATGTATTACTAATCAAGATGAGAAATGATTTAAAGTGTGATGAATCTCAAAGATCCATAAAGATTTTCTCACATATGGGAACTCAAAGGTTAGCTCAAAGGTTCTCGATTTGCTCGAAGCACTCAAACTCTTAAATCTAGGAAGTAAAAAAAACAACTGAATGGACTTGTCCTTTTATAGGAAAAATTGACCTATTGATCCATGCTTGATTTAAATGGACCAACCAAATTCATTTATTTTTCCAATACAAGTGTGTTTTCTACATGATCTTTCACATAGGCATTGGAGGGTCAACAAGTATCGAAATTTGAAATTTTTTGTTGCTCCTTGTTCATAATCTTTATCTCCAAATTTGATTATGGTTGAGCCCTTGTGTTGAAGCTGAAGGTCAAGGACAAAGCATAGGAGCACATCAAAGAGGTGGACACACAAGAAGAAGGAGCAAGTAGGGAGCTCCAAGAAGTGTATGTCAAATTTTCAGAAGAATCCCCTACAAAAATAGTGATTTTCATCACTAAAAACCATTGTAAATACCATTTTCTATTTTTGTGACTCCATTTTGTTCAAGCCGAGGAGTCCTCGAGCTTGAGGAGTGTTAGAACTATCATCCTACCAATTTTCATCATTTTTAGACTCCGTTTGAGCCCTCAAATAAGCCCTGGAACCTAATTTTTAACTAGGCCGGACACTAGGTCTGGACAGGGCCAAAACTAGTCAAAAAACTATAAAAAGAGCTAGAGAGCTCATTTTTGAAGTTAGCTTGTTAGAGAATAGAGCTTTTGTAAGAGAACTCTTTTGCAATCGAAGCTTTCCATTGTTCCTCTCTTTGATCTTACTTTGTGTGCATGTGTGTGTTTGTGTGTGCATGCTTGTGTGGTTTCACTCACACACTTGTTCTAATTTCCTAATATTTTACAAGGATTATGACCTCTGCACACTCTCCCCCTCTTTGTCTCTGTCGTCCCTTGACAGGCTTTGCTTCATGTCTGAGTTTGCAATGTTGATTCGGGCTGCCACACATGCATCCAGTGGTTAAGAATGTGATATTCTTAGTCACTCACTTCAACTTCTTAGCTTCTCCCTCTTTCTAACTTTTGGTCTTTGGATATTATGTTGTCTTCACAACTCTGACCCTGTTGTATTGCTCTGGCATGTTTACTTCTTTCCACCGCATGCATTTGTGGAGGCTTCAGAGGTTCAGATGCACGCATCTTGTGGATGAGGAAGCTTTGTGCAACCTCATGGTTGTTATGTTTCTTTATTTCCACTCTTTAGGACCTGGTCCTTTGGGGTTGTAGCCTGATGCTTGCCCCTGGGGGGCTTTGGGTAGAGGGTGGTTCTTTTTTAGTGAGCTATTTTGTTTTTGGATCTTCTTCTTCTTTTCTTCTTGCTTGACTCTCCCTCCACATGTCCCTCCTCCTAAACTCTGTCATCCTTGACAAGCTTTTTGTGGCGACGTGAGTAAGTTTGTATTACTTTTTGCTCTCTATGATTAAGCAAATTTTCTTGACATACCATCAGCTCTTTCCATTGTGTGGACTTTACTCCATCATCTGGTGCCTATCTATGATCTGCAAAGAAACTTAGTTCATAGGCCACCAGTCTTGCATTTAAGTTGGAAGATATTTTAACAAAAATCTCTGAGTCCATTTCAAAAAACCTTGTAAAGAAAACTTCTTCGAACGTTTGCATATATGGACTCGGTAGAAACATAAGTTGTGAGTATATTGTCATGATAGTTAAGCGATTCGAGGTAGTAGATAGATAAAAAATTAAAGCATCTGCTCCCTGATTAATTCTGATGAAGTTCAAAAATGTGTACTACGCATGTTGAAATACTTTTAAGATGGTAAGTAGCATGCTCAAGATTTTATTGGTCATTTTGATTGCTAAGTCTGGTACAGTTGCATATCGAGATAACCAGAATTCTATGGTCCGCACCATGTATTCTTCTGTGGGTAAGTAGTTGCATGGCAGACTAGGTAGTAGCGGATAATTTAACCATTGATTATTCAATCTACCCTATTGTTGTGCTTCCCAAAATTGCGTCCAGTGCGTCTTCTAGGGACTGGGCAAAAAGATGGATTAATTTGAAGCGTATACGGTGTTGACTCCCAGTGTACCCTAAGTGTTGGATTCTTCTCCAAAAATCTGTGTCTCCACACATGATCTGCCTTATCAAATCTTCTTGTGCATATGTGAATGTCTGGAGGTTGAATTGCAGATCGTGATCAGGTTCTTTATTGGTAGTCTTCCTTATATATTGTCATGTCTCTTCTTTGAGTAATCCGTAAGGTGTATTGAATGACTTCAAAATCTGTTCCAAGCTTTTTCTTTCAATCTTTGCCTCTTTCATTACTTTTACCAGTTGTTCTTCAAACTGTTCCGTAAGTTGGGACAACAGTAGTGCCCTCTCATGCTGGCTTAGTTCTGCAATAGCCAGATCATTTCTTTCAGTGCCCGACTCTGCTTCCTCTCTTATTGGTGAATGATGCATGGGGGGAGAAAGAGGACGTACCTCAGTCTCCTCAATAGCCGCTTTGGAGCTTGGAACTACTGGTGCCCCCATTGTTACCTGTTGTTCTATTTGAGCTCTTAATTTTGCAATGAGTTCATCTTTTTCTGTGATTTCCTGGGTGGCTTGTGTGATTGTTGCTTTGTTCTTCAATAGTTCTTCTCCTATGGCAGCCATTTGATTAGCATCCTCATCGCATTGTTCAATGAGTTTATTCTCTGCCATCTTCCATTTTTTTCGAAGTTCATGAGTGTCATGCATGTATCTCTTTTCCCATTCGTCTCTTAGAGCTTGCTCTTGTTTCAATTGATCTTCATACTTTTCAATTTGAGCTTCTAATGCTTTGGTATTGGTTGTTGTCACTTTGTGTGCTTCGATGGGTTGATTGCATAGGATGGCAGTCATAAGCTCTTTATTCATGTTCCTCAAGTTGTCCGCTTCCTCCATATATACCTTTACTTGAGATTCCAGTAGTTTACTTCTAGCATTCATTCACGCTTTCTTAGCTTCACTTGCTTCATACTTTCTTTGGAGGTCTTTTAGTTGATCTTGGAGCTTCTAGTTATCGTTTGTTAACATGGTGCACTTCTTCATGGCTTCTTTAGCTTCTAATTCCTTGGTTGAGAGTGCCTGTTGAGCTTGAATTAATTGTGCAGAGAGTGTTTCACTCATTACCTAGAATTGGCTTCTCTCTCATAGCCTTGTCATAGTCTACATCTGCTTTGAGCATTTGTTGTTGAGTATCCATGGCTGTTTGTATCATTTTCTTGACGATGGGCTTCAGTTGAGCCACATCCACATTGAGCCATGTTTTAGGGATACTTGGCTTCCCTCATTAGTACATCCTTGACTTTATCAACGTGTATGGTGTCATTATGAGGTTGTCTTATTGAAGATGTAGTTGACTCTCTTTTTCCTCTTCTTCATGGGTGTTCGACATTGTAGCACTTCCCTAAAATGTAACATCTAGAGGGGAGGGCTCTACTACAAACCTGATTGGAGTGAAGGGCTCTGGCTCCTCCACTTCTTCCAGTTCTTTCTCCTTCTTTGGCATCTTGATCAGTGAAGTCTGGCGTGTAAATTGGTGCTCAAAATATTTTTGAATACCTGCCTTTGTCATTATATCCACGGTTGACGGGAGTTCATGTATGAATTTGAAATCTTGGGACATGATCAGGAATTGATGGTCGGTGTCCATGATCTTTATTGTGATTAAGAAAAGATATTCTCCAGCAGGTTGGTCCTCTTGAAACCAATGACCTTTTGCTTTGGTCATGCTTTGTAATGGAAACTCCAATACCTCTTCTTGCACAGTTGCCTCGGAATCCTCGGAAGCCATCTACACTTGTAATAAAGAAAGAATCAACTTCTAGTAGAAACCAATTCATGTGTTATGTGTGGTTCAGTGATATGTCGTTTCCTTCACTCCGTTCCCCCTTGCATAAGTAAGTTACCACACTTCTTTTGATTTTTACTTCTGAAAAAAAACAAAAGTTAGTTCTAGCCAAAGCATTTATTTATTTACAATGTAAGGTCATTCCTATGGCAATGGAAACTAAGACCTATTCCCATGATGGAAATGTGCACCACTAGTTTTATGGAAAAGATAATGTGCCGAATGCATGGCCTTGTGATATGGCCTTGTCGTGCATACTCTAGGTGCATTCGATTCTTCATGTGTGCTAGTCGAATCTTGTTGAGTCAGTTGTTCATGTCCTTGCTTCCTCTTTGGTATCCATATCCACTTTGTAGTTGGTGATTGAGGCCTTTGCATGAGTGGGACTTGTCCTTCTCTTGTCCTTCTCTCCTGCTTACTTGTGGTCTGAGTGTTTGATGTCATGTTCCTTTTTTGCCCTTGATAAGTCTTTGTAGAATTCTTTGCTTGGTGCTTTAGACATGGTATCTCACTAAGTTTGTACCTTCTTCGGAATCCATATATGTTGCTGTGTTTTCTGGGCCGCTACTAATGATTTGGGAAGCCAAACATGAAGTAGTCTTTGTGGTTTCAATTGCGGTTGTGAGTTATGGTTGTCTCTTTCTATCTTCACGGAGTGGTTGATCTACTTTTGTGTTGATTTATCTATCTTAGTCATTTGCTCCTTCCCTACCCATTGTAGACGAGTATTACAAGGATGTGATGTTCGAATAGGAGACCTCCATGTGGATGTTCTTCTTTTGTAGTAGCTGGATTTAGAAGAATTGTCCTCACTTTCTCTCTTAGGTTCATCTCTCATGGGAAAGGAGGGCACGTCATCAAGCAACACATCCTTATTTACAGGCAATTCTAGATTAGGGCATCTGTTGGATGTGCACTCTATTGATTCATTTTCTGACTCCTTTTCTAAGTTTTCTTCCTTGGGTTGGCTAACCTCATGAACGTGAGAAGGTCTTTCTTCCAGCAAGCTAAAGATTTCCTTGTGTCCTATTTCAGCTTATATGTATCCTTATGCTAGATGAATGCTCACTTGGTTCTTGATAATCCAGTCTTGCCCTAGGATTAGATTTTCAATTAGGTCTTCGTCTTTGCATACTAAAACTCTTTGCTCCATAGTAGAATTTCCTAGGTGAAGGGATATCTGGGCTTCTCCAACACATTCTATAACTTGGCTTCCAATGACTATCATGCATGCTTTAGTGGGACTTATGGTTGTTTGAAGACGTGTGATTAACGTCCTTCATATACAACTTAGGGCCGTTCTTGAGTCAATCAGAGCGTCTATCAACTGGTACTCTTTAGTTCCAATTCCCAGGTTTAAGTATGGTTGGGAGATACTAAGGCTCTCATTGTCGGCCTTATTGACTTTGTAGTTGGCCATGGGTACAGGTTCTTCTCCCTGTAGATATCATTCATCCCTTTGTCTTATTCACTCCTTTTGTCTTTTGATACGCTCTAAGGATTCTTGGCATGCTTCTTCTTGAATCCTCTCCTCTTCCTTCTTTTGATTTTGCGCTCCTACGAGTCGTGCTAACATATGATCTGTTAATGGCTCCATATATTGTTTTACTCGACATCCACTGATGCAGTTAGGAAGTATATCTCCATCTAATGTTGCTATATTGACTGCTCCACTCGTTGATATTCTATTGATTATTAAGGGTCTCTATCCGCATTGTTGTAGTTTCTTGGCGTGTTGTTTCCATGTATAGACAAGAACTAAGTCTCCTTCCTTTAAGTTTCGTGTCATTTTTCAATTTGCTCTAATTGTTTGGATAGTTCATGTCCTGTCCACTCATACTGTTGTGCTAATCATAGAGTAGGCACCAGAAAGTCAATTGGAAAGATTGCATTTTTCCCATAAACTAAGTTAAATGGAGTAGTTCCAATTGTTGTCTTGTATGCCACTCGGAAGGCCCAAATTGCATGATGCAATTGTTTTTCCCAATCTGACCTTCCCTTGTTGACTATTTTTGTCAACATGATACACAATACTTTGTTGGAACTCTCTGCTTGACCATTGGCTTGAGGGTGATAGGGGCTGATTTTTTATGAATCACTAGGAATTCATTCATCAAGGACTCTATTACCTCATTAATGAAGTGCATTCCTCTATCACTTACTATCTCTATAGGTAGTCCAAAGTGAGTAAAGATGTTCTCAAAGAGGAACTTCGCCATGGTTTGAGCATCGTTCTTTCTTGTTGCTTTTGCTTCTACCCATTTAGTTAGGTAATCTATTGCCACTATTATGTACTCAGCGTGTGATCCTTTGGTTGGTGCGTTAATAGGTCCTATGAAATCTATACCCCATTTGGATAAGGCTCTCGCACAAACCATGGGTTTGAGAGGCATATCATCTCTCCTAATAGGGTATTTGGCTCTTTGGCATACCTCATAACTCTGTACATAAGTGTCTGCAATCATATGTAGAGTTGTCCACCACAGGCTTGCAAAGAGAATCATTTT
The DNA here is from genome assembly GCA_020310875.1 of Ceratopteris richardii. Classification (NCBI taxonomy): domain Eukaryota; kingdom Viridiplantae; phylum Streptophyta; class Polypodiopsida; order Polypodiales; family Pteridaceae; genus Ceratopteris; species Ceratopteris richardii. The sequence continues at coordinate 15,104,818 of CM035430.1, forward strand.
TACAATTCTTTCGATTGAAAAATGTCCTCCTATGGCACCTACATGTGCCATTTCTAATATAGGTAAGTACTATCCTTCATGCACACATAGTCGTAGTTGATTGTCCTTTCCTCTTTTGAATAGTTGCCTCCCTAATATAACGTAGTCCTTGCTCATTTCTTCTAGGGATCACTTTCTAGCTAGGCTTGCTCCTTCCTCATGCTCTCGTGTTTTTAACAACTTCACCAATGTCCTACTCCAATCTGGTGCTATTCTAGAGAATTGCAATGAGGTATGGTCTTCTGGAGTATTCTCTTGGAAATCTAAGCAATTCTTAGTGTGCTCATGAACATCCTTAGGCATATCAGGCCAATAAACTCTTAATTGTTTTAATTCTGTGAGTGTTCCATGAGTTCCCTTATGCATTCTCCATTGATTTATGTGAGCTTGCTCAATTAAGTTCTTCTGTTCAGCTTCTTCTACACACCTTAACAATACACCATTGGGTTCTTTAAAATATACACTTCCTGCCACAATGTGCAAGTTACGTGATTGTAGAAATCCTTTCCTAACATCCTTGTTGATTTGATGTTGTGGTCCATGAGTGAGTATTAGAATTAACTTTTCTGCCCACTTAGGAGATACTTCCAAGTTGAACAAGTATCTGGTAGGTCATCTGCCACTCCATTGGGTGGTTCTCCATGTGTTAACCTAGATAGATGATCGGCTCTCACATGGGTATTTCCTTTTTTGACCACTACTTCGAAGTTGAACTCCATCAGCAATAGAAACCATCTTACTAGTCTTCCCGTATTATAGGGCTTATTGACTAGGTACAATAAGGCCTGATGGTCAATGAAGAACTTGAACTTGTTAGCTAGAAGGTAGTGCCTAAATTTCTTGAATGCATACACCATTCCTAAACCTTCTTGTTCCATAGTCATATAGTTTCTTTTCGCTTGGTTTAGTTGTCTACTAGCATATGCAGTAGAGTGGTCTAGTTTTCCTTCATCTGTAGGTTGAGCTAATATGCATCCTATTGTGTAGTTGGAGGCATCTACATGAATATGAAATGGATTATTCCAGTTGGGTATCTTCAAAATAGGTGTTGTACTTAGTCGTCTTTTTAGTTCATTAAATGCTTTATTCATCCATCCATGTAAATTGGGTTAATAATCCATATAGTGGCTTGGAAATTATGGCATACATGTGAATAAATCTATGATAGTATCCACAATGACCCATGAAAGCTTGCACCTCCTTAGCATTTTTTGGTCTTGGAAGCTCTAGGATCACCGTTACCTTATCCTCATCGGTGGAAATTCCGTTCTTGGATACAATGTGTCCTAGGATTTTTCCTTGTTTCACCATAAAGATGCACTTTTCCGGATTCATGCACACTCGATACTATCGACACTTCTCAAATATCCTTCGTAACTCCGGAATGTGTTCATGTCTCTGACCTGAGTATGTACATAAGTCATCTACATATACTTCCATACTCTTCCTTAGAAACTCTTTAAAGACATGACACATCAAGCTTTGGAAAGTAGCAGGGGCATTAGTGCGTCCAAATGGCATCACTTTAAGAGCATAGATTCCCCATTTAGTTGCGAATGCTGTTTTATGTTGGTCCTCTATAGCAATGGCTACTTGGTTGTACCTAGAGAATCCATCTAAGAAGCTATAGACTTGCTTCCCCGCAACTCTTTCCAAGAGATGATCAGTGATAGGTAATGGGTAGCTATCATGGATGGAGGCTGCGTTTACTTTCTTCAGATTAATACACACTCTTAATTTCCCATTTTTCTTGGGTACGACCACTAATGGTGACACCTATTCTGTGTGCTCAATCTCGTGAATGAATCCGGCTGCTAATAACTTGTCTATCTCCTCCTTAATTTTTTTTGAATAGACATCGTTATAAGTGTAAGGGCATTGTTTCGATGGTTTTGCATCAGGTGTCATTGGGATTTGATGAGAACAAATGGATGGATCTACACCTTTGAGGTCCTTGTAGGTCCATGCAAACATGTCTCGATATTCTTGAATTAGGCTTATCAGTCCCTATTCCTCTTTCGGTGATATGTCCTTTCCAATGTATGTACATCTCTCTTCTCCATCTTCTATGGTCACTACCACTTTCTTTGTTTGCCCCTTGATATCGTATGCTTCTCCTTCTCTAGCCTCTCTTTTAGGCATCTGAATGGCTATCTTCCTCTCTTCTAATTCATATCTTTTGAAGTGCTTTGGGACTTCAAAAAGTTCCGAGGTTGGTTCAGCCTTATCTAACATCTCTTCATTGTATGGTCTTGTCTGGGCTGCTTCTATTGCTAAGACCTTGGGCATTCCTTCCTTATCCTTGGTTTGGATTGCTTCTAAAAATCGCTCCTCTGAATCAAATTCTAGTTCCATTTTGATGCTTTCATACTCTTCCCTCCATTCCTTTTCTAATAGTTCTCCTGCCTCTACTTCCTGAAGGACTACCATGTAAAAACTCACATCATAACCTTCTTTGTCCACACATTCATTCATGGTTAGTACCTCCTCATTTACACACACATCTAATGTGGCTAGAATCTCCATCCAACCATGTGGTTCAAATGCTTCGTTTAAAAAAACTTGAGGCATATACATAGGATCATCTACTAGTTGGTAATTTTGATGTCCAACATGCCATATTTGAGTTCTTTTCTCTTCCCGCTTTGCTTCCTTACACATCCATAGTTGATCATCTTGGTGCATCCATGATTGGTCACTTGAACCCACAATAAGAATTGACAAATCATCCTCTTCCTTGTGTATGGGGTTCCATTTTAGTGGGGGTACATCCCTATATGAGAATGTATGCAAATTTATCTTGGTACTAGTCCCCTGATGTTGTAGGTATAATGCATTGTAGCTCAGTGATGAATAGCACCTCCTTTAATGTCAATCTGGGAAGACATGAGGATGGTATGAAGACTTCGAGCAGGTGATGTGCACAAGTGGTGAAGGAGAAGCACACAAGCATGCATACACATACACACACACACGTGCACACAAGAAAGAACAAAGAGTGAGACAATTGAAGCTTTGATTAAGATCCAAAAACAATTACAATAGCTCTTCTTTAGTTCAAACCACAATTTGTTCTCTCAAAAATGAGCCCTCTAGCTCCTTTATAGTTTTTGACTAGCTAGTGGCCTTGTCCAGACCTAGTGTCTAGCCTAGTTAAAAATTAGCTTGCTAGGCTATTTTGGAGGCTCAAACGAGCTCTAAAAATTATGAAAATTGGTACATAAATACTTCTAATACTGCTCAAGCTCGAGGACTCCTTGGCTTGAACAAAATGGAGTCGAATATACCAAAAATGGTATTTACAATGTTCATGTAGTGATGAAAATCACTGTTAAAAGGAGATTAGGTCAGAAAAATTGAATGGCCTATTTGCCCGATCTTCTTTGACTGCTTTGCTTGCTTGGTCCTTCTCTTTGTTCTGATTCTTTATGTCAGATCCCTTGTCTTGAGATGCCCTGATTGCTGTTGTAGCTCAAGCGTAAGCACCACCTGCTTTACTTGTAAATCCATGGAGACGTGAGGACCGGTATGAAGACCATGAGCAAGTGAAGGCACAAATGTGTGAGTGAGAATTACACTAGCATGCACACACATACACACACACGCACACGGTAAGATCAAAGAGAGGAACAATGGAAAGCTTTCAATTGCCAAGTAACTCTCTTACAAAAGCTCTATTCTCTGACAAGCTAACCTCAAAAAGGAGCTCTCTAGCTCTTTTTATAGTTTTTTGACTAGTTTTGGCTCTGTCCAGACCTAGTGTCCGGCCTAGTTAAAAATTAGGTTCCAGGGCTTATTTGAGGGCTCAAACGGAGTCTAAAAATTATGAAAATTGGTAGGATGATACTTCTAATAACTCCTCAAGCTCAATGACTCCTTGGCGTGAACAAAATGGAGTTACAAAAATGGAAAATGGTATTTACAATGGTTTTTAGTGATGAAAAATCACTGTTTTTGTAGGGGATTCTTCTGAAAATTTCACATACACTTCTTGGAGCTCCCTACTTGCTCCTCTTCTTGTGTGTCCACTTCTTTGAAGCATTCCTCTGCCTTGTGCTTGACCTTGAGTTCCAACACTCCCCCCTTCTCGAGTCTGTCATCCCTAACAAACCTTGTTGTAGTGGTTGTTCCATGTAGTAAGTTGAGAGGTAATGTCCATTTTGTATGAACAACAGCCGTCTATCTTCCAAATGTGGCAGGGTTGGTTGTCCGGATCTTCATTTTTTACTGCGAGCCTTTGCAAGTTGTAGTCCCTTGGTATGTGCTTCTTCCTTGGATTCCAACATGACTGTGTCGTTATGAGTTTCCATTGATGTCCTCTAGATCTTCCAAAGTTGATGTTCATAGTAGTCATGCCAAGTACTCATAACCCATAATGAGTGATGGGTAAGTGTCTTTGTGCATGGTTTGAGGAAAATATGTGCCTTGTGCATGGCCTTGTAATGTAGCCCTATGCATGCTTACTTAGAAAATGCATTGGAAGAAGTATGGTGCAAAAATTGGGGGTCTTGAGCTAAGTGCTCAAAGGTATGCCGACGAAGAGGTTTCCTAATCTATCATGCTTATGGTGTTGCCAAAGTAAAGATGCTTACCATGGTGAAGGGTTGATCGATGTTTATTTCTTCGTGTTGTACACCCAGAATTTTTGATGGAACATTGTCGATGACTGTCCATGTTGATGGTCCATTGATGAAATTTTTGGAGTGCCTAGTCCTGTCTCCTCTCTTCAAAGCAACATTTGCCAAATGCTGAGAATTGAATTTCTTTATATTCCTTGACAAACAACATTGGGTAACTATACCAAGCTTAGTCTCACATATTCTCTTTAGCTGACCATAAGCAGGAGTCTTCTCACCCAGTATACATACAAGGATTTGCAGGGTACCAGAACTACCTAGTGCAGATATTGCCTTGGATGCTCTCGTACATATAGTAGTTTATCATCACTCGAGTTGCGGACCTTCAAGGTCTGCCCTCCTACCATGGTAAAGGAGAACAATAGTTGTGGATGCCATGTTCATGCCAAGTTCTGGACATCTACTAGATAAGGCAGCAATAATATCATCAACTAGCCGAGACATACTTCTATCCAAGTTGATAAATGCCCAATCATCAATGATTCCACCTTCAACTAAGCATGACCCATTCATGTTCCATGAGCCAAACCTAGGAACAAGCTCTCGCTTTCTCTCTCCCTTGTCTCTTTTTTTTCTCTCTTTTTTTTTTGAAAGGAACAAGGTCACAAAACAAGAAGACAGATGTTAGTATCAGAAAAAATAGTTGGCATATGTCAATGTGCTCTTGTGCATGGGACTATCAAATGTGTCTATGCACGGCCATGTAATGTGGCCCTATATTAATGCATACTTTGGAAATGTATGATTCGAATGGTGCAAAAGACAGGGTTGTGCAAGGAGCACATGGTTGTCGTTCATCGAGGCTGTCAATGTTGCTTGCAGGTGCTGATGTGGCCTTTGCTAGAGGTATCCATTGAATCTTGAAATGATGTAAGCTTGTGATTGTTGAATGGCAATTAATCCTTCCTCTTTATGGGGATCCATTTGAGAATGGTCTTCGACTGTTCAGTGATCTCCTTTGGCTGCTTCATGTTTGGATGGTTTCTTGAGGGTTTGATCCTTCATGATTGGCTCTTTAGTTCTATGGGGCCTACCGCTGCTTTTGGCTTCCATACCCATACCATTATTGCTGGTCTTCTAACTATTACCAAAGAGGTGAGTTTATCTTCTTTTGGTCTCTATGCTCGGTTCTTTCCCTTTTCTCTCCTTGGCTTCTGGGTTGAGACCTTTTGCATGGTGGAGAGCATAGGCCTTTGTGCATGTAAGATTCCTTTGGGAACCCACATGTGTAATCGCCCTTGTTGAGCTGCAACTAATTTCTTAGGCACCCAAATTTGTCACAGACCTTCTTCTTGAGCTGGTCATGGTTGCTTGGTTCTGGTCTTCACATTGTTGGCTTGCCTGGGTGGGAATTGTGTTGGCAAGGCTGGTGGTTGCTCTCGTTTTCGTACCCAGATGTGCTTCATGCCCAAAACTACTTTCTTCTAGAACTCCCTTTGTCTATTTGATATAGCAATGGGCATGTACTATTTCGCTTGCCTTTTTGGTTGAGTTGTTGTGATGGAATTAGTCTTTGTACAAGAGGAGGAGTTTGCTTGCCTTTGAGCCTATTCTTCCATGATTGAGTTCTTTGGGAACATAGAGCTCTTGACACATAAAACATCTTTTTTGCTAGGATTAGTCTTAGAAGAACTAAGAGAATGTGTAAGACCTAGAGTTGCGATCATGCAATTATCTAATTCTAATGTTGTTGTGGCTTTGACTTCTACCCACTTTGTAAGGTAATTTGTGGCTATAATAATGTACTCTGCATGGGAGTTTCTAGCTGGGGGGGTTAATAGGACTAATAAAGTCTATACCCCACTTCAAGAATGCACATCCTCCCATCATTGGCCTCAAAGGCATCTCGTCTTTTCTTATCAGATATTGTGCACGTTGGCATGTATCACATTTCTTCACATAAGTATGTGCATCCATATGGAGAGTGGGCCACCAAAGTCCTGAGAATGAAATGGTCTTAATTACTCGGTCAAGACCAAAATGTCCACTTGCAACACCGCTATGTGTTGTGTTTAAGACTTTCAAGTAGTCTAATTCATGAACGCACAGTCTCAAGTAACCATCTTTTCCTCTCCGGTATAGGTTATCTCCAATTAAGGCATAGTCTTCAGCCTCTTGCTCCATGCTTCGTCTTCTTGCTAGACTAGCTTCTTTGGGTAATGTTCCCGATCTCATAAATTCTACCAATGGAGCACTCCAGTCTGGAATTAATGATACGTGATAAAGGGTAGCATGATCCACAGGGGGTTTTCCCTGGCACATTGGACAATTCTTAATCCACTCATGTATTTCTTTGTCCATGCTAGGCCAATACACTCCTAAACGTTTTAGATTTTGCAATGTTCATTGTTTAGAGTAGTGATTTCCTAGCAATCCTTCATGGGCTTGTTGCAACCAACTACTATGTACACTCAAAAGTTGTCAATAAGCCATAAAGAGGTTTAGCTATGATCGCATACATGTGGATAAACCTACGGTAATATCCACAATGGCCCATAAAGGCTTGTACCTCTTTAACATTCCTTGGCCTGGGCAATTTTACTATGGCTCTTATTTTGTCCTCATCTGTTGATATTCCATTCTTCGAAACAATATGACCTAAGATCTTACCTTGATGTACCATGAATACACACTTTTTTGGGTTCAAAAAAACTCGATATTCTCTACACTTGTTGAAGATCTGTCAGAGCTCAGGGATGTGGTATCTTCTTTCTTGGGAATGAGCACATAAATCGTCCACATATACTTCCAAGCTCTTTCGTAAGAACTCTTTGAAGACATGACACATGAGACTTTGGAATGTTGCAAGTGCATTAGTGAGCCCAAATGGCATCACATGAAATGCAAAGATTTCCCATTCTGTGGCAAATGCCATTTTGTTTTGATCTTATGGGGCAATGGCTACTTGGTTGTAACTTGAAAATCCATCAAGAAAGCTATAAACTTCCTTGCCTGCAACACACTCCAATAAGTGTTCCGTGATTGGAAGCAGATAACTATCTCTGATCGTAGCGGTATTGACTTTTTTAAGGTTAATACATACTCGCAACTTCCCACTCAATCTCATAGATGAATCCAGCTTCAATCAACCTATCAATTTCTTCTTTTATTTTAGCTGCATATGTATCATTATATGTGTAGGGCTTCTGTTTGGTGGGCTTGGCATCAACAGTCATGGGGATTATATGAGAGCAAATTCTTGGATCTACCCCCTTCAAGTCTCTATAGTGCCATGCAAACACGTCCATATATTCCCTTAATAGAGCTACGAGCTCCATTTCTTCTTTTGCGCTTAGGTCATCTCCTATGTAGGTACATCTCTCTTCGTTCTCCTCAATGGTCACAACAATCTTTTTGGTCTTTTCTTTGTTTTCATATGCTTCTCCTGTGGTGGCCTCTCTCTTAGGCATTCATACCAAAATTTTTCGGTCTTCAACTTCATATTTCTTGAAATTTTCTGGTATTTCAAACAATGACTCCTCCTCTTCTTGTTGCACTGCTTTTCTTTTCTTTTTCTTTTGACCACCCTCACTTCCATCCTTTGAATTTACCGTTTTAATGCTTGTGAGAGGTTCTTCTTCTTTTTGGTTAAACACTCCTACATCTTCTAAATAGTGATTTTTTGAGTTAAAGCAACTATCCATCACAATGGACTCTAGATCATCACCCTTCTCTTCCTCTTCTATGACATCACTAGGATCACATTCTTCTAGCAAGAGCTGACACATGAACACAGAAATATCATAACCCTCCTCATCACAATGAGGTGTCCACTGTTCTTCATTGACAGCAATGTCCATGGTGGCTAAGATTTTTGCCCAACCATGAGGCTCAAATTCCTTGTTTGGAAAGATCATCAGTGTATAGGATGGGTCTTGAACTGGTCTTTCTCCTTGAAAAGTTCCTTATTCTCTCGCTTTTAGGCATCTTTCCTCTTCCTCTCCAACCTTGCACACCCACAAGTGAGTATCTTCATGCATCCAAGATGGATCGGATGAACTTCTAGAATGCACAGAGATAGAATTTTCTTTCACTTTGTGGATAGGGTTCCATTGTAGGTGGTACATCTCTAAAGGTGTAATCCTTCAAGTTGACCTTGGTTGTGACCCCTAAGTGCTGCAGGTACAAAGAGTTGGTTCCCCAATCTTGCACTATTTGCAATTGTCGTAGGAAGGTTCTTCCTAGGATCATCTCCTAGACATTATTTTTCTGAAAGTCACATATAGCAAATGTATGTTCAGACTCTACACCACAAGTGGTTAGAGTTATCCATTCGATCAATCCTAGAGGTCTTTCAAAACGACCATCTGCCATTTGAAGCTTCATTCTAGTTGGTCTTAATGTGGGTTTGCCCCATTGCTTCCACAAGGAGGTGGTCGCAATAGCAACACCAGCACATGAATCTACGATTGCTTTGGTTGTGTAACCTTGGTAGGTGATCGAAAGATAAGTATTACCTTCTTCACCTTCGCTCATGTCTCCTATTTTATCGAGAGGTATCTCTAGAGCTTTTTGTTTAGAGCCTGCTTTTGGCAATCTGGAATCAACTTCTGGAACATGATCCTTCACATGATTCCATATCTCAGGTTTTGCTTTGAGAAGCTCTTCTACATTGAGATGACACTGAACCTTAGTGTTCTTCACAACATTAGTGATCCTTGGAACCACTGAGTCTTATTTCTTACCAGTATTGTGGGAGCTCTGATCTAAAGAGATTCAGATTCCCATGGGCCTGTGAATTGTGGCAACTCTCATAAAGAATTAGATTCAAAATTTAATCTTTCATCTTCTTGTTGCTCTGTTTAGTCTCCATAGATAGACGTAATGTCTAGCATGACGATCATCAATCTCAGGAATAGGAGGGGGGTTACCCTTCTCCTTGGCCCATTTTTCTTGTTGTATTTCTTGCAAGAACTCTTGAGAGTACTCTTGAATTGAAAGAGGTGTCCCATCATTCGTGGAATTAGGAACATAAGCTTTCATTGGTGGAGAGCTTCCTCTTTCAACTATTGGTTGAGCCTGTGGAGGTAAAGAACCTTACAAACTGCTCTAGTCTTTCTAGTAAGCCCTGGAAATGCAAATATGGCTTGACAGAGTTTGTCTGATTGAACTGTTGACTGGTTTCAAGCATATCTTGAGCCAACTCTACCATTTTCATGCACATTTTTGTCCATTCAATCTCTAAATCTGCTCTAGGGTAGCTCTTGTCTAGGTTTGCAGCTGTTGGCCCTTCTTCAAGTCGAGCTTAGTAGGCCTTGAACATCATGTCCAAGCCTTCTGGGGTGGGATCTACAAGAACAGACCCTGATTGCGGTTTATTTACAGTGGGTGGTGGGTTGGGATGGGGTGGTGTGGATGGAGTTTCGACATGCAAGGGGCTTTGAGATGTAATGTCTTATATTTTTGTTTTTGCATCCTTCAGGCTTTCTTCTAGTTCAGATAACTTCCAAGTTCTTGTTTTCCTCTTACTAGGGTCTCCTGATTCACTTGACTTTGATTGCTCAGCTAGTTTATCCTGTTTTAATGCTTGTGCCTTAGTAACTGTCTGTACAGAAGCCACCTTACTGCTACTTGAACTTGAATCTACCACTAAGCCTACCACATTGATGGGTGTAACCTTAGGTGCACTAGAGGGATTCCTAGGACACTCTTTTGGAAGATGTTCCTTGCCGCACTCAGGACAAATGCCTTGTATTGTGATGTTTTGTCCTTGTCCTGGAGTGAGTGAGTGGGGACATTCACGAATGAAATGGTCACCCTGACATCTAAAACATGGTCCTCTAGGGGCTTGTGGTCTTACTTGTCTCAATTGGGGCCTCGGATTAGGATTCGTGTACATGATACTCGAGTATTCTGGCTCCCAATTTTGTTCCATAAGTGGTGTCTCATATTGATATGGTGAAGTCTCACTTTGCTCAGATGAATCTACGTAATAAGCTTGTGAACTATTTTCATGGAGGTAGTCTGAACCATGAGCGTGAGAGTCATTTTCTGAGACCAACGGGGTCATTGGCACCAATGCTCTATTAAGGTTTTCCTCTGCCATTGCATACTTAACTGGAATCACATTGGCAGGACCTGGTGGTTGGTTTCCTAGGATTGGTTGTGGCCTATATGGTGCTTGATATTGTTGTTGTGGTCTATAATAGGGCTATTGATATTGGCTCTAATACCTACCCTGTTACTAAGGTTGCTGATAAGTTTTTCTAATAGCCTGCCCATTGTATCGACAATCCTGAGCCGTATGATTCGTGTATTTTCTCTCAATAGAGCAATATGGGGCATTCGTTTCTCTCACATGTTGGTCTTGCATTGGGCAAATGTTAGCCATGTGGTCCCGTACGCACGTATAACATCGATTCAATGAGGTGACTCTTGGTGTTTGTCCATTTTGGACTCCTAGCTTCTTTGTAACTTGTTCAACTATCTCATCTATCTCAGTGGAGGTCTTGGAGGTATGACTAATAGAGCTATCAAAATCCTTATAGAGTTTGGACAATCCTAGCCCCTCACCCAAGTTATCTTCTATGTTAATGCACATCCGCACACACTCTTCTATGGATCTAGGTTCTTTTAAGTACACATATGATCTTAGCTTTGTGCTTAGTAAGACATCTAAAAACAAGGCCACTTGTTTGGCTGATGTGGGTAACTCTGGAATAGGGCATCTTTCTAAGTACTGTCTGAATCGTCTTCCAGAAAGTCGCACTAGTTCTTGGGGTGTCTGCTTGAAGCTGTGGATCAAGGATGATGTGTTATGCCTGATACCACTCTTGGAAAATTCTACAATGAATTCCTCTAGCAGTTGACCTATATCGTGATAGTTGCGACTGTTTAGGGGTTGAAACCAAGCTAAGGTAGTGCCCTTGAGAGTCAAACCAAATGCCTCAAACTGGGTGAACAAGTCCTCAATCTCTTTAGCTCTTAACACTTGTTTGAACTCGGCCACGTGATCATAAGGATCTCCTGAACCCTCAAAGTAATTTTTCATTGTCTTGACCACTTGAGAGGGTCAAAGGGTTCTTGGGTGCTCGTAGGGTCTAGACAATGGAAAATCATGTTCATCTCTTTGTTGCCTATGTGCTTGATGTCTCTCTCTTTCAGGTCTTTCATTTTCAAATCCTGATCTATTTCTGCCCACAATGTGTGCAAAACTTACCTCAAGTCTCTCTCTAGTTCTTTCTCTCTGGGCTTCATGAGCCTGAGATGATCCTACTCCTTGGAGGCCATGGGAAACATTGGATCTTGGTGGAGGAAAAATCAATTCACCCTTCCAAGTATATGCATGTCTATCATGTTCTGTTACCAGGAACATTTTCTCTGATGTGTCATCCAGGTAGACCACTTTGTGTCTCTGGATCCTTGAACTCGTAGATGATGACTATGCCCAATCGGCTAGGTTGATCTTGCTTGAATCTCCAAAAGGCTTCTTGCGTTTCTCTATTTAAGAATAGTTCTATGCTTTTCTTGTCTTGAGGGATCCAATTTGGAGTGATCACTCTCGTCAAAACTGACTTACCTCTCGGAGTCTTCGGTTCTCGTCCTACATCTCCTTGGTCTAGGTCTCCTACCTCAGTCTCAAGAATGATGTTTCCAAACTCATCTGTCATATCTGGGAAGTTAGTAACCACATACATGGTTCTTTCCTTATCAATGTATGAACCCTCTTCGAACTTGACTACTAGGTATTCAAGTCCAAAGGGTTGATCTGGATTTTTGAGTTGGACCACTAATCGCCTCAAGGCATCCTTATAGATGTGAGCACCTAATCGGTTGGTCCGAATATATTCCAACTGTGTCTTATATGGACCTTCTGGTGTTTGTAGATAGGCAGTTCCTGAGCCACCTGTAAGTTTCCCCATGCTAAAAGACATTTCCGAATCACTTGTGTGAGATCTTAGTACGTAAGGATAACCATTTAGTTGTTGTGCCCAAGACTTAGCTGTATGGTTGACACTATCCTCAGAAGATCTAATGCTATGTCTATCCTTGCCTAGGTTTCTACCAAATCTCAAGTTCATAAGCTTTGTCTTCTAGTCCCAAAATTCCCCTTTGAATTGCTCAAAATCCTTTGGAGTCCCTTGGTTTCCTAGTCCCCCCTAAGGGTCAACTTCAAATTAGTAGGATTCGAAACGAGCTTTCCAACAAGCTATAGAGCTCAAAAAATGGACTTTTGATGAAAAAGTTATGTCAAATCAGGCTCCTAGAGGTCAAAACACGCAATTAGGACCTTTTGGAAAAATCATGATTTTGTATGAAAATTGCGATTTTGTATGAAATTCGTGATTCTGAGCACTTCCCAAAAAAGACGCTTTTTAATGAAAATCATGAAAAAGGCGATCTTGAGTGGGAATCGTGAAAAACGCGATTTTGAGAATGATCAAAAAATTGCGATTTTGAATGAAAATCATGTTTTCTCAAAATCGTGTTTTTGACATGAAAATTGCGATTTTGAATGAAAATCGCAATTTTGAATAAAAATCGTGTTTTCACAAAATCGTGTTTTTGACATGAAAATCATGATTTTGAATGAAAATCGTGATTTTGAATGAAAATCGTGTTTGGTCAAAGTCATGTTTTTTGCCTGAAAATCGCGATTTTGAGAATGACCAAAAAATCATGATTTTGATTGAAAATCGTGTTTTGTGAAAATCATGTTCTTGAAGATCACGATTTTGTACCTTAGTGAAAATCGTGTTTTTTAAAAATCGTGAAAATCGCGATTTTGGATGAAAGTTATGTTTTTGAAAATCGCGATTTTGGAGCCAACACAGAATCGTGTTTTTGCAAAATCGTGCAAATCATGATTTATGAAAATCACGATTTTGAGTCAATTGAAAATCGTGTTTTTCCCAAAATCGTGTTTTTTTAATATGAAAATCGCAATTTCGCCTTAGAATCGTGTTTTTGAGAAACTTAGAGAATCATGATTTTGAGCACAACCAGAGAATCGCGATTCTGAGAATGACCTCGAAATTGTGTTCTTTTTAGAAAGCTTTTAGGCGGGAAATAGAAAATCACTTTTTTTTTGAAAAATTTTGAATTTTATGAAAATCGCGATTTTTCAGTCAGAATTGTATTTTTTGGCGGGAAATTCAAATTTTTGAGTGCCGAGCAATGGCGAGCTCCGTATGTGCAGAAAATCGTGAAAAAACACAGGCGCGTGCTCTCCCTTCTACTTCCTATCTCCTTCTCACACAATAATGCATGAAAATGGTGAAAATGCACTAAAAAACAAGAAATTTCTATGAAGAAGAAGATGGATGAAGATGATGATGATGATGATGAAGATGAAGAAGAAAAATCAAAAAATGAATAAAAATGATAGTTTTTTTACCTTCCAACGTCGCAAATCTACGATCTTACCATCACAACGCTCGTCCTCGAAGCTCTCTCTCTGGCAAGGGTGCAAAAATTTGGTGTAGCTCAAGCGTAAGCACCACCTCCTTTACTTGTCAATCCGCAGAGCTCCCTACTTGCTCCTCTTCTTGTGTGTCCACTTCTTGGAGCTCCCTACTTGCTCCTCTTCGTGTGTGTCCACTTCTTTGAAGCATTCCTCTACCTTTTGCTTAACCTTGAGTTCCAACATCCCCCCTCTCTCACGTCTGTCGTCTCTGATAGACCCTTGCTGAGTTGAACGTTTGATGTAGTATTCAATGACATCTGTGGCCAAGTGATGCTCTTCTAGCCGTAGTCCTCTGGCTAAATCTATGAGTAATGCATCCCAATCGACTGGCCCGGGTATGTCTGGATGTGGCACGTGCAACTTGTATAAATGTAGGGCCTGCTCCACAACAAATAAATGTAGCATATGAGAGGGTATGGGTATGAATATTTTTAAGTGATACTCCCAGAACCTTGTGATGAACATTTCTTCAAACATTTGTTTGAAACACGTCGGGAGATATTTGATACGAGCATGCCACACATATACAACATTGACTGATGGGGTGGTGCTCGTATCATAGACTAGGTCGAGGTTGCCTTCATTGAAGCCTATGGCCGAGAGGTGAGGTTCTTTAACATTTTGGAAGGATTGGAATGTGAGGAGCATGAGTTCGAATATTTTGAGGCACATCTGTGCCATGACATCTGGTACATTCTTGAACCTAATGCCCTAATGTCGAATGGTTGAAATCATATATGCTACCGTTGGTGGGCCACATGGCGGTGCGAGATATACATAGTTCAACCATTTGTCACATCCTTTGATGTTCTTCACTGTTTGAGTGAACTCACGCCATCATGATCTTCATAAAACAATAGGACAATAGCAGGGGCTGTACTTAATGTACAAGGGCATATTGTTCCATGTGCACACCATTTCGGGGTAGGTTTCGAGTAACCATATTCTCCATGTAGGTTGAAAGATGTTGCCCTGCGCCACGCTCTCTGAAATGTGGTCTGGCGCAAATTGGGTTGCGAGGGTTGGCTCTTTCATGGCGTGATGTTTGATCTCAGCATTATAATCTGCCAATAATACACAAAATGGTACATACAAATCATCGAAAGTGCCAATTCATCGATGATGAGATAGGTTTTTGAAGTAATCCGATTTGATGACAACCTCCTGCAGATGAGACATTGAATGTATCTGTATTGCTACTCTGACATCATGAGTTGGGCCTACCTTTTCTAGCCTTTGCAGCCATTCAGGAGCTTCAATCTCAAATGTATCAATTCCTTCCTCTGTTTGTCTGCCTCCAAGTGTAGGCATAGGTACATAAGGGTCCTCAAATGTTTCTTCTACTTCAATTGGAACTAGTTCTTCAGGCTCTGGCTCCACCAGAGGAGAAGGTTGATGTTCATATTGGAGAAGCTTATTTTGCAAAGCTGTCAGTTGTGCTTTCAATTCTATCACCTCTTCGGATGTGACGTCTGTAGGTGCTTCTTCTTTCGGTTGCTCTTGTTGATTGGTCAATTGCTTCCATAGGTCATCACGCTCTTTTTCTAAGGCATCATATGCCTCTAGTAGGTCGGCATGGGTGTTCAATATGGTCTGCATGTGGGCTGACGGGAGGGCTTTGAACTGCTTCGGGTCAATCTCTTTTGGTGATCCTTCCATCACCGCTTCTAAATTCTCTTCATTCTATTTTTGTAGTCTTTTATTTTCTTCTAGTGCTGCTGACATGTGTTTCCTTAGTAACGCAAGGTTGCGATGGATTTTGAGGTTGTTTGCTTGTTGGATGCGTAGCATTTCCTCGAGGTGTTTTTGTGCCTGTGAATATGGTTGGGGGGGGATTGGCCACTAATTCCTCATATTGTCTCTGCAAAGTATCATACTCATGTTCTAGTTGCCGCTTGTCTTTCTCCATGTTTGTGAGTCATTCTTGTAGTGTCTCATGGACTCTGAACAGGTTCGTATGCTGAGTATCTAAATGCTGGTAGTTTTGCTGTAACTGAGACACACATTTATATAAATTATTGAATACATTATTTACAGGAGTGGATGCTGGGAAGGTTTGGAATGTAGGGGGTAGGGAAAAGGGAAAGGGATGGTGGATGCTGTGCTTGAGAATGGTGAAGTGGGTGGTGGGGGAATGGGAGATTGTGGGAATATAGGGGAAGGGAGGGGTGCAGATGTGGATGATATGTCCATGTGGTCGTGCATAGATGTGATCGTGGGAGTTACCATATACAAGGGAATGGTAGGTGTGGTGATGGTAGTGAAGGTGTACAATGGCGTGTTTAGTTGTGCATGTGGGCCACCTAGAAGTGTTACAGGAGGAATTGGATTTATGGTAACCATGGTTAGAGTTATATCGTCCGTGGTGATAGTTAAAACAGTGGTGTTGTCAGATTGTGAGAGTTGCGACGGTTGACTTACATTGTGTGCTTCACTAAGGGAGGTGGAGACCGTGGCAGTGATAGTAGTGGTGACAGTGGTGGTATGAGGTGAGGGAGGTGGAGTTGGAGGGGAGGGTGGTAGGGGTGGGGATAGGGGTGCACTTGATGCATGGGGTTCTTTAGTGTGTTGAATGGAGTGTGCCATGCCGGTGGTTGTGGAGGTGGTGCCATGTGGTTCTGATACTATAATATGTATCTGCTTCCCTAATCTTGGAGGACATCTCTCGTGCCTTCACTCAAATCTCTAAGAGTGTGTGAGGGTGGAGTGTATAGTCTCTGGCACCCCCAATGCATCAGCGATCATGTCAAGGGAAGCTCTGAATTGATCATCCACACCTTCTTCTTTAAGTTTCTGGTTCATTAAGGCCTTCCTTGCTACCAAGGATAGTCTATGTTGTTCCTGAACCAGGTTCATAGTATCATACAATCTTTTTAATTGCTTTGTGTATGATCGGGCTCCCATGAGTTCAGGTATGACATGTTGCTCATATTCATGCTCCTCTTCGTTAGATGGTCCTTCATGCTCCTCATCTTGTTCCTCTTCTTCAGTCTCCTCCTCATCTTCCTCTACATCAACTACTACTGGTTGAGTTTGGTCAGTCGGTCCGTGATAGTTTGTTGTCCACTTAACTGCTCCGTTTCGATTTCCAAGTTAGTTGCATTGATTATCCTGGCTACTTCCTCATTAGATAAATCCTCAAGCGTGAAGCCATGAGGAAACTCTAAATCTCTGGGGATCGATGTTAAGATCAGATTATGCCCTTCTGCACTGTACCTTGGTAATCTGATGGTGAAGGGTTGCACTCACCTTTGGGGTGGTGGAGTCAGGTCCGGTGTCAGTGTAGCGCCTCGAGCCTGTGCACATGGCATCTGAACAGCTCCTCTCATTTTCTTTGATGGGGGTCCTGTAGCTGATACTCTACGTTGAAAGTCCTGTACCCTAGTCCAAATGAGGGCCCTTTGAATCGGTACATCATATGCCAGGCATCGATACACAATTCTTGTAAGTGCACATCATCCATAGAGCACTGACTTCTGTTTCTTGTGCCAACGTTGATGTGCAAGATGGATCTAGTCAATGATCCAATGTGGCATATTAAGTGTCAAACTCAGCATGTCTGCCAAGTATAAACTAAACAAATCTTCTTGGGTGGCATTGTAAATCTTTCTTGGGTAGGGAATGCAAAGTGCTGCATGCACATCTGGAGGTGGATGGCAATAGTTGGGTTCATTGTCACCATGTCCTTTAGCTTAGTTAGGTTCCTGTTCTTCATGTTGTCCAGGATCATTGTGTCCTTCTCTGTAGGGATGTGCATACCTCTCATTTCTAGAGCTTCCCTTACCAAATTGTTGGTTAATTTAAAGCGCTTTAGTTCATTTCCTCGTGTAAAAGAAGGAAGTACAAAGGTGCTCGTCCCCTTCTTATCTTTGCTAGGAGTGAGTGTGCTAATTAGGTATGAACACCTCAAGAAGTCCGACTTTGGTAACTGAGCACAGAAGAAACCATCCAATCCGGCCTTCTTCCATATTGGTCGCAATCCTTCATTGTTCTGAAGCTTTTTGAACTCTTGTGTAAAGAAATGATATCGTCCCCACCGTCGGTATTGGTGGGTTCTGGTAATTTCTCTGTTTGTGGACTCCTAACTTCTTGGCTACCAGGTTTGGTACCTCCTCCACATTACTAGAACTAGTCATCACTATACTCCGAGTGTCCTCTGATTTAGTAGGGCTTGGTGTACTTTTGAGATCATCAGCTAGGTTATCTTCTATGTCAATGCATTCCTGGAGACACACACTCAATGTCTGGAGCCGTTTTACGTAAACTAGGGTTCTCAATGTTCCATTAGTCAATCCATCCAAGAATAATGATACCATTTTTTGTTGGGAGGGTCTTTCTATTACTGGACATCTATCGACATATTGGTTAAACCTTCGGGCAACTGTTTTTATGGTTTCATTTGGGTTTTATTAAGGATGATGAGTTGTGCTTAATCCCTCTTTTGGTAAATTCTCCAATGAACTCTTGGAAAAATTGCTCGATATTTCCAAATTGATTTGGATCCAATGGTTGGAACCAAGTCAAAGCCGTCCCTGTGAGGCTTAGTCCAAAGGATTCATACTACACAAAGAATTCATCTACTTGTTCGGTTGATAATACTTGCTTAACTACTATGTGGTCATATGGTTCTCTTGTTCCATCATAGTGATTTCTCATGCATTTACCAACTTGAATTGGTGTGAGCCTTCTTATTAGTTCTGGTGGTCAAGGCATCATAGGAATTGCAGGTCTAAATGGAGGCATTCTTGGTTGCACACTTGGCTGTGGCCTTGGTCTAATGGGTGGATAGTTCCTGTCGCCTATTCTTGGGTGGGTTTGGTTTTGTGAATGCACTCCTGGGATTGTGAATTGCACATGAGTCCGATTAGAAACACTTCGCTAGCTCGTTTGTCCTGACATTGTATTCTTCGTTCCTGGATGAGTCCCGAAAGGATTGTGTGAGGCAGTTGCCTGCTCTCGAGGAGGGAGTACATGCAACCCCATATACTTCAATTGATACCTATGAATTGCATCTATTGGCTAGTACCTTCTTTGGTTTTGGTCTAAATGTGTGACTCTAGACTCATCTTTTGGAAATAGTCTTTCACATTGACTTTAGTAGTCACTCCTAAATGTTGCAAGTATAAGGAATCAATTCCCCAATCTTGTACAATTTGCAACTGACGCATGAATGGTCGTTCTAAAATCATCTCGTAAGCATGATTTTTCCCAAAATCACAAATGGCGAAAGTATGTTCAAACTCTACACCACAAGTGGTGAGAGATATGCCTTCTAGTAAGCCCAATGGCCTCTCGATATGTCCGTCAACCATTTGCAGCTTCATCCTAGTAGGTCTTAATGCTCGCTTACCCCAATGTTTCCATAAAGCAGTGGTGGCGATGGCTCTCTGGCTCCTAAATCTAAGATGGCATTGGTGGTGTAGCCCTTATGGGTTATTGGAAGATAAGTGTTACCTTCCTCTCCCTCACTTACATCTCCGATTCTTTCTACGAGTATCTCGGGTACCTTCTTGTGTGATCCTATATGGGAGGGAGAAATAGCAAGCTCAGGGAATTGATTTGCTATGTGCTTCCACAATTCTGGTTTAACCTTCAACAATTCCTCTAGGGTGAGATGGCACTGTACTTTGGTGTTCTTTATCACTTTCGTGTTTCTAGGGATTATTGATTCTTCATTCCTTACTAGTATTGTGGGTGCTCTCATGCTAATAGACTTGGATTCCCAAGGTCCTGTGAACTGAGGTAATTCTTGCAAAGAATTGGATTCAAAATCTGTGTGTTCACTCAATTGTTCTTCCTCTACATCATCGTAGATAGAGGGTATGTCTTGGGGAAATTTTTCCTGCAAGTCGTCTATTTCTTGAATAGGAGGGCAGGTTTCTTGTTCTTTTCTCCACTTCTCTTCTTGGATTTTTCTTAAAAATTCATGTGAATACTTATGTAGGGAAGACAGGTTGTCTTCAACCTATGTATTTGGTACTTGAGACACAGGTGGTGCATTCCTTTCTTGTGTATCAGACTCATTAGGGTTCCTATGCAGATTCTTTTTCTTGTTGCTTTTGACCAAGTATTCTAACCTCTCTAGTAGTCCTTGAAAGTGTAATTCAATTTTTGCCATGTTATTCCAATTAAGATAACGAGAGGCTTCGAACATAGTTTGTGCTAATTCTACCATCTCTACCACCTAGATCTGCTCTTGGATAATTCTTACTCGTTTTAGCTATCTGGGGTCCTTCCTTTAATCTAGCCTGATATGCACGAAACATCATGTCTAAGTTTTCTAGCATGGGTTCCACTAAAACTGATCCTGATCTCTGAGCTAGATTCTCCTGATTCGATTCTTGAGAAGTCAATTTTAGGATTTTGGCTCTGGATTCCTTCATACTTCCTTCCATTTTAGTTATCTTTTTACTCCACTTCCTCTTAATTCTTTCTTTGGAATCCTTCGAAGATTTCATCTTTTTGTTACTAGACTCTCCAGCTTCACTAGTTCCGTCTATTTTTTCAGGATTAAGCTGTTGATTCCGTAAGAGCGCTTGGGATCTTTTTATAGTTTGGATAGGCACGTATGTAGGGTTGGATCCATCTGTGTTATGTACAATACGTATCACGTTGATCGGTGTCACTTTTGAAGCATTAGCAGGGTTCTTTAGACAATCTTTTATAACATGCTCTTTACCACACTAAGCACAAAAACCTTGTATGTTATAGTATTGTGATTGTCCTGCTATTGGAGGATGTGGACAATCCTTTATGAAATGATCTCCTTGGCATCCAAAGCATGGTCCTCTAGGGCCCTATGGTCTTTTTTGTCTCAATTGGGGCCATGGATTAGGGTTGGCGTACATCACGTTAGCAAAGTCGGGCTCCCAATTGGGTTCCAATGGTGGACTATCATATTGATATGTTTCCACATGTTCTCGTGACTCTATGTAATATGCGGGTGGACTATCTACATGAGTAGAGTCGAAACTATTAGAATTAGGGTCACTTTCTATGATTAGGAGTGACGAAGGCACTATAGCCCTATTGATGTTTTCTTCTGCAGTAGCGTATTTGACTGAGATGACATTTCGTGGGGGTGGCTACGGAGCTAAAACATGTTGAGGTCTTTGTTGATCCTGATAAGAATAGTTCTGTGGAGGCCTATATTAATGAGATTGAGCATTATATTGACCTTGATACCTCCCTGGTTGGGAGTATGCTTGCGGGTAGTTCTGTCACACTACTTGTTTGTTGTATGGGCAGTCCTGGGTCGTGTGATTTGTGTATCATCTCTCAATCGTACAGTAATGGCCACTAGGGTTGGCTTGTGGTTGTGTTGCATTGGGACACACATTTGCCATATGATCAGCACCACAGGTGTAACAACGCTTGTTTGTTGTTAACCTAGGCATCTGTTTACTAGAAACTCCTAGTTTCTGGGCCACTTTTTCTGCTAGGTCCTCTATCGAGCTAGAAAGTTTTGAGGATGCTAGAGATGAACAATCTGAGTCTTTATAGACCTTTGAGAGTTCTAGCTCCTCTCCAAGGCTGTCCTCAATGTCTATACAAATTCTTACACATTGCTCTAACATTCTGGGTTCCTTCAAGTATACATAGGAGCATAGTTTAGAGCTCAAGAGGCCATCTAAAAACAATGAAACTTGCTTGGCCTGTGAGGGTAATTCTTGCATCGGACATCTTTCAACATATTGTCTAAAACTATGTCCTACTAGTCTAACTATTTCCTGAGGGGTCTGTTTGAAGCTATGAATTAATGAAGATGTATCATGCCTGATTCCACTTTTAGAGAATTACGTGATGAATGATTCTAACAAGTGACGGATATCTCTAAATTTCCTTTGTTGTAATGGTTGGAACCAAGTTAAAGCCGTGTTCTTTAACGTTATTCCAAATGCATTATATTGCGTGAACATGTCTTCTACTTGCTCTGCTCGGAGCACTTGCTTAAATTTTGCAACATGGTCATAGAGATCTCCTATCCCATCAAAGTAGTTTTTCATTGACTTTACTAATTGAGTGGGTCTTAATATCTTGAGGTGTTCACGTGGTCTAGGTAGAGGAAAACCATCTCTACCACCTGGTATTCTAGGTTCCCTTTGTCTTTCCACTCTATCGGTGTCCATGGTTGGTCTATCTCTCCCTATGGGATGAGTGAAACTTACTTCTGGTCTCTCTTTGTTCTTCTCTCTTTGAGTGCCATGGGTTGAGGATGTTCCAGCACCCTGATGGCTCGTGTTTACATTTGTTCGTAATGGAGGGAAGACTAACTCACCTCTCCATCTATAGGTATTTCTTACGTGGTGTGGTACTACAAATACTCATTATGAAGTATCATCTAGGTATACAACTTTTCCAGGTGTATCTGGGTCCTTGAATGCGTAAATCATGATGGATCCTACCTCACTAGGTTGTACCTCCAAAATGCTTCATCGTTTTCCTTATTCAAAAACAGTTCTATGCTTCTATTATCCTGAGGGATCCAATCTGGGATTAGTACTCTTATCAGTATAGATTTCCCTCTAGGCGTCCTAGGTTCGTCTCCTAGTGGTTCTTTTCCTTGGGTTCTAGCTTCTGTCTCTAACTGAACTACACCAAACTCATTGGTATGATTTGGTTGAGTACTTATGATGTACATTGTTCCTTCTTTGTCTATGGATGCGTCTCTCTCAAATTTCACCTCTAGATGATCCAATCCAATGGGTTGGTCAGGATTGTGCAATTGCACCACTGATCTTCGCAAACCATCCTCATAGATGTGAGCACCTAAGTGGTTGGTTCGGACATATTCTAATTGGGTTCTATAGGGTCCTTCGAGTCTTTCCAAATATGCTATGTTTAACCCTCCTTCTCGTCTTTCCGTGCTAAAAGCCATTTTTTATTCATTCGTATCTGAGCCCAACTTGTAAGGGTAGCTATTCAAGTGTTGAGCCCACGAACGTGCAGTAGTTCCTACACTTGCTTATGATGATCTAAGGCTTTGTCGGTCTGACTTACCTATATGCTTGCCTGATCTAAGGTTCATGAATTTACTTCCTGGCATTCTCTGATCATCAATGTCTCTTTGTTCTTAATTCCTTTAAATTCTTGTCTTGTCTTCAATGTAGACGTCAAGAGTCGGCTTTCCGTTGTACTTTTGAGTTCTCATTCCATCAAATTTAAACTGTTTCCTTTAGGTTTTCCGTATTGCACACTTTTATCTTATTCTTGGACTTGAAAAATTAAGTCTCTTGAACTTGATGCATTCCTATCGTTGGTCTAATTTAATCCACAATGCTAAATGTTTAGCCTAGGCTAATAATTGACTAAGGGGGTTGAGTATTCTTTCAACCTCGAGTCAGCTTCTTCGACTACTCTGATGCCCAAGAAGTTGCACTTCACAAGCCTTGCATTCTTCACTGCCTTGATTTGATTGCCTTTGATAGCCCTTGCTAGACCTGTAAAAATCCAATGTTTAGACCACTTCTTAACTTAATGATCTAGCACTTTGATATATACACCTTTAAGGGTCCTCTCTCCTTTGAAAATTTCTCCAATGCCCCCTTTCTTTCCTAGTCCCAATAATGGGTCAACCTCAAATTTTTTAATCTGAAAATCAACGCATTCTTATTTGAAAAACAGTTGAGATTACTTAGTACTCGCAAAGAGCTTTCTAACGAGCTATTGAGCTCAAAAACGGACTTCGAATGAAAAAGATATGAATGTTCAGGCCCTCGGAGGTGGAAAGTGACAAACAGGTTTTTCTTCAAATATGAGCTAAGGGGTCTCCAATGAGCTTAATCACCAAAAATTTCTCTCAAAATAGCCTCAAAATTGCCCAAAAAATCAAACCCTAATTTTACTGTTTTGGTTGGACAATCACGATGTTCTAAGATAATCGTGATGGTCTGGGACCATCACGATGGCTCAGGCGAACCGTCGCGATGGTGTGGCATGATCGCGATGGTCCGATGGTGCAAAGCGTCACATTGGTCTAAGATGAAGCGTCGTGATGGTCTAACTTGCGAGCAATCATGATGGCGTGAGCCCATCGCGATGGTCAACGCTCAATGCAACCGTCATGATGGCATGAGCCCGTCGCAATGGTCACAAGGCATGATGACTTGAGCCAATCGCAATGGCCCGAATTTGAAGCGTTGCGATGGCATGAGCCAATCGCGATGGTGTGACACAATCACGATGGCGTGAGCCCATTGTGATGGGATCGTCATGATGGTCAGTGACCGTCGCGATGGTTCAAGTGAACCGTCGCGATGGTACAGTCGAGCTATCACG
Organism: Ceratopteris richardii; assembly: GCA_020310875.1. Taxonomy (NCBI): domain Eukaryota; kingdom Viridiplantae; phylum Streptophyta; class Polypodiopsida; order Polypodiales; family Pteridaceae; genus Ceratopteris; species Ceratopteris richardii. The sequence continues at coordinate 15,129,178 of CM035430.1, forward strand.
ATGGCATGATCCAATCGTGATGGTGTGACACAATCGTGATGGTGTGACATAATCGTGATGGCGTGAGCCCGTTGCAATGGTCCACCAAAGTGACGATTTTCAAATTGCAACTATGGATTCGTGTGTGCGCAAGGATCGCCTATGCCGTGATGAACTCGCTTTCCAAAAATTCTGACTTTCTCAGACCATCACGATGGTCTGACACCGACGATAGATTCTGACAGAAACACACACATTCACATACAAGCACAAAAGCTCTCTCTCTCTCGCATGTGCAAATGAGGGGAATGAGGAGGTGGATATGGTGAATTTTTTGATTTTTTCGGAGTGGGAGAAGATGATGCGGTGGTGAAGAAGGAGTGTAGAGGAGATGAAAAACACAAAAGACTACTTAAAAGCAACAACAAAAACTAAAAATTTTACCTTCCAACACCACTTCTTGCTATACTCTTACCATCAGACATTCGTCCTAGATTCGATCCTCGATAACGACACCAAATTTGGTGTTGTTCTAGCACAATGGTAAGCACCATGTTAAGAAGCTCCACCTCCTTAATGTCAATCCACGGAAGAGATAGGAGTGATATGAAGATTGTGAACGCGAGATGTAGTGAGAGTGAAGGTGAGAAGCATAGAGATGCACACACACATACACACACACATGTAAGAGACAAGCAAGACACAATGGAAGGTAGGAAAATAGACTCTATTACTCAAGATATCAATTACAAGCTCAAAATAGCTCTAAGATCACACTAGCGAACTCTAACCCACCTCAAAAATGAGCTCTCTAGCTCTCTTTATAGTTTTTTGACTAGTTTTGACCGGTTTCACATCTATACTGGTCTAGTAAAAAAATAGGTTCTAGGTACTATTTGAAGGTCTAGAGTATGCAACCATGTGGATTGAAGTTCAGGCTACTCACGATTGTTATGCATCAACCATAGCTTGGTTCCTATTTGAATTCATCCTAGCATGATTCGACTATCCCATTGAAATTATGTCAGACCAAGGAATGCCCTTTGTTAATGTTGTCCTCTATGATCTGTTCACTAGATACAAGATTGCCTATGAAGTCATGTGCCTACTATCATTGTGCAAACGGGCCAGCAGAAAGCACAAGTAAAATGCTAATCCGCATACTAAAAAGGACTGCTACTTTAGACTCTGGGAACCACCTATCTCAAAACTGTATGGGCTTATTGAGCAGCACAGAAGGGAACCATATGACACTCTCCCTTTCATCTAGTTTATGGGCTTACACCTCGTTACCCTATAGACTTTGTAATAGGATCAAATCACATTAGGGAGCAGGACAACTACAACCCTTGAAACAACATGATTGCTATTGCAGAGTAAAAGAGCACAAAAGAAGAGCCCCAAAATTTTCAAGATTATGGGCACAATTTTTCTTTTTCAAATTCTTATGAAAACCTCATGAAGCCAAGTAAATGCACTAGAGGAGTCCTCTAGATGCATAAATCTCAAACATTGTATCATAATCCTTTTAAAATAGTAGGAAATTATGGTTTCTATACTAAAGTGACGGTCTCTTGTGTGAAAGGACCATTTTTAGGGCACATGTATATAAGTCATTTGAGGACACTTTGTAAAGCTGAGTAAGAAAGAGCTCTGATTTTCAAATTTGCTTCTTCTTCCTCTTATATCTCCATGCTTTTGAGCTTGCATGTGTGCTTGTAGGTGGGAATGAGTGCATGGAAGTGTTGTCTATACAATTCATTGCTTTTCTGAAGTGTGTAATGTGTGTGTGAGGTGTGAGGAGGTGTGTGGTTAAACTAGATGAGTTGTGCAGCTCCGTTTTTTGCCCATATCTTGAAGTAGATTTGTCAAAATTGGAAAAGAATACCATTGGATGCGTCTCATCGAGAGCTTTGAAAGGAACTCGGTATTGACTATATTCCTAGTTCGGAGCTGAGAGAAGTCTATTTTTGTGCTTACTGCTCTTTCATGTATCGCAACACCATTTCCACCTATGAGAGTGGTGAATGTGAGAGATAATACTCATGTTCATGCCATGAGAGCTATCTCACTTCATTGACCATTTTGCAAGTGCAAGTCTTCATACACTCGGTTAGGTTCAAGATACTTCTCGGATTGATAATTTAAATGTGTAATCCCCACTATATGCACTTGATGGTGATAGAGGAATAGTCTCTTTCATCACAAGTCCCTAAGTTATTGCTTAGGTACACATGTTTTTTGGTGTCATTGTCGGGGAAGTACGAGTCCAACTAAGGTACTCACATGATGGTAAGAGCTCTTAGGAGAAGATATGAGTTGTGAAGAGGTGAATACTCTGCTTTGGTAAGTCAAATCTTTTTGCACTTATTACTTCGCACTTGGAAAGTGTGTGTGGTAAGTTGGTAGACTTAGGAAAGTGAGTGAGTAGGAGTAGAGAGTACGAAGGAGAAAGGAGGAGTAGAGTAGGTAGGTAGATCCCCCAAAATTACAAAAAAATATTTCTTTGTACCTCTTAGCCTTGGGTTAGCCCATGGGTATAAAAGCTAGAAAGTTCATTTGGGAAATCACTTGTTATGCAAGTATCGTGGAAATCTGACAATAGGTATCATGGTCCAAAGATCGCACATGCTTATTGCCTTAAAGAGAAGCGAAGCAAGGGGAGAACCAAGAGAGAGCAGCAATGAGGTGAAATCACTTAAGATTTCCAGTTAAAATCAACTTGATTTGAAAACATGATCGAGGGTGCGATCGGTATCGTGGGGTAGATATCGTGGGATAGAGTGAGAGCTAATGTTCCACAAGCATATAGGGTGAAGAGGAGTACACAAGGATCACAACACAAAAATTTCTAAAAACTTCCTTTATTTGGGTGAGTTATGACCAAGTATCGCGATCGGTTGAGTTCAAGTATCACGATACTTGAATTCCCCTGTATCGCGATACCTAGCAGGTATCGTGTATCATCGATACCTATACTCCCCGTGTATCATGATACCTTGGTATCGTGTATTGTCAGGCTGAGTATCATGATACCCAAGTATCGTGTATCATGACACTCAGTGTATCATGTATCGCACAATCACAGAGTATCATGTATCATGAGATTGGAGTATCCTGTATCGTGATTATCGTGTATCGTGATTATCGTGTATCGTGATACTTAGGTATCGTGTATCGTGACCATCCATGTATCATGATACTGAAGTATCGTGTATCGTGTAAACACCCAGTATCATGTATCGTGAATTTCCTGTGTATCGTGTATCGTGAAAAATTGAAGTATTGTGTATCGTGAATTCCCCGTGTATCGTGTATCGTATACCGTGTTAGTTGGAGTATCGTGTATCGTGGGCCTAAGTATCATGTATCATGACAACCTGTGTATCGTGTATCATTATCTCTTCAGGTATTGTGTATCGTCCTAACCCTGTATCGTGACCCGAGAGGTATTGTGTATCGTCAGAAGATAAGTATCATGTATCATAAAAAACAGTAACTAGTTGGACATTCCAAGGAACGAGAACCTAAATTGGGCTAAGCTAACTCCTAGAATAAATACAAGTTTGAGAGATTTGCAAAACAAAGTGAGGTATTCAGTGGATGAACCTACGATCAGGACGTGTACTAGGAAGCCGACGTAGTGTCATATCATTAGCAGGGAGTGTAAATTTACCTAGTGCCGATTCCTAATATTTTGACACCTCTAGTGAATCAGACAAAGAAGCTAGGATGGCTTCAAAAGACATGCATAGTTCAGTACCTTTGACAGGATTTATGTCCATCATTGAAGGAGAATACAGGACCTCTCTGGAGTATATGAACACCAATCAACATGAACTACCGATTTACATAGATGGACTAAATAGAATAGTAGCACGAATGAAGAAAGCAAATGAATTTGAGATAGTTCCCTGACCCGGAGTGAAATATGAATGAGGGTTCTCTATGGATAAAAGAGAAATAATTTACGTAGTGACGGACTGTCTGGAAATTATAAGTGAACAACGAGAGAGTGGAAATGTGGATCATCTTAATGGGGGAGGTGCTGAGGGTAGGTTTTCTACACCCCGAGGCAAGTCTAAAGTAACTAGAGTTTGAAGAGGTGACAGAATCCCTCAGGATGATGCGTTGACTGATGTGTATATGGTAGCCAACATGGATAAATTATTTCAAGCCCCTTCATCTTTGTGGGGAGAAAGGAGCAACCCTCTCACCATTTATGAGCTAGAAGATCTGGAGGATCTCTCTAGAATTACCTACGTTGACACAAATATGAGGAATTATTGGCCCATATCAAATCTAGATAGATCCCAATTAAGTTATCAAGGCATTCTAGTGTTTCTCGTAGAGACCCAAGAACTACTTCCTAGAATTCTCAAGGAACGTACCAAAGCTATGCTTATCAGAACTTGGGGCAAGATCAACAACAGAATATTCCTGCAAGGACGAATGTTTAGTTTTCCTCACCAGGAGGCAACCCTAACTATCAACCTCCAACTAGTGAAGAACCTAGAAATAAGAATCCTGTGCTTGAGAGACCACTCTTTAGTAGGGAAATTGGAGTTCAGGTGAGACATCCAACCACTCCTATTATGCCCAGACCACCAGAACCAGGTAGAAGATTACGAACAATTCAAGTGGCCAAGTGCATGAGAAGCCACTATGATCGATCCGACCAACCCTATAATCACATAGCCAAATTCAAGCAATGTTTTGTGCTGAACAAGTGGAAGATTTCATGATTCAATATGATTCATTTGGGTTGACCCTTACGGATACCGTTTTTTCCTATTTCCAACCACTTGAACCCAATCATTTCCTAAATATGGAACATGTATTTCAAGAAATAATTGAGGAATTCGCTAAGACTGGCATTATGAATAACTCTTCATCATTGATCCATAGCTTGAAATAGTCCCCTACAGAGTTACTACGACTGGTGGCTCAGAGATTTAAGCTATATGTGGATAGATGCCCCACAGAAGAAAGGCCTACTCAACAGAAAATGATTTCATTATTCTTAGAAGGACTTGTCGATGGATCCCTGAGAGCACTAGTCTATGTAAAGAGATTCCAAACATTGAGTGAATGCTAGAAGGAATGCATAGATTTGAAAGATAACTTATCTGAAGATTTGAAGATTCCCCAAATCAAGAGTAGGAGTGAAGATAGTGTTGGTGCAAATGTCAAGCCTTCACATTTGGCTAGGCATTGAAGAAGATATGTGCAACCATTTGATGGATCATATGAACCATAGCTTGTAACTCTTTTGATTAGTTTCCATTTGTAAAAAGAATAAATCATTGAGAGAATCTTGTAAGCCTAAATTTCGTGGATTTGGCAAAGACACTAGTTATGAGTTTTCAAGAAAGAACAATTCCTTAATCATAGGAATCAATTTTTCAAATGGAGCAAAGTTTGAATTTCAAAATTCAAACTTAGAATCAAACACTTATAAAAGGAGGCTTGTAATCTCGCGGCTACAATGCCCCTTTTCTGAGCTTGTTGTTGATCTTTTGTAGAGGCTAAGCGACTTACATCATAGCTCACTTAGACCACTATCATTGTGCATCATTTCTATTCCAATGATCTTGTACAACAATGTTCTATAATACATTTACATCATTGATCATCTCTGTCTACTTCTCTGCTATGACTACTCAAAACAGTGAACTTGGCAAGACCATATCTTAGTGATTTCTTCATGATTTTGCATGATCTATAGCTTTTTGGAACCAACTCAAATCCTACTTTATTCTATCAAAATTTCAAGATTTTTCCTTCAGCCATTTGGGAGAAATCAGTGTCGAAGTGCTCTCTGGTCAATTACTGCTCAGTCCCTAAAAAGTCGGGGGTAAGCCTTGGAATGCTAAATTGATTTATCAGTGCATAGTTTGTTATTTTTGATGATGCCACTTGCAAAAATTAGCTATCTAAGCTAATTTGATTCCCTCAAAAGGATTCTTACCAATTTCTACTGTACTATGAGCACTGAGCAAAAGATCCAGTAGATGTGAAGACCAAAATAACAAGTTTTGAGTGACTAGCTATTTGTGAAGTAATCTGTTTTGATTCAATAGTTTGAAGAATCAACTCCAAAGTACATAGGTACTTATTTGGTGTCATTTGCAAGCTAAAAGGACCTACAACACAACTATGAAGTTTGATAAGGTAGGTACAGAGAAGGTCTTAGCAGTACCAACTCATTTTATTGAGGTATGCATCCATCTCTTCCAACAGTGGTATCAAAGCAAGTTGAGGTAAAATGGAAGATGGTTTCCCTTCTTTTATTGATAAATTGGATAGGAATAACTATCCAAAATGGTCCATGAGGATGAAGACCTATCTACAAGGAAGGATTCTCAAACCCACGGAGTGAACGATCAAAACACCAATAAAATTCCTCCAAGTGTGGTAGTAATCATTAAATCCTTCAATTGCAGATGGCTTCCTCAAGGTCTGAAGCTACCAAGGAAGCATCATTTGATTCTCAAGCCACCCATGAGGCTGAAATATTAGAGTTTCCTCTGGAATCAACTATTAAGGCTTGAGGACACTGGTTGAGAGATGACAATCCCACCAGTGAGAACTTATTCCTCATCACTATAAAGATCATGGATAGAGAGCATCAATTCCCAGTGATGACTCAAGACTTTAGAATCTTGCATGATATGTCAAGCATCGTGAATGTGTGAACACAAGCTGGAATTGAGGCATATTTGAAGCTTCCCATCTACAAACCGGATTTCCAAAGGTGCACCCAAGTCATGAATACTCTACATCATGTGCTTGATAAGCCATCTGTCCCTAAAGCTATGGTATTAGATCGCAATGGAGAATCTCATACTATTTGTTTCACACATGAGCTAATCAAGATAGCATTCAGCCGGACAATGGATAGTCTCACATATCTAAAGGATGAATGCCATGAGGTGAAGAAAAGGACTTTCATGGATATCATTAGAGTCGATATTGAAGAAGAAGTGGGATTGGTGCATCAACAATTCTGCTTCCCCAATATGCATAGATATACAGTTCCACACAAGGTGGTTCTACAATCGTTATCCCACACAGTTAAACAAACTGGGAACCAAATCAATCTAACCCCATACATTCAAGAGCGGATATTTGAAGTTAAAAAGGAATGGGGCCACAAAAAATTCTTGAATGGAACCTCTGCTCTGACACTCCTTATTTATCAAGCATTAGACATGAAAATGGCCTATGATCCCAACTGTCAAAGTGGCAAAATATGTGAAAGTTGCCACTATAACAAAAAAGAGGAAGGGTGCAACCCTAGTGGAGGAAGTTGGCACTAGCTCAAAAGCAACTATGAGAGGTGCAAAACGAGCTCAAATGGCTAAAGCATCACAAACCCCACAGTCCAGGAGAACACATGAACTTTCCAAGGTGCCACTAACAACAACACCAACCATTACAAGAAGAGATCTCTCCACTGCGTTAGAAGCCACACATGTTTATATGAGAGGTCAAGTCAATCTTACGGTACAAGGCCACCAGTACCATCAGGCCAGTAAACAAAGATCATCATAGGCAACAAAGAATGCATCTCAACAGGAAAGACATAAAGAATTGGGGCTAAATGATTCTAGCTCAGACAATGACTCGTCACAAGATCATGACACACTCAACACTGATATACAAATGGATGAACATGTGAGAGAAGAATGGGAGGAATTGGATCAAATCTAGCAGGTAGTGGAAAAGGAAGATGAGCAAGGAGCACAAACACAGTCTCTGAATGAAGTACCTATGGAAAGAGAGCATACCATACAGTTGAATGAGAAAACAAGAATAGCTCTCAAGGAAACGTCACCTCCCAAGGCCACAACTATGGTACATGCAAAGTTGGAACCAACCATCACCAAGGTGCAAGCTAAAGAACCAGTATTACCTATCTGAGTTGTTGTTGAACCATCACCCTTGGATGTGGTGATCGACTCTCATAAAAGGCCCTCTGAGGAACCAGTAATACAAGACACCACCAACCCCATTGAGACGGCTGAACCTAGTTTTCACCTGCATATAAGGTAGCCACACTAGGAAACATTACATGTGGCATAAGGCAAAGATGTGCAAATAGGAGAAGGACTAGTTATATAAAAAACTTGGCTGAATGCAGATGTAAACCAGCTAAAACCTATATTAAGAAACATGATTGACATGACCATGATTGCTCAAACACTCTTGATGGATGAGGAGAAGGAGAAGGCATAATTATTTGAAGCACGAAGTTGATTCCAGAATATAAGTGAAGAGCTCTCTACCAAGAATATAGCAATGCAAAAAGAACTCGCTCAGAAGATATAAGACTTGGCAAAGAAAACAAACAAATGCAATCGTGTCTAGGAAGAAAATGTGTTGCTAAATGAAAAATTATAGGAAATCACTACTTCTGTCTCAGAACTTCAAGTTGAAGTGAAGACATTGAAAAAGCAACAAGACATGTATGAAGCAAAAACAATGAGGATGATCAATCACAGTAAATTACTAGAAAATCATATTAAAGTGTACATGGATGAAGCTAACAATCTGTGTATGAGGAATAAAGAACTAATGAACTCTATTTTGTTGCATCAGCCATTGGAAAGCATTGGAGATACAGGATTATAAGAGTTGCAGGCAAGGTTGTCAGCATTGGAAGATCAACTTACACAAGAGAAAAGAAAATAGGCCGAGTTAGAGACCGAATATAAAGCGGAGACCAAAACATGGGAACTTAAGTGGAATGAAGCAGTAAACAAATACATGGAGCAATGCAATGAGGATGCTGATTAGGTAAAGACTATATGTGAAGCAAAGGCAAAAGTTGAAGATGAGCTCAAGGCTAGTAAAGAACAACATGAAGAGAAAGAAAAACTCATAGCAGAGCTCAGAGCACAGCTAGAACAGGCCAAGAACTTGGGGACACTAGTAGTGCAACCATCCGAGATGGCTACTGATGAGATTGAGGTACGCCCTCTTTCTCCCCCAATCATTCATTCACCAATAAGGGAGCCGACTATGGATGTGTATGATGACCATCCAATGCCATATACTGCAGAGCTAAGTCAAAAAGAACGGGCATTATTGGTGTCTCGGCTTAGAGAAAATTTTGAAAATGAAGAAGTGAAAGTCATGAAAGAGACCCAGATCAAAAGTAAAGATCTAGAGGCGATAATCAAGTCCTTCAACATCCCGTATGGAATCATGAAAGAACAAACCCAAAGATACATCAAGAAGACCACAGGAAAGGATCCGAACGAGCAAATAAATTTTAAAGCACCCACTTTTCAGTACACTCAACAGGAGTTCCAAGCTGCCAATCCCATCTGGCGGGAGAAAAATCCAACACTGCGGGTGCATTGGCAGGAAGCATCATATTTACTCCAGGTTAATCCAGCATTTTGTCTTGTGCCACATCGATGATACTGGCTAGAATTTTGGGAATTGCAAAGTCAAGGTAAACTGAATAAGTAGTGGCTCAATTTTGCATTACTCACGAGCCCGTCGCATAACTATCTACCCACGAAAGAGTACATGGTCAGGACCATAGAGTTTTTTCTATCGCGATACGCAAAGGTTCCTGATCTAACAATCAAGCTAACGAATAAAATCCTCAGCATGATTCTAACAATACTCAAAGTTTTCAAGCACACAGAATATACATTTTTGAATTTTATTGGCATTAATCAAGAAACAGATATCTTGGTATTTGATCTTTCTATCATGTCGAGCAGACTGACTATTATGGCCTAATACGCGAGGATAATGTTTTTTCCTAGTACCTATATGCAAACTTTTGAAGAAGCATTCTTCATCAGTTTTTTTGAAATTGACTTAGAAGTATTCCTAAAGATGTCCACTAACCTAAATGCAAGACTAGTAGCTTATGAATTAAGTTTTTTTCTTGATCATCGACAACCACCCCACGATGGTGTTAAGTCCGAACAGTGGAAGCAATTAATGATACGTGAAGCCAATCTGCTAAACAAAACAGAGCAAAAGATATACAAGACATACTCCCCTCGACTTCCAAAGACTGTCAGGGATGACAGAGTTCAGGAGGGGGGACGTGTGGAAGGAGAGACAGGAGAATCAAGCAAGAGAAGAAGAAGAAGAAAATAAAAAAGAAAGACTATTCAATAAAAAGCACCACCCTCTGCCAAGGCCCCGCAGGGGCACGCATCAGGCAGCAATACTAATGGGACAGGTCCCTAAGAGTGGGAACAAAGAATCACAACCCTGAACTTTCAAGGGGAGGTTGCACACCACTTCCTCATCCAATAGGTGCATGCGGTGGAAAGAAATAAATAGGCTAAATAAAAGCACCAGGTCCCGAGTAATGGTCAGTCCCTTAAAGAAGTAATACATTGCCTGTGAACTTTTGAGGCCTCGACAGGTTTCGTGCCGTGGAAAGAAGTAAATAGGCTAGAGAAATACAACAAGGTTAGATTTCTGAAGACAAAGAAATACCCGAAGACCAAAAGTTAAAAAGAGGGAGAGGCTGAGAAGCGAAAATGCATGACTAAGAATATCACATTCTTAGCCGCTAGATGCATGCGTGGCAACCCAAATTAACACAGCCAACAAAGACATGAAGCAAAGCCTGTCAAGGGATGACAAAGACAAAGAGGGGGAGAGTGTTGCAGAGTAAAAGAGCACAAAAGAAGAGCCCCAAAATTTTCAAAATTATGGGCACAATTTTTCTTCTTCAAATTCCTATGAGAACCTCATGAAGCCATGTAAATGCACTAGATGAGTCCTCTAGATGCATAAATCTCAAAAATTGTATCATAATCCTTGCAAAATAGCAAGAAATTAGGGTTTCTATAATAAAGTGCCAGTCTCTTGTGTCAAAAGACCATTTTTAGGGCACATGTATATAAGTCATTTAAGGACACTTTATAAATACTTTTGCCCTTGTGAGTAAAAAAGAGCTCTGATTTTCTATTTTGCTTCTTCTTCCTCTTGTATCTCCATGCTTGTGAGCTTGCATGTGTGCTTGTAGTTGGGAATGAGTGCATGGAAGTGCTGTCTATCCAATTCATTGCTTTTCTGAAATGTATAATATGTGTGTGAGGTGTGAGGAGGTGTGTGGTGAAACTAGGTGAGTTGCATAGCTCTGTTTTTTGCCCATATCTTTAAGTAAACTTGTCAAAATTGGAGAAGAGTGGCACCATTGGATGCGTGTCTCATTGACAACTTTGAAAGGAACCCGATATTGACCATATTTGGAGTTCGGAGCTGAAAGAAAAGTTTGTTTTTGTGCTTACTGCTGTTTCATATAGCCCACAACATAAAATGCCAGAAGCAATAATCACATCCCCATTTGATAGATCATGAACTATACATCTGTCATCAACAAATTTCACAACCAAGTCAATCTTGGCTAATGCAAAAATTGATAACATATTTTTCTTGATCCGTGGCACAAACAAAGCATCTGACAAAGTGAAAGAACTACCATCAATAGTAGCCAAAATGATCTTACCAACTCCCATAATAGGATAAGAGGAGTTGTTGGCACATGTAACAGTATTCCCTGTAGGGGCAGGCTCGAGTGAAGAGAAGAAACTGTGCTGCGAGGTAATATGTTTGGTCTCCCCACTGTCAATGTACCAAACATCTGAGTCTACTATAGACATGCACTGCTCATGAGAAGATGGGTCAAAACTGCAAACACTAATAAACACCCATTCTTCTTCCTGCACAAGATTAGAAGACTTTGTTTTTGGTGTAGAGGCCTCTACAACAAGCATTCCAGCCTCTTTCTTCTTTGCCTCTTTAGCAGCCAATTTTGGACAGTTCTTTATGATATGATCATTTCCTTTACAGTTCTTGCAAAACAAATTCTGCTTTTCTGATTTCTTCTCATCTTTGTCTTCCCTCTTCGATTGTGTAGAATTAGCAGATTTTTGCTTACTAGTTGAAGAGCTCCATTTTCCTTTGCCCTTTTGACTAGCCAAGAAAGCTTGATTTGCAACACACATAATGGACCTATTCTACCTAGACCAATCTTCTTGCAACAAAACAGAGACTAACTCCTCAAATGACAAGGCATTTGGATTGCCTTTCATCATCAACCGAAGAGTAGAAGCAAAACTCTGATATGAATCAGGAAGACCATTCAGAACGGTTTGCACAAGTGAGCTATCTAGTACAACCTCATCAGAAGAAATCATTTGTTCCTTCAAGTCCTTGATCTTTGTTAGAAAATTGTCCATAGAATCACCTTCATTCATGTGCTCACTCTCCAACTGTTTTTGGAGGTAAGCAACACGAGCCTCATTCCTAGCTTGGTACAATGCGGTAAGTGTATCCCAAGCATCCTTAGCTGTTCTGCAAAGAGCGAGTGTGAGGAATAATGGCACGTTTGATAGACAAAGCTATCAATGCATGTTCCTGGGCATCTCTACCATCCCAATGAATTTTCTCTACAGTAGGTGCAGCAGAAACTGCAGCACGAATATGAATATGCAGAATATCATCATCTTTGACACCTTCTGCATTAGCTTCAGTACCTGCTAATAGTTGCAGGTGTAATAGGATGTTTTTCGACACCCTGCACAATGTTCCACATTTCTTTTGCAACCAATACATGTCGCATCATATAAGCCCACAACGGGTAGTTGGTACGATCCAACTTATCCTCAACATACAAAATACATCACTACTTTCAGCCATGGCCGGTGACTAAAATACCTTGATGCAGAAAATTAGCTATATCTCAAAAAGTTGAGTAGAACTGCCTAGATGAATTCTACTAAACTTGTAGCAGACTTCGAGACGCTTATACTAGAAAACCAAAACTGGTATATACCTTTGGCACAAAAAGATGAAATTGCCTGCACAAGTGCTACGATAGTGCATTTAGAGGTCAAAACGAGCTTAGATCGCGATTTTGGCACCACACAGCTAAGCTGTTTTAATCTCGGAAACACGCTGAGTATGCTCACCAAAATTCATGTGATTTTGAGATTGCAAGCGGAGAGGTGTCGATGATGCCCTAGATGAAGCGGTGACCTTCTCTGATACCAATTGTTGGAGTTAGACGTCTGTGGAAGCATGCGAATAGCACAAGGAAGAAGAAGAAGCTTGGAGCTCAACACACAATACTGAATGTATTACCATGAGAATGTATAAAGATAAGTAGCCCATTAGGGCAATAGGCATATATACAAGCCAGGGGAAAAAAACCTCCTAAAGAGGGAAAAAAGTTCCCCGACCATCCTAGTGTGTTCACACACATCACTACCTAAATATATCAACAAAATTAAAGTCCATTTCTTGGAATGTACTTTAGTCTTTTGGATATTCATAAGGCTTATCACACATCCTTGTATACTCATATGGTTATTTTTGTTTTCTAACCTTTGTATGAGGATTTAATATGAATTCTAAACATGGAATCTCCTACCAAAAATCAAATAAAATTCAATTTGATTCCTAATCTCCTAGATTATAGGAAAAGGGAATGAGTCACAACCAACTATTCCTGTGGGTTTTTTTATTGATTTTGGTTTTTATAGTCATGGAATACTATGATAAGACTCCAAGGAATGTAAATAATAACTCAATATATTTTTATTTTAAGTTATAAGTGAATACAATCAAGATTGGTTACATCTTGCTCACTTCCTTTCTTCTCTACATCATCTTCAAGTTAGAAAACTTGCATAGCTTGATTCTCCTTTGTAAGTTAAATTCTCATGACTAAATATTCATTCCAAAGGTATTTGTGTCTCTTTACATTTTTCAAAATCTTGTATCATTTGGATTTGTCTACTATGTGCTAGAGCTAAATCATTGCCTCATGGTCTGTTATTGCTACTCCCTAAATAGTCCGGATGACCCTCTGTTGATGTTAAGGTTGTGATCAGAGTATGTGTAGCTTATAATTCAAAATATGATGCAGAGTAAAAGCTTTACACGTAACACTACTAGACAACATCCTCTAAGAGGAATTAGACCACTTTTAATCAGGCTAATAGCACGAAGTGTTTCAAGGTGAGCTTTCAATCCATAAAGAGAAAGTTTTTCATAGTTACTTCTCATGTAAATATCAACTTATTCATTGAAATGTTACAAAGGACATAGGGTGTTTTATTGGAATAAGTTGAAGTTCCTTAGTTGAAACAAACTCTCCAAATGATAAAGGGTAGGTTCTACACTAGAAAGTTGAACCAAACCTCATCACTCAAGGCACCAGCTTTCCTCCATTGTCTTTCTTTCAAGCAAATTCATGCATGTCTACTCCTTATTACAAAATTTCAAAAAGCAATAAAAATGAGTTATGTACAAGAAGATGTTGCTCCTTCCTAAGTGTAATACAATTTGATCCTTGAAACATTTACTAAAGATAAAGGCTCATCTTTCAACGTAACTATGTGGGCTACTCCTTGAATCAGTAATGTTGTTACTTTATATGGTCCTTCACATACTAGAGTGAATGTACTAATGAACTAGTTCGAATCTTAGAAGACCATAGAATCTTTTCATGTTGTGCCTTCCCTTTGCCCAAGGTCGATTTGATCATAAAGCAAGCTTCTTTGCGAATTTCTTCTAATGTGTTCAAAGTGAGCATCCAAGAAGCCAAGGCAATTGTGTACCTAAGCAATAACTTAGGGACTTGTGATGAAAGAGACTATTCCTCTATCACCATCAAGTGCATATCATGGGGATTACACATTTAAATTATCAATCTGATAAGTATCTTGAACCTAACCGAGTGTATGAAGACTTGCACTTGCACAATGTTCAATGAATTGAGATAGCTATAGACTATGAAAGATCTGTAATTGATTCGGCATGTGCAGTACATGATTCTCAGGCTATGTCAGATGCAAAGCTTTGGCATGCATGCTTTGGTCATCTAAATTTTGCTAGTTTGCTACACTTGTAGAAATCGAAAATGGTGTCCTCTTTGCCTGAACTTGAGGGACCTAGAAAACATGTTTGTGAAGGTTGTATTTTGGGCAAAATGCAACGCTCCTCCTTTCCAACCAAACAGTTTTTGGTTTTGGCTGAAAATCTGTCAGCATGTAAAATGGGAACCTTTCGTTCTGATCGAGGGGGGAATATATGTCTTCTGATTTTAATGCATTTGTGGATGAACGCGGGATAAAACACTAGTGTACAATGCCGTATACACCTCAATAGAATGGAGTTGCTGAACGAACGAATAGATCACTCATGAAGATGGCGAGGTGTATGGTCAAGAGTCAGGCTTTACCACATAGTTTTTGGCTTGAGGCTGTCATGTGTGCAGCATATGTACTTAACACGTGTCCCACTAAAGTGCTGCAATCTATCACTCCATATGAGGCTTGGCATGATCGCAAGCCATCTGTTGCTCATCTGCGTGTTTTTGGTTGTTTGGCATATGCATTAGTGCCTGAACAACATCGTAGAAAATTGGATGATAAAGCAGTAAAATGTATTTTTGTTGGATACAGTTCTGAAAGTAAAGGCTATCATCTATATCATCCACATACTAAATGCATTCTAGTTAGCCATGATGTTGTTTTTGTGGAAGATGCTATTCAGGCATTATTTTCATGTACTAACGAGACATCTGTTAGCTCCAAAGACATGTATGATACTTTGCTGCCTCTTTCTATAGGTGGACAATGATGATGCAGATCATCCCATTTCTGATGCAGATTTACATGATGCACTTGTTGATGAGAGAGTTGGTATTGAGGAGGCAAAAAATATGCCAAAATGGTTGGTGCAAACTTTGCGTGACAGCAAATTAGATGCACCTCTGTCATATCGTACTCGATTAGGCTCTCATAGTGCCTCTTTTGCATCAGATTGCTATGCTATGGCTGCATCTAGTCTCTATGATGAGACTGAGCCTGTTTCGTTTGATGAAGCACAAAATTCAAAAAATTGGATGGCTGCTATGCAATCTGAATATGATACTATAATGAAGAATGGTACTTGGTCTTTATGTGACTTGCCTCCTGGCAAGAAGGCCATTGGCAGTAAGTGGGTATACAAGCTGAAGCGTAAACCTGATGGTACAGTTGACAAGTATAAGGCTAGGCTTGTTGCTAAGGGTTATGTGCAGGAAAGAGGCATTGATTTTGATGAAACCTTTGCTCCTACTTGCCGAATGACTACTGTTCGTAGCATCTATGCACTTGTAGCTCATCATGGTTGGAATGTACATCAGTTGGATATTAAAACAACATTTTTGAATGGTGACTTGCATGAAGAAGTGTATATTTTTTAGCCCCGTGGCTTTGTGCAGAAAGGGCATGAAAACTAGGTGTCTGAGTTAAAGAAGGCATTATATGGTTTAAAGCAAGCACCACATGCTTGATATGAAAAGATACATGCCTATCTGATTGCATATGGTTTTGAGAAGAATAGAACTGAAAGCACCTTATACATCAAGCGTGCTAATGATGTACTTCTGATCATTGTGGTGTATGTTGATGACATGCTGCTCTCTGATCCTCATGAGAAGCATATTGCTGATTTCAAGGCTGATTTACATACCTCATTTGAGATGTCTGATTTGGGGCATTTGCATCATTATTTGAGCATTCAATTTATGCACGTTGATGGTGGAATGGCTTTGTGTCAAACAAAATATATTGACACATTATTGCAGCATTTTGGCCTTAAAGACTGTAAACCTATTGCTACTCCTATGGAGACAAGTTTACGACTAAGTCTTCATGATGTTGGAGATGCATTTGATGTTGTTCTCTATTAGTAGGCTGTTGGATGCTTGATTTACTTATGCATTACTCGGCCAGATATTGAGTTTGTTGTCTCATAGATGAGCAGGTTTATGCATTGCCTAGAAGTCAAGCATTGGTAGGCGGTTAAGCGCATCTTTCACTACTTGAGTGGTACTCGGCTACTTGGGTTGTTTTATCCGAAGGGGGGATCACTACCGCCAGATTTGCATGCTTTTTCTAACTCTGATTGGGCTGGTTGCTATGACACCCGTGTGTCTACTAGTGGATTTTGCTTCATGCTTGGTCGCTCATGTATATCTTGGTTGAGCAAGAAGCAGCCTACTGTGGCCACTTCCAATTGCAAGGTTGAGTATAGGGCAGCTTTCACAATGACTGTTGAGTGTGCGTGGCTCAAACGCCTTATGCCTGGTTTGGGTGTTGGTTAGTCTTGTGCCATCACCATCTTCACTAATAGTTAGAGCGCATTGGCAATTACGAGGAGCCCTGTGTTCCATGCTCGCACTAAGAACATTGAGGTGCATTATCATTATGTGAGGGAGAGGTTCTCTGATGGGAGATCAGCTTGGCATATGTGCCCATGCAGGAGAACATTGTAGACCTTTTCACGAAGGCTCTGCCTAGGGAGAAGTTTGAAGCTTTTCGCAAAGCTTTGGGCTTACTTCATTTTGTGGAGTGATTTCCACATAGCTTGGTACTTCCTTATACATGAGTGCGAGCTCCTTGTTCACTACATCACTCCTAGGGGGGATTTGTTGATATATTTAGGTAGTGATGTGTTGAACACACTAGGATTGTCGGGGCACTTTTTTCACTCTTTAGGAGGTTTTTTTCCCCCGGCTTGTATATATTCCTATTGCCCTAATGGGCTACTTATATTTGTACATTCTAGTGGTAATACATTCAGTATTGTGTGTTGAGCTCCAAGCTTCTTCTTCTTCCTTGTGCTGTTTGCATGCTTCCGCAGACGTCTAACTCCAACAAGTTTGTCCATGATAAGCTCTTACTTCAACATGGTGAAGGCTTGTTGTTCTAATAGATCAAGCTAAAGAATGCTTGAGTCTTGAATCTAGAATGGCTTTTATACTTGCAATTGCTTTGAACCTGCAAAGTTTTATTCAAACTAGAGATTTGATCATTATATTTTCCACGCTTATCTGCTAGAACAAATGAGACATCAATCCCCTTTGATAAGGGTTTCTCCCTAATAGAATGGTAATGAACCTCCATATGTTTTGTTCTTGCATGATATACAAGGTTAGATGCTAGATGCATTGAACTTAAGTTGTCTCCAAAAAATGTGAGGATTGGAGCTCACAAGTCCCAAACTGTATATAACTCCAACCATATGGCTTCCTGCATGGCTACTGTTAAGGATCTATACGCAACTTTAGATGAGGAAAGTGCTACTGTGGGTTTCTTCTTACAACTCCAAGAGACAAGTTTTGATCTTGCAAATGCTAGAAATCCTAAAGCAATTCTGATGTCATCCTTAGATCTTGCCCAATCTACATATGAATATAATTTGATATCCAAGTCATATGTATAAGAGTAGAATATACCTTCATTGATTGTGCCTTTAAGGTACTTAAGAACTCTTTTTGTTGCATCCATATGTGGCTTTCTTAGAGAACTCATTTATTGACTAAGCACTCCAACACTATAGGATATATCTACCCATGTATGTAGCATAAATTAGACTACCTACAATACTTTGATATTCTTTCACATATTCTATGTGTTATCCTTCATAAACACTAAGTTTATGGTTCAACTCCATAGGTAATCCTACAGGTTGGCATTATCCATGTTGAACCTTAAAATTAGATTTTGAATATACCTTCTTTGAGTCAAGTACATCCCTTGATCTGTATAGATAACCTACATCCCTAGAAAAAATGTGAGCTCTCCAAGATCACCGACCTTGAATTCCACCTACATGTGTTTCTTGAGTATTTCTATCCCAATCACATCAACACCTATCATAATTATGTCATCTACATAGACACATAAATGGATAATTTCATCATGAATCCTTTTGATGAATAATGATGGGTTTGCCTTACTATTTTTAAAACCTTGATCCTACAACTATGTCACCAATCTATAGTTCCAAGCTCTAGGGGATTGTTTTAGACCATACAATGCTTTATTATGCTTGCATACATAATTAGGATGATTATGATTTTCATACCCTAGGGATTGTGACATATGTACCTCCCCATTGATCCATCCATTGAGGAAGGCATTCTTCACAAAGTTGAAGTAATTTCTGTTTCCTTGTAGGTGCAACACCAAGCAAGGTTCTAATGGTGGTGATTTTGGTCACAAGTGAGATAGTTTCTTCATAATCTATGCCTTGTGTTTGAGCACATCCCTTAGCAACCAATCTGGCTTTATAGCTACAAAAAGAGCCATCTAAATTCCTTTTTAATTTGTATACCAATCTATAGGTTATTACCTTTCTGTTGATTTGCATAGGAATCAATTCCTGTGTGTCCATCTCTTTTAGAGCTTCAATTTCCTCTTTCATGGATTTCTCCCAATTAGGGTTACCTTTGGCTTGTTCATAAGTAGAGGGTTGCTCTAAAATTGAATCTTTGGCCAAATATATGGTATGTTTAGTTACAATTGTAGAATCATAACCATGCCTTTTGGGTTGTCTTATTTCCCTTGATATTCTTGGAGTATGCTTGGAGCATTCTCCACATTCCTACATTTTGGCCTTCCATTTGGATTTCTAGAGTTTGTTATCTTTCTCTTTCTCATCTTCTTCTACTTCTGAATCACTTCTAGAGTCTCGCACTTATGCATCATTCTTATTGTATAATGGAAGAAAACTTGTATCAAGGTCATAGGGTAGCTTTACCTTCTGCTTGTCTTCTTCATACTAGGACCTGTGCTCTTGAAATACAATATCCATGCTTGTAGTCAATTGCTTTATACTTGGATTGTAAAATATGTAGTCCATTTGTGTTGAATCATATCCAATGAATACAACATGTTTGCTCTCTCATCCAATATCCCTCTTATTTATGAAGGTATATGCACATATGCTAAACAAATTAAGAATTTGCACTGATCTAGACTTTTCTTGTTGCCATTCCAAGCTTCATATGGATTCATACCTTGCAGTAACTCACATGGTAGTCTATTCACAAGATATATTGCAATAAATATTCTGCCCATCGATGATTGAAGAGTTTTTCAAGAAATATATTCACGTCAGGTGTTTTCACATCCATGATGAGGTCAGAGGCAATTGTGAATGAGTGCCACCACCTATCATTCCTAATGCCATTTAGGATCTACCTCATAATGTCTTGATCCTGAATCAACTCTCCAGTTGATCTAATTGATATGCAACCTCCTCAATTTCGGTAACAAAATTTGTGATTGTTTTCTTAGGTTTCTTCTTCATTTGGTTGAATTCATTCCACAAATGATTCTTCCTTGCTTTGGTGCTAGCAGAGAAAAATAACTAAAGTGCCCCCCAGGTTTCTTATGATGTTTTACAAATTCTATTGTGTGGAAGCAAGAAATTAGAGATAGAGATTAGGATATAAGACTTGACTTGATAATATCGTGCATGCCATAATGTCAGCTTCTTAGTCTCTTCTTGCATAGGTACTCCTTTGGATCTTGGTATATGCATGACTTCATCACTCTTTACTACTCCATAGAGGTTTCTGCCTTGTAGATAAGCTTCCATTCTTATTTTCTAAGCAGCATAGTTGTTCCTATCAATCTTCTCGATCATGGAAGGAAATCCATCACCCATCTTGGAGAGGATAGCTTTGATACCATTGAAAGTGCTTGAAAGAAAGAGAATGGAGGCAAGGTAGTGCATTGAGTGATGAGTTTTGGTTCAACTTTTGAGTATAGAACCTACCCTTTATCACTTGGAGGATTGAATCAACTTAGGAACTTCAACTTAGTGCAATAAAACACCCTATGTCCATTATAACATCTCAATGAACAAGTTGATACAAAATAGAATATTTAGTTGAGAAGTAACTTTGAAGAACTTTCTATTTATGGATTGAAATCCCACCTTGAAACACTAAGAGCTCTCAGTCTGATTACAATTGGTCTAATTCCTCTTAGAGGATATTGTCTAATGTCTGAGTCATTTCTTGTAAATCAAAGTTTGAATTATAAGCTACACATACTATGTGAAAGCATGTTAATGTGAACAATTTTTAGGACTATTTACCACTTTTATGTGCATCGCAATTTAGCTATTTCAAAAGCTATTTGAAATATGGGAAAACTAAATTTAAAATATCCTCTGCTTGATGTAAAATCATTCATGCAGATATTTCAAAATCATGAAAATGATTTTTGAATATCCACGTTGCTCATGTGAAAGGTAGGCTATCATGACATGAATGTCGAGAGTAATGTCATTACTTGTCACGTCTTGCACAAAATGGCTATCCATGGAGTTTGCAGTAGTGGAACATAGAAGATCTGAGCAACTTTGTCAGTCGCAAGAGAAAGCTACCATAAACGAAGATGTTCCATCAGGCAAAGGTGAAGTAGCAACACTAGTAATGAGTGTGAGACGGTATGAAAAACTGAAAAGAATGGGTTTTAATTGCCTCTAACATTGCATGCGTGCATCATTTAGGTGCTCGCATGCCCATGATTAGGAATATCTTTCTTGGTTCTAATGTAAGAGCTTCTATTTTTGGCAGAGGAGAGGCATCATTGGTTAGGAGTCTGATGTTGAAGCACAAGCAATGGACAAGGTAAACCCCTCATTCATTTGACTTATTCAACTCATTAGTCAAGCTGCACCTTCTTAGTTGCATTCATGGCCAATAATTACATTATTGATAAAGATGGTTATATCCATCATATCCAAAAGTTCTAAACCACAACGTATTTTTCAAGAAAAAAGAAGAATTCAACACCGTGTATGGCCTCTCTATCATCGGCATAGATCCAACTATTATATTAGAAAAATCAATTAGCAAGGCAGATTGGTTATCTGTGTTCAAAGTAACTCGAGTCAAGGGAAAAATGAAGGTGAAACATGTCTAGCCAGAGTTATACAATGCAGTGACCGTGTTGCATCAGAAGGTGTGCTAGAAGATAACAATAAACTATGAATTGTTTGTACAGTTTGCAAGAGCCTTTGCATTTGAGAACTACACTACTACGCAAACATCAACAAATCCAACTATGGATCAGGTGCCATGGGCTATAGCTGTAGAAACATCTGTTGAGAGATGTAGGAAGATGGATACACTACATTTGAAGATGCAAAGGTTTTACAATTTTTCAAACGATGATGCTTCATCAATTTTAAAAAGAAACGGATGAAGCATTTTGGATATATAAGCTAGAGCATCCTACGGTTGTGGGAGCAACAACAATTTACAAGTTGAAGGACGTAGATGTCCCAGAGAAAACATTATACTTAGATGATGCTTCAGAAAGGGTGTATAAAGTCATAGAACATGGTCATCATGCATATATGTGGGGAGGAGAACTAGTCGTTCCATAGTTGAGATCACATGTGTCTAAGGAGAATTCGGGTATCGACAATCTCAAGGACACAGAGAAAAGAACAAGGAAGGACCAGAGAGTAGTTTCATTAATTGCACAGGGAGAGAAAGAACCACTAATGAAGGTGGGAGAGCGGAAAGAGAGCAAACTAGGGACCTTAGAGCTCAAAGGGGTAGGGACGACTTTCCCCTACCAAGGCCTAGAGACCACCCTAGGACTTTGAGGCCCACTCAACTAGTGAAGGCTATGAAGAATTGCTTTGACAGATCTAGAGACCCCTATGAGCATGTAGCTGAATTCACACAATTTAATGCCTTTGTGCTCACTTTGAAGGGTGATGCATTGGATTGGTTTTGACCATTGCACCAACACCAATTTAGAGACATCCACCATATGATGGAGGCCTTCATTATGGATTTTCCAAGAGTGGAATCATGCACAACACATCATCATTGATACAAACATTCAAACAAACACCTCAAGAGATAGTAAGGATGGCTGGACGTAGATTCAGATGCTACATAGAGCGATGCCCTCCATTGGAAGTACCCACTCAAGCTAAGGTGATAGCTTTGTTCATCGATGGCCTGTTGAGTGCTAAGCTTAGGTCGTATGTATTCTTGAAGGAACCAAGGACCTTGGATCAATGCTTGCGCATTTGTGTAGACATAGAGGATAACCTAGGGGAAGAGCTAGAACTCTTTAAGGTGCATAAAGATTTGGATAGCACAACTGAGGCCTCATCCAGATGTTCCAACTCTATAGAGGACTTAGCTGAACAAGTGGCCAAACGATTGGGAGTCTCTAGTAAACCTAGCATCAAACTAGCCCCCCCTTGAAGGTGTTACACTTGTAGAGGTGATCACATGGAAAATATGTGTACAAACACAATGCAACCCATAGGAAAGTCCAATGGCCTATACTGTACCATACAGCGTAGGTACACTAACCACATGGCCCAAGATTGTCCATATAATAAACAGGTGGTTAGACAGAGTTATCCTTAGCCATATCAGCTAGGTAGATACCAAGGACAATACCAACCATAGCAATACTACCATGCCCTCCTCATTATCAAGTTCCATATCAAGCACAGCTTAGACCCCAACCTGTCCTAGGACAACAACCTCCACCCCCCGTCAACATAGTTTCTGTGAAGTATGCCACTCCGAAAGAGAATTCAAGTAGGGCACTAGTACCTACAACCCCTTTGATCACAAAAAATGACCCTAATGCAAATAGTTTAGATTCCACCCATGTAGACAGCCCACTCGCATACTATACAGAGTCACCAAAAAACCTAGATCCATACTATGAGAGTCCTGTGTACGAACCGAATTGGGAACCTGGTTATGCTGATCAGGTCATGTACACCAACCCTACCTGCAACCACAAGCTAGAAAACCAAGACCCCATGGACCTAAAGGACCATGTTTCAAGTGTCAGGGAGACCATTTCATACATGACTACCCACATGCCACACTTGCTGTGCAACCACAATATTTCAATATTCAAGGATTTTGCCCTAAACATGGGAAGGATCACTATATAAGAAATTGCCCTAAGAGCCCCTCCCATGCACCCACGCAAGTGACCCCCATCAATGTGATAGGAATAGTGCAACATACCAAAGGTTCCATACCCCAGTACATAACCATCCAGGCAATAACTAGAGCCAAAGCACAAAGGCAGATGCAACCAGAGACCCCGAGAAGAATAGCTGAAGTCAGCGATGTAGGAGACCAATAGGAAAGAAGACGAGAATCTGGAAAGAGTCAAGAGAGCGACGTAAGAGAAAATGGAGCAAAAAGATTATTGAGTTGGAGGAAAGCTTGAGGGAAACCAGAGCCAAGATTTTAGAAATGGCATCACGAGTTTGAACCGAATGTGGTAACCCCGAAGCTAGGATTAGTACTTATTTGCCCATCACTTACAAAGGTTACACTACCAAAGCCATCTTAAACACAGGCACCGGAGTAGCCATTGCTACCACTTCTTTGTGGAAGTGTTGGGGTAAACGAGCCCTTACACCTACTAGGATGAAGTTGCAGATGGCTAATGGGCACATAGAAAGACCCTTAGGACTACTCGAAGGAATTATCCTGTCCACCTGCGGGGTAGAATTTGATCACACTTTTGCAATATGGGATTTTGGAAAGAATCAAGCATATGAAATGCTTCTAGACCTTCCATGCGACAATTGCAAGTGGTACAAGATTGGGGAACCAAATCTTTATACTTGCAACACCTAGGAGTGACTATGAAAGTGAACCTCACGGACTACTCACATAGGGATGTGCCACCCTTGCAATGGAACACTGTATACATGAACAAAGATGAGGAGAAATCAATACATTCCTTAGCATCAAATCCATCACAGCTGCATGAGGATATACACTTATGGATGTGTAAAGTTGTAGCAAAAGAGGAGGAGCGAGTGAAAGCAAGAATGTTAGGAACTGGAAACCTCTAGACCTATTGAAGGCCCACCATAAGCGCGAGTAGTATTTCCAGATGAGGAATTTGAACCCTATGGATGGGCAGAGATTCTTGCTATGATGGACATAGCAATTAATGAAGAACAATGGACCCCCCATTGTGATGAAGATGGCTATGATATATCCATCTTCACTGTTAACCTTATAGGGGAGGAAACTGAAGGGGATAAACTCGAATGTGAGATCTTGGAGAGGAGCAAGCAAGTGAAAGAGGAAGAATGGGAAGTAGACTCTAATAGACCCGAATGTTCATCTGAAGAGGAATTTTTTAGTTGGCTAGAAGACATTTCCTAGACTACACAACCCCTAGAAAGAGAGAGGATAATTCAGATTCTGATCAACAAAATCAAAAGGTGAGAAAGGATAAAACTTCGAAACAAGAAGAAGAAGAAGAAGGACCGTTATTGGAAGTGTCTGAAAATTTAAAAAAAATACAAAGTTGAAGAACAAAAGATCATGATAAGAATGCCTAAGAGAGATAAAAACTTTGGTGAAGCCTATGATAACAAGGAGACTACAAAGAAAGTAGTAATGGCTATCGAGGGAGGAGAAGAAAGACGTACGTACATAGGGCATGATCTAACAGATGAAGAGGAAGAACTTTTGATCGCCTACTGAAAAGGTATAGGGATGTGTTTGCATGGAGTTACAAGGACCTGAAAGGGGTAGACCTAGATATATGTTCCCATAGGATACCCATGATAACCGAGGCTAAACCCACCAAGCAAAAACCCTATACGTATAATGATAACTATGTCACATTGAAAATTAAGGAAGAGATAGATAGATTCATTGAAGCTAGATTCATTTACAAGATAGAACATATCCAATGGGTATCGCCCATTGTAGTCGTGCCTAAGAAGAATGGTAAATTGAGAGTGTGTATCAATTTGAAGAAAGTCAATGCTTCCACCATTAGGGACAGTTACCCTCTGCCTATTACAGAACACTTGTTGGAAAGAGTCACAAACAAGGAAGTATATAGCTTTCTTGATGGATTTTTAGGCTATAACCAAGTCACCATTGCCCTTGAGGATCAGCATAAGATGGCTTTTGCCATTGAATGGGGTATCTTTGCATTTTGAGTGATGCCTTTTGGGTTGACAAATGCACCTGCAACTTTCCAAAGGTTGATGTCCCAGGTGTTCAAAGAGTTTCTAAGAAGGAATCTAGAAGTGTACGTCGCTGATCTGTGCGCTCACTCAGTGCTTAGATCACATCATATCCCAACTTGAACACATCTTTGACAAGTGTAGGGAATATCAAGTTTGTCTAAACCCTGAGAAGTGCGTCTTTATGGTAAGACAAGGCAAGATACTTGGTCACATAGTTTTGAAAAAAATTGGAATTTCCATAGATGAGGATAAGGTATGAGTGATCAATGAACTACCCGGGCCAAAGAACATGAAGGAAGTACAAGCATTTATGGGCCATTGCGGATATTATGGACGATTCCTACATATGTATGCAATCATTGCTAAACCACTATAGAGCCTGCTAACTAACTTTGAGTGGATAGAAGAATGCAAGAGCTCCTTTAGTGAACTAAAATGACGATTGTGTTATGCACCTATTCTAGCTGTGCCTCATTGGAACAAATATTTTCACGTACATATGAATTTGAAGTCATAGTCAAGAATGATAAAATGCACTTGAGAGCAGACCATCTCTCAAGGATGACTTCAAGAGAAGCAGCTATTGGTGTAGCAGATGAGTTACCAGATGCTTATCTATTTAATGTCGAGATTGTTCCTGAATGGGCGAAGCCATTAGTTCCAGTATTGACATATGGACCTAAGAATTCTCAAGTGAGAACCCAAGGGAACGAGATAGTAAAAGCACAGAGATACCAAATCCTCGCTGGTAGTATCTATAGGTAGGATCATCATAATATCCTTGCCTGTTGCATAGAAGAACAGAAGTATGACAATTGGTTGCAAC
Organism: Ceratopteris richardii; assembly: GCA_020310875.1. Lineage (NCBI taxonomy): Eukaryota > Viridiplantae > Streptophyta > Polypodiopsida > Polypodiales > Pteridaceae > Ceratopteris > Ceratopteris richardii. The sequence goes on from CM035430.1 coordinate 15,155,834, forward strand.
TAGCACATGTAGGTGCTCTAGAGCAACATCATTCGAGACAGGGGACATTATTGAACTTAAAAAGGTTAGGTGTGTATTGGACCTCAATGGAAAAAGATGTCAAAGACTTTGTGATGAATGTCCAAAGTGTTGTAGTAGACTAGCGATAGATCATGCCACTCTATACCATGTGGCCCTAATGCCACATTGGAGTGAACCTTTGGTTAACTATCTGAGGATGAAGACTTTCCCAGAAGACATGACTCTGACACGCAAACGAAGTCTCGAGCAAGAGGCTCAAGATTATAAGCTCGTTGGTGATAATCTATATAGATGAGGGAGAGATGATTATCTAAGGATATGTGTGCACGAGTGAATATCTCAACCTCTTGGAAGTTGCCCATCAAGGTGCAGCAGGAGGCCATTTTGGACCTGACCGTGATATTAAGGCCATACTATTTTCTGGATTATGGTGGCCCACTCTCCATATGGACGCCCACACATATGTAAGACGATGTGATGTATGTCAAAGGGCTCAATATCCTATACACAGAGATGAGATGCCCCTACATCCTATGATGGGAGGATGCACATTCTCAAAATGGGGAATATATTTTGTTGAACCTATTAACCCCCCTACAAGTATATCATAGTTGCCACAGACTATCTCACTAAGTGGGTAGAGGCCAAGGCTACAAAGAAGAATGATGCACACATGACTACAAAATTCTTGTTTGAAAATGTCTTCACGAGATACGGGCTTCCTATAGAGCTTGTAAGTGATAGGGGTACTCATTTTTTGAACGAGGTCATTGAATATTTATTACATGATTTCATGGTAATACACAAGAAATCTGCACCGTATCATCCACAAGGCAACAGACAGGCTGAGAGTACTAACAAAATGTTGTGCAACATACTGACCAAGATTGTGAATAATAAGCGTTTGGATTGGGATCAACAATTGCACCATGCCTTATGGGCCTATCGAGTGGCATATAAAACAACGCTCAATGTGAGACCATTCCAATTGGTATTTGGTCAAAATGCTGTATTGACTTTGGAATTTTTGATACCCACCCCCAAGCTAGCTCAGGAGCATGAGTGGATAGGTCATGAACTTTTCACAAGAATAATTGACTTAGACGACTAGAAACTAGACTATGTGCAAAAACAAGAATTTATGCTGCTAAGAAAAGACACAAAGCCTACTTTGATGCTCATATCAAGGACAAAGGATTACAAGTAGGAGATTTGGTATTAGTTTACACCTTGAAACAACATGCCTGTAAGTTAGAGAAATGAGGATATGGACCCATGATTATCAATAGGATATCGACTAGCGGTGTTGTTCAACTAGCAACCCTAGAAGGAGAGGTAATGCTTAATTATATCAGTGGATCCAAAGTAAAGCTATATCAAGAACCTTGATTGAGGATATGCTTAAACAGCTAACTCTTGCCAAGAAGAGAAAGGATCAGGAGGAACAGATCAAAGTAGAAGCCCAAGCGGAAGCTTTAGAACCCATTAGGTGCATGCAATTAAGAAGGAAAGGACTAGGTAGAGTACCTCGATCGGAGGATGATCCAAGGTATCCAATGGCCATGTGTCAAATGAAAGGAAAGGATATCCCTAGTATTGTTGATAGGAGACCATTTGTTAACATCACTCTAGGTCAGGACCCCATGCATACAAAAATTAGGGCTTTAATTGATTCTGGTGCAGCAATGAATGCAATTAGGTTCTCTCATTTTCTGGGACAGGAAAAGGAGATGAAGCCAATTGAAGCCTATCTCATAGGATTATGTGGATTAGAAACCCCTTGCATAGGCGAGGTAGAGTTACCAGTCTCAATCAACGAGGTGACCTTGACAATTAAGCTTTTGATTTGCCATGACGAAGACCTGATAGAACCCATGATCCTAGGTCAAGAATGGTTATACAACTACTCTATGAACTTAAATCTTAGCAGGCGTGTACTACAACTGGAACTTGCAGGACATGCCATGAGCTACCACTCAAAGGTCAGTGCCCCGAAGTATTGGACTTAACACAAGACCCTCCAACTATATGTGGCCTAACTCGGGCTATGAGTGGTTTAACTGGCTCCATCAAAAAGAACCAAGAGGCAAAACCCTTCAAGGAGGTGAGATCAAGTAAGAAGGTAGGATCCAAACAAGTATGGCAACGTAAGGTTCAACCTCGAGCTGGGCCTGCACCTGCACAGACTCCAGGCAAGCTATGAAGGCCACTACAAGCTCCCCAATCAAGCAGCTACATATGGGAGGATTCAAGAACCTCCATTGGCTCACCCTTGCTAACACGGTGTCTACCTAGATTTGTTGTACAAAATGCCTCATTCATTGATGAGTTGGGCACATTAGATTGGATCTTCCTTCTTTTCCAAAGCAGAATGTTGACATGACACCTCACCCTCGATGACTAGCACGACCACATCACCCATGTACTCAAAGAAGCAGCACATCAGGGTGGTCCCTCAAACATTCTACTAAGGCAAACCCATGCCAAAGGTGGGTATGAAAGGCTACATCATCAAACAAGTCAACCCCTCCAGATCTTCGACAACCCTGTCAATTTCACTCACAACAGCGGCAGTGCATTTGATAGATTTGGGTGCCAAAGCCCTTAGTGAAAGCCATTTCCCAGTCTCGTCAGATTTGGATACCTAAGAATTGTGCAACTTATAAATCAATTTTAGTAAACTTGAGGACTTGTGGACCCTCCTGAATCTCTTGGACCCACTTTCCATGCATGAGCGCTTCCACCAACCTCAAACTGTAGCACATGGACCTATTTTGGACCTATCCAGCCTACCGCTCTCTGGTGCCCAAATGCCCACACACCTTCATCCAAGACTAGTTTCACACTCACCACGGATAAGTGCTTCTTCCAAGTGCCCACGGGTGTACCCTATCTGGATGTACCCTGCCAGGATGTACCCTGACAAGTGTACCCTGACAGGATGTACCCTGTCACGCGCCGCATCGTGCCGCCATCTGCCAAGCCCAATTTCTCAACTAGGCTCTGATACCAATGTCAGGAATCGAACTCACAACCTCCCGATTAGGAGTGCGATGGGCTAACCACTTGCCCCAAAAGCCATGGTTGAGGATTACTTGCTAATCCTCTCTCTTAGAGTGTGGTTCAACCATCTCCTACTAGGATTATGTGACAATTCCCAAGACTTCACTAATCATGACCTCACCTAACCAAGCTAGTCCTTACCGACAACCTTATGATGATAAGTACCCACTGACTACTCCATCCATCTCCAGCTTTGTCAACTCATTTAACTACCGACCTTGTAACTTACACTAACCTAGTAGGCAGTGCTCACAAGTTTTAGATTGTAAAACCACGCATCTCACACAAAATCACTCACCGTCAAATCATGCACTACACACATTCACTTCACAATACTACATCATTAAAGCCATGCACAATGCAGGGGAAGCATGTTGGTGGTGGATAGGAATGGAGGTCTCATCTCCTTGGGATCTTAATTAATTTCCATGACTAATGTGGTTTCTTCTTCACTCTAGTTTAGGTGCATTCATAGGACTTCGTCATGTAGCCTGGAAGTTCCACCAATGCGGCACTGGGATGACCCATGGTCGATTCCTCAGCCCTTCCATTGGAGAACCTGTTAACTGTGGTACCGCTCGAACTCCAAGGTTTCACAGGCCCCATGCCAATTGAAGACCCACCTATGGGTAAAACAGAGAAGGTGAGCAGTAAAGCGCATTGGTTCCAAGAACTTGTCGGACCATTGGGCGAAGCAAAATTTATCTACAAGGCTAATCTGACATACGGAGCCAATGTTTGGCGGCGATATCAGTTCTTCTCTCAAGAGTTTGAAGCCCTCCAGAACAGTGAAGAACTTAGGCCTATTTGGCAACGAGCAAGGTGATGTTTTCCCTAGTTACATTAGCGGATGCAGAGTTAAATAAACTTTCATTGTTGTATCAAAATAACTTTATTTACTAATATCGTTCTAATTGCTTATTGTAGGCTTCTTAAAGATCAATTTTTGCCAGAGGGCAATGACATGCCTCCAACACGTGGAGATGCAAAAAAACTTTTATAGTCCATTGGAATGGATTATACTAGATTCATGCTTGTCTGAATGATTGCATCCTCTTTCGGAATGAGTATGAGTATCTCCACGTATGTCCAAAGTCTGGAGCAAATAGATTTAGAGAAGACCTTGTAGGCGAAGCAATCTTTGCAAAGGTTCTTCACCACTTTCCTATCATTCCACAAATTAAGAACATGTTTAGATGCAAATCTATAGCTGAGTTAATGTCATGGCATGCAAAGAGCAAGTCTACAGATGGTGTAATGCGAGTGCCTGCTGACAAGTTTATATCAAGAACCCCTCACTGAGGAAATGCTCAATCGACTCAACACTGCCAAAAAATGCAAGGAAGGAGAAAAACGAATTCGAGAAGAGGCACAGGCAGAAGCATTAGAACGCATCTGAAGGATGAAATTGAGAAGACAGGGCAGAGATTGACCTAGGACAGAGGCCTATGCAGCTCCAGGATATCATATGGCTATGTGTGAAGTTTCAGGTACTAGCTCTCATAGAATAATTGATCAACGTCCTTTTGTAACCCTAGAGATAGGAGAAGGTACGAGTGTAAGGACTGTACGAGCCTTGATTGACTCATGTGCAGCCACTAGCACTGTTAAACTTTCTCACTGTCAAGAGTTGAACTTAAGTGTCAATCTATAGAAACCTATCTCATAGGATTGGGAGGTGTGGAAACCCCTTGCATGGGTGAGGTGGAACTTCCCCTCTACCTTCCAGATGTGCTAACGACAGTTAAAGTGCTAGTGTGTCAAGATGAGGATCTCACTGAGCCTCTTGTCTTGGGTCAAGACTGGATCTATGATCATGCAGTCAACCTAAACCTAAGAAGTGAAATTCTTAAGGTATGGGTAAATCAGAGTCGAATTACAGTTGATTTAGACAATGGAGCACTCAAGGAACTAGGAGAGGCACAAACTCCTAGTCCTTCCAGGAGCACACATGAAAATGACTATGCTGTTCTTGTCCAAAACTATGTGATGCAGAGGGATGATTGTCTCAACAAAGAAGTCAGGGATACGATGGAACTCCCTTCTTTTCCAAAGGCCATAGTGATACGGCAACCAAAGGAGGATCAAATGCAGAAGAAGCAAAGGACATATGCTCGAAGCTAGAAAAAAGTACAAAGCACGGTGTCTCAGCCACCAAGAAGAGTGTGGGTGCAGTAAGGCGATCATCCTATTGCGGTCAATCCACAACCATTGGCTCAACTTCCTATTAGTGATCAACGACAAGACACTAATAGGAAGTCTTTCCAAATTTCTTCTATAAAAGCAAAGTCTATCTGGGTACCCAAGAAGTCGATGAAGGTTGACCCACAATCAAGGAAAATCTGGGTCCCTAAGGCTTGCTTGCTGGCTCAAATAGCCACACACAGACCACACCATACACAACATGGTTCACTCACACGAACAACTGAGTCCCACCCGTATTCGACACACCCGAACACATATTTGTCCTGTAGCACGAGTAGAATCACTTGTAAATGGGTCCCTAAAAAGCCTCATTTACAAGCAGACATTCTTATGAAGCCCACTAGAGTCTACACAAAATCAACAAAGAAAGTCACCCGCTGTGTTTGGAAGCCCAAACTTTGTCATAAACCACCTGATCCCATTCTAAAGCCACCTCCGCTAATTAACTGTGTCCATACTACACCACACCATCCCAATTAGCACATAGGAACCCTGCATTTGCTAACCACATTCCATACTCATAACCACACGAGCACGAACTAACTAACTAACTAACTAACTATCAGTTCATCATGTTAATGTTGTAACGGGGACACATGACCACTGGGTGTGCATTTGCAATATTAACATTCATTTGTATATTCTCACAGAACCGGTGACCAATCCCTTCAATATGGCTGAGGCTGTAGGAACTAGCTCCCAAGTAGGCACTAGCCCTCAGATTGTGGACATTGAAAGTCTCCCCATTGAGGAGGAGTTGAAGGAAAGACCATTGGCATTGAGAGCATTACATGCCATACCTGTTCAGAACCCTCCCCAGGGGCACACATCACTAGTAAGCAAAAACTCGCATTGGTTCAGTAATGTGGTAGGACCTCTTGGAGATGGCACTTATTTGTGGGAGGCAGAAATAGAGTTTAACGGACGCTGGGGTCGGTATCATTTCTTTACCAGGGAGTTTGAGAGGCTTCAAAATAATGAAGGGTGGTTGGCCTATATGATTACTTCAAAGCGCAGTTACCCAAGCCAGACTTTCTACGATGTTCATACTTGATTAGCACCCTCACTCCTAGTAAAGAGAAAAAGGGCTATATTCTCACAGAACCGGTGACCAGTCCCTTCAATATGGCCGAGGCTGCAGGAACTAGCTCCCAAGCAGGCACCAGGCCTCAGATTGTGGACATTGAAAGTCTCCCCATGGAGGAGGAGTTGAAGGAAAGACCACTGGCATTGAGAGCATTACATGCCATACCTGTTCAGAACCCTCCCCAGGGGCACACATCACCAGTAAGCAAAAACTCGCATTGGTTCAGTGATTTGGTAAGACCTCTTGGAGATGGCACTTATTTGTGGGAGGCAGAAATAGAGTTTAACGGATGCTGGGGTCAGTATCATTTCTTTACGAGGGAGTTTGAGAGGCTTCAAAATAATGAAGGGTTGAAACCAATATGGAAGAAGGTTGGCCTATATGATTACTTCAAAGCGCAGTTACCCAAGCCAAACTTTCTACGATGTTCATACTTGATTAGCACCCTCACTCCCAGTAAAGAGAAAAAGGGCTACAACACCTTCGTACTACCGTCTCTTACACGAGGTAATGAACTGAAGCACTTCAAATTGACGAACAATTTGGTAAGGGAAGCTCTAGATATGAAGGGTATGCACATCCCCACAGAGAAAGAGTCAATGGTCCCAGATAATATGAAGAACAGGAACCTGACTAAACTGAAGGACATGGTGGCAAGGACTCCAACTATTGCCATTCACCTCCGAATGTGCATGCAACACTTCGTTTCCCTGCTCAAGAGAGATTCACAATGCCACCTAAGAAGATATGGTTCAGTTTATACTTAGCAGACGCCTTTAATTTGACAATCAACATGCCTCATTGGATTATTGACCAAATACACCTAGCACATCAAGGATGGTATAAGAAGCAAAAGTCAGTACTTTATGGATGGTGTGCTCTCACAAGGATTGTTTATCGGTGCTTGGCATATGATGTGCCAATTCAAAGGGCACTTGTTTGGACCACGGTGCAAGAATTTCAGCGAAGACTATCAGCCGCAGGGCCTCCATCCAAGAAAATGAGGGGAGTAGTTCAGATGCCTTGTGCACAGGCCCGAGGTGCTACGTTGACACTGGACACAACTCCAGGACTTCCAAGGTGAGTGCAACCCTTCACTATCAAATTACCAAGGCATAGCGCAGAAGGACCAAATCTGGTGTTTCCACCCATACCCACCGACTTAGAGTTCCCTCATGGCTTTACACTAGAAGATCTAACCGATGAGGAAGTAACCAGAATAATTAATGCTACTAATTTGGAAGTTGAGGCAGAGCAAGCGAGTGGGCAACAAACGGCTACAAACCAACCCCACCCATGTCAACCAGAAGTTGTGGAGGTGGATGAAGACGAAGACGAGACTGCAGAAGAGGAGCAAGAGGATGAACAAGAAGGACTATCCGACGAAGAAGAGCATGAATATGAGCAAGAAGTTGTACCGGAACTTGAAGGTGCCCCTGCTTATACGAGCAATTGAAAAAACTATATGATACCATCAATCGAGTTCAAGAACAACACAAACTATCCCTGGTAGCAGGAAAGGCCCTCATGAACCAAATCCTTGAAGAGGAAGGTGTGGATGAGCAATACAGAGCAACCCTTGACATGATCGCTGATGCAATAGGGGTACCTGAGACAGTAGACACCGCCCTCACACACTCGCGAAGATCGGAGCGAAGATATGGCAGACATCCCCCTCGACCAGGGAAACAAATGAATGTATTGGTATCAGAACCACAGGGCACCACATCCACGACCATGGGCACATCTCATACCATTCATGACACTGAGGAAGCCCATACCTCAAGTGCACCCCCTTCACCTCCTTTACCACCCTCCCCTCCAACTCCACCACCTTCACCTCCTACCACCACTGTGACCGCCATTGTCACAGCCTCAGATTCCACCTCCCATACTGAAACACAGACTGTGAGTCAACCCTCACAATCCGCACAACCTATCACCACCCCTATTGTAAATACTACCACTGACACTGTAATTCTAACTATAGTCACTGAAAACCCCATTCCCCGAATCACACTTCCTGGCAGTTCATATTCACAACTGCACACACCACTTTACACCTTCACAACCATCACCACACCGACAATTCCCATGTTCACAATCACTCCCACGACTGCATCCACATATGACTTCATGGACATATCACCCACTTTCGCACCTCTCCCTCCCCCCATATTCCCACAATCTCCCATTCCCCCACCACCCACTTCACCCTTCTCAAGCACAACATACACACTCCCATTCCCTTTTCCCTACCCTCCTGCATTCAACACCTTCCCAGCATCCACTCCTGTTAATAATGTATTTAATACATCGTACCAGTGTATGTCTCAATTACAACAGCATTACCAGCACCTAGATGCTCAGCATACGAGCCTGTTCAGAAACCATGAAACACTACAAGAAAGGTTCATTAATTTAGAGAAGGAGAAGAGGCTATTACAACAGCAGTTTAATACTTTACAGGCACAACATGATCAGTTAGTAGCCAATCCACCCCAACCAGATACTGAAGAAAAACAACAACTTGATGATATGTTACACGCTCAGATAACGGACAATCTCAAGCTTAGATGCAACCTCGCCTTACTACGAAAGCACATGTCCGCAACACTCGAAGAAAATAAACGACTACAAAAGCAGAACGAAGAAAACCTGGAAGCAACAATGGAGGGTTCACCGCAGGAAATCTACCCAAAGCATTTCAAGGCCATCCCATCTGAAAATATGCAAATAGTGTTGGAAACACATGCCGATCTTCTGGAAGCACATGCAGCCTTAGAAAAGGAGAGGGATGACCTACTAAAGCGACTGGAAGCTCAACAAGAGTCACCAAAAGAAGTCACAGCCGCAGCAGACACATCTGAAGAAGTCGCAGAACTCAGAGCACAACTGGTAGAACTACAAAATAAAGTTCTTCAATATGAGCGTCAACCCTCGCCCCTTGTGGAGCCAAAACCTGAGGACTTAGTTCCAATAGAAGTTGAGGAGATTTTTAAAGACCCATACATACCCATGCCAGCACTAGGGGGTAAGCACACAGAGGAAGGAATGGACACAATTGAGATCGAAGCTCCTGAATGGATGTAAAAGTTAGAGAAGGTTGGTGCAACCCATGATGAGAGAGTGGCAGTACAGATACAGTCTATGTCTCGATTGGAAGAAGTCGTCATCAAATCGGATTACTTCAGAAACCTCTCCCATCATCGGTGGATTGGCACGTCCGATGATTTATATGTCCCATTCTGTGTATTAATGGCGGATTATAATGCTGAGATCAAGCAATGCACAACAAAAGAACCAACCTCAGCCACACAATTTGCACCTGATGACATCCCTGCAAGTGCCACGCACGGGAATATATTTCAATCTACCTAGAGGATATGTCTGCTGGAAACATACCCTGAGATGGTACACACGTGGAATAACATGCCTTTATATATCAAGTATAGTCCCTGCTACTGCCCTGTCTTTCGACGACAGTCTTGGCCAGAGTATACCAAAACAGTTTTGACAGTTAAAGGATGTGAAAAGTGGCTAAACTATGTGTACTTAGCACCCCCTCGTGGCCAACCCATGGTCGGCTACATGATTACAACCATACGACACTGGGCAATCAGATTCAAAAATGTACCAGATATCATGGCACAGATGTGCCTCAAAATATTTGAGTTAATGCTGATCACTTTTAGAACCTTCAGAAATGTCAAAGCACCTCACCTTTCGGCTCTCGGATTCAATGAAGGCAACCAGGATCTTGCCTACGATATGAGCATAACACCACCCATCAACGTTGTCTATGCGTGGCATGCTCGTATCAAGTATCTACCAGCCTGCTTCAAGCAAACATTTGAGGAAATGTTTATCACAGGGTTCTGGGAATATCATTCCGAGATATTCATACCCAAACCATCTTAGCTCTTACAACTATTTGCGGTTGAACAGGCTCTACACTCAGAACAGCTATGCATGCCACATCCGGACGTACCCGGGCTAGTAGACTGGGATGCCCTACTCACTGATTTGGCCAAAGGGCTGAGAATAGCAGAACATCACTTAGCCACAGATGTCGTGGAGTATTACATCCAATGGTCCACACAACAAGGGTATGTCAGAGACGACACACGCGAGAGAGGGGGGAGTGTTGGCAGTGGTCAGGGCGGTCAAGGACTTACAAGACAAGGGAGCCACCGAGAAGGACCAAGCAAGCAAAGCAGTCAAAGAAGATCTGGCAAATAGGCCATCATTTTTTCATGAAGCTGAAGGTCAAGGACAAATCACAGGAGCACATCAAAGAGGTGGACACATAAGAAGAAGGAGCAAGTAGGGAGCTCCAGGAAGTGTATGTCAAATGGTTAGAAGAAATCCCTATAAAAATAGTGATTGTCATCACTAAAAGCCATTGTAAATACCATTTCATATTTTTGTAGCTCCATTTTGTGCAAGCCAAGGAGTCCGTGAGCTTGAGAAGCTTTAGAAGTACCTACCTATCAATTTTCATATTTTTTGGACTCCGTTTGAGCCTCCAAATAGGCCCTAGAGCCTAATTTTTAACTAGGCGGGACACTAGGTCTGGACAAGGCCAAAGCTAGTCAAAAACTATAAAAAGAGCTAGAGAGCTCATTTTAGAGGTTAGCTTGTTGTGGAATTGAACTTTTAAGAGCACTTTTGAGAAATCTAAAAGAATTCCATTGTCTCTCTCTTTGTTCTTGCCGTGTGTGTGCATGTGTGTATGTGTGTGCATGTTAGTGTGCTTCTCACTCACACACTTGTGCCATCACTTGTTCGAGGTCTTCATACCATCCTCACGTCTTCCCGGATTGACATTAAAGGAGGTGCTACTCATCACTGAGCTACAGTTGAGTCTGAATGTTTCATATTGTGTAAACAATTCATAGACTTGTTCTATTCACAACATGTTCTATGTATGAGGATCACATTATCCCTCGTAATACATACATTTTGCCACTTGAGAAGGTACATGAATTCTTTAAAGTATGGTTTTAGAATATGGTTTTGTGGCATTTGTAGTGGTTGTTCCAAGTAGTGCCTTGAGAGGGAGTGTCCCGTCTGTATGAACAAAAGTCGTCTGACTTCCAGATGTGTCTTGTTCGTCATCTATCACTGCGAGTCTTTGCAAGTGGTAGTCTCTTGGTATGTGCTTCTTCCTTGGATTCCAGCATGACTGTGTCGTTGTGAGTCTCCATTGATGTTTTCTAGATCTTCCACAGTTGATGTGCATAGTAGTCATGCCAAGTACTCATAACCCATCTTGAGTGATGGGTAAGTGTGTTCGTGTATGGGTTGAGGAACATATGTGCCTTGTGCACGGCCTTGTAATGTAGCCCTAGGCATGCTTACGTGGAAAATGCATCGGAAAAAGTATGGTGCAAAAATTGGGGTCTTGAGCTAAGTGCTCAAGGGTATGCCAATGAAGAGGTTTCCTAAGCTATCATGGTTATGGTGTTTCCAGAGTAAAGATACTTACCATGGAGAAGGTTGATCGATGTTTATCTCTTCGTGTTGTACACTCGGCCTTTGGGATGGAACATTGTTGATGAATGTCCATGTTGATTGTCCACTAATGAGGTCTTTTGAGTGGTGGATCCTCTCTCCTCTTTTCAAAGCAACATTTGCCAAATACTGAGAATTGAATTTCTTTATATTCCTTGGCAAACAACATTGGGTAACTACACCAAGCTGAGTTTCACATATTCTCTTTAGCTCACCATATGCAGGAGTCTTCTCCTCCAGAACTACCCTTTGCAGATATCTCCTTGGATGCTCGCATACATGAAGTAGTTAAGCATCACTCAAGTTGCGGACCTTCAAGCTTTTCATTCCTACCATGGTAAGAGAAAATCATAGTTGTAGATGCCATGTTCATGCCAAGTGCTTGCCATCTACCAGATAAGGCAGCAATAATATCATCTGCTAGCCGAGACACAGTTTTATCCAAATTGATAAATGACTAGTAATCAACAATTCCACCTTCAACTAAGCATGACTCATTCAGGTCCCAAGAGCCAAGCCTAGGGAAAAGTTTTTTTTTTCTTTTTTTTTTTTTGTGGAACAATGTCACAAAACAAGAAGACAGAGTTTAGAATCAATCAATAAAAATCTTTGACATATGTCAATGTGCTCTTGTGCCTGAGATTCTCAAGTGTGTCTATGCATGGCCGTGTAATGTGGCCCTATATTAATGCATACTTTGGAAATGCATGACCTGAATGGTGCAAAAGACAGGGTTGTGCAAGGAGCACATGGTTGTCGTTCGTCGAGGCCTGATGTCACCTGCAAATGTTGATGTCATCTTTGTTGGAGGTATCCATTGGATCTCGAGATGACCACTGATCCTTCCTCTTGATAGGGACCCATTGTTTGCTTGTGTGGTGGACTCACTACTATGGCTACTTGATTCTTTGGAGAAGAAGAAAGATCCACCCGCCTTTGAACCTGTTCTTCCACGATTGACTCCTTCTGCATCATAGAGCTTTTGACACATACAACATCTTCTTCCATATGATTAGTCTTAGAAGAACTACAAGATGTGACATCTAGATTTGTGAGCATGCCATTTTCTAGTTCTAATGTAAAGCATTGTCCCTGGACCCAAACTTGAAAAAGTTGACTTCTTAGGTTTAAGTTGACTGCATTGTCATAAATCCAATCTTGTCCTAAGACAAGTGGTTCTGTAAGGTTCTCATCTTGACACACTAGCACTTTGACTTTCATTGGAACATCTTGCAGGTAGATGGGAAGTTCCACTTCGCCCAAACAAGGGGTTTCCGCACCTCCCAATCCTATTAGATAAGCTTCTATGGGATTGATGTTCAACTGCAAGTTTTGGCAGTAGGATAGTCTAACTGCACTACTTGCTGCACCTGAGTCAATCAATGCTTTCACAGTCCTTGCACCCTTTCCTCGTCCTATCTCTATGGTCACAAAGGGTCGTCGGTCAATGACTTGAGAAGTCGCTATGCCTGATTTTTGGCACATATCCATGTGATATTTTGGAGCTTTTGAGTTGACATCTAGGCCTAGTCGCCTTAACTTATTTCGCCTGATATGCTCTCTAGCCTCTGCCTGTGCTTCTTCTCTCACTCTTAACTCTTCTTCTTTTCGCTTCTTAGCCGTGTTGAGTCTCGTAAGCATATCCTCAGTAAGAGGTTCTTGATATAGCTTGACTCTACAACCACTAATATAGTTTGGCAAGATATCACCTTCTAAAGTAGCCAATTGAACCGCGCCGCTAGTGGAAATTCTGTTAATGATCATGGGTCCATATCCTCGTTTTTCCAACTTACGGGCATGTTGTTTTAGTGTGTAAACCAACACTAGATCTCCCTCTTTCAATCCCTTATCCTTAATGTGTGCATCGAAGTATGCCTTTTGCCTTTTCTTTGCAGCGTAGATGCCTGCAGCCGCTCGTAGCCTCATCTCACCTAAGCGTTCGAGATCAAAGATCCTAGAGGACAATTCATGCCCATTCCACTCATGATCTTGTGCTACTTTTAATGCTGGGATTAGGAAATCTAAAGGTAGCACAGCATTCTGTCCAAAGACCATCTGAAATGGGGTGGCATTGAGTACTGTTTTGTAGGCAACTCGGTAAGCCCAAACAGCATGATGAAGCTGTTTGTCCCAATCAGAGCGTTTATTATTTACCAATTTAGTCAAGACATTACATAGGATCTTATTTGTGCTCTCGGCCTGTCTGTTAGCTTGGGGATGATAGGGGGCAGACTTCTTATGTACCACCAAGAATTCTTGGAGAAGATTTTCAATGACTTCATTTAAGAAGTGGGTGCCTCTATCGCTTACTAACTCTATTGGTAATCCATATCTCGTGAACACATTCTCGAATAAGAACTTAGCCGTAGTCTGAGCATCATTCTTTGTTGTGGCTTTCACTTCTACCCACTTGGTAAGGTAATCTGTGGCTACAATAATATACTCTGCATGGGAGTTTCTAGCTGGGGGGTTAATAGGACCTACAAAGTCTATACCCCATTTCGAGAATGCACGTCCTCCCATCATTGGACTCAAAGGCATCTCGTCTTTTCTAACTGGATATTGTGCACGTTGACATGTGTCACATTTCTTCACATAGGTATGTGCATCCATATGAAGAGTGGGCCACCAAAGTCTTGAGAATAGAATGGTCTTGATTACTCGATCAGGACCGAAGTGTCCACCTGCAAAACCGCTGTGTGCAGTTTCTAAGACTTTCAAATAGTCTGATTCATGAACGCACAGTCTTAAGTAACCATCTTTGCCTCTTCGGTATAAGTTGTCTCCTACTAAGGCATAGCCTTGAGCCTCTTGTGCCATGCTTCGTCTTCTTGCTAGACTAGCCTCTTTGGGTAATCTTCCCGATCTCATAAACTCTACCAATGGAGCACTCCAATCAGGAATTAATGACACTTGATAAAGGGTGGCATGCTCCACTTGTGGTCTCTCTTTGCATATTGGACAATTCTTAATCCACTCATGTATTTCTTTGTCCATGCTAGGCCAATACACTCCTAAACGCTTCAGATTCTGCAATGTTCGTTGTTTAGAATAGTGATTTCCTAGCAATCCTTCATGAGCTTGCTGCAACCAACTACTATGTTCGTCATCCTCGACACAACAAGCTAATACACCCTCAGTATCTTGTTTGTACATGCTTCCTGCCAATATGTGATATTTTTGTGATCTTACAATTTCTTCTTGTGATGTTTTCACATTCTTATTTGCAGGGCCAAAGGTTAGGACTGGTACCAACTTATTTGTCCATTTAGGAACAACTTCTAAATTGAACAGATAAGCATCGGTAATTCATCAGACACTCCTTGCGGTGACTCTCCTGAAGTGATGCGAGAAAGATGATCTGCCCGAAGGTGGGTTCTACCTTTCCTGACAACAGCTTCAAAGTCATACTCCATTAGTAAGAGGAACCATCTTACTAAGCGTCCAGTATTGCAAGGTTTATTGACCAAGTATAACAAAGCTTGATGATCAGTGAAAAACTTGAACTTGTTGGCCAATAAATAGTGTCTAAACTTCTTCACAGCATATACCATGCCTAAGCCCTCTCGCTCAGTTGTGGTATAGTTTCGTTCAGCTGCGGTGAGCTGTCTACTAGCGTATGCTATGGGCAAATCTAAATTCCCTTCACCTATGGGTTGTGCTAGCACACATCCTATGGCATGATTGGATGCATCCACATGGACGTGGAATGGTTTATTCCAATCAGGAGTGGTCAGTATTGGTGCTGTGCACAAACGTTTCTTCAGTTCATTGAAAGAATTCTCGCATTCATCGTTCCACTCAAAATTAGACAACAAGGCATAAAGGGGTCTAGCTATGATCGCGTACATGTGGATAAACCTACGGTAATATCCACAATGGCCCATAAAAGCTTGAACCTCTTTAACATTCCTTGGCCTTGGTAGCTCCGCTATGGCTCGTACCTTATCTTCATCTGGTGAGATTCCATTCTTAGAAACAATATGACCTAAGATTTTATCTTGCCGCACCATGAACACACACTTTTCTGGGTTCAGACACACTCGATATTCTCTACATTTGTTGAAGATTTGTCTAAGCTCAGGGATGTGAAATCTTCTCTCTTGGGAATGAGCACATAAATCATCCACATACACCTCTAAGCTCTTTCGCAAGAACTCTTTGAAGACATGACACATGAGCCTTTGGAATGTTGCAGGTGCATTGGTGAGCCCAAACGGCATCACACGAAATGCAAAGATTCCCCACTCTGTAGCAAAAGCTGTTTTGTGTTGATCTTCTGGGGCAATGGCTACTTGATTGTAACCTGAAAACCCATCCAGGAAGCTATAAACTTCCTTGCCTGCAACACGCTCCAAAAGGTGTTCCGTGATTGGAAGTGGATAACTATCTCTGATAGTAGCAGCATTAACTTTTTTAACGTTAATACACACTCGCAACTTTCCGTTCTTCTTGGGCACCACTACAATGGGGGACACCCATTTAGTATGCTCAATCTCATAGATGAATCCAGCTTCAATCAACCTATCAATTTCTTCTTTTATTTTGGCTGCATAGGTATCATTATATGTGTAGGGCTTCTGTTTGGTGGGCGTGGCATCAGCAGTCATGGGGATGGTATGAGAGCAAATTCTTGGATCTACCCCTTTCAAGTCTCTATAGTGCCACGCAAACACATCCCTATATTCCCTTAATAGAGCTACAAGCTCCATTTCTTCTCTTGCACTTAGGTCATCTCCTATATATGTGCATCTCTCTTCGTTCTCTTCGATGGTCACTACAATCTTCTTGGTCTTTTCTTTATTATCATATGATTCTCCTATGATGGCCTCTCTCTTAGGCATTCGTACCAAAATTTTGCGGTCGTCAACTTCATATTTCTTGAAGTTTTCTGGTACTTCAAACAATGATTCCTCCTCTTCTTGTTTCACTGCTTTTCTTTTCTTTTTCTTTTGACTACTCTCACTTCCAGCCTTCGAATTTACCGTTTTAATACTTGTGAGAGGTTCTTCTTCTTTCTGGGTGAACACTCCTATATCTTCCAGATAGTGCTGCTCTGAGTTAAAGCAACTATCCATCACAATGGACTCTATATCATCGTCATTCTCTTCTTCTTCTATGACATCACTAGGGTCACATTCTTCTAGCAAGGGCTGACACATGAACACTGAGATATCATGACCCTCCTCATCACAATGAGGTGTCCATTGTTCTTCATTGACATCAATGTCCATGGTGGCTAAGATTTCTGGCCAACCATGAGGCTCAAATTCCTCATCTGGAAAGATCATTAGTGTATAGGCTGGGTCTTTAATTGGTCTATCTCCTGGCGAAGTTCCTTCTTCTCTTGCCTTTAAACGTTTTTCCTCCTCCTCTGTGACCTTGCACATCCACAAATGAGTATCTTCATGCAGCCATGATGGATCAGGTGAACTTTCAGAATGCAAAGAGATAGAATCTTCTTTCGCTTTGTGGATAGAATTCCACTGTAGGGGTGGTACATCTCTGAAGGTGTAATCCTTCAAATTGACCTTGGTGGTGACCCCTAAGTGTTGTAAGTATAAGGAGTTGGTTCCCCAATCCTGTACTATTTGCAATTGTCGTAGGAAGGGTCTTCCTAGGATCATCTCATAGACGTTATTTTTCTCAAAGTCACATATAGCAAATGTATGTTCAAACTCCACACCACATGTGGTTAGAGTTATCCCTTCGAGCAATCCTAGAGGTCTTTCAAAATGACCGTCGGCCATTTGAAGCTTCATTCTAGCTGGTCTTAATGTGGGCTTGCCCCATTGCTTCCACAAAGAGGTGGTCGCAATGGCAACACCAGCACCTGAATCTATGATTGCTTTGGTTGTGTAACCTTGGTAAGTGATTGGAAGATAAGTATTACCTTCCTCACCCTCACACATGTCCCCTATTTTGTCTAGAGGTATCTCTGGCACTTTTTGCTTAGAGCCTGCTTTTGGCATATTGAAATCAAGTTCTGGAACCTGATCCTTCACATGATTCCATAGCTCGGGTTTTGCTTTGAGCAGCTCTTCTACAGTGAGATGACATTGAACCTTAGTGTTCTTCACGACATCAGTGTTCCTTGGGACCACTGAGTCTTCATGTCTGACCAGTATTGTGGGAGCTCTGATCTGAAGAGATTCAGATTCCCATGGGTCTAGAAATTGAGGCAGTTCCTCTAAGGTATTAGATTCAAAATCTAACCTTTCATCTTCTTGTTGTTCTGCTTCATCTCCGTAAATAGATGGAATGTCTTGGGGAAATTGATCATGAAGATCATCAATCTCAGGAATAGGAGGGGAATTACCCTTCTCCTTGGCCCATTTCTCTTCTTGTATTTCCCGCAAGAACTCTTGAGAGTACTGTTGAATTGAAGGAGGTATTCCAGCATCTGTGGAATTAGGAACATAAGCTCCCATTGGTGGTGAGCTTCCTCTTTCAATAACTGGTTGAGCCTGTGGAGGTAAAGAAACTTGTGGTTTGTTTACCAATTGCTCTAATCTTTCTAGTAAGCCCTGGAAATGCAAATCTGATTTGATAGAGTTTGTCTGGTTGAACTTTTGACTAGTCTCAAGTATGGCTTGAGCTTGTTCTACCATTTTCATGCACATTTTCATCCGTTCAATCTCTAAATCCGCTCTAGGGTAACTCTTGTCTAGATTTGCAGCTGTTGGCCCTTCTTGAAGACGAGCTTGGTAGGCCTTGAACATCATGTCCAAGCCTTCTGGGGTTGGATCTGCAAGAATAGACCCTGGATGCGGCCTATTTACAATGGGTGGTGGGGTGGGATGAGGTGGAGTGGATGGAGTTTCGGCATGCGAGGGGCTTTGAGATGCAATGTCTTCTATTTTTGTTTTCCCTTCTTTTAAGCTTTCTTCTAGTTCCGATAACTTTTTATTCCACTTGCGATTGGCCTTTTCTCTGGTATCTTTCCATGTTCTTGTTTTCCTCTTACTAGGCTCTCCTGATTCACTTGACTCCGATTGTTCTACTGATTTATCCTATTTTAAGGCTTGTGCTCTAGTGACAGCTTGTATAGGAGCCACATTGCTATTACTTGAACTTGAATCTACCACATTAATGGGTGTAATCTTGGGTGCATTGGAGGGGTTCCTTGGACAATCTCTGGGGAGATGGTCTTTGCCATAATGAGGACAAAAAGCCTGTATTGTGATAGCCTGTCCTTGACTCGGAGATGGTGGGTGGGGACAGTCACAAATGAAATGGTCACCTTGACATCTGAAACAAGATCCTCTAGGGGCTTGTGGTCTCATTTGTCTCAATTGGGGTCTAGGGTTAGGATTTGTGTACATGACATTGGAGTATTTTGGCTCCCAATTTTGCTCCATAGGTGGTGCCTCATATTGATACGAGTAAATCTCACTATGTTCAGGTGACTCTGTATAATAAGCATGTGGACTACCTTCATGGGAGTAGTCTGAACTATGAGCATGAGAGTCATTATCTGGTAGCAATGGGGTTAGTGGGACCAATGCTCTATTTGGATTTTCCTCTCCCACGGCATACTTGACTGGAATCACGTTGGCAGGAGCTGGTGGTTGGTTTCCCAAGACTGGTTGTGGCCTATATTGTGCCTGATATTGCTGTTGTGGTCTATAATATGGCTGTTGGTATTGGTTTTGATACCTACCTGGTTGGTAAGGTTGTTGATAATTCTGTCTAACAGCCTGCCTATTATAGGGACAATCTTGAGCCGTGTGGTTCGTATATTTTCTCTCAATAGTGCAATATGGAGCATTCCTTTCTCTCATGTTCTGATTGTGCAATGGGCATACATTAGCCATGTGGTCGCCTCCGCAAGTATAACACCGATTCACTGGAGTGACTCTCTGTGTTTGTTTATTTTGGACTCCCAGCTTCTTGGCAACTTGCTCAGCTATCTCCTCTATTTCCGTGGAGATTTTTGAAGCATGACTAGTAGAACTATCTGAATCCTTATAGAGTTTGGATAATCCTAACTCCTCACCCAAGTTATCTTCTATGTCAATGTATGTCCGCACGCACTCTTCTATGGATCTAGGCTTTCAAGTATACATATGATCTTAACTTTGTGCTCAGTAAGCCATCTAAGAACAAAGCCACTTGTTTGGCTGGTGTGGGTAACTCTGGAGCAGGGCATCTCTCTAGATACTGTCTGAACCTTCTACCTGCTAGTCGCACTGTTTGCTGGGGTGTCTGCTTGAAGCTGTGGATCAAAGATGATGTGTTATGCCTGATACCACTCTTGGAAAATTCTGCAATGAATTCGTCTAGCAGTTGACCTATATCGCGATAGTTGCGACTACTCAGTGGTTGAAACCAAGCTAAGGCAATGCCCTTAAGAGTCAAACCAAATGCCTCGTACTGGGTGAACAAATCCTCAACCTGTTCAACTCTTAACACTTGTTTAACTCGGCCACATGATCATAAGGATCTCCTGATCCGTCAAAATAATTCTTCATTGCCTTGATCACTTGAGTGGGTCTAAGGGTTCTTGGGTGCTCTCGGGGTCTAGGCAATGGAAAATCCTATTCATCTCTTTGTTGCCTATGTGCTTGATGTCTCTCTCTTTCAGGTCTTTCATTTTCAAATCCTGACCTATTCCTGCCCACGGTGTGTGCAGAACTTACCTCAGGTTTCTCTCTAGTTCTTCTCTCTGGGCTTCATGAGCGTGGGATGATCCTACTCCTTGGAGGCCATGGGAAACATTGGATCTTGGTGGAGGGAAAATCAATTCACTCTTCCAAGTATATGCATGTCTATCATGTTCTGTTACCAAGAAAATTTTATCTGACGTGTTATCCAGGTAGACAACTTTGCCTGGTATCTCTAGATCCTTGAACTCGTAGATGATGACTATGCCCAATTGGCTAGGTTGATCTGGCTTGAATCTCCAAAAGGCTTCCTCTGTTTCTCTATTCAAGAAGAGTTCTATGCTTTTGTTGTCTTGAGGGATCCAATCTGGTGTGATCACTCTGGTCAGAACTGACTTACCTCTAGGAGTATGGGGTCCTTGTCCTACATTTCCTTGTTCTAGGTCTCCTATCTCATTCTCATGAATGACATTTCCAAACTCATCGGTCCTATCTGGTAGGTTGGTGACCACATACATGGTTCCTTCCTTATCAATGTATGAACCCTCTTCGAACTTGACCACCGGGTGTTCAAGTCCAAAGGATTGATCTGGATTTTCGAGTTGGACCACTGATCGCCTCAGGCCATCCTCATAGATGTGAGCACCTAATCGGTTGGTCCGAATATATTCTAGTTGTGTCTTATAGGGACCTTCCGGTGTTTGTAGATGGGCAGTTCCTGAGCCACCTACTGGTTTTCCCATGCTAAAAGACATTTCTGAATCACTTGTGTCTGAACTTAGTAAAAGATGACCACTTAGTTGTTGTGCCCAAGACTTGGATGTATGGTTGACACTAGCCTCAGAAGATCTAATGCTTTGTCTATCCTTGCCTAGGTGTCTACCAGACCTCAGGTTCATAAGCTTTGTCTTCTAGTCCCAAAATTCCCCTTTGTATTGCTCAAAATCCCTAGGGGCCCCCTTGGTTTCCTAGTCCCACTGGAGGGTCAACTTCAAAATATCCTATCTGAAAATCAACGCATTATTCTTATAAAAAATAGTTGAGGCCGTGTAGGATTCGAAACGAGCTTTCCAACGAGCTATAGAGCTCAAAAAATGGACTTTGGATGAAAAAGTTATGTCAAATCAGGCTCCTGGGGGTCAAAACAGGCAAACAGGACCTTTTAGAGAAAATCGCGATGTTGTGAAATCAAGAGATTCGCGATTTTGTGAAATCAGAGAATCGCGATTTTGAGCACAAAATCGTGTTTTTGAAAATCGCGATGTTGAGCACAAAATCGTGTTTTAGAAAATCGCGATGTTGAGCACAAAATCGTGTTTTAGAAAATTGCGATGTTGAGCACAAAATCGTGTTTTAGAAAATCGCGATGTTGAGCACAAAATCGTGTTTTAGAAAATCGCGATTTTGAGCAGAGAATCGTGATTTCACAAAATCGTGTTTTTCATAAAATCGTGGTTCTCAGAATCGTGTTTTTTGACATGAAACTCGTGATTTTGTCTCAGAGAATCGAGCTTCAACAGCCAATGAATCTATGCACTTGCAAAAAATAGACCAAGGGTTTACATACACCAATGAAAGAATGGTTTGTGTATAATAGGAATGGAGTTTTGTGATGATCTCTGGAGTGGGAAAAATAAAGAATAATTTATTCCTCCCTAGAGGTGTTCAAATCTTTTGGAGTCCTTAGCTTTTTTATGCTACTCTAAGGCTTTAGGCTCCGTAATTTACACTTTTGTGCTCAATTTGGAAAAAATAATGTTTCTAGAAATTGATTTTTGAAAAGGCACTTTTTTATGAGTTTTTGAGTCTATTTAAAGATATAAATGTGATGGACTATGTTCCCCTTGATGTGTAATCAATGCCAATCAGTTATTAACCTTGTTTGCAAAAAACAATGTCTCTGGCACTCAAAGAATCAAGGATGTCGTTATTTACCTTTTAAGCCTTCTAAGAGGTTTTTGGGTCTCTTGTTGTGTATTAGGGATCCTTGAGGTCTTGATAAGGTTCTAGAATTACTATCTCTTGGTTTGATGTTGAATATATAAAGTAGGGAATCCCTAGGAACCCTAAAGTAAGGAAGTTAGAATTTGTAGTTTTAGTTTTCTCTACACTTTTGCCTTACCAATAGATGCTACACTGTTGTTCAAGTTCTTGAACCTTTCACCTAGTTGCAAAAAAAAAAAAAAAAAAAAAAACTCCGTGGATCATGAAATTATTTTTTTTGCAGAATGAGTATTTTCTCACACTTTTGCTCTGGTAGGGTTATATTATGCCACTATTACATCCTGAGTTCAATTAAAGTCCCTTTGATCACTAAGAACAAGAAATTTGAACTAACAATTTCTCGTGTTAGGGAATTTTGAATTTTCACTTATCCTTGAACTTGAATTTCTAGCGTGTGGCCCCTCTTCTATGCCTTGTACTAGATTCCACAAGCTTGAAATCACCTATGAAAATCCCCTCTTGATTGGTTTGCAAAAATACTAAGCTAGAGAATTTGTTTTTGCAAACCAATGAATAATCGAATTTTCTTGATGCCCAATCAGTTAGACGATTGCCCTAATGTTTTGTAGGCCCGAAGTCTTGGTAGAATCCCAAGAAACTTGTACTTGCAACCCTTTTTTTTTTTTGAGAGTCCAATGAATTGGAAAGACACAC
Organism: Ceratopteris richardii; assembly: GCA_020310875.1. Classification (NCBI taxonomy): domain Eukaryota; kingdom Viridiplantae; phylum Streptophyta; class Polypodiopsida; order Polypodiales; family Pteridaceae; genus Ceratopteris; species Ceratopteris richardii. Next base: position 15,178,991 of record CM035430.1, read on the forward strand.
ACACCCGACCTCATAAGGTAGAGGCACCCATCTTGGGGAACTCTAAGGCATCCAGCCCTAGGCGAGACTTGAACCCTAGCCACATGCCTAGGAGTACAAGGCACATCTGCTAAACCACGCCCACTGGATAAGTACTTGCAACTTTTGACGTCCTTAGCTAACAAAAATCAATAATTACAAAACTAGATTTCTAATTTTTTTTTTGCTCTTGAGATCTCTTCGATCATATAGCCCCAAAGCTAGGTTTATAATTAATGAAAATAGTGTTCACATTGTAGACTTGCGTGCAAAAAAAACATACTCGCATCAAGCAAGACTATCTTCACACAATAGAAATTTCAAAATCTATAGAGTAGGCAAGGATTCCAATCATGGTGCTATCTTCTAATTAGAGATTGCAAGGATGAGGAGAACATGTTTCACTTAATAAAGGCCATTGTGCTTTTGACAATGGTGGATATTTTATCCCCAAGAGATCTAAAAATTCCTACATGATGGTAAAGGTGTCTTTCGGCAAGAAATTCTTTCTCAAGTCTCTACCTTCCAACCTAATAAAATCAATAGGAGGGGGAAGCCTTGCACTATCAACTGCAATATATTATATATGTTGTATTGTATGCCTTGTTGTGCAAATAAAGGAAAAATTTATTCCATTTAGGTTAGGCATCCTCTTCATCAGGTAACCTTGTACTTGAGTTTTCTTGATGCCTACTCACTTGGACCATTGCCCTAATATTTTGTAGGGCCCAATTCTTGGTAAAATCCCAAGAAAACTTGTACTTACAACTTTCCCAAAATCAACAATATGGGATTTTTCATGTCTCTATTAAATCCCTTCCTCAAAGAAATCATTTTTTGAAACTTTGTGATATGCTTGTTTCCTTGATGCCTACCTTCTTAGAGATGCACTACTAGGTCATATGCATTCAAAGAAATCAAGAAAACCCCTGTATGCAATTTTCAATGTCTCTATGTACATGAAGCTTTTGAGAATTATAGGGACTTTGAAATGCATCACTTAAGCTCCTTTCTTCTTTTGCTGCTACTTCCTCACCTCCTATCACTCGTTGTTACTAGAGCAAATCAAACAAGTAAATGGGGGTTATCTTCGCTCCTTTGGAATTGGTGCTTGCCTTGCATGCACCTTCTTTGTGTCTCACAGAGACCTCAAAAAACGTAGTTGTAGCTTCTATCTCTTAGCCTTAAGGCTTCCAAGCCTCACACACAACTAACACAACCCCACCATAAGGGTGGAGATGAAGAGGATGAAGAGAAAAGAGTGAAGAAGAAGTGGGAAATGATGAAAAGGAAGAAGAAATTTCAGAGTTTTAAAGTAAAGCTTCAAAACATTGATGAGAACCCTATTTTCATCTGTTTAACTATCTGAATTATTATCTAAAGATGAAAATACAGTGATAATGCACCCAAATCATGAGCAAAAAGCACCATAAACATGTGCCTCCTGCAAAATCTTACCATCATGCCAAGCGTCTAACAAGAACGTCCCCAAAATGGTCCCAAAAGTTTCTACATTGTAGACTTGCATAGTATGTGGGTAAAAGAAAAAATGTCCAATTCCTCTTCTAGATCGCATACTCATTTCTTGATCAATCACTCACCAAAAGAATCCACTTACCATCAAAGTTTTAAAGCCTTGTTTTTTTGGATCTTCATGAGAATTGTGCAGCCTATGCTTTTGTAATTCATACAAATGTTCTGAAAGAGCATTGTATTTATATATATATATATATATATATATATATATATATATATATATATATATATATATATATATATATATATGTGTGTGTGTGTGTGTGTGTGCATATTTATTATTTTTTCTTCCGTATTTAAAACTAACAATGCCCATTGAGAACTGAATACTGCCTTTACATAGACAATTAGGCTTAAAGAGATGATTTATCAAGCATACAGAACCCTCTTCATGCAATAACCATGTGCTTCATACCCGATCAATTGCACTTCAATTGCACTTCCAATCATGATGTTATCTTCTAATTACAGATTGCAAGGATGTGGAGAACATGTTTCACTTAATAATGCCATTGTGCTTTTGACAATGATGGATCCTCAAGAGATCTAAAAATTCTTGATAACTCAAGAGGAGAAGTTTAAAAGTCTTATTTGCAACAAATTCTTTCTCAAGTTTCTATCTTCCAACCTAATAAAATCAATAGGAGGGGGAAGCCTTACACCATCAACTACAATATACCATATATGTTGTATTGTATGCCTTATTATGCAAATACAAAAAAAAATATATCCCATTCCTATACGTTAGGCATCCTCTTCATCAAGTAACCTTGTACTCCACTTTTTTGATGTGCGATAGCTTGTGCAATGCTCGATGATAACCAGATGTGCGAATAATGCAAGGCCTTGTAGACAAAAAAATACAAGGGAAAACATGTTGCATGGCATGGGCCAAGGTAGAGGGACTCCCCTACTTTTTTGTTGGATTTCTCCAATGAGCAATAAAGTTCCCTCCATTTGATAATCTATGAGATCCTCTACTCGTTTGTTGATAATAGGACATGCAAGATTCTCTTTTTACACTCCCTCTAACCCTTGGAGTTTCCTTTGATCTATGGTGCACTTGCATGATGCCCAATACCCAATATGCACCTAAGATTTTGGCAGCCATATCCATGGATGATCATCTGCATCAAACTTGACACTTCTACTAACAAATCTAATAGCATGTTTTTTTTTCATTCATCAAAAGAACATGAAGGGTAGTATTTTCATGAAGGATCATATAAGATGTATCCTATGCTCATGAATTTCATTGTGCCCAGACTATGAGTAGAAGAGTTCATCCATATGTGTACATATTTTCATGCTCATGGAATGATAAACCTTCATGGTTTTCTTAATGAGAAAGTTTTTATTACCCATATATCTAAGAAACTATATTTTATTGAATGCTTCTTTCAAATGTATATATCATAGTAGGAGTTGAAATACTCTCCTTGCATGAGCACACGTAGATGTGTGATATTGATACATAAAATTCATGTGCCACATTTTCTTTCAAAAATTATGAATGGACGTATGAATGTTTGGATATATGAGCTTAGTGTTAGAGATAAAGTTTTTACAATCAAAGGTAGTCTTGAAGTATGTACTCTACAACCATGGAAATGGTACTTAAGCTTATGGAAGGTAAAACCAATGTTTTCCAATCCTTAAAGGGATTTCCTAGAGATGAAATCCAAAAGAATTAGTTGAGGCTTAGACATAAATAGTAAAGAGATTCCTTAAAAGCTCTGGGATAGCTACTAAAAGCTTAAGACTGAAAGGAATTCGAAGAAAAGGATAAAACTACATCATCAAAAGTTGCTCAAATAAGAACCATGGATATCAAGTCTATAACATTCAAGGAACGTGGAGCTACCAAGAAAGGAAAAGAAAATTGGATCTTTATTGCATCAAGAAGAGGGCTTATGCTTCCAAGATATTTATTCATCATTCAAGTTGGAAATGTTGGAGTTAGACGTCTGCGAAAGTACGCGAACAGCACAAGGAAGAAGAAGAAGCTTGGAGCACAAACACACAATGTTGAATGTATTACTAGAGAATGTACAAAGATAAGTAGCCCATTAGGGCAATAAGCGTATATACAAACCGGGGGAAAAACCTCCTAAAGAGGGAAAAAAGTGCCCCGGAAGTCCTAGTGTGTTCACACACATCACTACCTAAATATATCAACAAATCCCCCCTGGGAGTGATGCGGTGAACAAGGAGCTGGCACTCATGTATAAGGAAGTGCCAAGCTATGTGGAAATCACTCCACAAAAGGAAGTAAGCCCAAAGCTTTGCGGAAAGCTTCAAACTTCTCCCTAGGCAAAGCCTTCGTGAAAAGGTATGCAATGTTCTCCTATGTGGGCACATATGCCAAGCTGATCTCCCCAGCAGAGAACCTCTCCCTAACATAGTGATAATGCACCTCAATGTGCTTAGTGCGAGCATGGAACATAGGGTTCCTCGCAACTGCCAATGCGCTCTGACTGTCAGTGAAGATGGTGGTAGCAAAAGACTGACCAATACCCAAATCATCCATAAGGCGTCTGAGCCACACACACTCTACAGTAGCTGTGAAAGTTGCCCTATACTCAGCCTCACAACTAGAAGTGACCACAGTAGGCTGCTTCTTGCTCAACCAAGATATACATGAGCTACCAAGCATGAAGCAAAAACCACTAGTGGACACACAAGTGTCATAAGCAACCAGCCCAATCAGAGTCAAAAAAAGCATGCAAATCTGGCGGTAGTGATCCCCCCTTGGGATAAAACAACCCAAGTAGCCGAGTACCACATAAGTAGCGAAAGATGTGCTTAACTGCCTGCCAATGCCTGACTCCTCGGCAATGCATAAACCTGCTCATCTGTGAGACAACAAACTGAATATCTGGCCGAGTAATGCATAAGTAAATCAAGCATCCAACAGCCTGCTGATAAAGAACAACATCAAATGCATCTCCAACATCATGAAGACTCAATCATAAACCTGTCTCCATAAGAGTGGCAATAGGCTTAGAGTCTTCAAGGCCAAAACGCTGCAATAATGTGTTAATATATTTCGTTTGACATAAAGCTATTCCACCATCAACTTGCATAAACTGAATGCCCAAATAGTGATGCAAATGCCCCAAATCTGACATCTCAAATGAGTCATGCAAATCAGCCTTGAAATCAGCAATATGCTTCTCAATAAGACCAGTGAGCAGCATGTCGTCAACATAGACAACAATGATCAGAAGCACATCATTAGCACGCTTAACATATAAGGTGCTTTCAGTTGGATTGTTCTCAAAACCATGTGCAACCAGATAGGCATGTATCTTCTCATACCAAGCATGTGGTGCTTGCTTTAAACCATATAATGCCTTCTTTAACCTGCACACCTAGTTTTCATGCCCTTTCTGCACAAAGCCACGAGGCTGAAAAACATACACTTCTTCATGCAAGTCACCATTCAAAAATGTTATTTTAATGTTCAATTGATGTACATTCCAACCATGATGGGTTGCAAGTGCACAAATGCTCCGTACGGTAGTCATACGGCATGTAGGTGCAAAGGTCTCATCAAAATCAATGCCTCTTTCCTGTGCATAACCCTTTGCAACAAGCCTAGCCTTATACCTGTCAATTGTACCATCAGGTTTATGCTTCATCTTGTATACCCACTTAGTGCCAATGGCCTTCTTGCCAGGAGGCAAGTCACATAAAGACCATGTACCATTCTTCATTATAGCATCATATTTAGATTGCATAGCAGCCATCCAATTTTTTGAATTCCGTGCTTCATCAAAAGAAACAGGCTCATTCTCATCATAGAGACTAGACGCAGCCATAGCATAGCAATCTGATGCAAAGGAGGCACTATGAGAGCCTGAACGAGTACGATATGACAAAGGTGAATCTAATTTGTTGTCACGCAAAGTCTACACCAACCATTTTGGCATAGTTTTTGCCTGCTCAATATCAACTCTCTCATCAAGAAGTGCATCATGTAAATCTGCATCAGAAATGGAATGATCTGCATCATCATATGAAACCTGCAAAGGTTGAGAAGTTGCCTCATTAGGACCAGCACTAGACTGTCCACCTGTAAAAAGAGGCATCAAAGTATCATACATGTCTTTGGAGCTAACAGATGTCTCCTTAGTACATGAAAGCAATGACTGAATAGCATCTTCCACAAATACAACATCATGGCTAACGAGAATGTGTTTAGTCTATGGATGATACAGACGATATCCTTTACTTTCAGAACTATACCCAACAAAAATCCATTTTACTACCTTATCATCCAATTTTTGCGATGTCGTTCAGGCACTACTGCATATGCCAAACAACCAAAAACGCGTAGATGAGCAACAGATGGCTTGCGGTCATGCCAACCCTCATATGGAGTGATAGACTATAGCACTTTAGTGGGACACCTGTTCAGTACATATGATGTACACATCACAGCATCAAGCTAGAAACTATGTGGTAAAGCTTGACTTTTGACCATGCACCTCCCCTTCTCCATGAGTGACATGTTCTTTCGTTCAGCAACTCCATTTTGTTGAGGTGTATAAGGCACTGTACACTGGTGTTTTATCCCAGGTTCAGCCAGAAATGCATTAAAATCAGAAGACATATATTCCCCCCCTCGATCAGAACAGAGGGTGCTCATTTTACATGGTGATAGATTTTCAGCCAAAACCAAAAACTGTTTAAAGCACATGAACACTTCGGACTTTGCTTTGAGTGGATATATGTAAGGAATTGAACTCACAACCTCTTGGTTAGGAATGTGATGGGCTAACCACTTGCCCCAAAAGCCATGGTTGAGGATTACTTCCTAATCCTCTCTCTTAGGGTGTGGTTCAACCATCTCCTACCAGGATTATGTTACAATATACCTATGCATGCCTGAAAAAATCATCAATGAAAGTCACGAAGTAAAGGTAATTTTCAAAAGAGGGTGTCTGCATAGGACCACAGACATCACTATGTACAAGGTGCAATTTCTGTGTAGCCCGAACTGAACCATCTTTTGGAAAGGAGGAATGCTGCATTTTGCCCAAAATACAGCCTTCACAAACATGTTTTCCAGGTGCCTCAAGTTTGGGCAAAGAGGACACCATTTCAGATTTCTGCAGGCGTAGCAAACTAGCAAAATTTAGATGACCAAAGCGTGCATGCCAAAGCTTTTCATCTGACATAGCCTGAGAATCATTTACCGCACATGCCAAATCATTTTCAGATCTGTCATAGTCTATGAGCTTATACAACCCACAACATAAAATGTCAGAACCAATAATAACATCGCCATTTGACAGATCATGAACTGTACATCTGTCATCAACAAATTTCACAACTAAGCCAATCTTGGCTAATGCAGAAACTGATAACAGATTCTTCTTGATCCCTGGCACAAATAAAGCATCTGACAAAGTGAAAGAACTACCATCAGCAGTAGTCAAAATGATCTTACCAACTCCCATAACAGGATAAGAGGAGTTGTTGGTGCATGTAACAGTATTCCCTGTAGGGGCAGGCTCAAGTGAAGAGAAGAAACTGCGCTGCGAGGTAATATGTTTCGTTGCCCCACTATCAAAATACCAAACATCTGAGTCTACTGCAGACATGCACTGATCATGAGAAGATGGGTCAAAACAGCAGACAATAGTAAACGCCCATTCTTCTTCTTGTACAAGATTTGGAGACTCTGCTTTTGGTGTAGAGGCCTCTGCAACAACCATTCTAGCCTCTTTCTTCTTTGCCTCTTTAGTAGCCAGTTTTCGACAGTTCTTTATTATATGATCATTCCCTTTACAGTACTTACAAAACAATTTCTGCTTTTTTGATTTCTTCTCATCTTTATCTTCCTTCTTTGAATATGCAGAATTAGTAGATTTCTGCTTACTAGTTGAAGAGCTCCATTTTCCTTTGCCCTTCTGACTAGCCAGGAAAGCTTGATCTGCAACTCGCATAATGGACCTGTTTTTCCTGGACTGATCTTCTTGCAACAGAACAGAGACTAACTCCTCAAATGATAAGGCATTTGGATTGTCTTTCATCATCAATCGAAGAGTAGAAGCAAAACTTTGATATGAATCAGGAAGACCATTCAGAACGGTTTGCATAAGTGAGCTATCTGGTATAACCTCATCAGCATAAATTAATTGTTCCTTCAAGTCTTTGATCTTTGTTAGGAAATTGTCCATAGAATCACCTTCATTCATGTGCTCACTCTCCAACTGTTTTCGGAGGTAAGCAACACGATGTCGGAAAGTTTTCAACTTTCCAGTTGATGACTAGATAAAATAAAATTAACTTAATTGGTGAATTCTAACCTTTTATATCACTGTTGATTAGTTGTTCTGGATTGAATTAACTACTTTTGAAGTGTTTGCAGGTACAAGAAATGATAAAGAATACATGTTCATATTAGGGTTTACCCTAATTACTCATTTAATGAGTTGTTTTATTCATACATTCAAGAATCATGGGTATTTAACCCTAGGATTTCATAAGTTGATATGATTTTATGTCAGTTGAGTTAATCCAAAGGGTCTCAAAAGATTCTAATGGGTTAATGCTAGGGTTTATTTAAGTGTTAATGGATTAATGATAGGGTTCAGAAGAGTTTTAAAGGGTTTTCATGGGTTTCTGAAGGGTTTTAGTAGGTTTTCTAGGGTTTTAGTATGTTTCAAGGGCTAGAATAGTTGTTATTCAAATACATTAATCTATACATTAAATATTTATGTATTACAAATTAAACTATGCTATTAATAATTACTTTAATCATATGTGTGCATTTAAATACTAAGGTTCTAATTAATTAAATTCTTATCCTAAGCTTAACTTACCTAATTTATTTAATTAAGAAATTTAGGGTAATTGAATTAAAATTATAAGTCAAGTGGATAAATATCTAGTGGTCTATGTGGATGCTAGAAAAAAGAATGGTATATGAGTAATGTGGAATTAAAGTGAATTAAGGAGTGGTCTGAAAGGATGATGCATTTAAAGTGATTAAAGTTGGTTGACAAAAAGGAATGGAGAGAATTAGTGTAGATGAAAAGAGAGGTGAAAGTAAGTTGTGTGAATAAAGCTAATTTAAAGTGTGGTGAATGTTAATGGGAAAAAGTGTGGATGAGGAAATAAAGTAAAATCAAAGGTGTGGTATACAAATGTGTTGTGTATGTATTTATATGTGTGATGAGCTCCAGTTTTTCCTAATCTTTCTTGCAGACATTCAAAGCAAAAGAATCGAAGAGCATCGTGGCAAAAGTGAAGATTTCATCAATTAAATTATCCGACAATCTGAATTAAATCCATAGAAATTATCCTTGATTAAGCTTTGTATAGGATTCACTAGTTGTTAGCAATCTTATAGAGAAATTATATCATTGTTTTATAGCATTGTAATCATCCATTAATGTCATTAGCATTAATTCAATTCTAATTTGCATTATCATTCTTGTCAATGTTATCTGAAATCGTTAATTTCAATTTCTCATGATTATTGTTTGAATAGATTTATAGCCTTATTTTCATTCGCATCTAATGATCCTCAAGATAACATAGATTTATTTCCACCACCCTTAATTAGGCGTACACAACCTAATCATTTAGAAATCCAAGAAGACGAAATTATAAAAGAAAAAAATAACTGAGGAAACTTTGATAGTACCTATACCTCAAGAAGCTATTGATAGATATAGAGCAGTCCAGCCTTACGGTTCTTAAACGTTTAAAGTGTTTCAATTATCTACTCCATATTTCCTAGATTTAAGAGTAATTTAGAATTTCTGATACCTTAGACGAAAGAAAAATATACCTAAAACACCTACGATTGTCTCATACACCCTGCATGTGCCGAGGGATTTAGTGGCTGACTGATCCACCAGCCTTATGTCCGCAACTTCCCGACAATTTGGTGAACCCAACGTGAAGGTTCGGCACGACACCGTAGGTATAAAGGTATATTTACTTTCTGTTTTGCATATGCATATATAGGCAATTTGGCGATTGAAGAAGAAGATCGACATCCTTTGTAGCTGCAGCTGATTGTTCCTCGTCACGTCACCTTTATCCATCAACTTTCATAAAAGTGACGATTGCACATGCATGAAAAGATTTTGCACTGAGCACATTCACAACGAAACCTCTTCATCAAGCTGGTTGATCATGTATATTTTTTTTTATTATTCTGTTGCATAATAGTAGGAAAAGTTTCTTTATTTCTAGTTGCAAAGAAGTAAGAAAATTTTCTTTATTGCACAATAGTAGGAAAGTTTTCTTTATTTCTATTTCTAAAGCAATAGGAAATTTTTCTTTATTGCATAGTAGTAGAAAAGTTTCTTTATTGCAAAATAGTAGGAAAGCTTGCTTTATTTCTTTGTTTGCAAAGCAATAGGAAATTCGTTAGTTTCTTCTAGGGCAAAATAGTAGGAAAGGTTTTCTTTATTTTTATTTCTAAAGTAGTAGGAAAGGATTCTTTATTTCTATTTACAACATTGTAGAAAAAGTTTCTTTATTGCCAAAGCATAGGGAAATTTTCTTTTTGTTTGCAAAATAGTAGGAAAATTTTCTTTATTTTTGTTGGCAAAGGAGTTGGAATATTTTCTCTATTTTTGTTTCTTTTACCACGGAGTCGTATCAGGATCAAGACATAGACGGATTATTACGAGAATTATATACGTATATTTCATATTTATCTATAAAGTTAGACTTATCCACTATGGCTGACCACTTTGAAGAGCAGCGAATTTGGAAGATCATAGATGCAATTAAAACAGATAGGGGGGAATTTACTGGAATAAATGTAACAGCTTATCTTAAATATTATGAACAATTGACAGAACAATATGGATTACCAGAAGACAATAAAAAAGATACATTTATACGAATTGCTCATAGGTTCACTAGAGAGAGAATCCAATTGCGAGTAGTCCAACCAAACATGACTTGGGTGGATTTCAAGACTCGGCTTCTTACTGAATTTTCGCATGAAGATTACAGTAAGAATAATAGAGCCACATTCATGCGATGGGTAGGAACTACGAAGTTAGACCAACACATAACTCAGGGATTAACTGAGTTTGATATCAAATTTAACCAAATGCCTCAAGCAGACAGAACAGCTCTTGAACCAGATAAATTAAGAAATTTTCTAAACATGCTAGATCCATCTCTTAGACGAGAGCTAGAACCAATGCTTGAGGACGGAGCGACTGCGAGTGGGCTTACTGGAAATTGGGATAACGTAAGAGCAGCTGTCCATAGGTTAGCCCAAAGGCAGGAGCGAAATCAGATGCAAACTCCACGAATATATGAAAGAGATGTGCCAGGAAAGATAGATAATGACCCCACTTCTCATAACCCTAGAAAAGATGACTCAGACCTTACAATGTTAAAAACATCAATAGAATCACTTGTCAAACATGTGGAGACTTTGACGACTGAAATAGCTACTATAAAGAGTATGCAAGAGCTTAAATTGAGAGATCAGGAGAAACCAAAAGAATTAGAACAAAATCCTAGGAATCAGATGCCAGCTAGAAGACCATTTAACCAAGCACGTAGATGTCTCTGGTGTGATGATTTGGAGCATCCACACTGGACATGCAACTTATTCAAAGAGGCCAAGGATAAGAATTGGGTCACAGAAGCCTGTGACTATGTAACAAAAAGGCCCTTGGCATCAAACTATGGCAAAGGGGGAATGAAAACCTTCTTTGAAGCCTCCACAAGCCAAAATACATATGCTTGTAGGCTGGATAGTGAAGACTCTAATTGTGATTTCTGGGAACAGGTTTATGATACTGCTAGTAGAGGCAAGTTATCTGTTGAGAACTTATATGCTACGAGCTCAGATATTAGATCAAAGACATGTTGGAATGAGCCAGTCGATATGTTCTCAGTTTATGCCCATGAAATTAATATAGATGAGAAGAGGAAACGGGATGAAGAGGGACAGTCTAAACGAACAACTAGGGCTAGAAAAGAGGGTGAAACGACTGATACAATTAAAGAACCGCCTATGATGGAGCCTAGTCAGGAACCAAAACAACAGGAACAAGAAAAGAAACCTCAAAATAAGGGTAAAGGAAAGAAAGTAGGAGAAAATTTAGAAAAGAAAACTACAAGTGAAGATAAAAGTGAAGATAAACCTAATGAATCGCAACCCATACGAGAAGAAGGAAGTAAGGAAGAAAAACCGAAAAAGAAACCTCCGACTTTCCGATTGATCTCGCAAATCGAGAAGCAAATAGATATTCGGAAAGTTATGGATGAAAAAATTATGAAGGCAGAAGTAGCCATGACATTAGAAGAATGGTTAGCATTTTCAAGAACAGATGTGAAGGAAGATTTCATGAGTATCATTAAAAGACGAAGAGAACCTATAGAGTATAGAACGGAAGATATTGAAATGGAGGAAAGAAAAGATCAGGATGAACCGAAAGTGAGTGTTGTACAAATAAATGAATCTGAGTATAGAGAATCTTCTGATCGTAGAAATTATTTGGGACCTATTATTGGACATTTGGAAAAAGGAAATGATGACCCAAATAGCCATTACACTCAGAAACATTGGGCTAGGGGTACTACTGAAACTATGGTTAAGATAGGTAATAATAATAAATCGCAAGTAGCATTAATCGATTCAGGATCAGAAATCAATGTAGTCTCAAGGGAGATTTATAATGAGGGAAAATGGCCTATTGATCGTGACCATGGGTGGAAAATGAAGGCAGCCAACAATGCTTCTGGCTATTTACTAGGAGCTTGTGCTAATGTTCCTATTACTATTGGAGATGTTAAAGAGGAACATAATTTCTTCGTTCATGATGACTGCTCGTACCCAATTATTTTGGGGCAGCCATTCATTTGTGAACAAAGAATGGAGACAAAAGTTCTGGATGATGGAAGTGCTTTTGCAAGAATTCGTTCTCGTGATGGCCTTAAATCTGTCCAATTCATGACGCTTTGTATAAACCATCCTCGTAATCGTAGATCTTTAAGAAAAACTCCTTTAAGACACATTGAACAGGATTTTGAGTAAATGCCACTGTTGAGCGAGATGACAGTGGATTTTGGTTCGAAATCTCGCAAAATCTTGTACAGAACTTAGATAAAATGACTGTTTATTTTCCATCAACTACGTTAAATATTTTTCATTTTAAACAAATTCCAAGAAAACTTATAAAAAAATATGAAAAACATTTGAAAAAAAAAGGAGATTTATTAATGGATGAAAGTATTGAATATATTATTGAAACTACACATTGCTTCTCAACATTAGAAGAATTAGAACTTTGTTATCAGAGTAAGTCTAATTCCCATATTCTTATCTCTTCACTTGATGTGTATGCAATAATTCAGGAATATGCCTCTAGTATTAATCATGAGTATGATGCCTTAGTGGAGACCAAATATAAAACTGTTAGTAAGAAGGTTAAACCCGTAGCTCAACCACTACCAAAATTTAGTAATGATATTATAAAGAATGTAAGTCATGAGCCAATCCTCAGAAATCCGACAAATATTGGCCATGTATTTACTAAAGAATCCTTAAATCAAATTAAATTAGATGCTAGTGGTTTCCTTCTTCCAGCAGAAAAAGAGTATTTTTTGAAGATTATTGAACAACATGGAAGAGCATTTTCTCTTGAACCTTCAGAGATAGGATGTGCAGATCCTCGGATAGTTGCATCGATGATAATTTTCACTATTCCCCATATTCCTTGGAATTTGCGTCCTATTCCTATACCTAAAGCTCATCTTCCAGAGCTGATTAGATTACTTAAAGAAAAAATTCATATGCATATTTTAGAATCCTCTTCAGCTCCCTATTCAAACCGTTGGTTTACTGTGCCCAAGAAGAGTGGAAAACTTCGGTTTATCCAAGATCTTCAACCAGTTAATAAAGTGACTATTAGAAATGTGGGTACAGGTCCAATTGTGGATGAATTTGCGGAAGCATTTTCAGGCAATTCTATATATTCAATGGGTGATCTCTACTCTGGGTATGATCAATTTCAATTGGCATTAGAGAGTAGAGACATTACTACCATGAAAACACCTTTGGGATTAGTTAGGACGTGTACATTACCTCAAGGTGCGACCAATTCAGTAGCACACATGATGAGTGCAATGAATTTGGTTTTGCACGATTTTATTCCTCACATTACTATGCCCTTTATCGATGACATTCCCATTAAAGGTTGCTTGGAAGAAGAGAAAGATAGCACTCTGGATGAAGATGGTTGTCGTAGATTTGTAAAGGCTCATATCCTTGATTGCAAAAAGATCTTTCAGCGATTTATTCAAGTTGGCTTAACATTATCAATAGAAAAATCTACTTTTGATGTTAATGAGGTCCTAATTGTAGGTCATCTTTGTGGCTATTATGGACGGAAGCCATACCCTCAGAAAATTGATGCCATTAGTAAGATTTCGGAGATATGTCAAAATGTGAGTGAAGTTCGTCGATTTTTAGGAGCTTGTATCTTCTATGTTATATGGATACCACATTTTGCACATATAGCTGACTGTCTTTATGATTTATTAAGAAAGAAAAGAAAATTTTTATGGACAGAAAAACATACTCAAGCAATGCGTAGATTAAAGAAGTTGTTACAAGAAGCTCCAATCCTTAAACGAGTAGATTATACGAATAATAAGCCTATTATTTTGACTGTTGATACTAGTCCTATTGGAATTGGCTGGGTCATAAGTCAAGATGATGAAGAGGGTAGAAGATATGCTGATAGATTTGGAGCTAAGATTTTACATAATACTCAAAGAAATTATCCTCAAATTAAAAGGGAACTTTGGGGTTTAGTCACAGCTCTAAAGTCTGATAAAGAATACTTCATAGGAGCAAATGTGATTGTGGAGACAGATTGTTTACCGCTAATTGGAATGATCACAAACTGTTCTTCACCAGATATTGCAATGCTTCGTTGGATTTCTTATATTAAATTTATAAATCCAGTTTTAATCCATATTTCAGGAAAGTCTAACTCTGTTGCTGATATGCTCTCAAGAGCTAGGTATGATGAGAATGATGAAGCCAAAGTAGATACTAATACGATAAATTATGATTCCCAAGTTTATGTATATGAAAAATTTAATTCAGAGGAATACGAAAGAGAGTGGCTGAGCTCTGCACATATGAAGAGAGAGACTTTTGAGGTCCTTGGCAGACCTGGCGGCTGTTCTGGCGTGCAGCGCTCAGAGACTGAGAGAGCGACTTCTGGCATCCTTGGCAGACCCGGCGGCTACTCAGTCGCTGACAGCTTTAGAAGAGAGGAATTCTCTGTCGACTCCTAATTGGTTGTGCGCGGCACTTATAAGTTTAGATGATGATAGTTAGAGAGAGGGTGATTCTGCCGGCTGCTGCACTTCTATGTGCGCGTCAGCATATCGCCAAGAGAGAGAAAGAGAGAGAGAGAGAGAGAGAGAGAGAGAGAGAGAGAGAGAGAGAGAGAGAGAGAGAGAGAGAGAGAGAGAGAGAGAGAGAGAGAACGGCAGAAGAAAAGAGAGAGAGAGAGAGAGAGAGAGAAAGACAGAGATAGAATGAGAGAGAGAAAGAGAGACAGGGAGACTGATTAGATTGTTTAATTATATTGCTTGATTAATGCATAATTAAAAATTAATTATATATTATGTGTTTTGTTTATATTTAGTGTTTTGTTTGTATTTTATTTAGATTATTATTAAGTGATTAGTTTATGCATGAAAATATATACATCTATGCATGAGTGCATACATATAAATATTGAAGTATGTTAGAAGTTAGTGTATAGCAATGAGTGTTAATAAATGTTCATGAAATGAATTATGCATGATGTTGGCATATATGTATGCCATATGTGTGTATTCATAAGAGGAACTACTAATATGCATATTTATATAATGATAAATGAATGTGTTTGTATGTATGTTATCTTATAAGTTCATATATAGAGTGCATATGAACAAATTAGCATGTGTATGAGCATATGTTAGCATCTTTATATATGTGAATGAAAGTATCAATTAGAGAATGTATGATTAGGAATGTATCATGTGTGTATGCAATAAGCATATGTATGTGCATTAAGTTTAAATACATAAATCATGATAGAATTGATGCATAGTGTGGATATGCAAAGATGCATGTGTGTATGTTGACATGTGATTGAGTGTTAGCATGCATGTATAGTTGCATAAAATTAGGTGTTAGCATTTGCATTTGAACATGTGCATGAATGTATGTTAGCATGCATGAACATATGTATGTTTTAATGTATGTAAAGTATATGTTTAATATTTCTCATTAATTTCTTGTTAGATTACTAATATTGCTAATGTTTCTTGCAGACATTCAAAGCAAAAGAATCGAAGAGCATCGTGCAAAAGTGAAGATTTCATCAATTAAATTATCCGACAATCTGAATTAAATCCATAGAAATTATCCTTGATTAAGCTTTGTATAGGATTCACTAGTTGTTAGCAATCTTATAGAGAAATTATATCATTGTTTTATAGCATTGTAATCATCCATTAATGTCATTAGCATTAATTCAATTCTAATTTGCATTATCATTCTTGTCAATGTTATCTGAAATCGTTAATTTCAATTTCTCATGATTATTGTTTGAATAGATTTATAGCCTTATTTTCATTCGCATCTAATGATCCTCAAGATAACATAGATTTATTTCCACCACCCTTAATTAGGCGTACACAACCTAATCATTTAGAAATCCAAGAAGACGAAATTATAAAAGAAAAAAATAACTGAGGAAACTTTGATAGTACCTATACCTCAAGAAGCTATTGATAGATATAGAGCAGTCCAGCCTTACGGTTCTTAAACGTTTAAAGTGTTTCAATTATCTACTCCATATTTCCTAGATTTAAGAGTAATTTAGAATTTCTGATACCTTAGACGAAAGAAAAATATACCTAAAACACCTACGATTGTCTCATACACCCTGCGTGTGCCGAGGGATTTAGTGGCTGACTGATCCACCAGCCTTATGTCCGCAACTTCCCGACAATTTGGTGAACCGGACGTGAATCGAACACGCAACCTTCTGATAGGGGCGAATTAGACGCACAAGAGGCTAAGGAATTCTTTGCTAGGCATGGAATTCGTTTAGCTCTTACGACTGCATATAACCCTGAGGCTAACGGAAAAATTGAAAGAGGGCATTCCCCTATCATAAAAGCGATTTCTAAAGCTTGCAAAGGAGAACTGAAGAATTGGCCGAAATTTTTGCCATTCGCTTTGTGGGCTGATAGAATGACCTGTACTAGAACGACGGGGTTTATGCCGACAGAGCTAATGTACTGCCAAAAGCCAATTTTTCCAGTAAATACCCAAATTCTTACTTGGACTACGCTTCCTTGGAAAGATAATTTATCTACTGAAGACTTATTAGCTTTAAGGATTCAGCAGCTTGAGCAAGGGAATGAAAGACTAGATGAAGCTATAGCTAAATTAAAAACTTCTCGACTTAAAAATAAAAAGTATTTTGATAAATCACATAGGTTAAGACCAAAGCCAATTCAAATTAATGATTGGGTATTGATATATGATAGCACATTCGATACACAGTATGATGCTCGTAAAAAATTAAAAAAGCGATGGTTTGGACCTTATGTGGTGGTCAAAATCTATGAAAATGGAACGTATGCCTTAAGAAAGTTAGATGGAACTCCGCTTAAAAATTTAATTGCAAGTAAAAGAGTTAAAATATTTAAACAAAGAAATGAAGAATATTATGATTTATTATATGATGAAGAAAATGATGAATGAATGTTTTAATAAAAATAATGTTTAAATTTTTTGTTAAATATGTTTTTTCTTTTCTATGTATGAAAATAAAAATTTTATTCAAACTAATTTTCTTGTGAGTTTATATGTTGTTGCTTGATCGCAGGAGTTGAAGATGTTTTTTGAACCAATTAATTAAAGACTGATTTATGATAAAGATGAAGCGCAGGAGATTGAAGATTGTACATGCAGTTTAAAATTTAAGCAATCAAAGCGATATTTGGATGAAAGGCAATGCTAAAGATGGAATCAATATAGATCAGGTGAAACAATTCTAACCCTGATTAATGTTTTAAGTTTTGTTTTTCCCTGCATTATCATAATTATAAATGTACATTCTTCAGATAGGTTACGAAACCTCTTAAAATTATGAAAAGTAGAATTTACACTGAAGTAGGGATGTGCTTGAATAGAAGATAGGAATTAGAGACCTATGGCTGTCATATGAATAGTTGAAGGAACCCTTAACTTGCAACTCCTAGTAGAAGTAGACTTGTCTTATATAGGTAAGCTTCCTTTAATATGACCCATTTAGCTAAAGAGATCCTAGTTCCTGCTTTAGCTTACCTCTAGATCCTTTGCTCTGATTAGGGGTTAAGCCTTTCCCCTTCATCAAAAAAGTTGCGAAGAAAAATTGAAAGCAGTACATTAATGGTTGCTGTATATGAAAAAAAAAGGAACAATGACAAAAAGGAAAAATTATGATAAAAAAAATGAGATAAAAGAAAAATCAAATAAATCAGCCCCAATCATGTACTACTTGTAATTGTCTCAAGAATGGTCTTCCTAGAATCATCTCATAGGCTTGATTTTTGCTAAAATCACATATAGCAAAAGTATGTCCAAATTGAACACCACATGTAGTGAGAGTTATCCCTTCCAATAGCCCTAAGGGTCTTTCAATGTGACCATCAGCCATTTGTAACTTCATTCTCATGGGCTTGAGTGCTGGCTTGCCCCATCACTTCCATAGGGAAGTGGTGGCAATTGCAACTCCTGCACCTGAGTCCAAAATTTCCTTGGTTGTGTAACCTTGATGAGTGATAGGGAGATAGGTGTTTCCAGTAGAGGGCAATCACGAATGAGGTGATCTCCCTGACATCGGAAGCATGACCTTCTAGGAAATGGAGGTCTCATCTGCCTAGGTTGAGGTCTAGAGTTGGGGTTTGCATACATGACATTCGCATATTCTGTCTCGCAACTAGAGTCACTAGGTTATTCATAACAGTATGACTCACTATGCTCTTGTGACTGAATGTAGTAAGCCTGTGGGCTATCAATATGGGTAGAGTCAAAACTATGATCACTCGGGTCACTTTCTGAAAGCACTAGTGTCACTGGCACTAAAGCTCTATTTGGATTTTCTTCTGCATCTGCATACTTCATTGGGATCACATTGGTTGGAGGAGGGGGTTGCTGCACTAGGACTGGTTGAGGTCTTTGCTGCCCTTGATAGGGAGGTTGATAGGGTTGCTGGGGCCTACCATACTGTTGTTGTGGGTACTGATTATGGTATTTTCCTTGTTGTGGATATGACTACGGATAATTTTGTCTAACAGCTTGTTTGTTATATGGGTAGTCTTGTGTAGTGTGATTGGTGTATCTTCTTTCTATGGTGCAGTATTGGCTATTAGGGTTCACTTGGGGTTGAGCCATGATAGGGCACACATTAGCCATATGGTCCCCTCCACAAGTGTAGCATCGTTTTCCTGGGGCAAATCTAGGAATCTGCTTGCTAGAGACACCTAATTTCTGAGCTACCTTTTCTGTGAGGTCCTCAATTGATGTGGATTGTGAGGAAGTGAGGCTAGTAGAACTATCTGAATCTTTATAGATCTTTGAGAGCTCTAATTCCTCCCCTAGATTATCCTCAATGTCTATGCACATGCGTACACATTCTTCTATGGATCTAGGGTCCTTCAAGTACACATATGATCTCAGTTTGGTACTTAACAATCTGTCCAGAAATAAGGCCACTTGTTTGGCTGGAGTGGGTAACTTTGGAGCAGGGCATCTCTCTAGGTATTGCCTAAACCTTCTTCCTGCGAGCCTCACTGTCTCTTGAGGTGTTTGCTTGAAGTTGTATATCAGGGAGGACGTGTTATGCCTAATGCCACTTTTGGAAAACTCAGTGATGAATGCTTCAAGAAGTTGGTCTATACTTTTGTACTGATCTTGGTGAAGTGGTTGAAACCAAGTCAATGTAGTGTTCTTGAGTGTTAGGCCAAAAGCATTGTATTGAGTGAACAAGTCTTCCACTTGTTCCGCTCTCAAAACTTGCCTAAACTCTGCTACATGGTCATATGGGTCTCCTGTGCCATCGAAGCAATTCTTCATGGACTTAACCAATTGTGTGGGTCTTAGTGTTCTAGCGTGTTCTCTAGGCCTTCGCAGAGGGAATTCGTATGTATGTCTTGGATTCCTTGGATCCCTATGTCTCTCCCTGTCCATCCTATCAGCCTCTGTCCTCGTTCTCTCTCTTCCAAGTGGATTAGCAAAGCTCACCTCGGGTCTATCTCTACTCTTCTCTCTTTGTGTTCCATGAGCCTGAGATGTTCCAACTCCTTGGTGACCATAAGACACAGTGGATCGAGGTTGGGGAAAAATAAATTCACCCTTCCAAGTGTATGCAGGTCTTTCATGCTCTGAGACCACAAAGATCCTCTCCGAAGCATCATCTAAGTAGGTCACTTTGCATGGGCTATCAGGATCTTTGAATTCATAGATGGTAAGGGCTCCCACTTCATTAGGCTTCTCAGGCTTATACCTCCAAAAAGCCTCATCCGTCTCTCGATTCAAGAGCAAATCTATGCTCCTATTATCTTGGGGAACCCACTCTAGAGTGATTATTCTAGGTAGAACCGACTTGCCTCGAGGGGTTTTTGGCCCCTTTCCTAAGTTCCCTTGCTCTAGGTCAACTATTTCGACCTCTGAGATTATGTTGCCAAATTCATCTGTTCTTTCTATTTGGCTAGTGACCACATACATTGTTCCTTCATTATCAATGTAGGAACCGTTTTCGAACTTGACTACAGGGTGTTCTAGTCCCATGGGCTGATTCGGGTTTTTAATTAGGACCACAGATCTTCTCAGACCATCTTCATAGATGCATGCACCTAAGCGGTTGGTCTGGATATATTCCAATTGAGTCTTGTAAGGACCCTCGGGTTTTTCTAGGTATGCCACTCTTGAGCTACCTACAGGTATTTCCATGTTATAAGACATCTCAGAGTCACTAGTTTCTGAGTCTAGAGCGTAGGGGCAATCGCTCAATTGTTGGGCCCAAGACCTGGCTGTATGGTTGACACTAGCCTCGGATGATCTAATACTTTGACGGTCTCTCCCTAAGTGTCTTCCCGATCTAAGGTTCATATGCCCTTTGTATGTTGCTGATTCTTTGATACCGATCACTTGTTCCTTTTAAGTTCCTTTGTATGTGTTTTCTTGTCTTTGATTAAGTGTCGTCAGGAGCACTTAAGTGTGTCACACTTGATGTTCTTCGTCCCATTAGCTTAAGTTCTTTTCCTTTAGGTTGTCCCTTGACTGCACTTTAGCCTATCCTTGGACTTGGGAAGTTAGAGGCTCTTAGAACTTGAGTATCCCTAACGTACCCCTAGTCAGTAAGGACAACTACTCACATTTAGCCTAAGCTAAGAATGGACAGAGGGGGTTAAGAGATGTGCCAACCTCAAGTCGCTTCTCCTTGCTATGCTTGTCTGCCCAGTGGCACTTGCTTTGCTTTCTCCAAAAGCTCTCGATGATCCTGTAAAAATCCCAAGTTTAGCTCCACTTTTCACCTTCAATTGACATACAATTTATTTCAGACCCTTTTTTTTATTGACCTTTTTTTCCCCTTTTCTATTGCCCAAAAAATTTCCTCTAGAGCTCCCTTGGTGTACCTACCCCTCAGAGTTCAGGGTTTAGGGGGTTAAAACAAACAATCAGGACCTCTCCGGAGTTTAGAGCAATTTTCTAAGGCCCTTGTAATGGTATAGGTGATTGAATATGCAAATATGCCCAATTTTTAGCCCAAATTTTCAAAAAATTACCCCTCTATTTTTTTGCCGAAAATGTATGTCTATCACAATAGACGATGTCTATCACGATAGAATCTAGTTGTCACGTGGGGCTGCCTGTCGCGATAGATGGGTGTCTATCGCAATAGACGTTGTCTGTAGTCTATTGTGGGGTCCTGTCTGTCGCGATAGACGGGTGTCTATCGTGATAGACGTTGTCTGTCGTCTGTCATGGCCTATCTGTCGCGATAGACGGTATCTATCACAATAGACGGGGTCTATCATCTGTCGTGGGCTCTGTCTGTCACGATAGACGGTGTTTCTCACGATAGACGAGGTCTGTGGTCCATCATGGTTTGGTTTGTCACGATAGACGGTGTCTGTCGCGATAGATGGTGTCTATCACGATAGACAGGGTCTATCGTGGGGTCCTATCTATCGAGATAGACGGGTGTCTGTTGCGATAGATAGGGTCTATCATCTGTCATGGGCTCTGTCTGTCACGATAGACGGTGTCTGTCATGATAGACGAGGTATGTCGTCCATCATGGTTTGTTCTGTCGCGATAGACGGTGTCTGTCGCGATAAACAGGGTCTATCGTGGGGTCTTGTCTGTCGCGATAGACGGGTGTCTGTCGCGATAGAGGGGGTCTATCATCTGTCGTGGGCTCTGTCTCTCGAGATAGACGGTGTCTGTCACGATAGACGGGCTCTATCATGGGATGCAGTCTGTCGCGATAGACTGAAAAAACGCAAATTTGGAGTCCTCTCATGGTGTAGGTTATCGTGCCAAACATGCACTCAAAAAATATCAAATTTTTCTGTCTGTTGCGATAGATAGAGGTCGTCGTCACGGGACCTGTGCAGAGTCTGTCATACCTGCACAAGCTATTGGAGATGGTGGTACAGCTAGAACCTACAGTAAAAGCTCAAAAAACGCACAAAAACAGATAGCATGCAAGCTCTCTCTCGCTCTCTCTCACAAATGAAATGAGGGAAATGAGGTGGGGAGTGGAATATGACCAAAAATTGAAATTTTTGTGAAGATGGAGATGGAGGTGGGAGATTGTGGGGATGATGTTGGTGATGATGGTGATGCAAAAACAAGAAAAAATGAAGAAAAATAGGGAAAGAAAGGATATTACCTATGACTCCAATGTCTCAACTCTACGTCTTACCATCATACGCTCATCCTCAAAGCTCTCTCCCTGGCAACGGCGCCAAATTTGGTGTAACTCTAGCACAATGGTGAGTACCAACGTGAGGAGATCCACCTCATAATTGTCAATCCGTGGAGACGTGAGGACTAGTATGAAGACTATGAGCAAGTGATGGCACAAGTGTGTGAGTGAGAAGCACACAAACATGCACACACATACACACACACGCGCACACAAGGCAAGAAGGAGAGGAACAATGGAGGTCTTTGCATTAGTCAAAAAGTCTCTTACATAAGCTCAATTCACTAACAATCTAACCCCAAAAAATGAGTTCTCTAGCTCTTGTTATAGTTTTTTGACTAGCTTTGGCCTTGTCCAGACCTAGTGTCCGGCCTAGTTAAAAATTAGGTTCTAGAGCCTATTTGAGGGCTCAAACGGAGTCTAAAAATTATGGAAATTGGTATGTAGCTAATTCTAATACTCCTCAAGCTCGAGGGATCCTTGGCTTGAACAAAATGGAGTCTATTATACCAAAAACGGGATTTACAATGTGTGTGTAGTGATGAAAATCACTTGAATTGGAAATTGTTTATGAAAAAAATGATTGGGCCTTGTTGCCATATTTTGCATGATTGTTCCTTTGTGCCTGTATGCTCTTCTTATGACTTGTATGCCAATAATTATATAGCCTAATATTTAGTTTGTTGTCTCTCATATGATAAAGTGTATGCATAGGTCAACCATCAAATGGTGGTAGAATAGAAAGTATATAATTTACTACATTGATTGGTGCCTGATATATTATGTTGTTTTATTCCAAGGGAGGATCAATTATTAATAGGCTTTCATGCTTATTCTAACTTTGATTGGTCTAGATTTTATGAAACTTGTGTCAAAAACCTATTTTTTTCTTCATGCTTTCTAGCTCATGCAAATCCTAGTTGCACAAGAAGTAATCCTTTGGCACCTGTTCTTTTGAGATTAACTATTGGGTGGTTGTCATAGACACAATTGAGTGCGTGTGTCTTAGATGCTTTATTTTTTATTTGGGAATTGTTCAAATTTCTACCACCACCATTTTTATTAACAATCATAGTGGATTGGCAATCACAAGAACCCAATGTCCATGCTTGCACAAGGCATATAAAGATGCATTATCATTATGTCATGGAGAGACTCTAAAGAGGAGAGATTAATTCCATTTATGTGTCAACACAAGATAACCTTGTTGGCCTTTCAATCAAGGCTCAAACTTTATGAGATTTTTGAAGATTTTCACAAAGATTTGGGCTTACACCATGTTTTGGATTCATCTCAACCCATATAGCTTTGCACTTCCTTATACATGAGTTTTAGCTCTCTTTTTACTACATCACTCCCAAGGGCTTTCATTAGTATTTTGGTAGTGATGTTATAAATATACTTAGGTCTATTATGGCACTCTTTTCTCTCTTTGGAAGACTTTCTCTTGTGGCTTGTATACATGTCCATAACCTTGTAGAACCCTCTTTTCCTTGTACATTCTAAAATTGAATTACATTCTATGATGTGATCCCAAGCTTCTCTTCCTTATGTTACTTTTACATGCTCCTACCCCCTCTTGCCTAGATGGAGACCACGAAGGTGATTGAGTAAAAGTTTGAATTCACTTCTAGTCTTGATTTTCTTTTTACAAGATTCAATGTGGACTAAAAGGATTCCTTTGTTACACTTATGTGTCCCTTGAGTAGCTTTGATGTGAATTGTTTCCTTATACATGGGTATTTTTTACTACTTTGCTGGTTAGAGTTTTTCCCCATATAACCACATATACATGATATAAACATGTGGTGATACATTGTACTTAGGCATCCACTTGTGGCTCTCACTCCACTAATTCTCATATCATTGACCATCTATCTACAGAGAGCTCTTCCAACCATCACGAGTCTCTGTCCTTTGATCTCCTTCTTCACTCTTGTGTGTACTTCTATTCATGCTTCCTCACTGACTCACACACCCAAACAGTGGTATTAAAGCAAGTTAATCTCCTTCTCAACCTGCTATTTTTTGCATCATCCTTACACACACTTTTAATGGTTCAACACTTTGATATACTTTTTAGTATTTTCACTTGGGTTTTATTTGCCTTTCAAATCTATTCATACAGTAAGGTTTTCCATCGGATTTACAATTTTTGACTTGCATTTTGGCTTCATTGAAGCTCATATCTTGCTACTTTTGGGTTCTTTGGCACAATGGCAAAAAAGAAAGACTTGTTTGGCATGCTTCAAGCTGAAGATAAGCTTGATGGGACCAACTATTCAATGTGGTCTTACATGATGAAGCATGATGTTGTTGTAAAGAAACTATGGAGCATAGTGGCAAACATCAAGAAGCCGACTAGTTGTCCTTCTACTATGTAGCGTGTTGTCATAGATTTAGGATCTTCTTTAAATGCAATCACTATGCCTTCTCCACCTACACTAAATCAACTGAGATGGGATGGAAAGCATGATCAAGCTCATGTATTGATTGCCCTTTCTATGAAGCGACATATTGTTCCACACATACAATCATGCACTACTTCAAGTCAAGCTTGGAATGCACTTGCTTCTTTGTATGTTGTGCATAATGAAGCACATGTTTCTTATTTGATAAAGAAATTTGATGATTTATGTATTACTAAAAATGATTCAATGGATTTGTATGCTACATGCATCAAGGATTTTAAAAGAAATTGCTGGCAGACATTGATGAGATCATTCTGGATGCATTACTCATTTCTACACTATTTAAAGGATTGTCAAAATCTTTTCAAATCTTTGCTACTATGCTTTGTTTGGTTGTAAAAGGAAATCCAAATGTGTATATGTTTGATGAGGTCATGTCTCTTCTTATGCAAGAAGAGCAATGGAGAGTTAATAGAAGTGGTTTTCTTGAGGGGACGCAAGCACTTGCTATTACATGAAAAGGGAAAATCAAGTATGGCTCAACTTTGGGTTCACCAAAACCAAAGCCTCTCTTTCTCTTTCACTTCTTCCTCTCTTGATGGTGATAACCAAAAGAAGAAGAGATTCAAGTATTGTCAAAATGTTGGACACCATTGATGAATGTAGGAAGCTTGCCAAACGTAATGAAAAGAAGAAAGGATCCAACATGTCTATTATTGATAATACATCAAATACAAAGAATGATGAAGCTAATGCTGATGAAGATCTTTGGGCCTGCTTTCTTACATGTTATTTTGATTCATCATCGCATTCTACAATATGATTTTGAATGAGGCTAATTTGTATTGGTTTTTCAATAGTGGTGCTTCAAAGCATATCACTTCATTCAAAAGATTTTTTTGCATCATTGAAACATGTGCCCAAGGGAGGACATGTTGTATTGCAAACAATGTTTCTTACGCTATTAATGGAGGTCAAGAGATTCACTTTATGACTATAAATGGAGGTATTTTTACTCTCAAGAATGCATTTTATGTACCTAGTATCAAGAAAAACTTGACTTTGGCTCCTACTGTTGCTAGTGTCAGACTTCATGTACACTTTGTTGATAACAAATGTATGGTTCATAATTTCAGCAATGGTGATGTTATTTTGATGTTGAGGAGATAATGCAATGGCTTTTATTGCTCAGATACGTATAAGAAAGCTACCTCAAATACCTTTCTTACACATACTTCTTCTATGGCTGAAATGGAGTTTTGACATGCTCATTTTGATCTTTGAACTTCAGTGTTTTGATTTCCTTGCAAAAGAAGGACATGGTTATTGTTTTTCCAAGAAAACAACACTTGATTCCATTGAAAAACATTCATGTGAAGGTTTTATACTTGGAAAAATTTATGATGCCCCTTTTTCCAAACATGGTGCTACACATGCTACATAGAAATTGCAGCTTCTTCATAGTTATGTATGGGATCTGGTCAAGGGTCCATCTTTTCAAAAGCCTTTATACATTCTTAACTTCATTGATGATGCAACACATCATACTTGGGTGTATCCTATGAAAAAAAGAATGAAGTATTCCCTTGCTTTAAAATATTTCTAGCTATGGTTAAAACTTTTTGTGGCAATAAGCTTTTGACTCTTCACATGGATCATGGTAGTGAATACATGTCACATGAATTTAATGATTTCTTTGTGAAAGATTTATTGCACACAAATGTAAAATTCCATATACACCTCAACAAAATGGTGTTGTGGAGCGCAATATTAGAACACTTCTTGAAATGGAACAATGTATGGTTAAAGGAAAGAATCTTCCATAAACCTTTTGGATGGAAGCAATGGTGTGTGCAAACTATGTATTGAATCATTTCCCCCCAAAAGCATTAAGATTCATTACACCTTATGAGGCTTGGAATGGGCAAAATCCAATGGTTACTCATATGCGCATATTTGGTTGTTTGGAATATTTTCTTTTGCCATCACAAAAACATCACAAACTTGATGACAAGGCAATAAAATGTATATTTGTTGGATATTGTAGTGAGAGTAAAGGTTATCACTTATACCATCCATTGAAGAACAAAATTAATGGAAGTCGAGATGTGGTATTTGGTGAAAATTCAGCTTATCCTTTACATGAATGTATATTTCAACAAATAATTAGCTCACAAGATGTGTTTGATACACTCATCCCTTTGTTTCAAAGTGGTGCACTTGACTATGACAATGTAAGCCGTCCAAATGAGCTACAAAGATCTAAAATTTCAAACTAAATATGGCTAAAATATTCTAGCCAAACAGGGCTGAAAATTCCCGAAATTTGTAGAGAAGCATGGCTAGAAAATGCCAACCAAATATGGCTGAAAATTTGCAACCACACATGATTGAAATTCAGAATGATATTCAGCCCACGTTTGATGTACATTTTGATGTTGTATTACATGAGGAGCACATGTGGTAAATTATACAATCTATAAGCAAATAAACTACTCGGCTATCTAGCAAGATCACCATAGGCAAGAGAGAGCACATATCCACCCATCCAACTCCACCCATATAAATACCTTTAGGCCAAGGGGGTGCATGTCATTGAGTTTGTACAAGCGTCCAACCAAGTGTCCCTCATGTGGAGACTTTCTCAAGGGCTATCACATGCCTTCAAAATCAAATGAAGATTTTTCTTGCACATACACCCTAAGATGGCACTTAGAGAAGCGTCTCGCAAGACTAAGGTTTCCACACCTTAGCATAAATCAAACCTAAGGTTCACCACCATTCAATTGGGAGCTCATATGAATAAAAATATACCAAGGGTTAAAATCAAGGATTCAACCAAAATGTTCAAGCATGTGCCAAGGGTGAATCATGGGCTAAACCAAGGAAAGTATACATCATACTCTAACCTTTAGAATCCATATATCTAGCCTTCCGAACCCATGGATTATACAACATTATTCCCCCTTAAAGCATTGGTCATCCTCAAAAATGAGTAGAAGTACCATATGTGGAGTATTCCCCCATGCACCATGATTTATACTTTGAGCATGGTCATCTCTCTCTAGAATCATCCACTATAATCAGATAAAGGCTACCACCTTGTTCAATATGAAAGAAGAGGAATCATAATCCCTACCTAAATGACCTTTCCTTAGTCCAATTATATGTACATGCATGCCTTGTACCTATGGACTAGTGAAATGGGTAGACTTCTCTAATGGTATTAGCTTAATTGTTTCCCTTTGGCACTTCCACAAAACTTGAGCTCCATTAAATCTCACATTTTAAATCTTGAAAGGGCTAGAAACTAGATTCATCTTCCATTTTCAAAAATTCTATCTCCTTATTCTTTGGAAATTGAGGTGGAGTTATATTAACATTTCTTGAAACATAATGTTCAAGCATTCTTGGTGAGAGATAATATACCTAATTTTGAAAGATCCGACCCTTATCTAGATCTTGCTTAATTTTCCCTAGATTAATTCTTAGAATATATCCTTTTTCTTGCATGGTTTAATATTTCTAGAAAATCTATAATCTTCAAGGCTTCCTTGATCCAAATATTAAAATTTTCTTTAGAAATTGGAATTTTTTGGTAGACCATTATTCTTGGTCTCTACCAAAGCTCCTTTTCATCTTAGATTAGTAGGTTCTTCTAAAGAGAATTAGTACTAACTATCTTGAACCAACTTTAGTTAATAGCCAAGATAGTTTAGTATAATAACCTCAAAAGTCACCAATGCTTTGCAAAGAGGAACAAATCAGTTCTTTAAATAATCAATTCCTTTGAATTCTCATACTTAATTGAGATACATATATTTCCTTTATTCAAGGAAAACCTTCTTGCTATATTCCCTATCTCATGAATGAATTTAAATTATTCAAATTTTCCATTGCTTTTAGTTCGAAGGTTTTTAAGAAAAGATAACTCTTTCTTTGCATCATATTTTAGGCCCCTCTGGGAACTTAGTGAACATTCTTAAATCACTTATTCTCATCATCCAAAGATTCAAAAGATGATCTTTCAAAGATCATTCTATTATTCAAGTTTTTATACTTCAAAAGGCTTGAATTTTGGCAAGTTCCTCACTTTCGGAGTTTAAATTAAAAAACCCCATAAAGTTTTTATTTTTTTCCCACATGTACTACACAACCTAAACTTGGCTATGTATTCTATTCAAAAGATTGCATCCTCTTGGGAGGGTAAAGGATGGCCTCTCTCTAAGGTAGATGTCATCTTACTCCATTTACCATCTTGTAAATACAAGCAAATGTATTTACTTGATTCAAGGAGGGACATCCCAACACCACTTAAAAAAACTTAAGACCTTGCTCTCAGTGGTCTTATGTTTAAGGCTTATTCCAATGTTCTCTATCAGATCGTGAATCTCTTTTCTCTCTTGACCATGAGAGACAATTATCAATGTGAGTCAATTCCGTAGTCCCATATCAATAAGTTCTCAATATATAGAACTACATCCTTAACCTTTCCACCTTCTTTTTCCTCTTAATGTTCTTCGATCCTTTGAATATATACAAGTAACCAAGAACTAAGGTATCTAATTCTCATGCCATGTAATCTTATACTTCAAAGATTTCTTTGGTCCATCATTAACCTTTCTTTGGAATGATTTATCAAATCATAAAAGGTCTTATCTTGTTGACCAATCTATGTCTTTGACTTTCTCAAAACGTCTTGCAACCAAGTTGAATTGAGATAAGACCAAGTCGTTTCTCCTTTAGATCCCTTCTTCATTGATATTTACCCATGTGACTTTCTAGGGATCTTTTACTCATACCTTCATGATTTTACATCTTGCTTAAGTCTTTAACATCGTTTTGATGTTCATAGAAAGTTTTAATTGTTCTACTTCTAGGGATGAACAATTATATGTCATCCTTTTGACCTAAGAAATCTTACCTATCCAAACTTTCCCAATCCATCATTCTCAAGCACCTTAGTATAAATATGCTTTAAGTCATCAGTTTGCTTACCTTTGACTATTTTCAAATGAGAATTCCTTCATAAATGCCATTCATGCATATCCAATTCTTAATTTTTATTTTGGGTTTCAATCTCAAACACAAGGCGATTGATATAAAATGTACACATCAAGTTTCATGAAAGAACCAAGGAATGGATTGTTTGCTTAGAAATATTATATCAGTGATACATTTCTTCCGCCCCTAAAGAGTTTCTTGTCCTCAAAATTTGTATAATTTAAGTAAATTCATGTTCATTCAACTTTGTAAATTTAAACCCAATTCGAATCCAAGCATCTTTTCTTCCAAATTGACTAAGCAAGTTCTCAAATTTCCCTAAGTTCAAGCTTCTGTTATCCTCAATTCCGGTGTTCAATACCATTGTCTCCACTTAAGTGATGGTGTAAACCTAGAAATCCCATACCATCTAGTTTACACTCTCACCTTACTAAAGATAAATTTTTTTCATCTTATTCTAATCAAGTAGAATCAAAATAATTTTATGTTTTATACTTACCAAGTCTTGATTTATACTTGAAAAGACTATTTATTTGATTAAATGTAATCAAAAGTATCTTTGTTTATTTCATTTGATAAAAGAGCTGCTATCCTCTTACAAGATATTATCTATTGACATGAATAGGCATTTGTTTGAGAGTATATAGTCATGTTTCATTCACAAGCTTAGCCAAAATCATATTCTAAAGTAGTGGTATTTAGAGCTTCTTTGAGTCCTTTATTTTTCCTCTTCTTTAGATATGCCTTAAAGAGTTACAACTCTTTATTCCTTAAGCAACTATTCTAAAGCTCCAAACTAATCATATCTCTTCTCAAAAATGGAAGAACCTTATTAAGAATAAAAATCCTATGACATGGTTCAACCATATCCTATTTCAACATGTCAATTTTAGCATTGCTCCTTAAGCAACTATTCTAAAGCTCCAAATGAATCATACATCTTCTAAAAAAAAAAGGGTAGAACCTTATTAAGAATTAAAAATATATGACATGGTTCAACCATATCCTATTTCAAGATGTCAATTTATAAAATTTCTTCCCCCATCCATTGATGATTGTCCTCAATGATTAGATTTTTGGAACTTCTAAGGGCCGTTGAATCTTTCATGATTTTGAAAGACTTATTTTAGACTAACCCATCAATTTGTGGATGGTTTCACATAATCTTTAGTTTTTCTTTTGGATGTCTTTCAATCCAAATTCTTAGCATCACTAAATTATGGCTAGTAAGAAGAGAAACAATGCTTGACCTATTGTGCAAATCCTTGGACTTGTTGGTCAGGCATGCCATGGGTTTTATAGAACTTGAGAATCCATAAAGAGTACTTTTAAGCTAAAGGTTTTTCTATCTTGTGTAAAGTTTTGTTTGCTTTTGGATTAAGCCAACATATAAATAGCACAAAAAGTTAATGGTTATTGAGTCATATAACCTAAATGTACCATTATGTTTTTATGATTTTGACTTCATATTTAGAAGCCATTTCCTATCTCAACCCTAAACTTAATTAATTTGATCTCTCTCTCTCCTCTCTCTCTCTCCTCTCTCTCTCTCCCTCTCTCTCTCTTGTCCCATAAACCCATGCATATGTGATACCATCTACTGATATGTGTACTTAATGTATGCTAAAAGCATACACTTCCTTACTAGAGGATGTTTAAAAGCATGCATGGAATTCATACGAAGAACTCCATTCAATGCAGCATGCCCATTTTTTGTTCATCCTTATGACATGAGTCCCTTTCATGCTAAAAAATATTATGCTATTTATGTAAGCCTTAACTGTATCATTTTAGATGAATAACTCATGCACCTTTTGATATGCATATGGACTACCTACTTATGCATGGAAAACCAAATGAAATATGAACTTACCTCCATCATAGCTACATCCATTCTTTGACTCCATTTGGATATTCGACTTCGATTCTTGGAGGCTTGGACCATTGTGACTCCCCAATATTCTTCATTGGGATTTTAGACTTGCTTTTATGTCTGAGTATGCATCTATGTTTATCAAAACTCTACTCATTCACCTATGCATGCTTACACATTCTTGCATGGACACATATGTATAAAGGGCTTCTTTTATCCTTTTGTATTCTAAAGAATGCATCTACCCTTCCTTGATGCTCCACTATAGGTAGAAAATGTGACTTCCTTTAATCGTAAAACAATCAAGAAAGGTATCATAGCTTTCCCTGCCCTTATTTCGAAATAGAGTCACCATATAAGGGGAAATAGATTGTGCTTATAGATGCAAGATACAAAAAAATAACACACAAATCATGTGTGTGAAATGACGCTCATAAGAAGAGAGGTTTCAAATTGCTCAAGAAACATAGAAAGCTCAGTTTCTAAATATTATTGGATATTTCAAGTTACTAGGAATAATGTTGATATATTTCATTAGTGATGTGTGTGAACACACTTAGGACTGTTGGGGCACTCTTTTCCCTCTTTAGGAGGTTTTTTCCCCCCAGCTTGTGTATATGCCTATAACCCTAACATGTTACTTATCTTTGTACATTCACTTGGTAATACATTTAGTGTTGTGTTGTGCTCCAAGCTTCTTCTTCCTCCTTGTGTTGTGCTCCCATAGACCTCAAACTCCAACAATTGGCATCAAAGCAGGTTGCCACTTCATATAGGGCATCATCAACATCCCTTCTATCACATTCTCAAAATCGCATGAAAATTGGTGGGCATATTGTAGGTGATTAGGATTTCAAAACAACTTCACTACATAGCGTCAAAATTTTGATATGATCTCATTTTGGCCTTTGAATGCACTATCGCAATGCATGCACAAGCAATTTTTCCCTTTTGTGCCAAAGATATATACAAGTTTTGGTTCGCTAGTACAAGCGCTTTGAAGTTTGTTATAGGTTTAGCAGAGCTTGATAAGTAGTTATGTTCAACATTTTGAGATACAAACTTTTTTTTTTGCATCATGTATTTAGTCAGTGGCCATGGTGAAAAGCAATGATGTGTTCCGTACGTTGACTATTGAGGATAGGTTGCATGGTAATAATTACCCATTGTGGGCATATATGATGCTTCATTCATTGGTAGAAAAAGGCCTATGATAGGGTGTTGAAAAACATCCTACTACACCTGCAAATACATCTATTGAAGGTGATGCAAATGGCATTGAAGATGCTGATCTTCAAATTTATCTTTGTGTTGTGGTTCCTCCTCCACCTACTATATAGCAACTTTGTTCGAATGGCAGAGATGCTAGACACATGCATTGAAAGCTTTGGCTATCAAACATGCTATTATCCCTCATATTCACTCTTGCACAATAGCAAAGAATGCTTGGATACACTTACCAATTATACCATGCAAGAAATGAGGATCTTGTTGCTTACCTCCAAAAATAGTTGGAGCATGAGCATATGAATGAAAGAGATTCTATGGACAATTTTTTGAAAAAGATCAAAGATTTGAAGGAGCAATTGATTTATGCTAATGAAGTCTTCTCAAATAGTTCACTTTTGTAGACTGTTCTTAATGGTCTTCCAGATTCATATCAAATTTTTCCTTCTACTCTTCAATTGACGATGAAAGGCAATCCAAATGCCTTAACATTTGAGGATTTAGTTTCTATTTTGTTGTAGCAAGATCAGTCCTCCAGACATAACAAGTCCATTATGCATGTTGCAGATCAAGATTTTCTAGCTACTTAGAAGGACAAAAGTAAATGGAGTTCATCTATTAGTAAGCAGAAATATGCTAATACTACACAATCCAAGAAGGGAGAGAAAGATGAGAAGAAAACAACAAATAAAAAAACAACTTTGTAAATACTTTAAGGGAAATGATCATGTCATAAAGAGCTATCCAAAACTAATTGCAAAAGAGGCAAAGAAGAAAGAGGCTAGAATGGTCGTTGCAAAGGCATCTATTCCTAAAACAAAGTTTGCTACTCTTGTTAAAAATGAAAAATAGGCATTCATTGCTATATGCAACAATGACCCATCTTCCCATGAGGAGTGTATGTATGTAGTAGACTCAAATGTTTGGTACTTTGATAGTGAGGTAACCAAACATATTACCTTGCAACATAGTTTTTTTAGTTCATTTGAGCCTGCCCCTATAGGAAATAATTTTACACGTGCTAACAACTCCTCTTATCCTATAATGGGAGTTGGTAAGATCATTATGAATACTAATGATGGTAATTCTTTCACATTTTTAGATGATTTTATGTACTAGCGATGAAGAAAAATATATTTTCAGTTTCAACATTAGCCAAGATTGATTTAGTTGTAAAATTTATTCATAACAGATGTACAGTTCATGATCTCTCAAATGGTGATATTATTATTGTTTGTGAAATTTTATGTCATGGGCTATATAAGCTCATAGATTATGCAAAATCTATGAACGATTCAGCATATGGAGCTCAAGATTCTCAGGCTATCTCAAATGCAAAGCTTTGGCATGCATGCTTTGACATCAAAATTTTGCTATTTTGCTATGCTTGCAAAAATTTGAGATGGTATCCTCTTTACCCTAACTTGAGGCACCTTGTAAAAATTCCTATGAAGGCTATATTTTGGGCAAAATGTGGCATTCATTCTTCCCAAAAGATGGTTAAGTTTGAGTTGCTCATACATTGTAGCTTGTTCATAGTGACATATGTGGTCCTATGTGGACACCTTGTTTTTAGAACTATCGTTACTTTGTGACTTTTATTGATGATTTTCCCATACATGCATGGGTGTATCCACTAAAAGCAAATTCTAAAATGTTTATATGCTTCAAATAGTTTTTGCTTATGGTTGAAAATCCATCAACATGTAAATTAGGCATTCTTGGTTTTGATCTAGGGGGCATACATGTCTTCTAATTTTAATGCATTCTGGCTTAGTGTGGAATTAAGAATCAGTGTATAGTGTCGTATACACCTCAAACAAATGGAATTACTAAAAGAGAACAGGTCTCTCATGGAGATGGTGAGGTATATGGTCAAAGCTCAAGGTTTACCACAACTTCTGGCTTCAAGATCTTATGTGTGCAAGATATGGACTTAACAGGTGTCCCATCAAAGCACTCCAATCTATCACGCCATATGAGGCTTGGCATGGTCACAAGCCATGTGTTGCTCATCTCCATGTCTTTGGTTGACAGGCATATGCATTAGTGCATGTACAATGTGCTGATTTGCATGCCTCTTTTGAGATGTCAGATTTGGGGCATTTTTATCATTATTTGGGCATTTAGTTTATGCAAGTTGATGGGGGAATAGCTTTGTGTCAAACAAAATATATCAATACATAATATACCAATACATTATTACAGAATTTTGGCCTTGAAGATTACAAACCTATTGCCACTCTTATGGAAACAGGTTTACGATTGAGTCTTTATGATGTTAGAGATGCATTTGATGTTGTTCTCTATCAGTAGGTTGTTGGGTGCTTGATTTAATTATGCATAACTCGACTTGATATTCAGTTTGTTGTCTCTCAAGTGAGAAACTTTATGCATTGTCTGGGTGTTGGTAGTAGCCAAAGGCATCGATCTAGAGGAAGTATGTAGAGGTGGACTATAAAGAGTTGCGGGGAGCCATACATTCATTTTTTTCAAAGAAATATACTTGATATTACTTCTTCAAACTCCAAATAGTGAATTTCATCACTTTTGTAATATATGTATCATAAAACACCCACTTTTGTAATTAGTAGCTTCATTTTGTGCAAGGAGTCCTCGAGCTTGAGGAGCTTGGGTAGAACTAACATACCAATTTTGGTTATTTTTAGATCTCCGTTAGACCTCCAAATGACCCCTAGAAACTATTTTTCAACTATGCCGATCACTAGATGTGAAACCAGTCAAAACTAGTCTAGAATCTATAAAAAGAGCTAAAGAGCTCATTTTTTAGGTTGGATTGTATTAGTTAGTGTGAGCTTTGAGCTTGTAATAGTGCTCTTGAGCAATAGATTCTACTTTCTACCTTCCATTGTGTCTTGCTTGTCTCTTCCTTGTGTGTGTATGTGTTGTGTGCATCTTTATGCTTCTCACCTTCACTCTCACTACCTCATGTGTTCACGATCTTCATATAACTCTCATCTCTTTTGCAGATTGACATTAAGGAGGTGGAGCATCTTAACGTGGTACTTACAATTGTGCTAGAGCAACACCAAATTTGGCACCGTTGTTGGGGATCGAGTTCTAGGAAAAATGCTTGATGGTTAGAGTATAGTGAGAATCGGCATTGGAAGGTAAATAATTTCAATTTTTGTTATTTTTTTGCATAGTTTTAAGTGTTTTTCATCTCCCCTACACTCCTTCATCACACCATCATCTTCTTCGACTCCAAAAAAATCAAAAAATTCACCATATCCACCTATTCTCCCCATTTTCCTCATTTGCGTAGGCAAGAGAGAGAGAGAGCTCTTGTGCAAGATTGTGTGTGTGTGTTTTTGAGTTTTCTTACATGTAAAGCACTCTAGTACAGTAGGGAAGCTCTAAAAAGGTAAAAACTTTACATTTTTATCAGATCTATCGTTCGCCTCGGACCATCGCGCTGGTCTGAGGATTTTGACATTTTTTGCATGTGTCTATTGCACAGTGTAGGTGTTGGATGTGATGGCTGGGTACAATCAGAAGATCAAGTTGGTGCTGCTAGACCTGCTTCACACCTGCCCTCTCTTCTATTCAGATATAGTTAGAAGACTCCTTGAGCTTCCAAATGACACCAAGAAACTATATATGTGCTTTACAAAATGATTGAGTAATGACCAAATCAAAACAGATGATTTTGAACCTTCACAACTCCAAAAACTTTCTATTCCTGTAATGATACCTGCTCAGTCCTAAACTCAGTGTGACCAGCACACTTGCAATTGGATTAATTCCTTCTGGGAGTATTAAATTAACTTAACAAGCTACTATTAGCAAGTTAAATCACTCCAATTAACAAACTATACACTGAGCATGATCTTTAGCAAAATCTGAGACACCCCCGATTTTTTAGGAGCTACTCAGAAAAATACCAGTGTCTGCCTCGACTGAGATTTCTCCCAATTGGCTGAATAGAATGACTTGAAATTTTGTAGAGTTGTAGAATGCTTTGAGCTGGTTCCAATGAGCTTTGAATCATCCAATTTGGTTCAGTAGATCTTGAGATATGCCCTGTTGAAGTTGACAGACTTGAAGATGGTCACACAGAGAAAAAAACAGAGATAATGACAATGAGTATATGTATTGAATCTATCAAATGTACATTCCCATTGGCATGTAGAGTGATGCCCAATGGTACTCAGAGGTGTAGGCTCAATAGTAGCTCTCACACACTCAATGTATTGCTTGGAATTACCTCGGGAAAATGAACCACACTGCCCGCGACTTTTTCATTGGCTTTTATAAGAGTTTGAAGAGAGTTTGAATTTCAAATTCAAAATGTAGGCTCCCTCAATTCTCTCATCTACTCACATGGAGATATTCTCTCCATTCATACCTTTCAAATTCCACGACTTTTGAAGGTTGGTAAGATTACATAAAGTCATATTGACTTTTACATGAAGTAAAATGTAACTAAGCATAGGCATGTGTTCCTATGGTCTTCCTTCAAATGAAGTCTTCAGGAATTACTCCAAGCTCTTGTAAAATCTTCAATGTTGATATCCAATGTTCTTCAAATCTTTATGTTGATTCTTCAAGGCACAAAACAAAGCCAAGTGTTAAGGCTTGTTTGCACCAACAGCTCCCCCTCAAGCCAAACACTTGCTTGAGTCTTCATCTTTAATCTTCAATGATGTCCTGTAATCCAATCATGGATTTAAACCTGCATAGCTTGCTCCCATCCAAGGCTTTTGTAAGCAAATCTGCACATTGTATATTAGTAGACACATATGATAATTGGATTTCCTTGCTAAGTAATTTCTCCCTCACATAGTGGTAATGGACCTCTATGTGTTTTGTCCTAGCATGATACACAGGATTAGCTGCTAGGTGAAGTGAACTTGTGTTATCACCAAATATGATAGGTGACCTTGTGTATAGGCCCAATTCTGAATATAGCAGCTTCAACCATATTGCTTCTTGAGTGGCATTGGCTAGCCCTCTGTACTCTGCCTCAGTAGATGATAGGGCTACTGTGGGTTGTTTCTTGGATGACCAAGAAATTGGTTTATCACCTGCAAAGCATATGTAACCAGATGTACTCCTCCTGTCATCCTTGCAACCTGCCCAATCTGCATCTGAGTATACCTTAATGTCAATGTCTGATGAGTATGGAAAATACAAACCATGATTTTGTGTTCCCTTTAGGTACTTTACTATCTTCTTGGCTGCCTCCAAATGTGGTACTCTTGGCTTATGCATAAATTGGCTAAGTACACTAACACCATATGAGATATCAATCCTGGTTAAGGTAGCATAATTAAGACTACCTACCAAACTTTGGTAACCTGTAATATCCTTAAGCTCTTCTCCTTCATGTGCACTAAGTTTGTGGTTGACCTCCATAGGAATGTTTGAGATCTTAGCTTCCTGCAAATTAAACTTCTTGACCATGTCCTGAATGTACTTCTTCTTAGTAATAAATATACCTGAATTTGTGTAGACCAATTCAAGTCCTAGGAAGTACTTCAATAATCCAAGATCATTGATCTTGAATTCCTTCATCATTTGACCTTTGATATATCTTATCCCATTCACATCATTACCTGTAATAATGATGTCATCAACATAGACACACAAGTATATTACCTCTGAATTGTTCTTCTTTATAAACAATGAAGTATCTGCTTTACTCATCACAAATCCTTGATCCAAGAGATAGGTTGTCAATCTGTAATTCCATGCTCTAGGTGCCTGCTTCAATCCATACAGAGCCTTCTTCAATTTACAAACATGATTTACCTTATTGGGATCCTCATAGCCAGGTGGTTGTGACATGTAGACCTCTTCAGATATCCATCCATTTAAGAATGCATTCTTCACATCCAATTGGTACATGTTCCAATTCTTGGATGCAGCTATACTCACCATAATTCTGATAGTTGGCATCTTGGCCACAGGAGAAAATGTCTCCTCATAATCAATGCCTTGGGTTTGTGCAAAACCCTTGGCTACCAACCTAGCTTTATACCTGTTTATTGTACCATCTGAGTTCCTCTTGAGTTTGTAGATCCATCTGGATCCTATAACTTTCATGGAGTCCTTCTTGGGTACCAAGTCCCAAGTATCACTCTCCTTGAGAGCCTCCATTTCTTCATCCATTGCTTCCTTCCATTCTGGTTTAGTAATTGCTTCTTCATATGTACCTGGTTCTTCATTCAAGATATCCTTTGCAAGATATACAGAGTGCTTGGTTACAAGTGAAGTATCATACCCATACCTAATTGGTTTCTTCTTTTCTCTTTGAGATCTCCTCATAGCTTGAGTTGAGGATTCTGGATTGTCTTCAAGTTGCTTCATCTTCATCTTCCCTTTGGATTTCCAAGCCTTGAACTCTTCAATGTTGATGGTGTCTTCATCATCTGAGCTTGTGTCCTCCTTCTGAGTTGGTTCTTGCCTGACAAGCTTTGGAAAGTCTTCTTCCATATCATAAGGTAGGTTAACTTTCCTGCACTCATTTTCATACCATGAATCATTTTCATCAAAGATGACATCTCTGCTTACCTTGAAGCCTTTGTTTGAGGGGTTATAGAACCTGTATCCTTTCTGATTCAAATCATAACCAATAAAGATACACTTTTCAGCCTTAGGGTCTAGCTTTCCCCTTACCTGTGAGGGAATATGCACATATGCAACACACCCAAAGATCTTGCAATGATCCAGAGATGGTCTCTTACCATGCCAAGCCTCATAGGGTGTCATTCCATCAAGTGTCTTTGATGGCAACCTGTTAATTAAATATGTGGCAGTAGATACACTTTCTGCCCAAAGATAATTTGGTAGTGTTTTCTCATTAAGCATAGACCTAGCTGTCTCCACAATGAGTCTATTCCTTCTTTCAGCTACCCCATTTTGTTCAGGTGAGTACCTTGTGGTAATCTCCCTCTTGATGCCTCTTTCCTGCAAGAATTCTTCAAAATCATTTGAGAAGTATTCTCCACCACCATCAGACCTTAACCTCTTCAAATGTCTACCTGTTTGATTCTCAACTAATGCAAGATACCTTTTGAAACAATTAAATACTTCATCTTTATGTTTCATGAAGTACAAGACAGTCCATCTGCTATAATCATCTATAAAGGACACATAGTACCTTGATCCAGATATGGATGGCTCCTTGCTTGGTCCCCAAACATCTGTATGCACCAATTCCAAGTAGTCTTCATGCATAAAACCTTTCTTAGTATAGGGCAATCTGTGTGACTTACCAAACTGACAAGCCCCACACTTGTATATCATATGTTGCTTGGATACATTAGGTATCCCAAGCACACATTGATCTCTACTCATTTGCTTTATGGTCCTCTCTCCAATGTGACCCAATCTCTTGTGCCACATCTCCAATTCTGATAGGGTTTGGTCCTTATAGTTGTACAAGGCAATATTCTTAGTATCTTCAAGTTCAAAGGTAAACAATCTACCTGACTTCTCTCCCTTGGCTATCCTTCTGAATCCATGACTTGGATCCTCCACATATGCACCATGTTGAGTGAACCTGACCTGTAGACCTTTTTCAACAATCTGACCTACACTCATCAGATTCTTGGTGATTGTTGGAACATACAATACTCTGCTTAGTAAATTCTGATTACCATCACTTGTTTTGACATTGCCTACTTTAACCACTGAGTGTTTAGTGTCATCACCTGTCTGCACTTGGTGCTTGCCTTTAAGTTCTTCCAAATCAGAGAGTAAGGCAACATTCCCAGCTACATGGTTAGAGCAACCTGAATCAATATAGAACAAATGATCATCATTGATACCTGATTTAGATGTCATGTTCATAATCAACAAGGAATCATCTTGATCCTCTGCATAATTGTTGTAATCCTTCCTGTTTCTATATCCACCTTGATAATTGCCATTGTGATTGTAGCTATTGTTGTTGTAATTATTGTTGTAGCCATGGTAGCTTTGAGATTGATTGAATCTGCCTCTGCCTTGGGAATATCTCCTCTTAGGTGACCTCTTCCTCTTTGGTTCTTGTAGTTCTTGTAGCATTCATCTGTAGTATGGTTAGACAAGCCACAGATATTGCATGGAGATTGATTATAGGGTCTCCCCCTACCTGACTTACCTCCTCTGCCCCTACCTCTAGATGATCTACCTCTCCCTGCATAGTTTGCTTGGGAGGTAGATCCTTCTTCATCAACCTTCTTACTTTTACCCTTATCTTTAGACTTCTTATCTGTATATAGGGCAGAGGGATTGTTACCTTTTGATTGCTCTCCATTCTTTGTGATCTTTGCTTCATGTGTAAAGAGTTGTCCAATCAGAGTTGTTAAATCAGGTGCTTGGATGTCCATGTACAAGTCCATTGCAGTGGTAAAGCTCTCCCACTTGTCATCTGCCTTTAGTCCATTGATCACTTGTCTAACTATTTGTTCTTCTTCAATTTCTTCTCCAACACTTGCAAGTTGATCTGCAATGTCTTTGACTTTGGTGACAAAATCTGAAACACATTGTTTTGATTGCTTCCTAAGAGTTGTAAACTCAATCCATAGCTGATTCTTTCTGGCCCTTGTGCTTGATGAAAAGTATGTTGACAAGGTTTCCCAAGTCTCTTGGGAAGTCTTACAGTTCCTTACATGAGGTAGAAGGAAATCAGAGATAGAGTTTAGAAGATATGACCTTGCCAAAGCATCTTTAGCACACCATTGGTTGAGCCTCTCATGTTCATCCTTTGTAGGTAGGCCTCTGGTTTTGAATGAGGGCAACTCCTCATCTCCTGATATGTATCCATACAAGCTTCTCCCTTGTAGATAGGTCTTCATTCTCAATGACCAAGCCTGGTAGTTATTTCTATCCAATTTGTCAATGAAGGAAGGGAAACCATCACCCATAATTACCTTATTTGCTCTGATACCACTGTTGGATGTGATGGCTGGGTACAATCAGAAGATCAAGTTGGTGCTGCTAGACCTGCTTCACACCTGCCCTCTCTTCTATTCAGATATAGTTAGAAGACTCCTTGAGCTTCCAAATGACACCAAGAAACTATATATGTGCTTTACAAAATGATTGAGTAATGACCAAATC
Organism: Ceratopteris richardii; assembly: GCA_020310875.1. NCBI lineage: Eukaryota > Viridiplantae > Streptophyta > Polypodiopsida > Polypodiales > Pteridaceae > Ceratopteris > Ceratopteris richardii. Next base: position 15,221,134 of record CM035430.1, read on the forward strand.
AAAACAGATGATTTTGAACCTTCACAACTCCAAAAACTTTCTATTCCTGTAATGATACCTGCTCAGTCCTAAACTCAGTGTGACCAGCACACTTGCAATTGGATTAATTCCTTCTGGGAGTATTAAATTAACTTAACAAGCTACTATTAGCAAGTTAAATCACTCCAATTAACAAACTATACACTGAGCATGATCTTTAGCAAAATCTGAGACACCCCCGATTTTTTAGGAGCTACTCAGAAAAATACTAGTGTCTGCCTCGACTGAGATTTCTCCCAATTGGCTGAATAGAATGACTTAAAATTTTGTAGAGTTGTAGAATGCTTTGAGCTGGTTCCAATGAGCTTTGAATCATCCAATTTGGTTCAGTAGATCTTGAGATATGCCCTGTTGAAGTTGACAGACTTGAAGATGGTCACACAGAGAAAAAAACAGAGATAATGACAATGAGTATATGTATTGAATCTATCAAATGTACATTCCCATTGGCATGTAGAGTGATGCCCAATGGTACTCAGAGGTGTAGGCTCAATAGTAGCTCTCACACACTCAATGTATTGCTTGGAATTACCTCGGGAAAATGAACCACACTGCCCGCGACTTTTTCATTGGCTTTTATAAGAGTTTGAAGAGAGTTTGAATTTCAAATTCAAAATGTAGGCTCCCTCAATTCTCTCATCTACTCACATGGAGATATTCTCTCCATTCATACCTTTCAAATTCCACGACTTTTGAAGGTTGGTAAGATTACATAAAGTCATATTGACTTTTACATGAAGTAAAATGTAACTAAGCATAGGCATGTGTTCCTATGGTCTTCCTTCAAATGAAGTCTTCAGGAATTACTCCAAGCTCTTGTAAAATCTTCAATGTTGATATCCAATGTTCTTCAAATCTTTATGTTGATTCTTCAAGGCACAAAACAAAGCCAAGTGTTAAGGCTTGTTTGCACCAACAGTAGGTGACCCTTGCGCTTGCATGAATCCACAAACGCAACCCAAAAATTCACATTTTGGTGGACCATCACGATTGGCTCACACCATTGTGATTGGCTCACGCCATCGCGATGGCTTGGCCAGACCATCGCGACAATCTCAAACCATCACGACAGTTCAGGTAGACCATTGTGATGGTCATGGACCATCACGATGATCACGCCAACCCCACACCCTCGTGATTGGTTCATTCCATTGCGACACTTTATTGACACATGTCACTTGGACCATCATGACGCCTCGTTAGGACAGACCATCACAATGGGTCACTAGGCCATCGCGATGACTCAATGAGCTTGGACCATCAGGACGATCCAAGTACACCATTGTGATGCTTCGATAGACCATGCCATCGCGATGGCTCACTTGAACTAGACCATTGCGATGGTTCACTAGACCATCGTGACTACTCGATCAATTCCGACCATCAAAATGGTTTGCTAGACCATCATGATGCCTCGACCCTCGCGAACCATCGCAACGGTTCAATTGGACCATCGCAACGATCCCAGACCATCACGATTGTGCAAACCATCGTGACGGTTTGCATAAAATGCCAAATTAGGGTTTTGATTTTTTGGGCAAATTCAAGGCCAATTTGAATGAATTTTTAAGTGACTAGTGCATATTTGAGGCTCCTTAGCTTATACTTGAAGAAAAACATGTCTACCTGTTTTAACACCCGAGAGCTTGAACCTCCATAACTTTCTCATGCGAAATCCGTTTTTTGAGATCTAGAGCACGTTGATATTTAGAGAGGATAAATTGAAGTTAAACCTTTTGTGGAATAACGAAACCAAGGGGAAACCTTAGCATTTTACAAGGAGAACTAGAACCCTTAAAGGTGTATACATCAAAGTGTCTGTTCATTAAGGTTGAAGTGTGGTCTAAACATTGAACTTTTGCAGGTCTGCTAAGAGTCATCCAAAGGCATTCAAGGCAAGGCAAGAGCAAAGTAAGCAAGGCTTGGGAAGCATGACTTCTTGGGCACCAGATCGATCAAAGAAGCTAACTTGAGGTTGGAAGAACTCTCAACCCCCTCAATGAATTATTAGTTTAGGCTAAGTGTGTGTAGCATTGTGGATTTAATTAGGATGGCAATAGGAATGCATCAAGTCCAAGAGACTTAATCTTTGCAAGTACAAGAGTAAGGTAAGAGAGTGCAAAAATGAAAATCCTAAAGGAAAGAACTTAATTTAGACGGAATGAGAACTCAAACATACCACAAAAAGTCGATTCCTGATGCATACTTTGAGATGAGACAAGAGTTTAAAAGAAGTAAAAATGAAACAAGTGATTGAGAACAAAGAAGTATTGGAGATCACAATGTGTATTGAGTGATCAAGGGAGATAAATTAATGAACCTTAGGTCAGGAAAGCACATAGGTAAGTCAGATTGATGAAGTCTTAGGTCATCAGAAGCAAGTGTGGGGACTATTGCACATTCTTGGGCACAACAATTGAATAGTTACCCTTACGACGTGAGTTCAGAGACTAGTGAGTCAGAAATGGCCTATAGCATGGAGAGATTGGAAGGAGGGTTAAACATTGCTTATCTAGAAAGACCCAAAGGACCCTACAGAACCCAATTAGAATATGTCCAAACCAACCTCTTAGGTGCTCATATCTATGAGGAAGGTTTGAGAAGATCAGTGGTTCAATTGCACAACCCTGACCAACCCATTGGATTGGAATGTCCAATGGTAAAATTTGAGAGAGAGACATACCTAGATAAAGAAGTAACAATGTATATCATAACTAATCAACCTAACCACACTAATGAATTTGGTGTAGTGATTCCCGAGATGGAAACAAGAACCCAAGGAAAAGAACTAGTAGGAGACCAACCTAGGACACCTAGAGGGAAATCAATACTAACAAGAATATTAAACCCAGAATGAATCCCTCAAGACAATAGAAGCATTCAATTATCCCTGAATAAGGACACTAATGAAGCATTTTGGAGATATAGAATGGAACATCCAAGTGAAGCAGGATCCATCACCCTTTATGATTTCAAGGACCTTGATACACCTGGAAAGGTAGTGTACCTAGATAACACTTCAGAGCAGATGTTTGTAGTGTTAGATCATGCGAGACATGCCTATACATGGAGAGGTGAACTAGTATTCCCCCCATCACGAGTGAATGTAAGCGCTAGCCATCAAGGTGATGGGACATCCTTAGCCCATGGCTCTCAAAGAGAGAAAAATAAGGAAAAGCCAGAAGTAAGTTTTACTCACCCCATAGGGAGAGATAGATCAACCATGGACATTGATAGAATGGAAAGACTGAGAGAACCAAGAATGCCAGGTGGTATAGATGGTTTTCCTCTACCTAGACCACGTGAACACCCAAGGATATTGAGACCTACTCAGTTAGTGAAGTCAATGAAAAATTACTTTGGTGGGACAGGAGATCTCTGTGACCATGTTGAGGAGTTTAAGCAAGTGTTGCGAGCGGAGCAAGTAGAAGACATGTTCACAGAATACAATGCTTTTGGACTCACACGGAAGAACACAAACTTAACCTGGTTCCAACCATTGCAACAAAGGCAATTTAGGGACATCCATCACTTGTTAGAGTCCTTTATCACTAAATTTTGTAAAGGTGGAATTAGGCATAACACTTCTTCGTTGAATAGTATATTGAGAGATGCCCCATGCTAGAACTTCCCTCTCAGGCCAAGCAAGTTTCTTTGTTTTTAGATGGCCTCTTGAGCTCTAAATTGTGATCTTATGTCTATCTGAAGGAACCCAGAATGCTAGAGCAGTGTGTAAGAATTTGTATAGACATTGAGGATAATTTAGGAGATGAATTGGAACTTTCAAAGGTTTACAAAGACTCAGATAGCTCATCTCAATTGTCCTCAAAGCTTTCTAACTCGATACAAGACCTAGCAAAAAAAAGTGGCCCAAAAACTAGGAGTTTTGAGCGAACAGATGCTTAGGTTAACACCTGTAAAACGTTGTTACACCTATGGTGGAGATCACATGGAAAATGAGTGTCCCAATGTAACACAACCACAAGCCCCTAGTGACCAATACTGCACAATTGAAAGATGGTACACAAATCACACAACACAAGATTGTCCATACAACAAACAAGTAGTGCAACAAAACTTTGCTCAAGTATACCCCCAACCAGGTAGGTACCAAGGTTAGTACAATGCTCAACCTCATTATTACAAACCCCCCTAGAACTACCCTTATCAGACTCAACAGAGACCACAACCCGTTTTAGCTCAGCAGCCACCTCCTCCAGCTAATGTAATTCCAATCAAATATGTTGTTGTAGAAGAGAACCTCAATAGGGCTTTAGTGCCTTCTTCACCCCTGATCACTGAAAGTGATCCCAATTCTAACAGTTTTGATTCCACCCATGTAGATAGTCCACCCGTATACTACATTGAGTCACCAAAACACTTGGAAACATAGCAATATGATAGCCCACCATTGGAACCCAACTCGGAGCCTGACTATGCCAACGTAATGTATACTAATCCAAACCCACGGCCCCAATTGAGACAACCAAGACCACAGGGCTCTAAAGGACCATGCTTTAGGTGTCAAGGAGATCATTTCATAAAGGATTGCCCACATCCTCCAATAGTAGGATAGTCACAATATTATAACATTCAAGGTTTTTGTGCAGAATGTGGTAAAGAGCATATCATAAGAGATTTCCCTAAGAACCCTACTAATTCCTCGAAAGTGACACCCATTAACATGATAGGTATTGTGCACACCTCATATGGATCCACACCTACGTATGTACCTATCCAAGCTATAATGAGAGTGTTGCGGAACCATGGTGCTACAAGGGGGCTTGAAGACCATTGAAGGAATACTTAATTTTTCCATTGTTGTATATGCTCCTTCATAGGAACTCCCTCTTACCTATCTTTGTGAGAAAACCCATAAAAAACTCAACCTTATCCTTCTTTTTTTGGAAAAGTCCTCTTTTTGAATTCTTGCCTTATTTTAGAAATAAGAGCCCTTTTGGATACATACAAAGAGCTCCCTCTCTCTTGAAAGATTCCCATTTTGATTTTCCCACCTACCTATTATTTTTAGTATATCTCTAGTTAATGAAGCCTTTGGCCACTTGTATTCAACGGATTCCTCCTCCTCCCTTATAAAGGGAGGTCCCTTGACCATGGCCTTGGCTTCCATACTAATGGAAATAAGGTTCATTTGGCTTCCATATTTCTCCTTGTGTGTTTGGCGATGATCCATGTGTGTGGGTTTGGCACTTGGGGTTGTCTTGTGTGTGAACATTGCCCTCCCTTGCTCCTTTTGACGTTGGCCATGGTGCTATTGTTCGTGGACGTGGGTGTGTATGCATTGCTTGCACTTCTTGCAACTCCTCTTGGAAGAGCCTCTCACTTCCATGTGAGGCGGTTTGGGTTGGTTACTCCCCATACTTCAACAAAATTTGGTGCCATTGTTGGGATGATCGGCCTTCAACCGTTGGGCTTTTTCAAGATTGTCGTGCCTATGCTTGATGGATGCGCCTCATGCTTGGATTGAGTTGTGGATCTGTGTGGCCTTCGGTTGGTCAAGGGTACCTCTCATTTGTTAATTTTTTGAGTAGTTTTAGTTCATCTTTCTTGTTTCTTGCATAAGAGCACCCCTCCTATCTCATTCTCTCATATACACATTTCTACACACACTCATTTGGCATCACTATCCATCACTACCACCTCTTTTTCAATGATTGTCTTGGATTGAGGATGGGTAGTTTTTTCTTCTTGTCCCTCCCTCTCTTCATTTTCACAAAAATCCAAAAACAAACAAAATTAGTGTCTGGTGTAAGGAGATTTATTTCCCAGGAATTTTTACTCTCACAATGCTTTGGATGTTTTTTTTTTAAATGAGCTCAATACTCTTTTAACACATGGTACAATTCCAACTTTTGTGGGCAGGGAGGTAAGGTGTTGGGTTCCACTCTCTCTCGACCATTGGATGATTGGAGGCATTAAGGTGCATTATCTAGGGAAGCCCTCTATTGGGGTTGAGCTTTTTCGTAAGCTCGCATGTTTCGCTCTGTGACCATGGTGAAGGGGAAGCTATGCTCTCCTTACTCTTCCTCTTCTCGAGGGGTTTCAGATCCCTAGTGCTTCTCTGCCTCAAAGATCCTATTGCAGGAGGTTGAGCTACCATCTGGCTCCCCCTCTTTGCATCAAAAGCTATCGAGGGCAAGCTCTGTTGCTAAAACTATACATACTCACATGCTCTTGGCATTTTGGGCATCGCCTCACACCTCCCCCCTTTGAAGTCAAGCTTAGTGCCCCTTGAAATGTGGGAATCCTCTCTTGTTTGGCACACGACATGTTCTTGTTTCGTAGAAGCTTCCTCATCACAACGTCAGTACGGACAAATACTCTGTGTATTTGAAGAATGATATGAAGTCAGATTTTCTCAATATGTCTAAGATAATAGACTTTATGAGGAACTACTCACAATTTCTCTCCTTTCCTATCTATGTGGGTCAAGAAGCTAAGTCGGATGGGGCTGAAGAAGTGGAGGGAGAAGCCAAAGTCAAAGATGAGGCTGGGGCTGAAGTAGTGAGGAGGGAGAAGTTAAGCCGGCACCAAAGACTGTAATAGAGAAGTACTATCATTACAATATTGTGAATGAAAACAAGCCAATGTGGTTGCATAGTCCAAGGGAAGTGTTGAAGGAAGAATATCATGCCTTCAAGAAGACATACAATGAGCATCTTGAACCTATGGCATGCACTCTAATAATATTTGCCCATACATGGGGATGAACCCCCTAGCTCCCCCAATGTAACACGCACCCCAAGACATGGTGGGTTGAGATTTTTCCTCCCGACCTATTTGGCATGCTACGCCCAGTAATTGGTTGCCGAGTCACTCTAACCTCTTTAGCCCATAAGATCTTCGTGTTGCAAACTTCTCTTTTAAGGCGACTTCTACACCCCATTCTCTAATGATGAAGGTCAAGTCCAACCATTGGTGTGGGTTGTTTGGGACTACCCCTCTCATAAGAGATTGTGTCTGAAACTCCACATGCACCTAAGACAAGTATTCTTGCAAGGATTCTTGCCTCCCTTCATTCTCTCCATCCAACATACGCGGGCAATTGGAATTGCACGTCTTACCGTCGACTGATTGTAGAGATTTCTTTCTCAAAATTCTTCCAAAAAAGGAGATGGTTTTCTTGGAGAGGGACGGCTCTCCATGTCAAGAAAATATTTGAATGGATATGTAGTGATCTGCACTTTATGTTCTTTCCTGAGCAAGGAGCTCTTCTACCCTCTCTGGCATGCACGGATCCTCTTCTCCATTCATAGTCTCTCCAGTTGAAGATCTTCTCCATGTATCATGTAGAAATACGAACATGTCGAAACATACCTTTCTCTACAGCAGCTAAGCCCAAACTTCCATCATGAGTCTGTACATGCACAAGAAGTATGAAGTGATGAAATTCAGGACTCTATAGATCCCTCAAACAATGAAAGACATCCAACTGGAAGCACGAATTCACTTCTATCAATCTTTAGAATGTAATGGCATATGGTCTGTGGAGAGTGAAAAGTCTACATTTCTGAGCTCAAAGAGTCTACTTATTCAGAGCAGGAGAAAGAAATAGAAGACTCTTCAGCATCTATCAGGTTATATTGGAGGCACTAAGATTTCCAACCTCTTGGTTGGTGGTAGAAGAACCCACAAGAGTTCCACCATCCTCGATTGTCGCACAATAGAAAAAAATGTGTCTTCCTTGGAATACAAGAGAAAACTTTACTTTTCTATCATCAGACCCTTTACAAATGACACATGTTGTTTCAGATCAGAATAGGATGGCAAATCCTTTATCCTTGCAAGCTTCTCCAAAGCTCGAGGAACAGATGGCTTCTAGTGATGCTGAAAGTATCTCGCCTTCTTAATGGAAGTTGGAAACCACTCATCTTTTTGGACTTCTCCAATGGAACCTCCTACTATTTCCACATGAAGGCCTGTAGGCTTCCCCCTAGTGTTAGAGGACACGAAAGATCTGTCTGCATTGAGTCAAGAGCAATAGGTGTCAACAAGACTTTTTGCAGAACATGTCTGATGCTTCTTCAAAACAAGTGCAGATTTCCTCAACCAAGCAAATCCAGAAGTCATCCTCTATACACACGCAGGTAGAAGAGGAACCTCCTGACCCACTTAAAGGATACAAGATTCAAGGAAATTCCTTCGGATCTTTCATGAACGGTAACATGGTTAGAGGCTGTTCATCAGAGTTTCTTGGATAGGGATTGCATCTTGCTTGCTCAGACTCTCATGCCTACACTGATAAAAGGAAGCAATTCATATTCTTCAAGGAGGAGGACCAAGGCCTGGTCTTATGATTCTGTCCTATTAGCCTCTACGTTGGCACACTTCAAGACTATTTTCTCAACAGTTATGTGTTGTGGCTTTTCTCATACATGCTCATCATGCAGACTAGATCACTTAGGTGGATATTGTCATTGTCACAATCTCCATGGTGCTATATAAATGGGTGTGGTGGTTCTTCGAATGGCACCGCAAAATGGGAGACATGGTGATGCCTCAATTGACACACGATGCTGTAAAAAAGGCACTAAAGGCACATCTTCACATCTTGAATGAGCAAGGATACACTTATGAGAAGTTGGCGTAATAGGCAGTTGATTCTCATATGGAGAACTTGAAGAGATAGAATCAATTTCAAGAATCATGACCTCTTTCTACCAGGTTACTCTCTACTAGCTCGTGGTTGGAGCTTTTTTGATGATCTGGAGATATTGGTTTGGTATATGTACCTACATAAAATAATGCCTCATACAATATATTCACCAAATCTCCTCCATGAGAAAAATTTGAAGCTTTTTGCAAAGCTTTAGGCCTATTACCTTGTGGCAGGTTGATTTATCACTCTCTGTGTGTGTTCACATCATTCACTCGAAGGGGTTTGTTACACTTATGTGTCCCTCGAGTAGCTTCGTTTTGTACTGATTTCTTATACATGAGCATTGTTTACTCCAGTGCCAATTAGAGGTTTTTTCTCCATGTAACAACATATAGATGATATAATCATATGCGATGGTACATTTTGTTGAGACATAAACCTCCACATGTGATGATTGAGGATGACACGCATCACTTTTTGATTTTTCTGACATGTATAGTGGTCATGCCAATATATGTCAAGAATACTTTAGTGAGCTTTACTAGTTTTATCTACCAAGAGTGATGGCACATTTGTTCCTGTCAAGGTCACTCATTCGCACATTTCCTTGTGTAGTGTTCATTATATATTGCACTAGTTGTATTGTTGTATTAGGTCATTCTTGTATAATCTCTTTATGTAATAGAAGAAGAAGATCTCTTCCTTGGTGTGTGCTGCTCTCTTTGTGTGTGAGAGTGTGTGAGAGAGCTCTCTTCCTTATCTTCTTCTTGTGATACATTGTACTTAGGGATCCACTTATAGCTCTCACTTCACTCATTCTCATAGCACGAATCATATGTCTATAGAGAACTCTTCTAACCATCATGTGTCTCTATGCTTCGATCTCCTTCGCTCTTATGTGTACTTCTATTCGTGCTTCCTCACTCACTTACACACTCAACATCCTACATGAAGATAAAGATCAGAGCTCATAAATTTTTTAAGACGAGGATTCCTTATTAGTCTAATGTGTGCATCAATGGTTGATTAATGTCTTCGATTCAAACTAAAGATGATCGTAGCAATGTTTCTAGGCACTTGGAAGATTCTCTGTGGAATTGAAGAGGTAAAGAATGACCTTGGATCTTACTATAATGCAAAGCATGTAACCTTGCAATAAGTGAATATTAGTTTCTTGCATCACTTTGCGGACTCTCCTCCTTGCATATGATTAAAATACTTAATTGGGTTTGTTTTGTGAAATGAAATGAGGAGAACTTATGGTATATATATCAAAATTAATCTAACCAAACCCCAAATTCACTCTCAAATGACAGCACTTATATATTTCAATCAATTAAGGCATAATCAAAAGACTATATCTCAATGATCGAAGTTCCTTTTCGAAGAAATTAAACATACGTTGCTTGTTGGACTCTTCACGCCCAACACTTAAACTACAAGGAGATCCTCCTTGGAGAGTGAAGACATGTGGATGTGATTGTTTAGAATCGCTAGTAGAGGAGAGGGCATATTACATTTGGTTTTATTGGATGTAGAAAGATTCTCTTCAGCTGCTTGCTTCATCTACCAAGAGCCCTTAGATATATGACAAATCCATTCTCCCATTCATCTACCAAGAGCCCTTAGATGTATGACAAATCCATTCTCCCACGAGCTGCTTGCTTCATCTACTAAGAGCCCTTAGATCTATGAGCGATCCCCACAAGATATTGAATTTGGTAAATGGAAAGATGTTTCTCTATGATGAAAGACGTCTCTCTATGAGAGTATAATCCTTGAAAATTGTCCATCACCCAGAATTACTTGAAATTTCAGTCTTCGAATTCCTCTCCCCAAAATTTTAGTGATAAATATTTTGGACTCAAAAAGTCAAAACTTGAAATGCCACTTGGGCTATAACTTTAGGAAAGTGAAGGATAAAGAGGGTCTCCAAAATGTCGGAGTTCTTAATTTCAGTCTTCCGAGCTTAAACAGAAGAGAAGAGTAGGTCGAAAATCAAACTTCCTAGAAAGGCAAAAAGCCTGACGTAAGTCCTACAATTGAGATTTCCACTAGGAAAACAAAAAAAAATCTCTTTTTTTTTTAGAAAGTAGAATGAATTAGAAATACACACACCAACCTCATAAGATAGAGGCACCCATCATGAGAATCTCATGGACATGTCCAGCCAAGACTTGATCTCTGGACTTCCTTGATCTCTGGACTTCCTCCCACAGCTTCAAGCATCAATCATTAAGCTTTGCAGCTTCAAGGCATCAACCATTCAGCTATGCAGGCTTGGCTGTTATTTTATCAAGATTAGTGCAAATCGGTGTGTTAGATTTGCTGCAAGTATTTGCTGTGGAAGTCAGTGTGTTGCATTCCCATGTTTAGGTCGCCCTCAGAGATTGCGCTGCTGAATTTGCGCACAAAACTCTCATATCATCATAAAATCTACGTAAGTTGGCTAAAGATTGGCCGCCCTCCTGGTGGCTTCTTCGAGTAAGCTCCATGATTCGCTCGGCGTTCTTCCTCGCTGTCCGAGCCTCCTCGCCATGTAACAAAGCTTTGATTCCTGCCTCCACATACCCCCTTTCCAATCCACCTGTGTCTGTTCGCATCATCTCCACTCCGGCACCCCACTTCTCACAAATGTACTCGCAATTCATGCGCTGCTCAGCGAGACGAGGGCAACACAGCAAGGGGACACCTGCGCCCAGGCTCTCAAGTGTCGAGTTCCAGCCGCAATGCGAAAGAAAGCCCCCAACTGCTCTGTGTGCAAGAACCTCTACTTGTGGAGCCCAAGTTACGATAAGCCCTCTGTCCTTCGTCCGATCCAGAAAGCCCTCAGGCAATATTCGTGGTAGCTCTTGTTGGTTGTGAGTGTCCTCCCTGATGACCCACAGGAACGGACCCCCGCTCCCTTCCAGTCCCATGGCCAGCTCTTGCGTTTCTTCCGCAGATAGCACAGCAAAACTTCCAAAAGCAACGTATAGGACCGAGTCATCTGCTTGTGAGTCGAGCCAGGATATGCATTCTGCGTTCCGCCTCGCCGGCTTCTTCACAGGGTTGGGCAAGGGACCTATTCCGTATGCTTTTACACCCTGAACATCGAGGGCTTCGAAGGCAGACGGCTCCAGGTCCGTTACTGAGTTGATGAGTAGTCGCTCTGAATGTTTTGAGCATAATTCAACTTCATTGAAGAATTTCACGAAAGGGTCTGATGCATCAGCAAAACGGAGTTCTATAGGCAAAACCTCTGATGAGAATGGAGGAAGACCTCGGATATGATCCAGCATGAGAGGGCTCTCTGACCTCCACTTGGTAGGAGAGCCTGCAGACGCAAATATTATGAGGATGCACTGTTTAGCAGAAATATGTAGCCTGCATAACATCTCGAATCGAAAAGACTAGAGCGAGCCCTAACCTTTTTCAGGAAAGACACCCTCTGAGTAGAGATGAATGAGATTGGTGACACTAAGGTAGGCCATTGCGTTGGAGGTCCAGAACTCCACGCGCGGGATTCCAGCACGCTGCGCCACCTCCAATGTCCATGGCGCGAAGGAGTCCGAGACAACACATGTCGGTCTGGTAACAGCCGGCTGCTGTTCGCCATGTATGAAACCAAACAGGCTCTCCTTCATTGTGGGTGTGACGAAGAAGTGCTTGTCGAGGTCGCCCGGCCCGAAGGCATCCTCAAGGACGTGGACGCATATACTGCCACAACCATCGATAGTCATATTATCTGGATCGGGCACTGGCAGTCGATTCATATCTCGGAGCTTGGCGTAGTAGGAAGAGAAATAAATGAAGCTCACATGAAAACCCAAAGCCGCGAGCGAGCGCGACAGCAACATGGCGCCATTGATGTGCCCCTGCCCCATGGAAGGCACCATAACGGCATTAGGTGCGACGCGTTGGCTGCTCTCCATGTCCGTCTTTCCGTGACGCAGAGCGGCCCTCTAACAGACCACGGCTATGTGAACTTTGCAGGCCTGAGTTCGCACGCTGCGTGTGATAATTTGGAGCTGCTCGCTTGTGGAGTGGAGGTTCCGCCGTTTATATCGATCATCATCCTGCTTGTTAGCTTGAACGGGAGGTTTCTGGAGGAACCTGTGATTGTGCATGAACGTCATCCGCTGCGTCAAGTCTACCTACGACAGCAGGTGGAAAAGCAGGTACAATTTTCAATGGCGACCTCAGAATCAGAGTTACCTTGGCCCCTGGTTTTCCTCTGCGCTAGCATACGTTACAAGCTGGAATTAGCAATTCTTGTCAGATATAAATTCAGTCAAAAAATTCTTGTCAGATATGGTTGACCGGAGTTCTGATTTTTGACGGCCACGCATGACCATCATGAAACTTTTCATTAAGAATCTTAATTGTGATTAACCAAGCAAAACTTTTTATGACAATGAGATATGGGATAAAATCAAGCTC